>VDFB02000015.1:140815403-141165478 GCA_007258455.2 Sequoia sempervirens
CCCCCACTAGCCCACCACCAGTGTCGTCTCCAAGACGCTGCTAGGACTTTGAGGATGTTGGGGTGTCCTCAAGACGTCTAGGGGACTCCTAGTTGTCTCCAAGATGCATAATTCTTATACTTATACATCTTTTTATAACTATTTTTTCAAGTACTATATGTATTTCAGCACCCTGTTGTCCCCCCCCGTCCCTGAAACCCCGTGGAACACTGGCTTTTCGTAGGGATGTGACTTTTTCAAAATTTCATGATATGAAGACCAGAAGAGAGCATAGGAGGAGAAGTATGAGGAAAGGAGGGACATCCAAAATCGTTTGGGAAAAATCACTATCCCAACTTTTGATGGTTCAGGGGGTTCATCTGCAAGGGCTTGGTTGCAGAAATTAGACACATATTTCTCCTTGAATCCCATGTTCGAAGAAGAGGCCATCAAGTTTGCAACCTTACATCTTGAAGGTTTGGCCCATGAATGGTGGTATCACGGCATGGTGAAACAAGGCCACAACTACATCAAAACATTGGAAGAATTCAGTCAAAGGTTGACAGAGAGGTTCGACAGGAAGGATCCGAAATTCCACTTCTGAGAACTAGCAAAGCTGAAGCAAGAAAGTAAAGTAGAGAACTATGTTGTTGAATTTGAGAGACTGGCAGTTATGGTCCCAGATGTGTCGGAGAGAAGGCTTATAGTCCTCTTCATTGAAGGCTTATCCAAACCCCTTAGAGGTTTGGTGAGGGCTTTGGATTTGAGCTCACTACAAAACGCCATTAAGAGGGCCTTGAACCAAGAGGATTCATCAACTAAGGGGGGACCACACTCAAACAAGGCACTCCCCATCATGACCATGAAGCCTCCTCACAAAATTACTCCAACAACCTTACCGCCAAGGTCAAACAAGATGCATGTATCCAAGGATGAACTCCGAAGGTAAGGGTTATGCTACACTTGTAAGGAACATTGGACAAAGGGTCACAGGTGCATGGGAAAAGGACAAATCTACTACATTGAGGTAACCCCCAATGAAGGAGGAAGTGAACCTGAGGGCACTACTATAGAGGATGAGCTTGGGTTGACATGAGAGGAAGGATATTCCGGGGGCACTCTAGGCTAATGTGGTCCTAGGTGTACAGTGGCTACACTCGCTTAGGGAGTACACAACTAATTACCAAACTTTGGAATTGAAATTTAAATCCAATGGGAAAGAAGTCATCCTTCGAGGACTCTCCAAAGGAAGCCCTAAGGACGATTCAACCAAGAGATCGGGAGAAGCAGCTGAGATCGCCAAGCATCCGAAAACGAAGTTGCTTAAGGGCAAGCAACACTTAGGCGGGGAGGACTATCATGTCCCCAAAATTACGTGAGGTGAATTTTGGAGGGAAAAACAAAATAGTGTTTTTATACACTAACTATCTGCATTTTATATTTTAAATAAATAATAATATTATTAAATATAGATTTAAATTATTAAATAAATAACATTTAAATTTAAATCAATGTTCCACGAGGACGTGTCCACCCCAAAAAACCCCGCATTCCCTAGACAGGGACTTCTCGAAGACTTGGGGACTTGGGGGGACATCCCCCCACTAGCCCACCACCAGTGCCACCATCCCACCACTAGTGTCACTGTCTCCAAGACACCGCTAGGACTTTGAGGACGTTGGGGTGTCCTCAAGACGTCGTGGAGACTCCTAGTTGTCTCCAAGATGTATAATTCTTATACTTATACATCTTTTTATAACTATTTTTCCAAGTACTATATGTATTTCAGCACCCTGCCGCCCCCCCGTCACCATCCCCCCTGCCGCCCCCAGACTTAGTCTCCCCGTCCTCACGTCCCCGAAATGCGTCCCCTGTCGTCCCCCCACCCTCGTCCCTGAAACCCCGTGGAACACTGATTTAAATTGTCCACTATGGCCAACCGATTTGGGAAGGCGGCTCTGAATAGTATATATTGTGGTTCATTTCATCATATGAGGCATCACGATTTGGACAAGTTGTCTATGCGAATTCTTGGAGAGGAAAACCTCTAGGTCTTCCTCGCAAGATGGGACGTAGCCCTTGCTTTGCAAATCGTGAGATTTATCTATCTACATACTCTTTGAATCATTTTTTCTCAGTCTTATATTAGCATCCTATTTTGATTCCGATTGGTGTTGTATCAGCTCGAGAGTCTTGGAAGGCATCTTAGAAGAGGGAAGCGATTGCTTGATTTTATTGTGGCAGAGCCACAGGCTTGTTCCATCTCCCACTCCTTCCTCTAGCGCACAGAGATTTACAACTCCAATCTCATTCTGTCATTCCCAGCTCCGACATCTTACTAGAGAGGAATTTGCGTCATGAATAAATCTGAGACTCCTTCTTTGGTGCCGTAAGAAGATCCATCATCACGAGACTGAGGAGTTCACCATCGCAAGGTCTCATTACTTCCCCTGAGCTCACCTGAGGTCCGATCACAACATCGCATCATTCACTAGGCGATTCTGATTATCTTCAGGTCCGTCTTTAGTAGCAACAAACCCAATCAAGTGCAAATACGATTTGACTATCCGCAAGTGTGGTTCTCAACAATTCTAGGGGTCAAAGGATTGGCACATATCAGTCAAAGCGGAACAACATATCGTTTGGTCGCCTACTACAACTCTCGGGTGGCTATCAGCGGATCATCTGTTGTTTGCGAACTGTGAGACAATATCCTCACACACTCTCCATCGTTGTTCATCATCAGGCTTGGCATCGCGGAAGGCACTCAGCATTCAAAGTGTGAGGCACCACTTCTAGGCGCCGAACTATTTGATCCCATTCTTTCATGGCCAGGTCTCTATCTTGCACGGGATCTCCTTACCGCCAGAACAGTCAAGAGCTTGCACAATTGTAATTCTGAGTGGGAGTTAGTCTGATTGATAGCTCCACTGGTTCTCTATATGATCGGGTATTTACTATATGATCTGTACATTCGGTTTCTAGTCCGAGTCTGTGATTTAGTTTGAGTGAACATATTCTGCTGCGCTCTGTTTTCTGTCATTTCATTATTGGTGTGTTGGTAATCTGTTCACCTTAATTCTGTATGTGGAGATATCTGAGATTCACTCCAAGCAAGTATTTTACTGTGAATTGTTCATTTTGATTCGGTATTCACTGGTGTTTATAAATCTATTTTGAGCAAGCATATTACAAGGTCAGTCTTATTTATGATGTTAGGATGCTTTGTTTTGGTACAATATGGAAAGACAAGTAGAATGCAGACCTGTACAAGTTAAAGTGAACATAAAAAGCCTTTTCTACGGCCTGATGAAAGCTAGCTTGCATATTTAAACAGAGTTACACAAACAACTTATCCTGGAAAATGCAAAACATAGCCATCCTGTAATTTACCTCCTGATATACATTGAGTTTAAAACCAAATTTAGTACAGCAATAAGTATTATTATAAACTAAAAACCCTCTAATTCTGTTATACTTTCAAAAATACCCTCCATTTAGTAATTTACAAAAAACCAATATGTATAAAAGAACGTATGAGTTTGTTATAAACCTTTCACCACTCCAATGTAGCATACATTCTGCACAAAAGGGCATACAAGTAGATTATTTGTTGTTGAATGGGATGAGGCTATGTGGAAGATTATCATGGATTTTATAAAACTGCCCTCAATTAAACTCCTAAGTAACACAATAAAATGTAGAAATTGGATAAAATACAGAATACAGATGAGGTTAGGTAGTAAAAGCATCTTGGCTTTTATAATGCTTCCCTGGGTACAAAACCCAGGGAACAGGATAAAGTGTAGAAATTGGATACAATACAGCATCCAGAGGATAGGGATGAGGATAAATGGCAAAAATCTCATGGCTTCCGTAACACTGTCCTGGGTTCAATTCCTAGGGACAAGGATAAAGTGCTGATATTGGATAGAATACACCATCCAGAGAGCAGGGACGGGGTTAAAAGGTCCATGGCTTTCATAACACTACCCTGGGTTCAAATGCTAGGGACCAGGAAAAAGTGTTGGAATTCGATAAAATACACCATCCAGAGGGCAGTGATGGGGTTAAGTAACAAAAGTATAATTGCTTTCATAAGCTACCTTGAGTTTAAATCCCACTGAACAGGATAAAGCATACTAGCATTCCATTTATTTATGCATCACTGAAAAGCTGCAGCAAAAACTTGGGAGATACAAAAACATAGTACTGATTGCTTTGGCCAATCGGGGGCAGCCTAATGTTTTTTAACTAAACCATTGTTAAGATATAATTTTTAAAAACTTCTAAAGAAACAGAGAAGGTGTAGGGTTCGAATCGCGTACCCCATGCCCAGAGGGCAACGGCGTTCCATTTCTTGATTTCAAATCGCTTGGGCTTCTTGGAGGCGCTGGACCCCTCCCCAGACGGCACTGCGGGTGTCATATCTACGTCTGTCGAAGCCATTGCTGCCAGAAAATGCCTGCGCCAAAACCACCCTCTCCTTCCTGCACTCTACTATTCCTTTCCCTCTTCCAGAAACCTGCGATTCGTTTCCCGTCTCTTTGAATGATTATAAGAATGTTTCGGTTTTTATTTCAACTAACCCAAGATTTAAAACGGAAAAGCTCGATAAGCTTAGCGGATTAATTCGGGGAATTTTCTGATTTTCTTCCTACCAATTTACTCTTCTTTCTACCCTTGTCTTTTCACTCGGAAATTTTCTCGTCTTTCCACCTTGTCTTTTAAATCTTATCAACATTTTTTTATTAGTTCTTATGGATCAATTATTTGGAATTGTAGGATAGTTTATTTAAAAACTAATCCTAATTCATTTGAATCATTTAGGAGAATCTTAAAATTTATAAAGCATATCTAGAAATCAAACAGCGTAGAAGTATTAAGAGTTTGTTGTCTCATTGTTAAATAAATCTACGTAGAAGCTTGACCAAAGAAGAATAAATCGCTGTCTAATAAGCTCTTGAATGTTATTTGTAGACACCATTTTTCCATCTACTCTTTGACATAAAGACAAGCAAGTTATAAATGTTGAAATCTAAAAGTGTAAGTTCATTTTTACATTGGCTTTGCACATATAGAAGTGAACCAAACAATTTCACAATTAGATTTTTAATTATATGATAGTCATCTAAAAGTCCCTATTTTTTTATATATTTGTCAAAATGGTTTCCTCATTGAATCTAGAGCTAAGTACCTCTTGATTATATTTATTTTATTCCTACTTTAATTAACTTAATTTATTGCATTACCTATCAACCCCAACTCTTAAATCTAGATTGATTGTTTATATAATTGCTTTGTTTATTTATTATGCCTAGATATTTATGTGAGGCATTATATTTTCCCCTACATTTTATGGTAACCTAACATTACTGCACGACCTAGGGCTTTGATCTTAAGATTGATTATTATTTCATAGTATATTTATTTGGGGTTTCGATCCACCCTTATTTGTGTATTGTTGATTTATATTTATTAGGGTTTGGGCCTATATTCCTTGATATCACTTTGATCCCTCACACCTACCCTTGATAAGTGTTTCATTGATATATCTTATATCATGGACTCTTGTGATCCATTATTCTTAGCCTTTGTGTGTGCTTGTGTTATGGATCTTGATATGTTTCTATGCTTAATTATGTATGATCCCTTCGTCCTTGATGTTCATATGTCTTGTTATGTTATGGATGGAGATGTTTTATTTGTGAAGGTATTTTTCCATTATGTATGTGTTTTCTCACCCTCCATAAAGTTGCTTAGTTATTTTTCTTTTATCTTGGATACACCCACTTCACATGTTCATGAGCTTCATTTCAATCATACCTTTCCTATGACTAATGAAAGTATTGTACATCACAATGTTTCACCTTTTCATGCCTTTCTCTCAAATGATTTGGTCAAGATGATGGTATACTTTGTGTGATGGAATGATGAGATAAACCTATCTTTTATGGCTACATTTAGAGAGGATATGCATTATGATGTCTTGTCTTCTTTATTAACTATATATGATAATATGCTTTACAACACCAATTCTTCTACATTTCATGTTAGTTATATGGATACTCATGCTACTATTTTACCTACCGATGCATTACATGATGATAGCATGCATTATAATGCTAGTTCATTAACTTCTCATGTAGATGTTACATGATGATATCACTACTCTTACTGAGGAATTATTACTTAGTGAGTTTGATTGTGCTAATATTGCATCCTTAAATGTGAAATCTATCTTGCTTTCTAATTATGAGCACTTATATAATGATATCTTGAATTGATTAGTGGGTTTAGACTTTACTTGAGCAATGGAGAGCATTGCAAGGGTTTGATACATATTATTTATTTATCATTCATTTCTAGATTTGGAACATGCTTTTATTGCTCATTTTTCTAGTGTGTTTGGGGATAATATAGACTTACTTGATCCTTCTAATAGTTTATCTTCTAATGCTTGTCCCATCGTTTCCCTACATGTGGATTGTGTGTCTTCTCTTCGTAACTTTAATGCTAAGCAACCTCCTCCTAGAGATATGCCTACTTTTCATGACACTCATATGACTTTATGGAGTTATCAAACAATTGAATATGCACATCAAAAATTAGCTATAGGTCACAATGTTCCATCTTTAATCTTCTTTGTACACCTAAGCTCACATCCAAAGCATCTAAGGAATGCCATATTATTAACTTAAAAATACACAAGTTGATATACCTCATTGGTATTAAGTGGGTACATCACTTTCTTGTAAGGATATCATCTAAAAAATCTTTAAAAATGATCCATGTAAATATGAGACTACTCCACATGTGGTGATTTATTTGATAAAATCTATTGATCAGAAGGAGCATCATGTTATTTCATTTGATGACATATAACTTCTATCTAAGTATGTTATTAATGAAGTTTTACCTTTATGAATTGTAGTGAGATATGCTTAATTGAATGTCAAATGTGATCAATGCACAGTCACACAAGACTTCAAGAACTTGGTATGTGCCTTGACAACCTTTTGTGATAATATACATCCAATAGTAGCATATGTGCCTTGTGAACAAGTCACTATGTCAACACATGCCACTTTGCATGAAATTATGCAAGTCAATATGTTATTATGCATCTTTATAAATGACAAAACAATTTTGTGTGTGACCTAGCATAGTTAGTAGTTTGTGTTGCATGTGGAATTTTCAACATAATTTTTTTGTCATGGGAATGAAATGCCAATTTCTAAGAACCTTGACCATTGGTTAGTTAAAACCTGTCAAGTGGCTTAGGAACACGAATCATTGTACCTTATTCTATTGTCTTGCTACAACTTTAAATATATATTTGCTTATCCTCCCCATTAAAGGATGATGGTGGAAAATTGCATAATTTAGGCAAACCAGTTTAATGTATTTATCCCTTTTTGGTCACAAGTCACAATAATATTCATTCATCTCCTAGATATTTATAACATCTATATGTCATGTTCATTTATTTTTATTAGAAGTATAAAATTATTGCTAATTGTGTATTGGATTGCTTTTTCTCTACTTTCCTTTGTATAACCCATGACTTGACTTTCACCAAGATAAGGTTTTCACTTGGACCACCTAGGATCTAGATCATTAACATCAATTTTGATGAGCCCTAGAAATGTCCAATTTCCTTGCTCTAGTTTCATGCTTTTTATCTTATTTTTGCTAAGTTTCAAAGACATTTCCAAACCTTTTCATAGACTTTAAGTATTTAAAAGCATTGAAATGATATACTGTGTTGATGAATGATTGTGTGATCTTTGGATATCTATGGAATTTAGTAGATTTTTATGATTAATTATAGTTGTTAAATAATGAAAAAATTCTTTGGAATAAGACTAACCCCTGTAGTGAAGGACCTATAAACCCGCAGCAAAAGGATTTTCAAACCCACAGCATAAGGATATCGACCCACCATAGGCAAAGGAGGTGATCAACAACAACATGTGCATTTTTCCTCAAAGTTGATGTAGGCGATGGTATGAGGATGTTAACATGAAATACATTTGCACCTTTGTACAATTTCAATATCATTTGTCACAAATGCAACAATTTTGGACACATTGCTAGAAATTGCATAAGTAATTTTGTGAGTTCTCCTACACCAAACACAAAAGGAGATAAGTCAAAATGTTAGAATAATGAAGCAGATAAAGTGTGGAAGAAGAAACCAAATGATTAGAGGTCAAAAAAATCCATGGTGGCTCAAACTTCTCTACATGCTCAAAAGGAGAAGAACCTTTGGATCATTGATAGCAGATGCTCAAGTCACATGATTGGGGACAAGAGCAAATTCATGTAGTTCAAGAAGTTTGATGGAGGATTTGTAACTCTTGGTAACAAATCTATTGCTAAGATTACCGGTAAGGGTATTTTGATTCTTGATGGCGAAAAGACAAAAACTCATGATGTTCTATATGTGGAAGGATTGAAACATAATCTCTTAGGTGTAAGTCAAATGTGTGATAGAGGCTACAAGATTTCTTTTAGTGCTAAAGGTTATGAAATCAAAAATATCGATACCAGAGAGTTAGTTGTGAAAGGAAGTAGGAATAACAGTGATGTATATCATCCTAGTGAGGTAAATGGACAAAATTATTTTGCAATATAAAGAGAAGGGAGATGGATATGGCATAGAAGATTGGGACACATCAAATTTGATGATCTTGTAAGGATCAACTCAAAAGGAATGGTAAGGGACATGCCAAAAATTAAGAATTTGTAGTCCACTAGTTGCAAACCATGTCATGAAGGCAAACAAACAAGGACCATATTTCCTACTAAGGAATATTCTATAACAGAGCCATTGGATTTGATTCATATTGATTTGTGTAGACCAATGAGGATAAATAGTTTACAAGGTGATAGGTATTTTATGATGCTTATTGATGATTACTCTAGAATGACTTGGATTACTTTTCTAAAAGAAAAATCAAAAGCTTTTGAGTAGCTTAAGGCATTTAAGGCTATGGTTGAGGATGAAACTAGAAGAACAATCAAGTTTATGAGATCAACTAGAGGTGGAGAATTCACTTATGACTGATATGATGAATTTTGTGAGTTGCATGAGATTCAGAGACAATTTTTTTCCCGTAGAAATCCTCAACTGAATGGAGTTGCTGAGAGGAGGAACTGAACCGTACAGGAGATGGCTAGAACAATGTTGAGTCAAGATAAGTTGTTTGACATGTACTAGAGAGAAGCAGTTCAAATTACAGTGTGTATTTTGAACATAGCTCAAATCAGACCAAGGACTGCTAAAACACCATAGGAACTATGGAGAGGAAGACCAACTTTAGTTAGACATCTCAGAATATTTGGAAGCAAGTGCTACATCAAAAGGGATGAAAAACATCTGGGTAATTTTGATTCTAGATTTGATTAAGGCATTTTTCTTGGTTATTCTATGATAAGCAAGGCATCTAGATGCTATAGAAAAAGATTGAAAAGGATTGTGGAAAGTGTCAATATAAGTATTGATGAGATAATATAGTCTACTAACATTTCAAAAGAGGAAGATAATGAAGATCCAATCTGCAACAGTGATGAAGACTCAAAAGTTGATTCTAAGAATACAATTAAAAAAACTCTAGCTAGGTATGTTTAAGAGAATCATTTTGAAGATTATTTTATAAGAGATAAGGACGGTGGGGTCTAGACTCGAAGAATAATTGAGAGAGAAAATGAGCAGGTACATTTTGCATTACTATTAAAAATTGAACCAATATCCTATGTGCAGGAAAGCAAAGAGAAAGGTTGGTTAGATGCTATGGAAGAAGAATTGACTTAGATTAAGGAGAATGAAACTTGGGAGTTAGTTCCAAAACCCAAGGACAAAAATGTTATTGGTACCAAATGGGTCTTTAGAAACAAGTTGAATGAAGATGGAAATGTGATTAAGAATAAGGCTAGACTTGTATATAAAAGATATGCTCAGGTTGAAGGAATTGATTTTAAGGTGTATTAGATGGACATGAAGTCTGCATTCTTGAGTGGACAATTAGAAGAATAAGTCTATATTGAGCAACCAGAAGGATTTCAATGTTCAAATAATTTGGATTTTATGTGTAGAATGAAGAAAACACTTTGTGGACTCAAACATGCTCCTAGAGTGTGGTATTCCATATTGGATAGGTATCTACAACAACAATGTTTCCATAGAGGTAATGAATATAGTAATTTATACATAAAAAGAGAAGGTGATCAATTACTAATTGTTGTTGTTTATGTTGATGGCATTATTTTTGGTGGAAGCAATGATGCTATGTGTAAAGAATTTTGGGATGCAATATAGAGTGAGTTTGAAATGTCGATGCTTGGTGAATTATCTTTCTTTCTTGGTTACAAATTTCTCAATTAGACAAAGGCATATGTATTTCTCAAAACAAGTATATAAAATAAATGTTGAGCAAATTTAATATGGAAGAATTCAAACCAATGAGTACACCTATGGTTACTGGGTGTAAACTAAGTAAATATGATGAATCTGCTCTGACAAACCAGAATTCGTATAGGTCCACGATTGGTAGTTTGTTGTATGTGACTGCATTTAGACTGGATATAATGCAATCAGTTGGGATGGTAGCTAGATTTTAGGCAACACCTAAGGAAACTCATGTCAAAGCAGTAAAAAGGATATTTAGATATCTGAAGGCTACAATGGATTTTTGTTTGTGGTATCCTAAGAGTGAAAATTTCACTCTAACTACATATACATATGCATATTAGGCAAGAAGCATAGATGACCAGAAGAGTACAAGTGGTGGAGCTTTCTTTCTTGGTGACAGTCTTGTATCCTAGTTAATCAAAAAGCAATATTTAGTACCCTTATCTACAACAAAAGAAAATTACATTGTAGTGGCTTCATGTTGCACTCAAGTATTAAGGATGAAGCAGAACTTGAAGGAGATGAAGATAGAATTTGATGAACCCATTTCTATTTTGTGTGATAATACTAGTGCTATAAACATTTCCAAGAATCTGGTAATGCACTTGAGGACAAAGCATATTGCAATTAAGTATTTTTTTAGAGTGAAGGTTACAAACAAAGAGGTGAAGTTGGACTATGTTGAAACCAAGGAGCAAGTAGCAGACATTTTCACACAACCGCTTCCTAAGGAGACTTTTGAATTTCTTTGGAAGAAGTTGGGAATTTTTGCTCCCTCCTCTTGAATCAAGAGGAAGCACAAGTTGAGGGGGAGTCTTAATTCCCTGCCGCAAGAAGGCTTGGTGGTCTTGTGAAATGTTTCTGAAGTAGTGTTCTATGGACTCAGGGGGAGTCTATTCGAGAAACAAGTTTCTAGATTGTATAGAGTGCAATTGACCTTTGCCATTGATGTCAAAGGGGGAGAAATAGGACTCAAAATGTTAAATCATATAAGGAGGTTTCATGACACATTAGATTTGTATTCATGTGTATCAACAACATTCAACATTTTTTTATTTGCCATCAATGACAAAGGGGGAGAGTGTTGAACATAGGTTGTCATTGATGTCAAAGGAGTAATGTCAAGGAATAGTGTCCTCGATGACAAATAGTGCTCACTGATGTCTAAGGAGTAATGCTAGCTGAATAGTGAGAATTAAATGTAATTATACTTGAATTATCATAGTATTTTGAGTACAATGAAGAAGACTGACTGATAGTATGCTCGCAATATCATGCTTGTATCTATTCATGGTGATAGATGTAAACCAAAAGTTTGATCTAGAATGTTTGAGGTTAGTTACTTAGGGCAAAGAGATTTTTTGGTAATACATTCATGATCTATATTCCCCCTGGATGCGAGTTTTTGTTTGTGGTTTGAAAGGAGAGTATACCTACACTTGTTCTATCTTATTCTAGAGTTTCCAAAATATATGTTCAGCATGCAAAAAGATTGAAGTAACAGAAGGATCATTGTGCTTGTTAATTAACCACTTGGTATTCTAGAACTGTGCAGCAGTGACTTGGAGTGTGTAACCTCCAAATATAGGTGATGAGCTCGAAATATGCTCATAATTTGAATATTATGATGTATTTTTAATACCCTTACTCTTATTGTTGATGGTTGTTTTAACTCTTTGATTAAAGGATTTTTATCTAAAATCAGGTAGTATCCTGTAGTAACACATTCCTATATTCCTGCAACTTAACATCTCTATGTGTCTATATTAATTGCCTTGTTTGACCTCCCGAATGATTGATATAATGCATGTGGTTTTTGGATAATGAAATGGATTTAATATGTGATTAATGAATGTGTATCGTGTTATTTTCCACGCGTGCTTTCTTTTGCTTCTGTCGCCATGTGCATTGCAGGTTGTTGAAGGAAGCATGAACGAGTCAAAGCGCAACAAATCTCAGCCCTGCAGTAAAGTCCATTTCCAACACGACATCGAGGAAGTTGTTCCAGCAAAGACTCTCTTACCGGGTCGTTGGGAGGAAATCTAAATGATCATTAATCTAGGAAGAGTGGAATACTAAATTCTCTCTGAATCGTGTTGAACATATATGCCTTCATTTATGAAAAGTTTGTTCCTCAGTTTCAGGATGCATTTATGTCCACGTCTTTCTCTATTAGAGTTAGGTAGTTAGTTACTTTTCTAATATAAATAAGTGTTTCTCCTGCGTGAGTGAGCAACAAAGTGTGTTAAAGTTAGTATTATAATGAGAAACAGTGTTTTGTGTTAGTTTTCTTACAAGTAGAACAATCAATGTATATGATCTCAAGTTTATGAATAAAAGCTGATGAAGTTTTGAGTTCAATTCTTGCATAAACTAGTTGATGCTTGCTAAGGGGGCCCACTTAGTGAGTATCTGTAGTTAGTTATTTATCTTTTGTTGATTATAAGTTAGATTTCATTCTTGAAGGTTTCAGCGCAAACTCAGTCTTATATTGTTCCTGTAGCATCGGGAATCCATCCTTGTGTTTGTTCCTGTAGCATAAGGCCAGTTCATAGTTTGTTTCTTAGTAATAGTTGTCATGATTTATGCTTTGATTAAGTTATGATTAAGTTAAGAAAACTTTATATTACATTCCTACAATATAAGTAGAATTCCTTCCAAGCATTTTTTTTTGGTAAATTGTGACTGAAACTGGTTCTTAGTGCACATACAGTGCCGCTCCATTTCAAGTATATGTTCCCTGGTTTGACAATGTAAATGAACGACCATAAGAAGATGTTAGTCACCTGCTGGAATGTCCAATTCCCAGGTTAGGATTTGCCATGACTTTTATATCCTTTTGTGGAGTCGACCATTTTTGGCACTATTGTTGGGGATGGTGTCAAGCTAAGAACCTTTCATAGTCATTGTTAGCAGTAGTTTAGTGTGTTTATTCAAGTATTTTCAAATTTCTTCAATTTACGGTTAATTCTATTGCATGCATAAAAGAAGAGACGCTTTGGGAAGATTCCTCCCTAACTTTCTATTCATTAATAACAATTTTGAACCAACTTATAATCTATTTGAGGAAGGAGGAGACCAAGATATCAATCCATTTGCTAAAAACCTGCTTGCTGAATTGCCATTTGACCTAGCTAACAAATAACCTCAAGAAAATCCATTTGCTTTGATACTCCATCAAGCAAATATGGCACGAAATCCACCTAATCAACCTCCTGCTTTTGAATTCCCCATCATTACTCAGCAAGATAATGAAAACCTTAAAAATATTCCTTCTTCATTACTTCCCAAGTTCTATGGACTAGTTATAGAGGACCTAGACACTTTCTTGTTTGAGTTTGACATCCTCTGTTGTAGCTATGATTACAGTTTAGATGCTCACAGGCTGAAGTTGTTTCCTGCTACTTTGAAGGAGGGAGCTCTTAGATGGTTTATAAGTTTGGGAAGGGGTGTCGTTGATAGTTGGGCAGCTATGCAAACAAAATTTCTTGAGAAATACAAGGAATATTGTAAGAGTGGTAGTAAGGGTGATGATATATTCAGAATTCAATAAAAGGAGGATGAAAGCCTGGAAGACTATATCTCAAGATTCTTGTTTTCCCTGAAAAAGAATTCAGACCATACTCTCAATGAAGAATCTTAGAAACTACTTTTTCTAAGGGGAATCAGTGACACCTGTATAGATGTCTTGGGTTTGATGGGAGGAGGAGATATAACTCAAGTGCCTTGGGATGATATCAAGAAAATATGTCGCAACTATTCTCGAGCAATTGTTAAGAAGGGTAGAGGTCATCAAGCCACAGTGGGAAAGCCTTCTACAAATGGAGTTTCATGGATGAAGATCACACATTTGTTGTCTGATTTCAAGCAAGATATCATAAACAACATGGCTACATAGTTGGATACTATGCAAGCTCGGAAAAAATATGAGGAAGTTGAAGCAATCTTGGCTGAGTTCTGTCCACATTGCAGACAGAAGAAACATGACTGCAGATGTAAGATAGTGGCTAACCTGGAGGCTAAGCAATT
The DNA here is from genome assembly GCA_007258455.2 of Sequoia sempervirens. Classification (NCBI taxonomy): domain Eukaryota; kingdom Viridiplantae; phylum Streptophyta; class Pinopsida; order Cupressales; family Cupressaceae; genus Sequoia; species Sequoia sempervirens. The sequence goes on from VDFB02000015.1 coordinate 140,829,829, forward strand.
ACCTACTGATTTTAAGATAGTAGAGGGTGATAATGACCAAGTATTCTTCATTGCACAAAGACAACCATGGGCTCAAAGATAAGGTATGCCTCAAGACCCTTTGACTTTTGGTAATCCTTATTCTAATTACAATAACCAATGACAAGCTACATATGGCTCATTACCACCTTAGAATACTTCTCAACCACACTAGCCTACCTATCTGAGTCCTCAATGGAAATATCCTCAAATAGGTTGGCAACAACCAAAAGGACAATGGACTCCACCCCAAGGTAATTGGCAACAGAATCCTTAATGGAGAGGTTTTCAGCAATGGCAGAACCAATCCCCTGGATCTCTGCAGCCACAACAGCCACAACCTTCGGCCCTCATGCCACCTCCTGCAGCACCTACAACAAATATCGGCCCTCCAAAACAAATGCCTATGCCCGCTCAACCATTGTCAAATCCTAATAATAAGCAGCAGCAACAACAGTAGCCTATGTATTTTGCAGAAGCCAATCAGTATCCAACTTAGGCCCTGAATATTAATGATATCCATCTCAGGTCTGGAACCACTCTCCCTGCTCTACAGCCGCCTGTAATTACAGAGATTCTAGACTTTGCCTTTGAACAACCTCCTGATCCTGTAGAACATATACTTGTATCAAATATTGTCTCTAAGGAGCCTGTCCTGCAGCATTAGGCCAAACCGCCTTTTCCTCAGAGATTGCAAATTACTACATCCAAGTCTATGGAAGAGCCTACCTTTGATATTTTGGATCAGCTAAAAAATGTACACATTCAAATTCCCCTTTTTCAAGCCATTAAAGATGTCCCAATTTATGGAAAAACCATTAAGGAGGCATGTTTAAAGAAACCAGGAAGAAAGAAAAAGGTTCCCCAAACTATCCATGTTCTAGGACAGTTGGCAAATATTATGTTAGGGAAGGTACTCATTCTAAAATATACTGACCCTGGGAGTCCTGTGGTAAAAAAAATATTAATGGCCAGATAGTAAAGAATGTTTTGATTGACCTTGGTGCAGCCATCAATGTAATGACCAAGCATACTATGGAGTATTTGAATATCCTAACCATTCGGTCTACACCTACCGTCCTGCAACTTGCTGATAGTTCCACAATAACACCTAATAGATTGGTAGAAGATGTCATTGTCATCCTTGAGTCTTGGGAATACACAGCAGATTTCACCATATTGTCCACTAAGGCAACTTTGGGAGGATATCCTATCATCCTAGGTAGACCATGGTTAGCCACAACTGATGCTTTTATATGATGTCGTTCAGGAAACATGACAATTTATGATGGTCAGTCAAGAAATAAACTGGCTTTATACCCACCTGCCCAGCCTCAGCCAGACTTGTCTCAACCAATTTGGCCAGATTTAGGAGAGGAAACTGAAGAAGTCAATTCATTGGCTTAGCTAATGATGCTGCAAACTAATCCATTTTCCCAGCTTCAGAGTGAGGATGGCCTGCTTTTACACATTTTGCAGTCCAACTTTGATATGAGTAGCTCATCTGTTCCAGATAGCTATCTTCAGTAGTGTTTCCTGCAACAACTGAATCCTGAGAGCTTGCCACCTAAATTTCTTGCAGTTCATCACAATTTGTTTCCACATGAAATACAGACACCACCTTTATCGGCAACCTCCATGAATGATCTTACCAAGCAAGCAGAAGTGTCTCTTGACCACTATCTGAACATCAATAATAAGATGCCTCAATTTCAACAAACTGCCCTAGTCACAATGTTGCAAGATCAACACAGAGCTTTTGCATGGGACTATGGGGATATGAAGGGAATAGATCCTCAACTCTATACTCATAGGATCTACATTAAGGAAGACTGTTCACCTATCAGGCAGCCTCAAAGAAGGATAAACCCAGCACTCAGGGAAATAGTTAAAAAAGAGCTCCAAAAATTGCTTGATGCTGGTTTTATCTACCATATTTCAGACAGTTAATGGGTATCTCCATTGGTGATTGTTCCTAAAAAAGGTGGAAAATGGAGAGTTTGTGTAGACTACAGGGAGCTGAACACAACAACTAAAAATGATCACTTTCCACTACCATTTGTTGACCAAGTGCTAGACTCATTGTCTGGTAAAAAGTATTTCTCCTTTTTGGATGGATATAGTGGGTATAATCAAATTAGAATTTCCCATGAGGATCAAGACAAAACAACTTTTACCAGTCCATGGGGCACTTTTTCCTACTCTGTCTTACCTTTTGGCCTGTGTAATGCACCTGCAACATTTCAAAGGGCAGTGATCAGTATTTTTGTTGAAATTTCTCATGATTCTATGGAGATCTACATGGATGAATTCACCACTTATGGAGTTACTTATGAAGAAGCATAAGCAAATTTGGAGAAAGTGTTGAAAATTTTGTAAGAAGCAAAATTTGTCTTTGAATAGTGAGAAGTGATTTATGATGATACAAGAGGGAATTGTTTTTGGCCATCATATCTCTCAAGTAGGAATTCAAATTGATTCTGCAAAAATAGAAGTCATTCTAACTTTGCAAACACCTATGAAACAAAAGGATGTTAGAAGCTTCCTAGGACATGCTAGATATTATAGAAGATTTATCAAATATTTCAGCAAAATAGCCAGTCCATTATATGCCTTATTGACTAAGGATTCTGAATTTAACTGGACTAAGGCCTGCGACAAATCTTTCCTGCAGCTTAAGAACTTACTTACTCAGGCACCTGTTCTTCAAGGACCGAAGTGGAGTCTGCCCTTTCATATACACACAGATGCTTCTGATTATGCCATAGGGGCAGTTTTAGGACAAAAAGAGAATTCCATAGAGCATTCCATATATTTCATTAGCAAAAACCTTCAAGGCCCTAAATTAAACTATACTGTCACAGAGAAAGAATTGCTAGCAGTTGTGTATGCCCTGAACAAGTTTCAACATTATGTCACTGGTTACCAAATGTTTGTCCATATAGATCATGCAGCAATAAGGTACCTCATGAATAAACCTGCCATATCTGGCAGATTAGCAAGATGGCTCCTATTGTTACAGGAATTTGATATCATAGTTATTGATAAGCCAGGTCGGGCTAATGTGGTGGTTGATTTCTTGTCAAGACTTCAAACAACTACACCTGCCACCCCTGAGGTAATTGATGATAGCTTTCCCAATGAAAATCTATTTTCTATTACTGCTCAAACTCCATGGTATGCAGATATTGTAAATTATTTAGCAGCCAACAAGATCCCAACCCACTTCTCACCAAATGAAAGACAATTGTTGGTAGAGAAAAGTTTTAATTTTTCATGGATTGCAGACTGTTTATTTTACACAAGACCTGACCAAGTCATGAGAAGGTGTGTTAGGGAAGATGAAACCTATGACATTTTGCATGCCTGTCATGATGAACCATGTGGTGGGCACTTTGCAGCCAAGAGAACATCTATGAAAGTGCTTGCTACAGGATACTATTGGCCCACACTACACAAAGATGCTGCAACCTACACCAGAAAATGTGACAAATGTCAACATATGGGGAGACCAACAAGGTATGATGAAATGCCCCTGTATCCTCAAGTGGTAGTCAGTCCCTTTGACAAGTGGGGCATGGATTTTGTTGGGCCTATTGATCCTCCATCCAATGGGAAATCATACATTTTGGTTTGCACTGATTATGTAACCAAGTGGGTGGAAGTGAAAGCAATGACACATGCTCGTGACAGTAAAGTTGCTGAGTTCCTGTATGAGCAGATTTTTACTCGGTTTGGAGTCCCAAGGGAACTTGTTACTAATCAAGGAGCTTAATTTACATCAAATTTAATCACTGCATTAATGAATGATTACAAGATCAGGCACATAAAGTCTAGCCCCTATCACCCTCAAGCCAATGGTCAGGCAGAGGTTACCAACAGAGAAATTGAGGCAATCCTTACTAAGACAGTACAATTACACAAGAAGGATTGGAGCAGTCACCTTCTTGAAGTAGTCTGGGCATATAGGACAACATGGAAAACAACTACAGGGTTCACTCCTTTTGAGTTACTATATGGAAAAACTACAATGTTGCCAATAGAGTTTGAGCATAAGACCTTAAGGACTACTCTCCAACTTAACATTGATATTTCAGAAGCCCAAAAGGAACACCTCCTGCAGCTGAATGCATTGGATGAGATAAGGAAAGCTGCCCTACAACATACTGAAGCTATCCAATAGCAAAGAAAAAAATGGCATGACCACCATATCAGACCTAAGCAATTCTCTGCTGGTGATTGGGCGCTGCTCTATGACTCCAGGTACAAGGAAAATCAAGGTAAACTCACCACAAGATGGCTTGGTCCTTATGAAATAGAAAATGTGTTTGATAATGGTTTAGTTCAATTAGCTACAATAGATCATGTCTGATTCAAGCTACTGGTTAATGGACACCGTCTTAGGTTGTATCATAAGCCAACGTCTAAAGAAGAATTTATGAAGCATTTTGTTTCGAATGCGGCCACTGATCTTCCTTTAGCAAAAGGCTTCGGCCTTTCTCCTGCAGCATCTCTTTAAAATTCTATGTTGCATGCCTATAATAAAGGTTTCCTTTTTAAGGAAGCCACTTTCTCCATTTTTCATCTATGACCACCATTCATTCTCTCTTCTTCCACGTCACCCATCCATGTCATCCATCCTGCCGTACTGCCCTCATTTATGGTTTCAATTCCAGCCGTCATTTCATGCTGAGCTGTGATATTTCCCAGCATGTACAAGCACTTATTACAAGGTACGCGATATCTTTTATTGTCACATCGTTTATTTATTTCACTTATTCATTAATTGCCATGTACATATCAGTCATTATTGCTTGTTCTTCGCCTATCCTTTTGCACATGTGTGGACACATGCCAAATTTTTAGTAGGGGGCGGGGATAATCCATTTCAACTTTTTTTTATGCCACTGTCACAACTATTAAGATATTTTTATTTTCTTGTACTTACCAAATACGACTGCGTGCTTTCATCCTAAACAACGATTAACTACTTGACTTGAGTAGTTTTTAACAATCATTTCATGCAATTATCCTTTGTGTCATTCTTGGAAAAGTAAAGAAAAGTGACGGCAGGGTAGAAAGAAGTAGGGCAAAAGAAGTTTTTCGAATTTTCAGAAGAAGTTTGAGTTTCAAGAATCTCAGCAGGGATAATTTGTGAATATGGGTGGCCAGTTAGTAAGACACGAGCCTGCAGCTCATGAACCCTTGACACAAAATCCTCAAGTGGTTCAGGCATTCAGCAATTGCGGTTGGCTGAATTATTTTCTGAGGATAGATTCCTATAGTGAGGAAGCTGCAGGTGAGTTTTTGAGAACTCTTTCAGAGGGAGAAGCTATAGTGTGGGGTTTGACAGTAGCCGTTACAGAAGAGCGGATTGCAGAAGTAACTGAGCTTCTGATGGTAGGAGAAAATTTTTCTTCAAGGTGAGATGTTGTCTCTGCTAGGGTAGAATTCACAATACCAATAGATGGACCCTTGGAGGTTTCCAAACAAGGATGCAAACGGGTGTCACTGCCTCCTCCATACTCGGAATATGCCACCTTCATAATCAGGTACTTGACTTGTGAGGGACATTTTTCCTATTTGCATTCCTATCATTTTAAACTATTGAGTCATATGAGGCACGATTTAGCTGTCAATGTTCCAAATTTTTTGTTAAACCTTTTGAAAAATTGTGCCCATGAAACCTAGAGGGGTAGGGACAACTCTATCACTCATCACGCCCTCATTAAATTCTTGATCGAGCATTCCTTGAGGGATGTATCATCCCTTTCTTGGTAAGAATTTGTTGCCCAGAAGGGTCTGCAACCTCCAGAGCCTCCTAGAGAACTCCCTGCACAACACAAGAAAAAAAAGAGAGAGTAGAATCTACAAGTAGGGAAGCAGAGAAATAATCATTTGCTCTTGCAGCACTTAGTCCTGCAGCCTCCACACCAGTGCCCTCTATCCAAGTACAAACCAGGTCTACTGGTAGAAAATAAAAAGGGAAAACGAAGGTAGGAGAGTCATCTAACGCAGAACAAACCCCAAAATCTGACCCTCATGTTCAAAAGCAAAAACATTCTACTCCACTCTTTCCTGCAGCATCTTCCCCTGTAGCAGTTTCTCCTGCAGCAACGCTTGTTGCCACTGCCATTTCACTATCATCTTCTCCTGCTGAGTCTGAATCCTCTAGGCAGGTTAGAAAGAGGAAAGCCACGAAAGTGTCTCCTGCAGCTGTTACTTTTGAAACATTGCCAAAAAGAGTTTCATCAAGGAAATAGCGTAAAGTTACCTCAACCTCCGTTCAACCAGAAATTATAGTAATTCCTGAGGAATTTGAAGAATTAAGTCATGATGTTTCTCAAAATGTATCTGAGAATGTTCCACAAAGTCCATCTATTATATCTAGGGAAGTGCAAACTGAGACAGTGGAAGTTGAGGAAGCACAATATGGTAGTGGTAATGAAAGGGGGATGCCAAGTCTTGATGATTTGGCTGAAGCATTTAGGAAAGTTTCATAAGAAACACAATTTCCTCCTGAGCAGCAACAAGAGTCCATCTTGCAACAAGAGGAAGAACAACTTGAACAATTTGAAGTGTCTAATGAAACCCCATTACCCCCTGAAACTTATCGAGCATTGGTTGTTTATAAAAGGACATTGTTGATTGAATATTTGGAATATCTTAGGACTACATGGAGGCTTGTTACATTTCAAACTTTGAGTTTTCGCCATTTAGCTAGAACTGAAATTCAACAAAGTCTTTGGGAAGAAGAAAAGAAGAAATTGAAAAGGGAAATTGAAAGACAAAAATAGGAAATTCAAGAAATGAAAGAGAAAATGGATGAAATGGTGAAGATAACTGGTAAAATTATGGAATGTAGACCACCACCTAGGGTATATGCTATGTGCCTTAAAGAGCAATTTCTTTTGTTCCAATTGATGAGAATTTCAAGAAATTTGGACCATGTCATTCATACAGCTAAGGAATTTTATGATGCATATCAAGTAGCACCCAGTTGGCTGAAAAATTCTTTATGTGAGTTTTATTTGCATGGTTTGCTAATTCCCTTTGAAACAGAGTGGAATCCGCTTCTCTACATTGGTGACATTCATCTTAGGTCACTCATGTCTTGGGCGGCCAATGAAACTAACTATGGAAGAAAATTAGAGGATTATGAAGAGGCTGAAAGGAATGAACCTATTCCACTGCGACCTGAAAGCTCAGCTCCCCACACAATAATGAGAACTTGGCTTACTGTTGTGTATGGATTCAATGATTAGATGTAAAGAATGAAAATATTTGATATCAAGAAGCAGGTGTATGATGAGTTCAAAGACCAAACATATCTGTTTTGGAAGCTTTCATCTTCCAGAATTGAAACAAGATGGGAAAAATTGATTGTTGGTCTGAGGAAATCTGAGCCTCATAGCCCTCCGAACTTTAAGGAAGCCATTAGAAGGACAAAGAAGTATATGCAGCTTGGTCTCTAGAGAAGGTTTGAGTTATGGTTACCATTAACATTTTGACCTCCAATTTTGATGTGGCCACTTTACCCTTATTCGGCTATAGATGTTAATGAGGAGATGACAAAGTTTCAGAGGTTTCTACTACAAATTCAGAACTTCATTACAGGGCCATACTACTCCTACTAATTTCAGAGAAACAACTAGAAAGCTTAATGCTGGAGGACCATCATTAGGATAAGTAGGGGGCAAATGATGAGCTCGAAATATGCTCATAATTTGAATATTATGATGTATTTTTAATACCCTTACTCTTATTGTTGATGGTTGTTTTAACTCTTTGATTAAAGGCTTTTTATCTAAAATCAGTTAGTATCCTGTAGTAACACATTCCTATATTCCTGCAGCTTAACATCTCTATGTGTCTGTATTAATTGCCTTGTTTGACCTCCCGAATGACTGATATAATGCATGTGGTTTTTGGATAATGAAATGGATTTAATATGTGATTAATGAATGTGTATCGTGTTATTTTCCACACGTGCTTTCTTTCGCTTCTGTCGCCATGTGCATCGCAGGTTGTTGAAGGAAGCATGAACGAGTCAAAGCGCAGTAGATCTTGGCCCTGCAGTAAAGTCCATTTCCAGCACAACATCGAGGAAGTTGTTCCAGCAAAGACTCTTTGACCGGGTCATTGGGAGGAAATCTAAATGATCATTAATCTAGGAAGAGTGGAATACTAAATTCTCTCTGAATCGTGTTGAATAGATATGCCTTCATTTATGAGAAGTTTGTTCCTTGGTTTCAGGATGCATTTATGTCCACGTCTTTCTCTGTTAGAGTTAGGTAGTTAGTTGCTTTTCTAATATAAATAAGTGTTCCTCCTGCATGTGTGAGCAACAAAGTGTGTTAAAGTTAGTATTATAATGAGAAATAGTGTTTTGTGTTAGTTTTCTTACGAGTAGAACAATCAATGTATATGATCTCAAGTTTATGAATAAAAGTTGATGAAGTTTTGAGTTCAATTCTTGCATAAACTAGTTGATGCTTGCTAAGGGGGTCCACTTAGTGAGTATCTATAGTTAGTTATTTATCTTTTGTTGATTATAAGTTAGATTTCATTCTTAAAGGTTTCAGTGCAAACTCAGTCTTATATTGTTCCTGCAGCATCGGGAATCCATCCCTGTGTTTGTTCCTGCAGCATAAGGCCAGTTCATAGTTTGTTTCTTAGTAATAGTTGTCATGATTTATGCTTTGATTAAGTTATGCTTAAGTTAAGAAGACTTTACATTACATTCCTGCAGCATAAGTAGAATTCCTTCCAAGCATTTATTTTTGGTAAATTGTGACTGAAACTGGTTCTTAGTGCACATACAGTGCCGCTCCATTTCAAGTATACGTTCCCTGGTTTGACAATGTAAATGAACGACCATAAGAAGATGTTAGTCACCTGATGGAATGTCCAATTCCTAGGTTAGGATTTTCCATGACTTTTATATCCTTTTGTGGAGTCGACCAATAGGGTGGGATTCTATAATAGGTCAAGGTTAATGTTTGTATGGAATCACACGACACCATGTTCTTTTGGTGGTAACAAATTTGATTTAGGACCTACCTTATACACACTTCATGTAATTTGAATTTAGGTCCATTATATGTCGTCCTAGTTAATTATAAATCCCTGGCCGAAAGGAAATGATAATGCAATGGCATGCATATAATTATCATAGTTTAGGTCTCACTTGCCATGTTTGTGGATGCAAATTAGTGTGGAAGTGCAAAATTATGCAAGCAAGTGTAATCTAGGTATTGTAATGGGAGTTCCATCTCTCAATCATTGTGTGCCATAATCAGAAGATCATAAGGTGTGTAGGAGAGTTCCTAAAGGAAGGTCACATCAACTGTTAGTTGTGTAATCAGTATTGAAGATCTGCAAGCTTTATATCTATAATCCAGTAAGACTAGTGTTCTACTCTTTGGGTTGGTGCTCAGATCTTTTGTTTTGGGGATTGGTGCCTACATCTACTACGGGGGATTGGTCTCTCCAGTAGGTTGGTTCCTACATCTATTGTAGGGGATTGGTGTCTCCAGTAGGTTGGTGCCTAATTCATGATTGTAACTTATTCATTATTTTTGTGAGGCTGCATTTGGACAGTAGCTCTAAGTAGTTCTTCTCACCATGGTTTTTCCCATTTTGCGTTTCCACATATATTTGGTGTTCATTATGTGATTGTGTGATTCTATGATTGCTTGATAGATAGTATTTGTTTTGATTCATGTTTGATGTGTGGAGATACAAGTTGAATTAACAATTTTTAAATAGATTTGTTCTATTGATTCACCCCCCTTCTTAGTAGATTGTGTTCCCTTCAACTAGCGTGTCACATGCATGTTTACACATAACACTATATTTTGTACAACTAGATGACTAGAATTAAACTTTCTTTTTTAAAAACATGCAAAATCTACAAAAGAGTTAAACAAACATAGCTAGGCATATCACTAGGTAACAACAAAAAATAAAATAACAAGATTCAATCCATTTAATCAAAAGAAAATAATGAAGTGATATAAAAGGGAAGATATTTACAAACACTAGTGGGATTGAATATCTTTATTAAAAACTTCCTATAGCTACAAAAAAGGGGAAAATGTTTGGGGCTATTTGTTAGCTTTCCAAGAGTGCTCAAGCCCTTTTTTTGGTTTTCCAATCGAGCAACAATAGCCACTATATAGAAAATGATATACTAGAGTGTGTGCTCCTATCCTTAGTGTGTCCAAGAATTTAGAGCAAATGACAATGCAATTAATATAAACTAAAATGAGACTGATTGCGAGCATGTGAATATTCAAAGGTTCCAAGGGAACTTTAAAGGAATTTTATAATAATAATGAGAAAATAGAGAAAATAATAACAAAGAAAAAAATAGCAATGTCACTTCTTAAATAATGATGAATCAAATGGGGATAAAGAGTAGTATCAAATTCCACAAGACCTTCAAGAAGACTATTCTAGAAGTGTTGGTGTTCTCACATGGAGGAACCAATATCAAGAAAGTTGTATATAGATGGAGAGTGCAAGATAGATTGAGATGGAAAGAAAAATCAAGTGTCGAAATGAAATATGGATTAAAAATGAGAAGTAGGAGGGAAGATATAGAGGTCGGTGAGATAAATTCATCTTGAGAAATTACCACCAACCCGAACAAGTAGTATGTGGAAAAACACTCAAAAAGATCACTAAACAAGAAATTATTGTAGGATGTTAGCATATCGAATAGATGTCTACACATTTCACTAGTGTCTAGATAGTTTAAACTCTAAAAAAGATGGAGCGTGAGAAAAACACAAATTCAATATAGTTTTAATATCAAATTTGAAAAAAAAAACAATGACAATAAGAGGTTAGGCCTTGGCACCATGGAAGAAAAATGCTAAAATAAGCCTAGAAATATTCTAAGGGGATGGAAACCAAAGTAAGCACAAAAAATAACATGAAATTGGAAGGGTGTGCACTTTTCTAGTTTACAAGTGTCTATATAGTCATCAACAAACATGTGAATCTTAGTGTTTGTGGAATGCTCATCCAATGAATGATGCATGATAGATTCAACATTGTCAAACATATGTCACCTAGTTGCATCACATTTGACCTTCATGATCAAGTTATTTAACCATACATGTCTCACATGCTAAGAGCATAAATATATGTTAAATTGAAACACTTCTTTGTATCATAAAATAGTTGCTCATTTTCAACAACATTACTTAGTATAAATGATTAGAAAATAATATAAAAATACAAAAACATCAAATTATAAACAAAGATGAAACACCTAATAGCTCTAATATCAACATTTGCATCATTCACCTTCAATGTGTTAAGTCTCCATTCAATTTTATTCAAGTGGACTCCTTGGAAAGTACACATCCAATATGCAATATGAGATGCACAAGGCCTAGACATAATGACTCATCAATATGTACACCAATGCCACACATAGATAAATCACATGATAGATCCTTGTTGTAACATGCCCAATTTTCTACCCATTGATTTTCACCATGTTTTAACCCACATGCAAATAAATATTGTTGGAAGCTCAACGCTTCCACCCCTCAATCAGTGTTGACCATGTGATTCATGACATGGTTTAACAACCTCCCATGGATCCTTTATTTGGGATGGTAGTGGATTCTTGATAGGTCAGCCCAACAAGTGGTATCAGAGTGGGAGTTGCAAGTTTGAATCCATCGACGTGGTTACGCTAGGGGTATTGTTGGAAGCTTGACACTTCCACCCCTCATTCAACACTGACCACATGATTCGTGACATGGTTTAACAAGCTCCCATGGATCCTTAATTTGGGATGGTAGTAGATTCCTGACAGGTCAAACTTTTGGGAATAACGACCAACTCAACTCCCAACAAATATAGGAATTGAATTTTTCTTTTCTAATTCAATAATAATATGCACATTTAAAATAACCTCATTCCAAACTTTCCCATTGCATTACAACAAAACATTACAAGAACCTAAGTAAAAATTCCATATTACATAATTCGATGTAAAGATAACATTTATAATTTCCATAGAGAAGGATACATGAATACATAGCTTCCAAGAGGTTACTGTTTCAGAGATACAAACTGGTACAAATGTCCCAACATTGGTGCATACATTCTAGATGTCCCCATTCCTTTGTGTATACATTCTAGTTGTTCCTAATACTGGCGCATACATCTTCAAATCTTGGCCACCAAGTGCATGAGGAGAAGCATCACTCAAACACTTTCTCTCCAACCATGAACTTACTACGTATGGTCCCCCACACATGTACCTAACTGGTAAGATGGCCCTACCCTTCGATGAAGAGATCAGTTCGATAGCCTCATAATCCTAGCCTTCTCTAAGCATGGTGTTGCGTCCTACATATCTAGAGCTACCATACAGTGGATACAACCTACATGTATGAAAATCCCTGTCTAATATGTAAACCTAGATCACAATGAACTGATAATGTAAACAATGTAAATTGCACTACTTTGGCCAAATATTTCAACACCTAGTACTTTGAGTGAGGGTCATTTGTCCACCCACCTTCCTAGCTTGATTTGGTTTATGACCATTCATACTCTTTTCATACCTAAAAGAAAGTGATGACATGACATCTAGAGTAACTACCTGTTACACCCTTTCCCATGGATTATCCTAACCCCAGGAATAGCCAAGTTAACCATATGGTATAAATAATGTCACAACATTAAATGACTCCATTCCAAAAAGTGTGATCTCATCAATAAATGACTTCAATTCAAAAGTAGGATCTCAACAATAAATGACTTCAATCAAAAGTATAATATCATCAATAAATGACCTCAATCTAAAATATAATCTTCAACAATAAATGACTTCAATCAAGTTATAATCAACAAGATCATATGATCAATCAAATCATATAGGTTAATCCCAACCTATTTTCCTCATTCAATATTCAAGTAAACAACCCTACCAAATAGGTTATTCCCAACCTATGGTTTTAATCAAAAGTGATGTAATGATCAAGTGATAATAAAAAAATCATAAAACCTCTTTTTCAATATACCTCAAATATTCACATGTTTACAATGTTCACTACATTTGTATAAAATTTGGAGAACAATAGCCTGAGAAGAGTTTGTGCTTCTACACCTATAAGTCCTCTTCTAGAATTTCATGAATAGGAATAACATAATCATAAAATACATTTTATCAATCATATTGTTGAATATTGATATAACCCTCAAGTTTATATCCTAACCCTAGGGAAAAGATTCTCTTCCTACTTTCAAGGAGAAATGAGTAATCAATCAAGTATAGACTATCAACATGGTTTGCACAACATTACAACCTATCAATGATGACATGTCCATCATGCTATCATCCCCATTGTATTACTAACCTCATTGTCCACAAAGGTTTACCTAGCATCATAAGCTAAAAAATTCCAGATAGCAATTTAATGTAATATGACTATAGTCTTCACAAGCTAAGCAATATCCATATAATCTTAACTTATATAGTACCCAGTCACAACATAAACACTCATAATCCAATATATAGGTTATATGTGTATATTCCAATAACATGGATTCACCAATCAAGATTTATACCAAGACTCATACAAGCTTATCCAAAGTAAGATATAAACCAAGCTCACAAAAGCTAGCTTAATATGTATTCAAATCAATCTTTTCCAAACAAAGGCAATTATAAACAACTAACCTTTTAATCATAGAATAACAAAGGAGTAGAAATCAACATGCATGTATAAAAGCTCTGACTAATATTACTTCTTTCCTAGCTCAACTTCACAAGCCCATTCATTACTTCCTCTAAGATCAACCTAACTCACACCTCTAGCCTCTTACCAATTCTCTCAATAATTACAAAATAACAAAGCGACTCGCTAACTCTCAAGCTCTCTAATTCACTTGCACCAAAAATACAACATAATAACAACAGAGTAATTTGAAAGAAAAGGTGTAACAAATGGTAGAGAGAGCACCTCTATATATACTAAAATTTGAACATCCAAAGGCTACAAACAAGCTAACAATTATGCCACCTTCCTATGCACATGCATCGACTCAACTGAATTAAACTCTCAGATTGCATCACATGACAGTCCTCACATTTCCAATGGTTGAGTCAAATTAATTCATGAGACAACATGACTCTTTTACTGAGTCAAGGGACAACAACACCTTTCTACAGGTTTCCTATTTGATTTGCAAGTTGACTACCTCTACAAATTTTTGCCATCTTAGCATTGACTGAGTTACATGATTATCATAATTCTTTACTTGTACCTGGCGCAGGTTTAGAATTCTTATTGTTTCCACATTCTCTAGTTTTTTGTGCCACATATTCATGTTTCAGTGCCCTCTAATATAGTTAAAGACCATTTCAACATTGTTAAATCTACCTTTATTCCTCTTGCAACGTATAAACTGTATTCCCATTTCCATGTGTAGTCTTTATGGTATAATTATTGCATGTTTCAATGCCCATTTTCTAGCTTGCATGGTAAACATTACAATGTGCATTCACTACCCCTCTTTTGTGCATTATACCATAGTCTTAAAATCTGCACATATATGTTTTATGCCCTACAAATTATAACTAATCCATTTTATTATATACGACAATGCTTTTATATGTGCTAGGTTAAATAATACAAAGCATTTTTAATATATATAAAACAATATATAATATATATACTATATATATATATTTATTTATATATATATATATTTATTTATTTATATATATATATACATATATTTATATTCAAAAGATTATTAAAAGCATTATTTTCCAATTGAATATTTATATATAAACATATATCAAAATAATTATAATTATATATATATACATGCATATATACGTATATTAATATATGTATATACATTTACATTAATATAATTGTGTAAGGGGGAAATCAAGATATAAGATAACAACATAATCTTAATTCAAACAATCATATTGTTACCCATCTCGTGTCGAAGTGTATTCGCAAGGATGTTGGATTGCATTTTTGTATCAATGTGAAGCCTCCATTATGTGTCGCCAAAGCACCAATGTGTGTAAAATGGTGATCAAAGATGTGTGTAAAAGCTCTTAAAAAATCAAATGGCAATTCAACATTACTTTTTTGCACAAAAGATGTCAATTCTCCAATCGTTTTTGAGAATGAAGAGGATTGTTATATAGATTTTATGATTTGAGATGAACGTGCAAGATTAAACAATGTTGAATCAAGATCAATGGTTGAAAGTTGTTGAGAAGAATTAGATTGCTTAGTTAGCTTCTATGATTGAATCAATTAAGGATGTTAATTGATCAATCAGAGGAAATAGATTGCCTAATCTATGGAATTGAGGAAATCAAGTCGAGCCTTCAGTGGGATTGAAGAATAGATGGATTAGTTAGGAAATAGATGAATCAGTCAGCCAATCAAAGTGAGCAATCAGTGACCGTAATTTGCTCAATCATAGCAGTGGGTGAGGGTAATTAATTAATTAAGCTTTTTGAGTTGAACGTGCAAGTCATGTTTGACTTTTACAAATAAATTTGTATTTGTTTTGTTGACCTTTTTGGATGATGTTTTGAATAATTAATTTAATTATTCAAGTTTAGAGGAAAGTGATTTAATTAAACTATTAAGTATTAATAATTTAATTAATTTAGGGGAATAGGGTAAAATAGCGACATAATTAAATAATTGATGTTATTTAATTAATCAGGAGGAATAAAGTTAGATTAGGACTTTATTAAATAAATGAAATTTATTTAATTAGTCAAAAATGATAAAAAAGTGAATTAATTAAATAATTTAAAGATAATCCAGTTAATAGAAGAAATTGGGGTTTTTGATGTAAATGATGTGAAGTGCAATGATATTAAGTAATAATGATGTTGATGATGAGAAAGTGTCATTCATGGTGTGTGATAAGTGTTAGGTCATTTTTACATGTCTACATTTTGCCCCTCTTTGAGGCAAAGTACTGGGTGCTTTGTTTCAAAGAATTCGATGTTAAGATCAAGATTTGAAAATATTTATATGCCCCACTGTGCCCCAATGGTCAACAAAATGATGGTAGGACGTTGGACTGCCCCCTCGAGAGGTTGGTCAAAAAAATCATTTTTTAGGTTGGGCTCGCGACAATGTTTTAATTCAGTTCAGATGCATAGAGGACAAAAAATTAAGCTTATAGGACCCTTGTTTACATTTTAGATGTTCTTGATAGCTCTTAATTTTAACCTAGGAGGGTTTCCTAGGTAAAAATTAGAGTTTGGGGGTTAAAATAGAAAATTAGGGTTCAATTTACCTCATTTGCATTCTTAGTGCTTAGTAAATTCTTGTCTCTAGATTCCTTGATTTTGAGATTGTTGAGTCACGATGTCGAGGATTACAAGAGCCCCACATCGTACAGAGGTGGTTCATAAGGGGAGGCCCGCTAGCATCGGTGTGACAATATGTACCCTCTCCTTCCCTGTTTTCATCTTTTCATTTTTGAGTAATAAATGCTAGAATAGGTTTAGAGTGATAGCAATAATTTTATGCTTTTTACGCTTTTGCATTGTTCTTGCTGCTTTTGATGTTTTTTTATTGTGCCACTTTTTCTTTTTTCAACCACCCTTGATTTCACTACTTGCTATTACTTCAAATGTTCACTTTTGTTTTCGCCTTGAAGTAGAATTTTTGCTATTGACTTTCTTTGTGTAAAATGGTTGCCTTTGTGATTTTTGTTCGCTTTTGAGAGATTTGTTTACTTTTTGCATTTTTTCGTAGTTGAATTTATTTATCATTTTTGACAAAAACAAGTCCACTATTGACTGTCTTGATCGTTTTGACAAAAAAGTAACTACTTTTTCTATTTTTGGAATTTTGAGCCAGTTTGTTTGTAATCTTAGGTTTGTTTTGTGTGTCAGTAGTAAATTCTTAATGTCGTGGGTTGAATGTTTGCAAGCAGTTCTAGAACTGCTTTACTCGAGAGAGTAATGGCCGCGTGAGTTGTTCAATTTAATCACTGGTTTCCATGAGCTTGAGCAGGATGTCCTAGATGTTGTAGGATTATGACATATCTACTACATGTCGACGATCAGATGCCACAAAGCAATGATGACCGCTCTTGTTGAGAGATGGCATTCTAAGTCATCATCCTTTCACTTGCCGACTGGTGAGGCCACCATCACCTTAGAGGATGTATGGAGGATTCTCTATGTTTCAATTCATCGATATATTGTTATCTATAGTGTTAGACAAGGTACCCATGCTATGTAGCGAGTTCTCGAGGTCAAGCGTCTTCAGGTTGTGGAGTTAGAGATAGACCTAACTCCTTTCATTAGCAGTGCATATCATTTTTCTTTAGTTCTATGTGCTTTGGTCTTTGGGCTTGTCGCTCTTGATTGGCGAGGTAGATAGTTTCTAGTCAGTTGGGGTATATGTATTAAGCAGATGTTTGAGCATGGTACTAGGTATGCATGGGGTCTGTGTCTCCTTGCTCATTTATACAGAGATATGCATGAGGTTGCCTACCAAGAAGGCAGTTCCATTTTTGCTTGTCACATTACTTCATGTATGGGCCTGGGAGCACATCCTAGTGTGAGACTTGAGGGTGTGTTGGATCGGGATCCAGAGGACCATAATCTTATAGATATGGTGACTTTCTTCACTACACTTGGCTTGGCCAACTATCTTACTGGTGTCGTGTTATAGATAATATGCCTGGTTTCGTTTAGAGGCCATGGTTAGATTGTGACGCGTGGCATGATGATTAGGAGCAACTTCCATTTTGTCAACAAACTCATTGTTTGTTCGGTCGTGTTCATTCTTTACTCAAGCGTTATCTACTAGATCAGGTGCTTCACCAGTTTGGCGAGTTACAATCATGATTTGTTGATGATTACCATGCTCGCTTTGGGAGAACTACCTGAGAGGTCAGAGTGTGGGGGCTATAGGTTGATCGTGATGCAATCCCATTTGGATGGGGATGGCCTGTAGGACCAGCAGACTCAGATACTACGCTCGATTATGATCAATGGTGGGCTTGTCAGATTCCTCTTTGTTTCATAGATCTTGTTGGAATTGGGCCAATTGTTGGTAGAGCAAATATTACCAGCTGCAAGGGCGAGAGATAGTGACTCAGGATTGTTGTTGAGTAGCTTGATAGAGCAAGACAAGATGGCCATCTGGATGAGAAGGATGATCCTATGTAGCAGGATCAGGCGCAGGGTCCTCCTCCTCCACCTGGGGATGCAATGACAACGGTACAAATTATACAGTTGACAATAGCCTGGGATGTAGAGATTGTCAAGAGACAGGTTGTAGAGGCACAAGTTGTAGCTTTCACTATGGAGCGGGATACTACGAGATAGGAGAGAGATTTTTTTAGGTAGGAGAGGGATGCAGCTCGACAGAAGCTAGTGATAGAGAGGTAGCTTAAAGACTTTCTACAAAAATTTCCTTGGTCACATCGATTTCTATGGCTCAACATCAGGTTGAGTAAGATCAACTAGTGTAGAGGGTTACCTATTATCAGACTCTCTACAAGGATTTTGTTCCCCGAGCTCAACGTCGGCCTCGTTTTGGAGAGCCCAACAAGTAGACAGGGGCGGAGTGGGGAGGTCCCTTTGTCAGGGAGCCCGAGCAGCCGCAACCTTCCCCTCATCCGAGCTAAGAGCATCAGAGTTCCCCACCTCCGAATGGGATTAGGACTAATTGTACTTGATCATTGGGATGCATATTATATTAAAGACTTTGTAGACATGATTTGTATATACATTCATTGGCCTAGTTGAGGCCTTATATAAATGTATTTTTTTGTATATGATATCACACATTGACATTCTCAATTTTGATGATATATGAGATATACCATGTTTCGATTCAACTTTATTATGTTTTATGAGATGATTATGGATGATGATGTATGCTTATGTTCATGTTTTTTTATACTTTTTTGATGTATGCATATGATGTGGATGGATGAATGATTTATATATCTATGTGATAAATGATGATTTATTATGTATATGATTGATGTTAATATGTGATGGATGATGATATCTTATATATGTGATGTATGATTATACATGATGTGTGATGTTTTTATTGCTTTACTATGATGTATGTATATGCTATGGATGATGATCAATGTATACATTTTGGAAAATGCCATATGATACATGACGTTTTATTATGCGTGGTCTTGATATGCACTGATGAGATTGTGGATGCAAGATGCATTTGGTACTAATGATATTTTGATGCAGGATGGAGTTGTTAGTTAGAAGAAGTGTTGTATGATTTAGAGATGGATAGAAATTTGATTTTTTTTTTTATGAGTTTTTCTTTTGCTTGCATAGAGACTTCGTATCTTTCACAATCCTTTCGATGTAGCAAACATACATGATGCACATGGTATTAATAACCAAGGTGGCTTTCTATCCATTGCATGGAATTTGACTCGACACACAAAGAATATTCTTTCTCATACCAAACATATGAAAACCTTGTTAGAGTATATGGTTGAGTTGTGTTAAAACTTTTTAGACCAGTTACACAAAGAGGTATGAAATACCTATCATGCGACTACTACATGAATTGTCTCAAAACAACTTCCATACACAAAATAAAGAAAGTATTCACTGTGGTAGTATCACAAAAGCATCTTACAAATAGAACAAACATAAATCAACAGTTAATGCCACCATTCCTTCTTCTCTAAATCCTTATGGACATCCTTGAGAGATCCTGAGAATGTGGTATTAAGTTAAATAAAAAAGATAAGACTCTAAAAAGATAAATAATGTTGCAATATCACTTGCCATAGTTGTTTTGATGTTTCATGATGAAATCCATTGATGATTTCTATTGTAGGAATGTTTTATCTATTAAGACTCATGTTTAGGATTGTTGATATGATTTTCAAGTGGGTATGGTAGTCTATACTTAAGCATTGTTTTCACTTGATAGTTGTCTAATCATTTTGATCTTTTCTTTGGAATTTTTTTTATTTTGATGCTTGTTTTGTTTGTTGTTTTCATTGCCAAAGGGTGAGTGTGATGATTGTTTATTATGAATGATGAGTTTATGATGGCGAAGCGATGATGGAGGTAGGACATTTTGATTTTCTTAGTTTATCATTGTTGGGTATTTGCTAGATTTTTCTATACTTTTCCTCTAATTTGGAACAGTAATGGAAAGGTTTAGGGTCGACATATATGGTAATATCCTTATTATCATGAGGAAACTTTAGGCATTGAGGGAATGTAGATGGTATTTATTTCAAAGCATGGATCCATGGTCGACCTAAAAGAGAAGGTTGTATGGAAGCTCGAGATCCAATACTTGATAAGTAGTTTCTATTATTGTTGGTTCTATCTAAACAGGTAGCCTGATTGTGCCTTCTGAATTGTGCTCCATGTCATCATAAGCTTTGATGGTGATGCTCTTATTTTTATCTATGAAATCATCAAAGTATCCCAGTTATTTCATAAATTTTAAGGTACAAATGTTTAGACCTACATCGTTATTTATGAGTACCCTTTTGACTTTATATTTGTGGACACCTAGCTCTAAATAAAGAGCTTGATTATGAAATGAATTTTGTGGAAAGTCTTTCTCATAAAAGACTAAATGGTGAGTGGACATGATATTGCCAACCATGGCTTGAAATTGATTAGCGTCAAGGGTGTTTGGGATTGATATTTCGTTAAGGGATTTCTCCAATATCTCTTTATGTGCTAGCGACAGTTTTAGAAGCTCAAGGATGGAGATTAGGGTGAGTCTTCTTAAGTTGGTCCCCAATACTATAATCACTTGATGAATTACTTGTGGCTTTTACTTGGGTTGGTGCTCCTTGGATGGTTACTCTTCCCCTTTGGGTAGTCACATTACATTTAGGATCTCTACAACTTATGGTTAACGTACGAATGGTATGATCATCACAAGAGATATGTCCTAGAATAGTATCCTCACCATATGTGAAAGCATCCTTATGGTAATCTTGTTCTTTTCCTTTGTTATTTCCCCTAGAATGATTAGGAATTAGATCCTTGTAAATATTTAGTTCTTTATTTCTGGGATGAGTTTCGACGTCCACCTCTCCTTTTTCAATCAAATCTTCCATAATGTTCTTAAGTCTTATGCATTTTTTGGTGGTGTTCCCCTTGATTTTATGAAGTTCAAATTTATCATTCTCATTATACCAAGGGAGTTTGAAGTTAGGTTCCTCATGATTGGATCTATCATTTATCGTGATGAGGTTCCTTTGGACTAGTTTGTGCATAATGACCTCAAGGGTTTCTCCCAAAGGAGTAAATTTTCATCATGGTTGGTCATATTGCCAAGGTGGTATCCTTTCATTATCCTATCCTTGATTATGCATTTGGTTGTTGGGTTGATTATTTTGAGGATAACTGAGTCGATTATTCTATTCATAACCTTGGTGTGTTGTTTGAACCCGATTCTGTGGCATATTGGGTGTTTGCACATTACGTACAACCTTAGTGTCAACTACTCTATCATTGGTTATGTTCTTGTTCTTCGCCCATATCTTGGGTCTATCATTTGAAGTAGAGGGTTGATCTTTTAGATTGTAAAGTTTAGTTGTTCCTCTTGCAATGAGGGCTCTTTCAATAAGTATACCCTTTTCAATAGTTTCATCAAAATTGTTTGGACATAGTACTGTGAGGTTGTAATTGATATCTAGATGCACACTGGAGATGAAGACATCGACAAGTTGGTTCTCTCGAATGGACCACTTGATTTTTCACACTTTATGCCTCCATATTTGTAGGTATGAGGTAAATGATTCACCTTGACTTTGTTTGATTTTATAAAGGTTTGTGATTGTAATGTCTTGTTCTAATGTTATATGAGAAGTGGTTGACGAACTTATCTGATAGTTCATCATTTTTTTTTTTATCTAGAGGTAAATGCGAAAACCAATCTATAGCGGGCCCACTGAGACTCAGTGGAAAAGGTCTCATCAAGTATGTGTTGTTTCGTTGTAGTTCCATGCAAGATACCGAAAAACTCATGTACATGTTCAATTGGATCTCCTTTCCCCCTATACTTGTCAAATTTCAGTATTTTGAAGCCTTTGGGGTAAGGTACCATGGATATGCTTTGATCAAATGGATATGGAAAAATGTCTCAAAGAGCATAAATCTTCTTTGGCTTTCCACTTTGTATATCCAATATATTTTGATTGAGTGTTTGAAGTTGCATATTTATGTCATTGTTTGGTGTGCTTGCTTGAGGACTTTGGTTATTGTAGAGTTGTTGTCCCATGACGTTTGTTTGGTCATACACTAGATATTGTGTGTTTATAGGACCTTAAGGATTGTGTTGCGTATGTCATGTTAGGTCCTTGTTGCGTACCTTGGTATTTTCCTTGAGGTGTTCCTTGGTACTAATTTTGCGGTGTTCCTTGGTACTTATTTTGCGGTCCTCCTTGTTCTTGTTGTTGATTATTTTTATGTTAGACAAAGTGTTGTTGAGTTTGTGGTATATTTTGATAGTTTGTTTGTGGTACACCATGTTGATGTGGGTTTTTTTGAAGGATACCTTGATGTTGCGTTGACAATACACCTTGTTGTTGGGGATTTTGTTGAAGGTTTCCTTGGTAGTTCGTTTGTGGCATACCTTGTTGTTGTGGTTGATTTGGTTGAAGGTTACCTTGGTAGTTCATTTGTGTCACACCTTGTTGTTGTAGTTGATTTTGAAGGTTGCCTTGGTAGTTCATTTGTGGCACACCTTGTTGCTATGGTTGATTTGATTGAAGGTTGCCTTGGCAGTTCATTTGTGGCACACCTTGTTGTTGTGTTGATTTGGTTGAAGGTTTCCTTGGTATTTCATTTGTGGCACACCTTGTTGTTGTGGTTGATTTGATTGAAGGTTTCCTTGGTAGTTTGTTTGTGGCACACCTTGTTGTTGTAGTTGATTTTGTTGAAGGTTTCCTTGGCAGTTTATTTATGGCACACCTTGTTGTTGTAGTTCATTTGTTTGAAGGTTTCCTTGGTGGTTGATTTGGTTGAAGGTTTCCTTGGTAGTTCATTTGTGGTACACCTTGTTGATATGGTTGATTTGATTGAAGGTTGCCTTGGTAGTTCATTTGTGGCACACCTTGTTGTTGTGTTGATTTGGTTGAAGGTTTCCTTGGTAGTTCATTTGTGGCACACCTTGTTGTTGTGGTTGATTTGATTGAAGGTTTCCTTGGTAGTTTGTTTGTGGCACACCTTGTTGTTGTGGTTGATTTGGTTGAAGGTTTCCTTGGTAGTTTATTTATGGCACACCTTGTTGTTGTGGTTGATTTGGTTGAAGGTTGCCTTGGTAGTTTTTTTGTGGCACACATTGTCGTGGATTTCACGATAATTTCCCTTGTTGGTATTGTACGTTTTGGAAGGGTCAATGTGTGAAGTGTTTTGGAGAATGTATTTCCCTTGTGATGGGTTACCACCTTGTTGGTCCCTTGGAATGTTCCCCATGTTTTGCATTGTGTTATGTTGTAGTACATTTTGGGATGTGTTTCCTTGATATTGTTGTGCTACAACTGCTTGTTCAATTTGGGATGGTGATCTAAACAAGGGGTTATCCTTGGATTGAGTTGGATCATTGTTTTGTGAAAATAGCAGTGGTATGTTGGGATTTATCGTTGGTTTTAAAATTTGTCTAACCACCATTTGATCTCCAAGTGGGATAAGATTTGGATCTTTTAGCATGTCCACATTGAATTCAATAGGTAGTTTAGCACCACTTTTTGCAAGTGCGAGGAAATATTGGTTTGTGTTTATCCCAAGCATCTTATCCATAAGCTTTTGCATTTTAGGATTCTAGGAGTGTCCTATGAGTCTTTCCTCAGTAAGTTCCTCATCAATGTCCTCTTCTTCTACAGTGTAAGTTTGAGACTTGTGAGGTTGGTTTTTTGCAATTCTTTCTTGATGCCTAAGAAGTACTTCTACCTCGCTAGGGGATTGATCTTGGTTTGCTTTGAACGTGGGTTCCCTTTGAGGAGTTATAAGGTCACTTGGTTTGTACCCCCATGCATAAGTTTCCCCATTGGTAGTGTTCATTTTTGGTGCACTTGAGCTACTCTTGTTGGCTTCCATTTTTTTTTGTATTTAGATTGCGTGGTTGTCATAAAAAAGTGCCAAGACTTTGTGAAATTTTGGTGATTTCTAACTTATGGAATGAACTAATGCTTTATTTTTGGGATTTTTTGTTTTAAAGAAATGGTGCTTCTATTTTTTGGATTTTCTATTGCCATGCAGGAGGTGGTAATACTGGCCTTCCAACCACAAGATCAATTTTTGTTCTTCTTTTTCTGAGATGTTAGTTGCATTTCTCCACTGAGTTGGTGTTTCCTTTTTCTCAAACACGAAATTTCTCAAGCTTCTATTGATGTCTGATTGTTCACCTTCAATTCGCGTGAGGTTTGGTTGTATAATGGGTGTTGTAAGACCTGGTTGTTGAACTAGAGTAGTAGGATGCCAAATGGTCATAAAGTGAGTGATGTTTGATGAATATTTTGGAAATGATGCTAACTTTAGGATTCAAAATGTTGAAAACTTGGACCAATATTCCACTTCGTTTTTCTAGAGGATATGTTTTGGAGATATACTTGAACTAGCCTTAAGGTGCAAGTAAATGTTGATATCTTAGAAATTGAGAGTGAAGGAATAATCCAAGTTGTGTTTTGATTTTGAATCCTAAAACTAGGTTGGAGTGTTTGATTTTGCAAATGGATATGGACTGATGACATGTTTTGGAGGTTTGACTGCTTTTCATTCTTATAAGGTGAAAGATAAAACCAATTTTAGATTGGTCTATGATTTTCACTAGAAAATAAGGCAAAAGTGGCAATCCTTACAACAATAGCGTTCAGTTTTAGGACAACTGTGACAAAACATAGAGCAATAGTAGTCTCTGTTTTAGTTTGTGACTGGTAAAAGAGCTCAATAGTGGTAAGTTTTGGAAAAAACGGTTCTGTTTGTATCAATAGAGGTAAATTTTTCTGTGATAACTGTGGTAGTTTCAGCAAAAGCGGCCTCTATTGCAAGTTTTATGATGAGTGAATAGTAAATGCAAAATTGACTAGATTTAAGTCAACTGCGGCTAAAAAATAGGTCAAGTGTGACAATGTTAAATCAATTGCGGTAATTTTAGGTCAACTGTGTTATGTTTTTCAAAAGTGGTAAGTTTTTGACAGTGACTGTCATAATCCAGAGAGCAATAGCGGTAGGTTTTTGGTCAACTGTGACTAGTTTTAGGTCAAAAGCGGTAGAAACAGGAGCAATAGCGACTTTTGTTCAAGTTTATTTTTCTAGTTTTTTTTTGGCAGTAGTTTGGATAAATTTGTAGTTTTGGTGCCTCATTTTGATCTGATTTGTTTTTGAGAATTTGGCAAGTGATACAATACATCAAAAAAATCAAAATTATTTGACTCTAAATGTCTATAGTTTAAGCAAGTTTCTTCCCACAAAAGCTCAAAGTTTGTGAAAGTCAAGATACTAAAACCATAGTTCCCAATGTTGACTTTGGTCTAGAATGTGACTTGCAATGTAAGCTTAAATATTCATAAACCTTTAGATATATTTGTTTAAGATATCTTTTAAGGAGTGCAAACATAGGGCTCTTTTCAAAGGTATTCACACTAAGTCTAAAGAGTTTAAGATTTGATAACCAAGTTCAATGTTTGTTTTGATGTGTTCTTTTTAAATCAAGCAAAGTATTTGATGTCCAAAATAATGAAACATTTTGGAAAGTTCGTGAAGACAATCATTACACCCTAGATATAGACACATTCTTTTAGGTGGGTTTACCTCATGCCCCAAAGGGATGATTTTACATTCAACTTATGGAGAGCGTTTTAACTCAACCATAAATCAAACTTGGTAAGTAACTTCTCGGAAGTAAATTTTGATGCACCACTTTCAAAGAATGTTTTGGATAAAAAGGATGGCCTCTACTACATTGGTTCTTATTCACTGCTCAGGGGATCCAATGCTTTGCTAGCACCCAACAAGCCATTTAAGGTTTTAACCAACTTACTCGGGGCTCTACATACCAAATGGTACCTCCCCTTTCCTAAACGACACTGACAACAAAGTAATCACTGATTAAGTCATTTGGCATTTATCCTTGACTAGGCTTGAGGGAAAAACTGCTTTGAGTCACCTTTGAGTTCTCCAACACGGGATGTGTCTCAAAGGTAGGCCCTCTAAAGGTGATGCTTGAAATGAAACAAGTGCAAAACTCAAAGTGCTTTCCATCACCCAAGATCACCAAAAAGACACGAGGGGAGAGGATAGACACTTAGTTTTCAAACACGGAAAACACGACATACAACTCATCGCAATATTATTTTTAAGCCCCTCGAGTGGTGCTATCCCAGAAGAAAAAAAATGAATGAAGTGTGAAGAAGATAGAAATTTATTTTTTATGTGCGCCAATTTTGAAATGTTCTGGATTTCAAGCAAGTAGATAGCAGTGTGCAAATGAGAACGTATTTGTTTAGTTTTAAGCACCAATTCTTGAGTGTTTCTAATAGCCTTGTCTTAATGTGGTCAACAAAAAGAAAGATCATTCATTCATCAACAAAAATGAAAGCTTTTGGTCAAAAGGAAGCATTCCATTTTATGAGCACCAAAATGAAGTGTTATTCTAAACTACAAAAGCTTTTGAAAGTTCATTTTAAGACACCAAATAGAAATGTGCAAGATGCAGGGTTCAATTTTTAAGTGATTTGAAGTGTTTTCCTAAACTAAGAAAGCTTTTGAAAATCTCATTTTAAGACACCAAATCAAAATGTGCAAGTCGTAAGTTTCAATTTTTAAGCACCAATTTGAACCGTTTTCCTAAACTATGAAAGCTTTGTTAGAAAACTTGGACTTGGACCGTCGCCTCCTCTACAATAGAAAAGCTAGTCATTTTTTGATGTAAAGTGTGGCATATTCCTGCAAGAGCTACACGAACAAAGTCAGCAACCTCAAAACACCCAAAACAAACACCTATTAGCGTTAGAAATCAACAAAATTACTGGTAAATTTTCAAATTAAAAGAACAAAGAAAAAGTGTAAATATTAGTCAAAAGCGGCCCTGTTATCTAAAGCAAAATCGGTTGCAAAAAATGCAGCCGTAGTCGAAACAAAGAAACAACTGCACAAGATTCTGGTAGTGTTCATGTAATTTTTTTCAAGTGTGTTTCTGGAATCTGCAATCACTTAAAATACACTCAAAGAAATGTTAATGTCAAGGACCGAGGTCCCATCAGGCGTGCCAAAATGTGTAAGTGGGAAATCAAGATATAAGATAACAACATAAATAAATTGAACTAATCTTAATTCAAACAAGATTATGAATTCCTAAACCCATTACTCACGAAATGAACAATATTAAATTAAATGAAGAACAAACAAATGAATTCAAACAATCATATTGTTACCCATTATCATGTCGAAGTGTATTTGCAAGGATGTTGGATTGTGTTTTTTGTATCAATGCGAAGCCTCCATTATGCATTGCAAAAGCTCCAATGTGTGTAAAATAGTGATCAAAGATGTGTGTAAAAACTCTTAAAAAATCATATGGCAAATCAACATTACTTCGTTGCACAAAAGATGTCAATTCTCCAATCATTTTTGAGGATGAAGAGGATTGTTATATAGATTTTACGATTTGAGATGAACGTGTAAGATTAAACAATGTTGAATCAAGATCAATGGTTGAAAGTTGTTGAGAAGAATTAGATTGCTTAGTTAGCTTATGCGATTGAATCAATTAAGGATTTTAATTGATCAGTTAGAGGAAATAGATTGCCTAATTTGTGGAATTGAGAAAATCAAGCTGAGCATTTAGTGGGATTGAAGAATAGATGGGTTAGTTAGGAAATAGATGAATCAGTCAACCGATCAGAGTGACCAATTAGTGACTGTAATTTGCTCAATCATAACAGTGGGTAAGGGTAATTAATTAATTGAATTAATTAAGCTTTTTGAGTTGAACATGCAAGTCATGTTTGACTTTTACAAATAAAGTTGTATTTGTTTTGTTGACCTTTTTAGATGATGTTTTGAATAATTAATTTAATTGTTCAAGTTTAGGGGAAAGTGATTTAATTAAACTATTAAGTATTAATAATTTAATTGATTTAGGGGAATAGGGTAAATTAGCGACATAATTAAATAATTGATGTTATTTCATTAATCAAGAGGAATAAAGTTAAATTAGGACTTTATTAAATAAATGAAATTTATTTAATTAGTCAAAAATGATAAAAAAAAATGAATTAATTAAATAATTTAAAGATTATTCAATTAATAGAAGAAATTAGGGTTTTTGATGTAAATGATGTGAAGTGCAGTGATATTAAGTGTTAATGATGCCAATGATGAGAAAATGTCATTCAAGGTGCGTGATAAGTGTTAGCTCATTTTTACATGTCTACAAATTATACACATATATATTAATATATATATTACGTATATATATAATATCATTTCAATATCCTCACATAAACACACATATTCGTATATCAATCAATCAATGTATACACACGAAGAAGAACTTTCACTTAACATAGAGACTTAATCACACAACCCCAAATAGGAACATTCAAAGACTAAAACCACATACCAATGCAAAACATACTCAAACCTTGACAAATGCTTACTTACCATTTCCTGAACTAACTTGATTCTACTTGACCAACTAGGGTGTGAGTGTGTGTATGCTCAGTTAGGCTCATTAAGGGTTACCGAACCAAGTTCTTCTCCTGAGTGATACTCCCCCTCTCGTACTCGAGGACTTGACTCCTTCCTGCATCCAACTTAGTGCATCACATAGGTAGTTAGCCGCTCACATGAAATATATTTTCATTATAAATCATTTGCATCATCAAATAATTAACATATTCACATTGCAATACATATTCATCCATGTCACATTTTCCATCAGTATGAAACATAATCATTCCTTCAAAAGAAATAGCATCTTAATGCCTATTTCGGTATTTCATTCACCTTTAAAAACATTTTAAGGTCATAATTTATATTTATCATCATTTTTAGTCATGAAGATAAAAGAAACTTGGTAACTAAGAGATGGGGTGTAACATACTTCCCCCCTTGTGAATCATTGTCCCCAATGATTTAAAGTACTAAAACATATAGGTAAAGTCAAATAAAGGTTTTACTTTCCATTTTCCAAATCATGCAAGAAATAAGTAAATTATCATAAATATCCAAATAATCTTCCTCATAGCACAACCCCATCCAATCTCATCCTTCCTAGACCTTGCACTGAGTGACTCTTCTAACATATGGGGAGAACTCATGTGCTTCAGGCATACTTTCTCTCCAAAGAACTAAACATCATAATTATATTAGTAACAACCTAATTTATGTACATCATAAGTACAATAGTGACTGGAAAACATGTTCTCATTGTCTAACACACAATTATCCTTAGTGTACAACCCAAATAGAAAATGAATGTTGGTGTATTGCACACTACATTGTGGGTCCCATCCTTCCCTTTGGTCTTTATACCATTGGACAATTCAGAAGCTGAGACCGTCCATCATTGACTTTAATATTTAACTTAAGCATAATAGTACTGCCCTTGACTATTGTTCCTCTTGAGCCTAATATTGCCCTTAGACACCTGCCAATCCTAAGCATAATAGTATTGCTTCTTAATTCAAGCTTTGTATCAACAAAGTTTCCCTTGATCATTTCGATCTACTCTTCCATTTATGGCATTTTCGGTCTAAGGTTAATCCCATTTCCTAGCTTATCCTAGCTTTATAGAAATTTAACCCTTCTTCCCGTATAAGGTTTCAAATGGATCAAATTTTCAATTATAGAAGTTTATTGTAATAAAAGTATTCCACAAATCCTCCAAGATTTGGTTTATCCCTTTTTCCTAACTAGATGACTCAAAGTAATAAGTTGAACATTCATTCATTTGAATTTTCAACAAGGTGATCATGGTTTACACAAAACCTTAACGCTTCCTGCTTGTCCCTATCTAGGATAACCTCCTTAGGCACATTAAGCAACTTGCTTTACATAAATTTGTTATTTAGGACTGGTATCCCATAAATCAAATTTTCCAATTAGAATTGATTACTTTGGTGAGTCTGTCCATCATAACATTATGTCAATTCCATCAACATAGAAAGATCAAAATTATTCTATTGATTTGCCACTTCCTCTCTGGAATTTCATGAGAGTATACAAGTCCTACTAATGATGGCATCCTGTCTTCATCCTCTGACATACTAGACAATGACTTGCTACATGCCTTGTAGCATCTTACTCTGTTTCCTTCCAGATTATAGTGGTTCCACATTTAGACAATTTTTTCATTTCAATGTCTCCTAAATATGACATCAATTTGTGTATGCTAAAAACTGAAAAAGTTGATTTAATCTATAAACCCAAATCAAAATTTCAACATGACATCAATGAAGCTTTTCTTAAATGAAAGCACATGCAAAAATGTAAACTAAACTATGCAAAATTAAAACACATGCATTTAAAAGAAAACTAACTCCATTGTTCTCCTATTCACCAAGATCTTGATTTATGCATTTGGTGCTCTTAGATTTTCACAAGCACAAGTGCAACAAGAGGCTATGATGAATGGAAGAAAGGATTGTATGATCAAAATTCAATGTCCTTTTTGGTGAGAAGAGAGGGCTTATATAGATGTCCTCACGGGGTAGATTGAAGTTGCGGGAGAGTGTGGGATTAGAGAATGCAATGGAGAAATTAACAATTATCCCATATTCTTTAATCACATGCAATTGATGGGAATGGGAGAGATAAATGAGATGTTTTATGATAGAGTGTAGGTTTAAGAATTTAGAATAAAGCGAATTTTCAAATTAATGGATGAATTATTTAATGGATTTACGTATTTAAATGATTTAATGAAAATGTAATGGATATTTTAATGATTAATGCAAATGGAGGAATATAAAATGGATAAATGATTGATTATGCAAATGGATAAATGCTTATGAATGAATAAATGCTTATAAAATGATTTAAATGAATTAATGAAAATAGAGGAAAGTATTAAATGAATTAATTAAACATAAAACAATGTCCATTTAAATTATAAATGAAAAAAATAGGATGATTATGAGGACAAATTTTGAGTATATTTTGCCCCTCTTTGAGACAATGCAGCTTGTCACGTTGTTTCAAAGAAAAATAATTGATTAACTGATGCATGCCCCAGGGATATCCTAGTAAGGATGATGATAAGGATGATATTCCCCCTTGAGAGATTAATTGAACAAGCTGTGATAAAATTAATCTCTCGATAGATCACAAGGAGAAAATTTGATAATTGATATTGCATGAGTGATTAAGCGGAGATGCACATTTGATGAAAATGCACAACTGATAAGCGTAACTAAATAATTGAGTAAGTTGATTAAGCCGGTTTAGATTGATTCTAGCGCAAAACAATTTGATACAATGATTGATTGATTGATTAGGGGGCTATGAGATTTTGAGAAGCAAGTTTATTGATTTGAGATTTGGATAAAAAGGAAAGTATCGGTTAGATAAACTGATTAATTAATCTTATGAGATACCGATTGTGAAGAAAAAATGAAATTATGAAGGAAATGGATGATAGAAGGAATGGTAGATGAAAAAAGAGATATGAAGGAAATGAAGGTGATGAAACTTCTTTTGCTTTACAAAGTGCTTTATCATCATAAAGTGGTAAAATATGACAAATGGACAACAAACACCATGGTATGACAGAGGTCAAGGTGTGAAAGGTCATCCATTTGTAAAATAGACAATCACATACAAGGAATTTCCTAACTCATACTTAGGGAAAAGTTGCCCCAGTCTTTTTGTCAAGATAAATTGCAGAAAACAATCAAACAAAGATGAGTCATGAGACATCATCGCTCCTCTAAATCCTTCGTGGGACATCCTTAAGGTGGCTAGTAACATGATCAAAGAAAATCCAAAAGATAAGACAAAATAGACCAACAAGGTCAACAACCATTTAGATTATTTTCCAATAAGCATTTTCCAGTGTGTTAAGGGACGAAGTGAGTGATAGGTGGACTATTTTGACAAGGCCTGGTTTCAAGAGAAGAAACTGTTGCCTATATTTCACCTACAGTTAAATTAGGCAAGATAATCATATGTTAGATCTTCGAGAGGCCAATGGAACATTCACATGAGGGCAAAGACTACATCTGTTGCTAGGTCACGGGGAACTCAGTGGGAGAAACTGCCCAAGGGAGGTTCGACATGAAAATCATCTAAGGAGAAAGTCGGCAGGACATTCCAGAGGTCTCGCTGACTAGCATGGGTTCCATTAAGTCTGAGTGCTTCAAACCAGGGATCCTATCGGCGTGAGTTGTCTTTTGGCAGATAGTATCGGCGACCCTTAAGGTCTCCCCGACTACGATAAGGTTGAGGCATTGTCGGCATAAGGAGCAAGCATCAGAGAAGGGTCTCCTTGACTTGTAATGTCTTTTCGAGATTAGAGCTCGGCAAAAGGCGAAGGGCTCGCCAACAGTTGAAGATATCGCCCTGAGGTCCTGCCAACACTGGGAAGTCTTGGCGACATAGAAAGTGTCATTGGCAAAGGTCTCACCGACCAGGGGAGCCTCCAAAAAGAAAAAGAGTTCACCAAAGGGAAGGGATTTCTATGTGATGTATTGGAAAACTGAGATTGTCTTTCCGACATGGATTAACTTCAGTATAGCGTTGTGTTTTCGCCCTGAGGTTTCCCCGAAATGAAGATGTCTCCCTGACCGAAGGAGAAGTAAATGCATCACCGGGAAGGATGGAGGATGTCACTGGGAGGTCTGGCCGAGGGAGTGGAGTTACACCGAGAAGGAATGCTCTCGACATAGGTTGAAGCCTTCCCTAGGATGTCACGCCGATCTGTGGGGGGTCTCGCCGAAATGATAGCCTTCAGCGTATGTCAACAGACTTCGTTAAGAGGTCTTACCGATTATAGGTCTCCCCGACAATCACTCTTGAAGCGGCGTCGACAAAGGAGGCGAGCTTTGGAATAAGGTCATACCGAAGTGTGGGGGTTTCCTCGATAGGAAAAGGAGCCTGCCGAAGGACAAAGCATTCGGGTATGGTCTCAGCGACCCGTTAAAGTCTCACCGATAAGAAGACCTTCGGTATAGCATTCCAAGTTGGAGAGAGGTCTCCCCGACTCGGTGATGTCTTGGCGAAAGGAATACGAAGCTCGGTAAGGTAAAATGCATTCAGGGAGACACTAATGGTCTCTTGCCGACAGATGAAATGAGGCCTCGCCAAGCTAAAGTTCCTTCGGAACAACCTCTTGCCGACCAGTGGGTGTCTCCCTAACCAGGGGGTCTTGATGGCTGAAGCAAACAAGTGGGGGTCCCACCAATGAAACATTCGGTATCGCTAGGAGTTGGGGCTTTCGCCATGGGGTCCTGGCGACTGTCCAAAGTCTCGCCGAAGGTGACAATACTTCGACATAGTCTTGTGAGTTCGATAGGAGGTCTCCCCGACTCAGTGATGTCTCATCAATAGTAAAGTGAATAGCTCGAGTAGACAGGAGGAGTTTGTTGTGAAGTCTCAGCGATCGCGAGGCGTCTCACCGACTAGAATGTAAAGACCTCACTGAAAGAGCTCGACATCGACATAGGGCCTTGCCGATATAAGGATGTCTGGCCGACGGAAGGAAAGGAGCTCAGCGGTATGACTTCTAGAGACATCGGAAAAGGTCTCCTCGACATCATGTAGTCTTAGCGACAGAGGTAAAATCGGTATGACTGTTGGACCTCGCCATGATGTCTTCTCGACCAATGGGAGCCACGCCAAAAGGAATATCGTGTTTGGGAAGACTCAGAAAGGAGATGAGGCTTTCGGTAGGATGTTTTCCCAAATGAGGGTGGTCTTAGCGATAGAAGGGGATCTCCACGTGACTCGTTAAGCTCGCTGTGACCTCTTGGCAATAAATGGTGTCTTGCCGATGGCTCCAGTAAAATTGGTATGACTTTGCGAGCTCGATAGAACTCTCATCAACTGTCACACGCTATGTCGATGGATTTAGAGGACATAATCGCATCAGTGAGACACTTTCAATGTCTCGTCGAGATGCGATTCTTTTCAAAAGAGTTTCGATCGCCTACAGAGCCTGCATGGAATACGCTCAACCAACTAGGAGGAGCTGAAGAGAGCTGTGGTAGTCTGATCAGAATGAAGAATGTCAACGAGATGAATGCAGCACGTATCTGTTGTGAGCTCAGGGCATTCAAGGCGTTCAACCTAAGTGGTTCGAACAGGACACGATGCCAGGGTCAAAATGAATGCGGTAGCTGTGAAATATTTAAAGAAGACTTCTCCAGGGATGACTCTTCACAGCAGGGACACATAGGGTTCTGCATTAAACTCAGTCAAAAAGATCTTAGGATAGATTTTTCTGAGACTGATATTTTGTAAGCCCTAAGGGGGCTGACATAGTTTGATATATAAGGCATTTTTTTCCTTTTTGTAAATAGTTCAGATATACACTCTGAAGAGTTAGTGATTTTGTCAATCATTTCTTGACTAAATGTATGTTTTGTAACTCAACTAAAATCTGGAATGCAAAAATAGAGTTCACCTTGGAAACAAGTACTAATGCTCTTACCACTCTCATTTCTGTATGTTAGCTTATGTATGTATTTCTTTAACAGTGTTTTTTTCTAAATATGTATTCATACCACAAAGATTGTGAAGTTTGTTTCTTCCTTCTTGAGATATGTATGTAGATCAAACCTGTCAAGAGTGATGCATAAGTCTAATGGGGTCATGTTGAGTAAGTAAAGCAGCTGCAGTTTAGTTTCCTCAGTGTGGTTGCTTCCTATTTTCATTTTCTTGATTTCTTATCAACTCGGTGTATCACCATAGGAATAGTTCAGTATAGTTTCATTTTGTATGCACTCCTTTTCCCTTTACCTCACAAAGATCAATAGTTTAGGTGATACCCAAAGGAAGCTGGCCTTCTCCAGAGGTTCACTCCAATCTTAGGTGACCCACAGCCTTGGAGTGATCTAATGTTTCATTAGAAAGCTCAGTTTTTACAACTTTGCATAGGGTGCATTTCTAGGTGACAACAGTTTCTGGCACGCCTGGTGGGACGAAATTAAATTGAACTACTGGTTTGGTATGCAACCAGTGAATTCCAGACTTTATAGAAGTCCTTTGGCATACTTGGCGACTCCATAAAGAGGAAAGAACTCCAGAAATCAATGCCTTCTATAGTTTATGAGAAAATTTTAGACGAGAGGCAGCTCAAGTCCTTTCTAATATTTGCAGCTGTCACCACCAAGAAGAAAAGGTAGAGCAACAGAAAAAAAAGGAACAATAGTTATCTATTTTAGAAGAACTCAGTCTACTCCTCGATCGGTGGGATCTCATTTTTCTATACAAGTAAATCTAATTCAATTACCTCCAATGGTCGCTCCAAGGAATCAACCCTTTGTCACTTTCAATAGAGGCAGCCCCTTAAATTTGGCACAACACAACGACATCCCAATGGCAGCCTTGAAAAGTCTGCCAACTTTCACAGGGGAAGATCAAACTACTCCCATTGAACATATGAGAGATGTGGATTCATTATGTGGAGTCCATCACATAACCCAAGAGGATGTTGCAGTAAGATTACTAGTTGCTTCACTGAAAGGAAGAGCTGTGCAATGGTATAGGAGCCTACCAGTCAGTTCAATCGCAACATGGGACAAATTTGGAGACAAGTTGCATAAGCAATTTCAAGACAGATCTGACAACTTATCTCTATTGGAACAATTAACTACAATTAAGAGGGCTCCACAAGAGCAGATGAATAACTTAAACTTTAGATTTCAGAGAACTTGGGATAGAATCCCTGCAACGGTGAGGCCACCTCTAGAATATGAATTTTTATACTTTTTGAGGGCTCTGAACAGCGATATAGCTGTCATGATACAGTCAATGGGAGGAGTGTCTTTACCAAATGCCTTTGAAATAGCTATCAGAGCTAAAAATAGCTTAATACAAGTTGGTAAGCTTGCTCCCAGGCCACTGATGCCAATATTTCTAGAAATTCATGCAAACATCTCCTTGCAAATACCTCCTTTCACACCTTTACCAGCTGTACCAACACTTCCAACTACTATTCCAACCGTTGATAGACAAGAAAGTGTTGCTTTAGGCTCATCACAGGAATTACAAGAGATCAAAAGTCTTTTATATACTTTTGGTAACAAGTTGGTGAACTTGGAAAAACAACAAACCTATTCTAAGCCTCATCAACATCAGAATTAGGCCTCAAGTCAGCCTTTTCAAGGTCAATGACAGCAGTATCAAGGCAATTACCAGGGCCCAAGACAGAGTGTGAACACAAGGCCTTTTTAGGCCTATGCTCCAGCCCCTGTTAGTGCGACCAAGGAGTCGGTTCCTACCCAAAACAACTTAGCAGCAGGCTATGAGTGGTGTTACCCTTGTAACCAACCTCATAATCAAGCCACTTGCTCAAATGGACTAATCAATCAGGCACTTATGGTACAGAATGCTTCAAGTTCATAGCAGAGTGCATGGAATGATGCATCTTCACAACACTAGGACCAATTCAACAATGATACAACCCTGCTTAATTGGCAAGGTCAGGAATTCTGTGGGTTGAATGAAGATAGTTATCCAGTTGCAGCTAACACTAGGGCAAAGAAGAGAGCTTTTGAGCTTAGTCAAGTGATTGACAAAGGAAAGGCAGTGACTGCAGAACCATCTACATCTTGAGTGGCTCCTGTTTGGCAAAGAAATTAGCAACTCCCAGAAAAGGAGCAGTCACACCCGCAAGCTGATCATACTGGTATAAAGGTACATCCTAAAGTAAATCCAATTGTACCCTATAATATCCTTGATAGTATGAAAAAAATGAATGTTACAATGTCCATGTGGGACTCATTATCCATCCCAGGTCAAAAGGATATGTTACAGTTAGCCCTGTCAAGTTTGAAAA
The DNA here is from genome assembly GCA_007258455.2 of Sequoia sempervirens. Classification (NCBI taxonomy): domain Eukaryota; kingdom Viridiplantae; phylum Streptophyta; class Pinopsida; order Cupressales; family Cupressaceae; genus Sequoia; species Sequoia sempervirens. Next base: position 140,866,863 of record VDFB02000015.1, read on the forward strand.
TGTCTGATGAATCCGAGCCCCCAATAGGTCAGGTTAGAGTTGTGTTAACAAATAATTCTCAAGGAAATGATCAACAGCCTTGCATGGAGATTGAAAAAGGAGTTAAACCACCTCCTTTCTACGTGTCAGTGATTATTGGTGATAAGTTAGTTCATAACTGTATGGTAGATAGTGGAGCTAGTAGCTCTGTGATGCCAAAACAGATTGCTTACAAACTTGGACTAAAATACCAGCCTTTAGAGAAGGGAGTGATCCAATTGGATGGTACTTCGGTTAATACTTTGGGTATTATCAAGGATTTAAATCTCACCCTCCATGCTTGTCCAAATTTTTCAGTCCCTCAAGACATATGTGTCATAGACCTTCCACCTTTCTTTTCTTTGTGTTTATCTAGAGACTTTACAGCCAAGATAGGTGGTTATGTATCAGTTGATTGGTCACATATGTTATTTAGAACAAGCTATGGAACCAAGGTTACCATTAAATCTGAAAGATTGGCTAAGGTTCACATTGAGCCATATAACCCAAGTCCCTTTAATGTTGTTCCTACTGCTGTAGACACAAATTGTGTCGTTCTTTCTGACAATGAACTAGCTGCTGCTCAAGAACTCCAATCAGAAGTTGTTCCTGAAGTACTGTTGCATGGATGGGTAGTTGAAAATGTATTGGACAGTCCTGAGGACCTCATTCAAGATGCTAGTATGGGCAACTATGTCATTCTTGAGCCTGACACAGAGATTCCAAACTTGGAGAAAGATGTAGATCAGTTGTTGCAACCACTAAGTGGACTTTGGGAGATATTCTTCGATGGTTCCAGAAGTAAGAATGGAGCAGGAGGAGGTGCAATGTTGATTTCTCGACAAGGTGATAGGTACTACTCTGCATTCCGTTTTACTTTTGCATGCTCCAATAACACTGCTGAGTATGAGGGCCTTGTTCAAGGTCTAGAGTGGGCAAGGAAGAGATGAATAACCAGCTTGAAAGTCTATGGGGATAACAAATTAATTGTTAATCAAGTAAGGGGCCTGAATGTTGCTAAAAATGACACATTAAAGTCTTATAGAAACAGAGTGTGGGACATGCTCGAAGATTTTGATGCCTTTAACTGAGTGTCTTTTTCAAGAAATCAGAACAAGCATGCTGACAGGCTTGCAGCCATTGGAGCACAGTTTGATATTCCAAATGACATTAGAAAAGAGAAAGTGCAGCAGTATGTGAAGGTTGTAGTCAGACCATCAATTCTTGACAACAACATTCACTGGCAAGTTTTTGACAGTGATGAGAAGATCCTTTCTTTCTTGCTTGAAGAATATCAGTTCTTCATGGTGAATCAAGCAAAAATCAAGCAATAGTATGATGATCAAGTCATACATCTGAGGACGAATAAGTTGACCAAAGGCCTTGTTACCTTAGAGTCGATTTTTAGTACTGATGATCAGCTTAAAAAGGGTTAAGCTGGCTTGCAAATCAAATAAGAACATTATGAAGAGCTGGAGATTTTCAAAGGTAAACTCCTTAAGATAGGAAAAATTTGTTCACATGAAGATAGACAATCTTTTGTTGCTTTATGTCAAGAATTCTATGATGTCTTCGCTTGGGAATATTCAAATTTGAAAGGATTTGATCCTCATATTGCTCAACACACAATTGAGTTAGAACCTAATGCTAAGCCAGTAAGGTAGAAACAAAGGCCCTTGAATCCTAAGCTTGAACCCTTAATGATTAGAGAGCTGACCAAACTAGTTGAGGGGGGTATTGTTTTTCCTATCAAACACACATACTGGGTTTCTAATCTTGTTCCGGTTAAGAAGAAAAGTGGCGAAATAAGGCTTTGTGTAGACTTTAGGGATCTTAACCGAGCATCTTTGAAAGACCACTACCCGCTACCCTCCATGGAACGAATCTTGCAAGAGGTTGCTGGTTTCGAAAGATTTTCTTTATTAGATTGTTTTTCAGGGTATAATCAGGTGTTGGTTAAAGAGGAAGATCAGTTCAAAACTGCTTTCACAACTAAGTGGGGCACCATGGCATACAAAAGGATGCCTTTTGGTTTATCCAATGCTAGTGCCACATTTCAGAGGGCCATGGACATGGCATTTCAAGGTTTGATCAACAAGATTATACTCATTTACCTAGATGATATTACAGTTTATTCCAAGAATGCTGATGAACATGTGTCACATCTTAGGAAAGTTTTTGAAAAATGTAGAGTTTGGGATCTCTCTCAATCCAAAAAAGAGTATCTTTGCTATTCATGAAGGGAAATTATTAGGACACATAGTGTCAAAGCAAGGAATTACTATTGATCCTAAGAGAGTCAAAGCCATACTTGAGTTGCTGCTACCTAATCACAAGAAGGGTCTACAGAGCTTTCTCGGCCAGATCAACTTTCTAAGAAGATTCATCCCTGATGTTGCAAACCTGTTACAACCTTTAACAGCTATGTTAAAGAAGAATGCAGTTTTCAGTTGGACAAAGGATGCCAAGAATAGTTTTGAAAAGGTCAAGGAGGCCTTAGCAGCAGCTCCTACACTGGTAAATCCCAATTTTTCTAAATATTTTTATTCGTATGCCTATGGTAGCACAAGTAACATTTCTGCAATATTGGTTCAAAAAAATGAAGAGAATTTAGAACAACCAATAGCCTTTTTCAGTCAAGGTTTGGTTGATTATGAACAGAAATACTCCTTTGTAGAGAGGCATGTTCTTGCTGTGATTAGAAGCCTGAAGAAATTCAAGCCTTTGATCTCTCATAATAAAATTCATGTCATGGTGGCACACTCAAGTGTGAAGGAATTTTTATTGAATAAAGATCTAAATGAAAAAAGAGCAGAGTGGATCACTAAGGTCATGGAGTATGATGTAGATATTAAGATCACCAAATTGGTTAGAGGCAAGGGTCTCTGTGAACAACTTGCTACTGGGTCAAGCAGTGAAAGTGAACTAGAAAATGATGTTATCCTTGCCAATACAAATGAGTTTCAGGATGCTCGAGACAATGTGCCTGTGGGGATAACTAATTGGATTCAAGATATGACCCAATTTTTACAAACTGGCGAGTGCCCACCAGGTTTGAATAGAGCCAAAAGGAGATACTTCAGACTGCAATCCATACCATATATGTTGATGGGCAATGTTATTTTCAAAAAAGATCTGAATGGTGTCCTATTAAGATGCATTCACAACGATCAAATTGAAAGAGTACTTCATGAGTTTCATGATGGAGCTGCAGGAGGTCACTTTGCTCCCAGAACCACTGCCTAGAAAATCATGAGAGCTGGTTACTACTGGCCCAGCTTGTTCAGAGACACATATTCCTAGTCAAGAAAGTGTATCAAATGCACTCTATTTTCAGGAAAGGAAAAACTGCCTGCTATGCCTCTTCATCCAATTCAAGTAGAGCAACCCTTCATGAGATGGGGCATTGATTTCATCAGACCAATAAATCCACCTTCCAGTACTGGTCACAAGTGGGTGCTCACAGCTACAGACTATTTCACAAGGTGGACAGAAGCAGTAGCTTTGAAAGAAGCAAAAGAGTCTTCAATTTTGAGATTCTATGAGGATATAGTCACTAGATTTGGAGTTCCTGACTCCATCATATCTGATAATGCTCTTGCATTCACGGGTCTAAGAGTAACTAATTGGGCCGTTAAAAATGGCATTCATTTGAATACATCCTCAAATTATTACCCCAAGGGTAATGGTTTAGCTGAAAGCACAAATAAGAATCTCATCAGGATCATTAAAAGAACCATAGAGGATAATCAAAGGACTTGGCACATCAGTTTAAAGAATGCACTTTGGTCAGACAGAGTGACCCCTAAGAGGTCTATTGGAAATTCACCATATATGTTGGTCTATGGCAAAGAGGCAAGATTGCCCCTATCTGTGGGGCTTCCAGCTCTAGGTATTGTTCACTAGTTGGAGATGCTTGAGGGACATGACCCAATGTTTGTAAGGTATGCAGAGCTCATGGAGCTCGAAGAGTCAAGGGACAGAGCAATGAAAGCTTTGGAGTATCATCAGCTCCAGACGAAAAGAACATTCGACAAAAAGGCTACAACAAAATATTTTAAGGCGGGAGACCTCGTGCTCAAATGGGATGTTCTGAAAAGTAGGCCAGGCCATCACACCAAGTTCGACAATATGTGGACTGGTCCATTTATTATCACAGGCTGTAAGGAGCACAATGCGTATCGACTAGCCACAACAGAAGGTGAAGTGCTTCCTATCCTAGTTAATGGGATACACCTCAAGCCCTGTTTCTGATTTTGACAGGTCCATCTATTGTACATAATAGTTTAGGCTTTATGTTTTCCATAAGTGCTGTTTCAGCACAATAAATATTGTTCTTTTCCTTTTCTCCTGTTTTGTCGTTTTAGCGACTTGTTATGTTCTATAAGTCTCATGCGAATTGCAACCATGTGCCAACTGACATTTTTATTTGTTCTCTGAGCTTTCTAATGACTCCATACCCAATGGACAAGTTGTAGCTACTGGTTCTCATGTCTAGCAGGCAAACATCCCACAAAGGTTGCCAGAATTGTTGCCTACATTTCACCTACAGTTAAATCAGGAAAGATAATCATATGTTAGATCTTCGAGAGGCCAATGGAACATTCACACGAGGGCAAAGACTCTACATCTGTTGCTAGGTCACGGGGAACTCAGTGGGAGAAACTTCCCGAGGGAGGTTTGACATGAAAATCATCTAAGGAGAAAGTTGGTAGGACATTCCAGAGGTCTCACCGACTAGCAGGGGTTCCATTAAGTCCGAGTGCTTCAAACCAGAGATCCTATCGGCGTGAGTTGTCTTTCGGCAGATAGTCTCAGAGACCATTGAGGTCTCCCCGACTATGATAAGGTTGAGGCACTGTCGGCATAAGGAGCAAGCATCAGAGAAGGGTCTCCCTGACTCGTAATGTCTCACCGAGATTAGAGCTTGACAAAAGGCGAAGGGCTTGCCAACAGTTTAAGATATCGCCCTGAGGTCTTGCCGACATTGGGAAGTCTTGGCGACATAGAAAGTGTCGTCGGCAAAGGTCTCATCGACTAGGGGAGCCTCCAAAAAGAAAAAGAGTTCGCTAAAGGGAAGGGATTTCTACATGATGTCTTGGCGAATTGAGATTGTCTTGCTGACATGGATTAACTTCGGTATAGCTTTGTGTTTTCGCTTTGAGGTTTCCCCGAAATGAAGATTTCTCCCTAACCAAAGGAGAAGTAAACGCATCGCCGGGCAGGATGGAGGATGTCGCTGGGAGGTCTGGCTGAGGGAGTGGAGTTACACTGAGAAGGAATGCTCTCGACATAGGCTGAAGCCTTCGCCAGGATGTCACACTGATCTTTGGGGGGTCTCGCCGAAATGATAGCCTTCGACGTATGTCAATAGACTTTGTTAAGAGGTCTTACCGATTATAGGTCTCCCTGACAATCACTCTTGAAGTGGCATCGGCAAAGGAGGCGAGCTTCATAATAAGGTCATACTGAAGTGTGGGGGTCTCCCCAATAGGAAAAGGAGCCCGCCAAAGGACAAAGCGTTCGGGTATGGTCTCAGTGACCCATTAAAGTCTCACCGATAAGAAGACCTTCGGTATAGCATTCCAAGTCGGAGAGAGGTCTCCCTGACTCGTTGATGTCTTGGCGAAAGGAATACAGAGCTCGGTAAGGTAAAATGCATTCGGGGAGACACTAATGGTCTCTTGCCGACAGATGAAATGAGGCCTCGCCAAGCTAAAGTTCCTTCAGCACAACCTCTTGCCGACCAGTGGGTGTCTCCCCGACCAGGGGGTCTTGATGGCTGAAGCAAACAAGTGGGGGTCCCACCAACAAAACATTCAGTATCGCTAGGAGTTGGGGCTTTCGCCATGGGGTCTTGGCGACTGTCCAAAGTCTCGCTGAAGGTGACAATACTTCGACATAGTCTTGTGAGTTCGATAGGAGGTCTCCCCGACTTAGTGATGTCTCACCAACAGTAAAGTGAATAGCTCAGGCAGACAGGAGGAGTTCGCTGTGAAGTCTCAGCGACCGCGAGGCATCTCAGTGACCAGAAGGTAAAGACCTCACCGAAAGAGCTCGACATCGGCATAGGGCCTTGCCGATATAAGGATGTCTGGCCGACGGAAGGAAGGGAGCTTAGCGGTATGACTTCTGGAGACATCGACAAAGGTCTCCCCGACATCATGTAGTCTCAGCGACAGGTAAAATCGGTATGACTATTGGACCTCGCCATGATGTCTTCCCGACCAATGGGAGCCACGCCGAAAGGAATATCATGTTCGGGAAGACTCAAAAAGGAGACAGGGATTTCGGTAAGATGTCTTCCCGAATGAGGGAGGTCTTGGCGATAGAAGGGGATCTCCACGTGACTTGTTAAGCTTGCTGTGACCTCTTGGCGATAAATGGTGTCTTGTCGATGGCTCCAGTAAAATCGGTATGACTTTGCGAGCTCGATAGAACTCTCATTGACTGTCACACGCTATGCCGAAAGATTCAAGGGACATAATCGCATCGGTGAGACACTTTCAGTGTCTCACCGAGATGCGATTCTTTTCAAAAGAGTTTCGACCGCCTATAGAGCCTGCGTGGAATACGCTCGATCAACCAGGAGGAGCTGAAGAGAGCCGTGGTAGTCTAATCAGAATGAAGAATGTCAATGGGATGAATGCAACACGTATCTGTTGTGAGCTTAGGGAATTCAAGGAATTCAACCAATGTGGTTCGAATAGGACATGATGCCAGGGTCAAAATGAATGCGGTAGCTATGAAATATCTGAAGAAGACTTCTCCGGGGATGACTCTTCACAGCAGGGACACGCAGGGTTCTGCATTAAACTCAGTCGTAAAGATCTTAGGATAGATTTTTCTGAGACTGATATTTTGTAAGCCCTAAGGGGGCCGACACAGTCTAATATATAAGGCATTTTTTGCCTTTTTGTAAATAGTTCGGATATACACTCTGAAGAGTTAGTGATTTTGTCAATCCTTTCTCGACTAAATGTATGTTTTGTAACTCAACTGAAATCTGGAATGCAAAAAGAGAGTTCACCTTGGAAACAAGTACTAATGCTCTTACCACTCTCATTTTTGTATGTTAGCTTATGTATGTATTTCTTTAACAGTGTTTTTTCTAAATCTGTATTCATACCACAAAGATTGTGAAGTTTGTTTCTTCCTTCTTGAGATATGTATGTAGATCAAACCTGTCAAGAGTGATGCATAAGTCTAATGGGGTCATGTTGAGTAAGTAAAGCAGCTGCAGTTTAGTTTCCTCAGTGTGGTTGCTTCCTGTTTTCATTTTCTTGATTTCTTATCAACTCGGTGTATCACCATAGGAATAGTTCAGTATAGTTTTATTTTGTATGCACTCCTTTTCCCTTTACCTCACAAAGATCAATAGTTTAGGTGATACTCAAAGGAAGCCGGCCTTCTTTGGAGGTTCACTCCAATCTTAGGTGACCCATAGCCTTGGAGTGATCCAATGTTTCACTAGAAAGCTCAGTTTTTACAACTTTGCATAGGGTGCATTTCTAGGTGACAACAAAAACATTTCATATAAGACATCAAGTCTGGTTTCGATCATGCAACTACCTATATAAGGAAAATGACAAAGTGTGATAGTGACAAGGTCTAGTTTCAGGAAGGACACATCTTGTATAAGACCATTGGTTGTGATCAATTTGACTGGTTTGATTGATTTGACAAATGACCGATTAGACTTGGAGACTTGTTGGCTTGCTTGCCATGTTGATTAAGGATTTGTGTTTGAAGTTCAGATGATTATGTCGCGTCTAAGTTGATAGTGTCTGATTTATTTTGATTGACCCGACGAACCCTAAAAAACTGACCTAGGGGGCCTTGGGGGCTCATCGATAGATGGCCTTGCCTGTGTAGCAATGCACAGAGACCTCGTAGTTCAACATGACCCTTGACTTTGTTTCAATGACAAAGGACCGAATCATGATTTTATTTGACAATGAAAAAGACTAACATGACTGACTTTGACTTTGTTTTTGGGAATTTTTGAAATTTATATGAATGTTTTTGGGATTTTTTGAAAGTTATATGAATGTTTTTGGGTTTTGAAATATTTTATTTTTTTTGGATTTTTGAATTTTTATAATTTTTTTTGTCTTTTGGAATGTTTTGATTTTTTGTCTTTTGGAATGTTTTATTTTTTTCTTTTCTTTTGGAATGTTTTGATTTTTTATTTTTTTTGGAATGTTTTTATTTTTTTTGGATTTTGGATGTTATGGGGAAGTGTGGATTCTGTTATAGATGATACACTATAAGGACCATGACAAATGCATATGAATGATGCCTATGCACAAGAATCCAAGGACAACCATGATCTTGCTCCTAGTCAACTTGGAAACCAATTGACAAGTGATAATGATGGTGATGATGTTGTTTGGCGTGCTAAGGACACATCTTGAAACAACGCGAGGATGACGATAATGTGACTAAAGCATCAAGGTTTTCATCAAGGGTAGAAACAGAGCCAAGGGGTGTTTTGGATGACGTGCTTGGATGTATAGCAAAATTGAATGGATTAGGCTAGTTTCATTTGGAATGACTTTTTCGTGATTGAATGGGATGATGGAAGGATGTTGAATAAGCGGATTAGAATCCCTAAACCAATGACAAGGGAAAGCCGAGTCCAAAAATAGGTATGGAAGGATAATGGATTGATTTTGGTAAAATATATGAGACATGAGGATTATGGGTTGGAAGAATTATCATTTGGTCTCCAAGGACAATGTCGCATAGGGATAATGAGGCTATGAAGGTAATGACGTGATATTTCATGGATAGTGAATTACCAAAGGATAGACATGTCAAGAGTTTTTCCAAAGCATGATTTATGTTTGTACACCAATGTTTATTAAGATCAAAGTAAGTGGGAAAATGGATGGAGATGATAGGGCTTAGATGGATAGATGGAAATGTCATAAGAAATATCATGCGAAGGGTATGGGAGATGAGACAACTTGCCCCCAAGTGTAATGGTCCACATAGACAATTTATTTTACACATGATGCCTGTTTGCCAAGTTTTAATCATGGTACTTATCCAAAGCGCCATAAAAATGGTTTTCACTATTGGATGAAATTTTTCTCTTTACTTTTTTCTTGAATTTTTTTTTTGGTGTCACCAAGATGTATGTTTGCTAGGTTTTCATCAAGGCGACAATTTTTTGGTTATTTTGATATTTCTATATGGCCTTGCTATTTTAGCTGATCACCAAATGTTCTGAATCCATTGATGGTGTTGATGTAGATACTGGTGCCATGATATGCCAATAATGACCTTTATGAAGTAGTCACCTTGTTAGGATCATAGCGCTTGCATACAACTAGAGTTGGCCTTATCAGAATACGCACATCGTGGTAGAGTGCCATGAGAGTCCTTACGATAAAGAGTTGCTGCCAAGATGCGTCAAATTTGTGACATGGGATTTTTGAACTTTAGGCAAGATGTAGGATTATGCCGGATGATGGTAAATGTGGAAGGATTATTTGGACATTTGGATGAATCAATTTTTATTTTCCAAGTTACTTGGGATGTTGGATGGCGGAGTTCAGAATATTGATTGGAATAGCATTTGGAACCAACACTTTTATATGCTTTGTTTGATGACCATTTTGAAGGAGGTGGACATTTATTATATGTGGGAGTCCTCTTTTCTTGTGGCTCCACATTTTGATTGACTTTTGGAGTTGGAATATTTTCTTTGCTTGATCCATTTTTCTTTGGGATCCATTTGAACTTTATTTGTCCACTTGGCTTTTTGTTTGATTCAATGGACTTTGACACTTGATTTTGAACTTTGGATTTGTAATAGTTTTATTTTTGTTGGTTCCAAATGGAAGGTTTAAGATATTGGGAATGATGGTTTGTGGTGTGGATGAAAGGAGTGTTGGCAGCAATCTTATGACAAGGACTACTCATGGCCCCCATTTTAATGTTTGTATCAAATAAAGTTACCCCCAATATCGAGGAGGTACCACTAACATCATTAGATTTTCTGATTGAAGAATAGCCAAGACCTTGACGTCTAGAATTTTCCTAAAACTGTATTGGTTCTAAAATTCATTGCTCGTGTAGGCCTAGTCCTTTTCCTTGATATTGCATGCTCTGAAAGATTCTATTTGCGATGGGGTATTTGTCATTTTGGAAGCAATACACAATCCCATCATTGTGTATGTGGAGATCATTACTCAGTATTTTCTCATTTGCAAGAAAGCCTGCTTTGACAAAGATAGACGATCCTAGTTGATAAGATGTCGTAGCTTCATTGACATGTTGGATATATTTTTTATTAAAATCTTTGGTCTGATTTTGTGACATATTAGATTCAGATGATTCTATTGGTGCTTTCAAGTCGATGTCGAAATCGTCTTTATGGTCATTGTTATAGAGTCCTATGAATTCAGCTATAGCTTGATCATTTACAAATATGTTTAGAGTAGAAAATTCTTGTTTGAGAGGAAGATCATCGATGTGTCCCATGGAGGAAAGTGTCTCATTTTTGGAAATGGATGTTTTTGGTACTTGGATAGGATCAACTTCAAATGTTTGATCATGAATGGCATAAAGGTCGATGAGTGGATCATTTTGGATTTCTTGATCAATGGTAGTGTTTTGATCAAAGATAGGTTTGTGTTGGGTGTCATGATTTTCTGAAAGGATTTCTTGGATGGACTTAAGGATGGGGTCATGGGATGGAATACTTTGATCTTGACATGAAGGTGAAGCTATGTTGTCATGCCTTGGTTTTTCTTCTTGATATATACTCTCAAGTGTAGGCAATGGGATGTGATTTTGGAGACCATGACCAAATGTATTTTCATGACTAAATGTAGGTTGGGATGGAGTGAATAGGAATGGATTAGTGGATGATAAACTAGGATAGGATGTGGAGGCTTGGAATGGGTTGAGGGATGATGGACTAGGATAGGATGTAACAGCTTGGAATGGACTAGTGGAAGGTTGGTTTCCCTTGTCAAGGTTAGGATAAGGGTGATTAATGGATGTTTGTTGTGGATTAATGGTATGGATTGTGCTAAGGGACTCTTGATAGTGAGGGTAGATGGATGGAGGACTAGAGTATATGGGTTGTTGGTAAGAGGGATAGATGGGTAGTTGACCATGGGTTGAGGTTGATTGGTATTTGGATTTTATGAATTGTCTTTTGAAGTCTATGGCTTGTTGGGCTTGACCATTGTGGATTAATTGGTATTCAACTTGACTAGAAAGATATCAAGGTGAAGGGAAGACATAGTGGTGGATGGTATGAAACCTAAGAGATGCCAATGCAATGGAAGGTATGCACCTATGCTATGTTTTTATTTTTTATTTTTGAATATATAGAGATGCCTAATATCGATACCTAGATTAAGAGTCAAGGTGACGATAGTCTATGACTAAGATATGCAAAGTGGGGAATGAAGGGATGGAATAGTATGACCTAGTATGAAGGCTAAAACCTCTGGAAAACCTAAGATACAATTGCTAATCAAACTAAGATAGGTATAGCAACTAATATGACTATCAATGACCTTGGGTAAAGTAGGGACTAATAAAATGTGTTGACAAGGTGGTCTCAAACTGGACTAATGAGTTGAGGAACCAACCTAAATGATGAGGACTAGGATGACTATTTTCTAAAAGATAAGGTCAAGAGAATACAAATTTGAAGCTATGGTCTAGTCTAAGTTTGATGAGCTTTCTAACCCAAGATGCTAAAAAGATGACCTAAAGTTTGACCTATGGGTAATGTCTAATGCAAGAAGGTAAGGTGATGGATGAATGAACGATGAAAAAAATGAAGTGAACAAGTCATTGGTCTAAATAGATTTAGATGTGAAGCTTGTTTTGGATGTGTTGGCCTAGTTTGTGTCAAGGTTTGAATGTCGTAAGTTTCGGGTGTGGTGTTTGATTTACTTGTTTGCTTTGAATACACACACATAAAACACAATGTTTTGTTTTTTTATTATTATGAGTGTTGTTTGAATGTTACAATAAAAGAACATTCAAGTACAAATCCTAGGCTAGTAGAGATAATATTTGTTGGATCCCACTATGGATAAATTTGATCCTCACTTATTCAGAGCGGATAGCTTAGAAGTTTGGTGGCATTGGCTCCCCCTTACATGAAACAAACTTCTTGGGCACACCAAACTTTGAATTCCCAAAGACCCAAAGATCTCAAGGAACTTGCTATCTCAACTTTGAACTATGAGAACGTGGGACGACTTCAGAGGTCTGACCTCCTATGCTAGCAAATAGAAGGATTTTGGCTACTATAACAGTTGGTTCTTAGTAAGGGCATTCATTCAGGTGGCCATACACATGGCAAGATTAGCTCAAGATTATGGTCAATCAAGAGGCCTCCCAGTCCCTTCCTAAGAAAGGATTTTGACATGCCATGCAGGCACTAGGGGTGGCACTTGTCAGTATGACACATTCGCACTTGTTGCTTATGATTTTTGTCACAAACACATTTTTTATATAGTGGTTCAAAAGAGCTTGGCTTTAGCTTGTTACTGCCTGGGTCGTTCCCACCTTTCAAAGCAGGGTGGCAGGCCCTCTAAAGGTATACAAAAGCAAGGAAGTATGCTATTTTTTATCTCCCAGATTGCACGAAGTGCAAGGAGAGAGCATACACAATGCCTTTGCCTCACACTCGCATGGGGTTCATTTTAATTCCAAATACAAATATGTGGGTGGTTATACAAAATTTCAAAGGAATGCTTTTGATTCTCAAGATTATCGAGTGGCGTGAGAGAAGAATACACATTCAATGACAAAAATGCAAACCACAATACATGGGAAAACACTTGCTAATTTTAACCCTTGCTTATGATGAGACAGACACTTGAGTTCATTTTTAGACGAATGAATCCAAATATGATCTAATTTATAAACAAAAGACATAATGTTTCAAGATAGATCCTCTAACAATTGAACCTGCAACACACTGATTAGTAGTTTGAGTCATTGGTCTTCGACAAACGAGAGTTTATGTTTTTTATTTTTCAAGTCTTTGATGTGCGAAAGTTTAAGTTTTTGCTTTGAAGTCTTGAACAAACGAACCTACAAAAAGCCAAAGATTAGCCACATAATCAAAATTAAACTAAGAAAGAAAAATGACATTAATCTAACTAAATTAATCTAGCAAACCAAAAGTTAATCTAAATTAATTAAACTAAAATTAATCTAAATTAACAAAGTTAATTACTAAAATTAATCTAAATAAATTTAAATTAAAGTTAATCTAAATTATTTAAACTAAAATTAATCTAAATTAATCAAAAATAGAACTAATCTAAACTAAATTAATTGCTAATATTAATCTAAATTAATAAATTAGTTACTAAAAATTAATCTAAATTAGTTACTAAAAATTAGCCACTAAAAATTAGCTATACTAGAAATTAGCAACTAGAAATTATAATTAGCTACCAGAAATTAGCAACTAGAAATTAGTTACTAAAAATTAATGCAAATTGTGGAATTATAAACAATGGTGGTACCATGATATTAACGTTGTGTAAGAGCTCTAGAACATGGGATAATATTCAAATCATTCCAATAGACATGCATGCATGATATCAAACCACAGGAAGCTTGATGGTGGACTCAAATGAATGAAAGATCATGCTTCACATTTACCAGCAGAAGAAACTATGAGGAAATACCCATCTAGATTTCTTACAACCGTTGCATAGAAATGCATGGCAAAGATGAAAAAATCTGATAAAATGTTAGCTCCAAATTCATATTATCATCCAAATATTCAACCATACAATAAAATATCAGTTAAACCATATTGGGAAAATGTTTAAATATTGTAAAATATTTGGATTCAACAAAATTTTGTCTGCAATATTGTTGCAAAATAATTCTGAATTAAGCATGCATCCATAGACTAATTTCATGTCGGGTTCACCATTATGTGTATGCTGAAAACTGAAAAAGTTGATTTAATCTATAAACCTAAATCAAAATTTCAACATAACATCAGTGAAGCCTTTCTTAAATGAAAGCACATGCAAAAATGTAAACTAAACTATGAAAAACCAAAACACATGCATTCAAAAGAAAACTAACTCCATTGTTCTCCTATTCACCAAGATCTTGATTTATGCATTTGGTGCTCTTAGATTTTCACAAGCACAAGTGCAACACGAGGCTATGATGAATGGAAGAAAGGATTGTATGATCAAAATTCAATGTGCTTTTTAGTGAGAAGAGAGGGATTATATAGATGTTCTCACGGGGTAGATTGAAGTTGCGAGAGAGACGTGGGATTAAAGAATGCAATGGAGAAATTAACAATTATCCCATATTCTTTAATCAAGTGCAATTGATGGGAATGAGAGAGATAAATTAGATGTTTTATGATAGAATGCAGGTTTAGGAATTTAGAATAAAGTTCATTTTTAAATTAATGGATGAATGATTTAATGGATTTACGTATTTAAATGATTTAATGAAAATGTAATGGATATTTTAATGATTAATGCAAATGGAGAAATATAAAATGGATGAATGATTGATTATGTAGATGGATAAATGCTTATGAATGAATAAATGCTTATGAATGAATAAATGCTTATAAAATGATTTAAATGAATTAATGAAAATAGAGGAAAGTATTAAATGAATTAATTAAACAAAAAATGATATCCATTTAATTAATAGACGAAAAAAATAGGACGATTGTGAGGACAATTTTTGAGTTTCTACACAATTTGCCTCATTTCTTTCCTTAATCTCCCCAAAAATTGGTACATAGGTTCTTTCTGCAATTCATATTAGTCCATCCCGACTAAGTAAAACTTTCTCCATGGACTTACGCCACATTTGAACCTTGAAATATAATGATTAGATATCATTGTGAAGATATAACTCCTTCATCCTAGGCATCCATACCTTGGATTTCTTTCGTTCTTTAATCATTTCCAATGTCATAGTTTGATTTCAACTCAATCTATCTCTACTGGTGAGCATTTATATTAGTTTGAGTAAGAATTCTCATTAAATCATGTTGGTTTGAAATTATCTTCCAAAAGACATCCAACATTTAATGCATACCAAGTCATTAGTCATGAACGTTTCTCGATAACTCAAAATCATGAGTACAAAAATCATAATAGGCCAAATAGTTCAATTAGGTTAATCATTTCCAATCCATCTCTAAGGCTCAAAAGAAGGAGATCCAAGTATGATTGAATCACCTTCATGGTTGATAGTCAATCTATTCACCTTGTTGATCTCCCTCTTTAATGAAACTTGGAAAAAGTGGGTCTCCCATTACATCCTAGGTTCTTTGCATTTAGGACCTAGGAAACCCCCTTTTTCCTTTGTTTCATTTTGGTGAACCTAACCTATTAACATCATAAACCTTCTAAAAATTTCATTCAATCATCCTTGATCTAGGTTTTGTATTACATTGTTTTGCATCTTGTATTTAGGGTTTTGTATTGGTATCATACAAAAGTCATAAAAATCCAAAAATATGGCATCATATCTTGCATCGTCACTTGCATTAGGGTTTATTTCAGTCATTTAGATCATACTTACATTCTAAATTGCTTTCAAAAGTGTGATTTGTTTTTCAAACATTGTCATACACTTGCATTTCACTTACATTAAGAAATTTTGAAAAAATAGTCATTGTCAGACTTGTTTGCAAATAGAAACAAAAACCCTAAACAACAACTTAGACATTCAGTTTTTCAATTTTTAAACCCCCTACCAAGGACTTAGATGCCCCTGGGCGACCATGTCCTTATACAGGTGCATCAAAAAACTTTTTCACAGTTGTCTGTCTCTGTTTGCTAAGTTTGTAGGTACTTGCAAATCTCTATTTTGGAATCAGTAATTGCAGGTTTTTAGGAATTTGGCATATAGTTCATAAAAGTGAAAGAAAGAGATTTTTTTTGTGTTTCAAAATTGTATCAAAATCATCATTTTCAAACCTTTGCATTTTAGAATCAGTAAATTATTGCATTTTAGATCTAAAATTTGCATTCATAACTTGTTCAAACATCTTCAACATTCTTGCATACTTGTATTTTGCATCAAATTGGCATAAATTAAGCAAATTTTGGAAAATCATTTGTTGTTATAATTTTTTGTGAGTAGAATTAGAATCTTTAAATAGTTTAATGCATAGTCAGATTTTGAATTTTCAAAACCCCTGACTAGGACTCAGACACCCTTGGGTGACTCTGTATTGTTATCTAGGCGTAGGTCAACTTTTTGTGACATAATACTCTTAGGAGCTTCTTTCTGAAGTTGTTGTCTAGTTGTTCTTCACCTGTTGATTAACAACCTCTTTCCAAATTTCACTATGGATATGTGTTTTGGTACAATTTGGATATCTTTGAAATCTTTGGTTGATGTGTCAAGTTGTGTGTTTGGTGATGATCCTAGTTCTAATAATGACATTCATGATACCATCTCCTGTTACAAGTCTTTTTGATGTCCTAGGTCAAGATGAAGAGAGAACACATGAGTTCATACAAAATTCCTTACATAACCTTGAGAATAATGTGACCTTTTACCCCTCAATACAATGGCCTATTACCCCATACCAACACAATCCTCCTATGCCACCACTTGAAACATTCACTTTGTTACATCTCAAAATTGAATCACAAGGAATACCCCAAACAACATGCATGGAGATACCTACCAATAACAACCTTACGAAAGCCACATCAACTAATTCCCCATCATATGAGCATAAGGTCACAAACACACCCATTGAATTGGAGTAGAATTATGGAAAAGGCTTTAGGGTCTTGAGAAAGCAAGGATGTGACATTAAGAATGAGCATGAAATCCACCCTCTCTTGGAACAAACACCGTTAGAAGATACCAAAGGAATAGGTTACCAAGATCCTCCACTTTCACAAAAGCATCTAAGCCACCAACTAAGAAATACAAACTTAAAAAGTTACCCTTTCTACATCCTATAACCAAGACTGAAAAGACCTTAGACACACTTCTCAAACTAGGACTTATTACATTACCACTTATCTGTGAATGAGAAGATAAGAAAGGTAAAATTACAAACATATCTTATTGTGGATATAATAGAACACTTGGACATCTTACAAATGAATGTCATGTTTTAAAGAATAAATTAAGAGAATTTGATCCTTATGGGGATCAACTTGAAGATGTAATAGATTCCATATATTCCACATGCTTTACATTGCTCCCTTAGATCATTAACCTTAGTGATGTAGTCTTGGATGTTGTCAAAGTTCTTAGGATCAAGGCTCATCAGTTCATTATCAATTTGATAGCCTCTTACTTCATCTATAGTACCATACAATGTTTTCAATTTGTCCCAAGCTTCATGATAATTTCTACATGATTCAATTTGAAATAACAAATTCCCAAGAAACTAGTCTATGAAGACATCCAAGAGCTTTGGAATGTTCAATCATCCATTTTATCTTTTCATCTGCATCTATAGGTTTAGGTACCTTATTTTAAACATATAGAGAGTGACCTTCAGTCATTAGAATACTCCATGCATTTTGATGACATGTTGAATAATTATATGATGTGAGCAGAGGAACCTTAGAGTGATCCATGAAAACGAGAAAGCACAAGCAAGCAGATCAAAAGAATGTACCAAGAGACCCCCCCAAATCACTCAATTAGGAAAACCCCCCAGAAATATATGATTTGAACTTTATACTTAGTGCATTTATAGTTTCCACTTTCCAAAAACAGCGAAGTGGACTTTGATCTTGGTACATGCAAATGTCAAAAATAGGCCACAAAATCAAGTACAATTTTTGGTATAAAATAAAATCAATATTATCATACCACTGAAAAGTACACAAAAAATTATGCACTTTCAAAAACAACTACACCCAAAAATGTTACCGTAGGAGCAAGATACGAGCCCCTAAAGTTTCAAAAATGAGGACGAAGCAACAACACCTATGAGAATCTTAAATTTATGGAAAAACCAGAGACAAAAACCAAAATCTGATTGCACCACTGTGAAGAGCACGAAAAATTACCTCAAATAAAAAAAAATTTCTTTGAAAAAGGAGGTTGTATGACCGAGGTATGAACCTTCAAAGTTTTCCCTTCAAAATCAAAATGCAAATTGTGAGGGGGGCAATTTTTTTTTTTAAACTGCTGACGTGGCACTGACGTAAACAATTGTGAAGCTTAAAATTGACAATCATTTGGCCATCATTGTCAGCATTGATCCTCATTGAAATATTCTCTAGAATCTTTTGTTTACCGAAATATCCCATCGGAATTTTCTTCGGTCATCAGTGGGTGAATTTTTTTTAAACTACGTCGGATTTCTTAAAATGGGTGTTCGATTTTAATATTTTTGGTCGCTATTTTAGAACTGGCCATTGTGGAGGTAGGGTGTCACGGTGGTGCCACGTGGGGCCCGCGGAGGGGCACGGGTACCGTCTCAATACCTTGTGTACAGGACTGCAACAGGTACTACAGAGTACCTCCACCTAAATTTTTTTTAAACCTTTTTATTTTTAATACAAGATTTTTCTAAAAAAAACAATTAGTGAAAAATATATAAAATATTTCAAAAAATTTCAACCAATCGAATTTTTTAATTTTTTTTTTAAAAATTGTACTCGACTGTATTAATGACAACTTGGGGGGTCATACAGCTCCTTAGGCAATTTATTTTGCCTCAGCAGACAACTTCTATGATTTGGACAATTTGACAATTGATCTTAGGGTTTTTGGCCCTTATGGATGCAATGGTAGACATAAATGCAGCTACCTTTTGTATTTGGCGACCACTCTTTAGCTTCAAACCCTCATAGATTTGGTCTCATATGTCCGATTTGGACAAAAAAAGAGACAAAACCGACTTTCTCAAACCCTCTGAACTCAATGGTGAGCTCAAATCTGCACCAATAAGCTCCAATTTGAACCTACAATAAAGAGCCATAAAGAGAGAACCTGCCAAAAATTGGTATTTTTATCAAGTTTTTTCTAATTCTCTAGATCATCATACGATGCAAGAGAAGAGCATACTCAAATTTTTAAGATTTACCAAGATCTCTCAAAATATGGCTAACCAATGGCACCCAACCCGCTTTGATACCATGTTAGAATTGGCTATTGAGATAGCCTGCCAAGATCTTGAGGCCAAATGGAAAGCGCAAAGAAAGAATATGAATATGACAAGAATAAACTGTATTCTTATCAATTATGCAAATATGATTCAATGTTATGTGTGTACAATGTATGACAGACCCCTTGGTTAGATAGCCAAGGTGAGACATAAGATAACATAAGATTATGACAAATGTCTTAATCTTATGATATGAGACAACTTATCACATCTACCTAGGTCACATGTGTTACAAGTCAAAAGATAACAACTAATGACAACTAACACCTTCTAGAAATATTCCTGGGACCTAAGTAAGCTGAACAAGTAAACAAGTCCCCTAAGTCCCCTAGTAATGAATTAACTAGGTACAAGACTTTATTTACACCAATAGAATGTACACACCCAGTACACTCAAATAATTCTACCATACATTGCAACTCAAGAAACCGATTTCTGAAGAACGAAACTCCAAACAACTTCAATTGAAGAAAGATACAAACACTACCAACATCCTTACAGATCCACAAGACTTGAAACTACTCTGTAGAGAAATGCAGAGCAAAAACATTTCTCCCAAACACCTCTATAATACACAGTTCACACAACTTCCTCTGCACAATGATGCAACACACCAAATTTTGGATGCAACACCTTTGAACACCTCTAATCAACATATCCAAATTGAACAGGTAGATCTTCAACATGGAAGAAATACGAAGCCAAACTAGAATGCTACTCTCCAACACAAAATACCACTACAACACACTATTTTTGCTTTTTATTCAGATTTTCTCAAAATCACTTGGAAACCAAGAACCAGAGAGACATCTTCAACACTTCCTTATCACCACCAAGCCAACTGTAACATAGCAACTCAACCATACATCCATAGGTAGAAGCTTGTCAAAGAAAATCTAGAGGTTGACACCAGTAGCTTACTAATGACAACATGATGAAACTAATCAAAGCATCATCAGAGACAACATCAATGCAATACCAACTACTCAGACTCTTGCAACAATATCCCGCTCATACAGTTGACACCAATGACAATACCAAAGCTTGTTGACATCAATGACAATACCAACTGCATATACTTGCATCAATCTCCCCCTTTTTTATTGATGGCAACACATAATGTGAAAAACCATCAATGACAAACACAAAAACTTTGATCATCAATATTTCTTTTCACACCAACTCTTCTTCTCTTTTCTTACTTTCCCCCCCTTACACAACTAGCTCATTACTCTCTCTCCCTTTGATAGCCGACACTTTTCTTTTTCATATTGTTCTCTCCCCATTTGTAGCTTGTCTTTTTCACATGACTCTCTCTCCCTTTGACATCAATGGAAAAGGGAAAAATATTTGCATCACTCATTCTCCCCCTTTCACCACTACTCTGCAACTTCCTTTCTTTACTAGTTTGCATACCCCCCTTAGGAGTACACACCAAACTGCATCAATCAACAACCACTGCATAATGACAACACTCACTCATCTTGACTACAACAACCAATAATGCCACTACCTACTCCCCTTGAGAGGTAGCCACCAACATCAGTCCAGACCAAAGAATGAACCTTGAGATCCACTAGACTGATGCATGTTTGGATATGGTATTGTACACCATTGCATAAAAATTACTTATTATAATGTTGTAATTAAACCATTATTTAGTTGTGATGCACCTAGGTGGCATGGTTAATTACACTAGGTAATTATTTGGGGACCACTTGATGTTGTATTGTAACATTGTATTATTATTTAATGTGTGGGAGACATGCGATAATAATTTAATATTGGAGAAAATATTAAATCAAGTGAAGTCTTAGTACCCAATATTAAATAAGGGGTTAGTGGTTTTGTATTCACATGGTTTTGTGGTACATGGTTTTACCTTACCACTAGTTGTATTTTGTGTGAGCTTGTGTCTATAAAAGCAAACACATGTGTAGTGGTTTAGGTTGGTTGAGTGGGTTGGCTCTCATTATCGAGTCTTTCTAAGGAGTGCATATGTGAAACATGGCATGAGATGTGTGGATTCATTCTTGGACACATGAGGATGAATTGAGAGGCTTGATGCTTAAGAGGTATTCATTGTAACTTTTGTATTGTTTTATTGTTGATTAATATGGAGTATGGATACTTTTGGAGGTTGGGTTTTTCCCTCTTGAGGGTTTTCCTAGGTTATATCTTGTGTTATCTTGTGGCTTTTCTATTTTATCTATGCATTGTGGTTACTAGTATGCATGTTTATCTCTCATGGGTTATATAGGAAATGGATTAAGATCATGGGTTAATTGCAATATTTTCTAACAAGTATTAGAGCTTTCATGGTTGAAGAATTTTTTTTATAATCCTAGTTTGAGAGTTTTTGAAAAGTTGAAGCCATGGACATGCATGTAGGGTTTGAGACATTGCAAGATATGGATCACATGTTGTAGGTGTTTGTATGAAGATTTAGGCTTTTGGGTTGTCAAGATTTGTTGGTTTTATTGCAGATATGATGTTTTCAAAATTTGGGTGAAAGAGGGTTTCTTGGTTTGAGTTTTCATATGAGGGTTTTGTAGGGGAAATTTCATAGATGACCTCTTGAGACAAAATGGACCTCATGGTTGGATTCAAGTTGGCCAAGAGACGAATATTGACATAAAATTCAACCTATTTTGGAAAAGTTGAAAAAATGTAATTTTTTTAGTCGTATGACCTTTTTGACCACCCAATTTGCCTTGTCACAAAAAAATATTAAAAAAATAATAAAATGAAAATCTTAGTTGAAATTTATTATTACCTGCAAAATCCAAAAGAAAATCAAATGTTAAATTGCATTGAAAATGTTTTTAAAAAAAAAAAAAAAGTGGGGGGGAGGGGCAGGGTCGAACCCCCCCACTCGCCCACCTATACCTGCAATACATAGGCAACTAGTCGCTTGCAGGGGTACCTGTGGTACCCGTTTCCAGTGATACCAATAGGTACCGTTGTCGGCACTGGTCGGCGAGGCCTCAAGCCGTCGGTCCGACGGCTCGAATTAACTGCCTATTAATTTTTTTTATAAAATTTAAAACTTTTCAAAAGTCCACCGAATATTGTAATATATTGGATCTCAAATGATTTAAACCATATTTGATATGGCGTCGGGTCGATGGGGGGCTTTAAAATTTTTTAAAAGGGAAAATTAAATTAAATTTAATAGTTGAGTGCAAGTACAATGATCGCTATGGTTATGGTGTCATGGGTATACAGGTAGATTTATGCATTGGCATGATATGATCATGTATGTGGTTGTTTGGTGGTGATATGGTTTGATATTAGGAGATCACTCTTATCTTCTTGATTGCTTGTTTGGTTCCTTGACTATGATTACTAATTTTTGGAGATGGTTGGCAAATCAAATATATGCTTGATTTGATGTTTGATTCTTTATTTCTACAAGATTGTCTTCTTTGATATCTCAGTTTGCAGGTTACTAATGTGATGATGAGTTTGCATGTTTCAATGGTTGGGTCTAAAAGTTATGCAGTTGTATGGATTGATCACCCATTCAGTTACAGTAGGATGAATCAGATGTGGATTGTCTATATCCACCAGGTTTGATTTATTGTTGTTGTAGATTTCATTAGTTGGCCTTGTCTGTGGTCATTTGTACATTGGTATATTGCTTTGGGATTGAGAGGATTGATGGTTAGAGTATTTGATTAGTCAGGTGATGGGACTTGTAGCATGTGGTTTGATCACGATGTCATGAGCTTGGCACATTCATTGGTTATACACTTTCAGTGGGAGCTTTTGACATTGATGACTTGGCGGTGTTGGATTGGTTTGTGATGTTTTGTTGGCGGTTGTATGTATCTTCTTGGCTTGGAGATCTTGGTTTACTTGTATGTTATTGACATTGCAGTTGATTGTGTGTAGACCCGAATGATCTTCATGGAGGAGATGGTTGTCTTGATGCCATGTGTAGCTCATATCACGGTTTAGTGGGAGTTGTTGGTAGTGACGTGGATGCATAATTGGTAATGGTTATCTTCATGTGATTAGAGATATGATTCCTTGGTTTAGAGTGAGTTCATTATTATTTCATTGTTTACTCTTAATTTTAGATTAGAGTTTGGAATGGTACATGTGTTCTCTTGATACAAAAATGTATGCTTTG
This sequence comes from Sequoia sempervirens, assembly GCA_007258455.2. Taxonomy (NCBI): domain Eukaryota; kingdom Viridiplantae; phylum Streptophyta; class Pinopsida; order Cupressales; family Cupressaceae; genus Sequoia; species Sequoia sempervirens. The sequence goes on from VDFB02000015.1 coordinate 140,890,163, forward strand.
GTGCATGTGATCTCCTAGGAGGAGATGGTTAGATCATGTTGTCATGATAGGTTCTTGATTTTGTGGTTGGAGCTTTTACATTGATCGTGGTGGTTCTCTTTTTATCGAGTACATTGATCATTTTCTTGATTACTTCATGATGGTGCTATGTTGCATTTGGAGTTTGGCATGCATTGATTAGTTACAGGTTCTCGTAGATACTTGGAGACATAGGTGATGGTTGGAGTTCTCTTGCAATTAGAGACATTTGCTTGAGATAGTTACTCTTTGGAGGTTTCTTCAAGAAGACCGAGGAGCTTTCACCTGGATATGGACATGATTTCATGTTGGACCGATAGAGGGGATTTTTCTTAGAGTGATTCATGATGACTTGGTTATCCTGGAGGAGCATTCACATTCCCCAATTTTGGTATACTTGATAATTGATCATTTGAGAGGTATTGCCCATTATATCTTTCATATGTGTTATCTTTTACGCTTTGATTTCTCATGGGATTGAGTTGATTCATGATGATTGATTATGGAGAATCATTTGAGGATTGTTTAGCATGAGTTTATTTGCTTTATCTTTCATTGATATGGATCTTGAGCTATGGATATTTAGTTTTGAAGGATTCATTTTGAGAGATGTTATGGCATGGTTATCTCCTTATGCATTTGAGTTTATGATATCACTCTTTGATGAGGGATTTAGGAGATGGTTTATGGGCTGATTTCTAGTTTTGGGGATGGTTACTTTGAGTTTGATCTTCTTGATTAGAGAGGCTTACATCCTTGTTGGCATTATTACATTGATTCATATATTGTACATGATCTATGAGATTGGGTGTTATGGATGTTGTCGAGGCTTTTCATTTGGGGTTGTTAGGAGATCATACTCGACATAACATTACACTTTTGAGGTGTTGGTAGGACACATTGTGGTTTATAGGTTTTCTCTCTTCATGGTTCCTTCTTGGATGATTTCATGTTCATGTGATTTGGGTAGGATGATGGCAACATGTTGTGAGAGATTGTCTAGCTACTTAGGTTGCATGTGTGGATCATTGTTATTGTTCTTGGTACTTCATGATTTGATTTACTTATCACACCTTGATATAGTGTTGATTGGTAGACTTGATATGCTTTGAAATTACCTATGCAATGGGAGTTCCTGGATATGTATGTTCTTCATTGACAGGTTTGATATAGGAAGCTTGGTTACAATTTATGATTGCATATGTTCTTGGCATGAGTTTATTGATGTATTGATACCTTTGAGGTATGGATGGCTAGATGTATTAGCATGTGTTGTGGATGCTATTTCTGATCATGTGAGTTTTTTACAATTGAAAAAAGCTTGGTTAGATCCTTTGTTATCACTTGGATTTGATGCTTGTGCTTGTGGATTGGTGCACTTTCACCTTGGCATGTTCTTTTTCTTCCATAGGTGGCACGTTGGAGGATGAGAGGAGTTCTTGCTTGAGATGGTGGTCACTTTGTTCTTATTGCAGGTATCTTGATGAAGCACAAGAGCATGGTGGAGATTCATGTGGTTTCATGTATGGCTATGATGATGTTTTTCATGTATTGATCCCTTATGCAATGTGTACAAGTGGGAGAATGTTGGAATATGGTGTTGTACACCATTGCATAAAAATGATTTTATTATAATGTTGTAATTAAATAATTATTTAGTTGTGATGCATCTAGGTGGTGTGGTTAATCACACTAGGTAATTATTTGGGGACCACTTGATGTTGTATTGTAACATTGTATTATTATTTAATGTGTGGAAGAAATGTGATAATAATTTAATATTGGGGAAATATTAAATAAAGTGAAGTCTTAGTACCCAATATTAAATAAGGGGTTAGTGGTTTTGTGGTACATGGTTTTACCTTATCACTAGTTATATTTTGTGTGAGTTTGTGTCTATAAAAGCAAACACATGTGTAGTGGTTTAGGTTGGCTGAGTGGGTTGGTTGTCATTATTGAGTCTTTCTGAGGAGTGTATATATGAAGCATGGAATGAGATGTGTGGATTCATGCTTGGACACGTGAGGATGCATTGAGAGGCTTGATTCTTTAAAGATATTCATTGTAACTCTTGTATTGCTTTATTGTTGATTAATATGATGGAGTATGGGTACTTTTGGAGGCTGGGTTTTTCCCTCTTGAGGGTTTTCCTAGGGTATATCTTGTGTTATCTTACAACTTTTCTATTTGATCTATGCATTGTGGTTACTTGTATGCATGTTTATTTCTCATGGGTTATGTAGGAAATGGATTAAGATCATGGGTTAAATGCAATATTTCCTAACAATGCATCTCCTTATGCATCTAGTTCAAAGGAGGGGAAATAAACCCCAAATTCTCTCGGAGATACTCAAAATTATCCTTAGGAAGAGCCTTAGTGAATATGTTAGCAGCCCGATCCTTTGTAGGCACACATTCAAGCTTCTCTCTCAAAAAGTGATATTGGATTGAGATATGCTTTGTCTTTGAATGCATTATTGGATTCTTTGATGTATTGATAGGACTTGTATTATCGCATAAGATAGAAATTGGTTAATTATATACCACTCTGATATCCTTTAACGTTTGCCTCATCCACAACACTTATGTGTAACAAGATGATGTTGCAATGTATTGCTTCTATAGTAGATAAAGACACTAATTCTTATTTCTTGCTTAGCCATGACACCAATGTGCATCCAAGAAAGAATGCACCACCACTTTGTAATTTTCCTGTCATCCACATAACAAGCCCAATTTGCATATGGTTAGGTACTCAGAGTAAAGTCAATATCCTTTGGATACCGCAATCCATGATCTGGAGTGCCCTTCAAGTATCTGAATATCCTCTTCACTGTTGCAACATGTGACTCTCTAAGATCTTCTTGAAATCTAGCCACAAGAAAAAATACATGCATGATATCCAGTCTAGTAGTAGTTAGAGATAGTAGTCCTCCAATCATTGATCTATACTTACTTTGATCAACCTTAGGAGATTCATCATTCTTGCTTAGCTTGCAACCAATAACCATAGGAGTACATATCGGTTTAGAATCTTCCATTCCAAACTTCTTCAAGATTTCCTTGAATACTTTGATTGTGAAATGAAAAATTCCTCTACATGTTTGATTGATTTGTATCCCAAGGAATAAATTCATCTCCCCAAACATTGACATTTCAAATTATCTGGTTTATTTAATAATTGAAATCCTTCTAGTTGTTCTATGTATACTTCTTCCAATTCACCATTCAAGAAAGAAGACTTCACATCCATTTGATATACTTTGAAATCCTTATGTGCTATAAAAGACAAAAACATCCTGATAGCTTCCATTCTTGCCACTGGAGAAAATGTTTCCTCAAATTCTATTCCTTCTACATGTGAGTAGCCTTTACACACAAGCCTTGCCTTGTTTCTTGCCACTTCTCCACTCTCATTCAGTTTGTTTTGGAATACCCACTTAATTCCAATCACATTCTTGTTTGTTGGTCTTGGGACAAGCTCCCAAGTTCAATTCTTCTCAATATGCATTAGTTCTTCTTTCGTAGCCTTGATCCAATACTCATCCTTGCATGCTTCAATCATTGTTTTAGGTTCAAATTCAAAAAGTAAACATAGATTTACTTGTTCTTCAACAACTTTCCTTTTTGTTAGTACACATTTTCTCTTATCACCAATGATCTATTATTCAAAATGATTCTTCTGCACATACTTCTAGGAGTTTTAGGAATCTTTTTTGGAGCTTCTTCCTCTTCAATTTGCACTTCTTTTTCCTTATCTTTTTCTTCTTCTCTACAAGAAGACTCATCTAATTCATATCCATCTATCACCATTGAATTCTTCTATAGGTAGTCATCAACCTTGAAACTTGCACTCTCAACAATATTTATTAGCCTCTTTTTGTAGTACTGGTAACCTTTGCTTTTAGTAGAATATCCAAGGAAGACACCTTCATTAGACCTTGCATCAAACTTTCCTAATTTTTCTTCATCTCTTATGATATAGCATTTGCTTCCAAACACTCTGAAGTATTTGACAGTAGGAATCCTTCCATACTGTTTGGACAAAATTGTGGACTAATATTGAAGATAAACTATTCTTTTAATTCTATTAAATTGGAAAATATAATTAGATCAATCCTCAAGAATTTCGTAGTGGTTTCCTCAGTTTGTTCCTTAAATGTCAATCCAGGGATCGTAGAATTGTGAAAGGTGTTGCAAAAGTATACCTAAGGGCTGAAACTAGTGAATTAAGTGGGGATGAATGCAATTAATACACAAAAAGATTATCTAATAAAAAATCTGGTTTATTTTCCTTGTTCTTGTTTGTGATAGGAACTGCACCAAAAAGTGGGATAGGAACTATGCAGTAACAAAATTGTGCAGTAATAGAACTGTGTAGTGACTAAAATAAAGAAGCTTTATAGATTATGCACCAATAGTAATGAATTAGATCAAAATATTAATTCCCACACAATGCTTTAGAAACACACTAGCAAATAGTTAATAGGAAATCAACTTAAAAATGAATTGCAATCAGATTTAAATAATCAAACTTATGAAAGGAAAATGCTTAAAATCAAATCACACACATTACCGCACTGAAACTAAACTGGAAAAGATCATTGGACAATGCAAGAAGTGGGACCTTCCTTCTTGGTTGTCTGGTGATGAAATACAAACACTTCTCTACACCATGCTAATCATGCATGCACTTTAACAACTCAAAGATACGATTCAAAACATCAGTATGTTCTTATATTATAATATCTGTTCATATCAAGTTTTTTTGAATACACATATTTATACTAGCAAGCATTGATAAGGTTTGTTTTGGTTTGTTTTGACCTATGGCCAACAAACGAAATATGTTCGATATAGAATAAAAGATGGTCACTGGCCGTATAACAAATTAACTATCATTCTATCAAAAATAACCTATAGATTATTTAAACTTCAGCTCCTCACTTCTCATCCATCCACGTCCCTAACAACTTTAACACCTTCCTTTAATCATTTCCTACCATTTTAGCCACAAGATAATTAGTATTTCCATAGATATCGATATTTTCTAATAGGTTTAATTTCCTTCACATTATATCAAATATTGATACTTCCTGTGACAAAAAGTGATAGGAAGGCGGTAAAGGTAAACGAAAAAGGAAAACATAGGGTAAAAATATTGAGACTATTCAACCCCCATCACTTCCCCCCAGTTGAGGGATTTGCATGTCCCCATGCAAAGGAAAGAGTCACCAACCAAGTAATGTCTGCAAAGTTCCTTTAATCTCTATAGCCCACTTTTGCTTCAAATCTTGAACCTGCTGCTTATGCTTGAATTGATGAGCATATGAAGTTCTCTATCGTAAAGTGATTGTGCAAGTTCCTCTTTAAGGTTGTTAATCTCGACAACTTGTAATTGTTTAGAAAACTAAGCTTCCTATAGTTGGGTTTGGAGATAATTACTTTCTTCTTTTATCCAAGCAAGCTCATCCTTCAAAGTTTGAATTTCCTCTTGTTGTTTCACCCCAAGTTCCTGATCCTTATTCTCTTCATCTATCTCTTGATTAACTTGGGAAAGTGTCCCATAAACATTTATTTCTAGTGCCACATACTCAATTAACTTTATATTTCCTTCATTGACTTGTGTATCAAGAAGGGGTGAATTGTCAAATTTCTCTTGCTCCCCTGTAGGGTCTACTTGGTTTGTTTTTTTGGCTCTACACTAACTTCTTCTAGATGTTCTTCAATATTATTAGTTGTTGGAGATGGACATAAAGGTTCAAATGGAATATTTTCTTCCTGTTCATCTAAGGGCTTATTAATGGGGGAATTTTTAGCAATGAGACTCTTGGGTTCTTGATCTATATCAACAATGTTTGGCTTATAAATGGGAGACTTCTTTGCTTTTGCTTTATGAACCTTTTTTCTTGTTGGCCACCTATGTTCCCTGTCATCCTTAACTTGTTTATTTATGACTTCAGATAAAAATTTGAGATCCGAGTCAAAGTCCTTTTCTTTTGGACTGCCCATATGACTCACAACATTAGCTAGATCATCCAGTTTGTTCACAGGGCTAGTTGAAGCCTTTAATTTATTTTTGCCCTTCCTATCATAGGAAGGTTCAAGAGATGACTCTTTTTCACAATCTACAAAAAGGGTTTGTTTCCTTTTAATAGGTTTGGCAGATGACCCTTCAACATCAAAAACTTTGGAAGATTTAGCACTCGAGGCCCTAGTTTCCTTAGGAATCAGACTTGGGGACTTTGTAGATGAATTTTCAAGGGTTTTTCTTTTGGAAGGACTAGGGTTCACTCCAAGGTATTTGTTTTCATTAGAACCTTCTTCAGATGTGCCAATAACTTCTTCTTCATCAAAATCTTTTGAAGAGTTTTTAGAAGCTTCAAAACTAGTGTTGTCATTTATATTAACAAATGAGTCGCAATCACTTGGGGGAGAGAGCATTTTTAGGGCATGGATTATTAACAACCTGATTAAACCATGGTGGGCTAATGAATTATTCTTCCCTTTATGAACTACCCTACTCATACGGTACATAGAACAATGAAGGAAATAAGGTACATTCACTAATTGATCCCTTCACAAATGCAACATTAACCTAAAGTGTTGAGCATGAACATACACATACCAACCTTCACAAGTAATGTATTGAATTATAGACTTAGACACACCCCTCCAAATTTTGGGCAGAGAATCCAATTTCGTGCCTTGACCGTGAACCATCTCCATCGACTCGCCTCTTCTAAAAAATGCTTTGCGCATGGGCTTGAGGTTGACAACCTTCTTTTTGTTATTTGGGAAGTAATCTTCTCCAGAGAATGGTAACCCTATTAACTCTGATATAATCTCAACAATGATAGTAATTGGACACCCCTCACAGAGACCTGCATACCATCAAAAATCATTGCAAATTCTTGAGTGACCCTTTTATCAAACCCTCACAACTTCTTGAAATAAACGTCCCATTGGGCTTGTTTGAACACTTCATAAATTTCTTTATTCTTATGAGCCCTTAACTCCTCCATTGAAGTAGGTTCATAACGGGGTCTTCGATCAATAGCAATGGAAAACCAGGAAGTGGTAACAGTGAGAAAGCCAAATAACTTGCAACAGTAACAGGAAATGTTAAAAAAGTTACAATGGTAAAAATTTATGACTATGGTAAAATGTTATGAATAGTAGCAATGATGGTTATGAGCTGAAATGACTATGGGGTATGAGAAAATTTACTACAGAGTATACAGTGAGGTAAGATTTGAGTTTTCCATGATGTCATGAAGTGACAGTTGGAATGATTTTGTAATAAGGCGATAGCATCCCCCCAGCTTAATGAGGAGCCGCCCACGGGTCTTGTCACAATTTAATAAAAAAATTAAATATTATAAATACAAAAGGAAAATCAAAACCTTCAATTATACCAATACATATAGAAGTATGGAAGACAACGTGGAGCTGAGCTGGTTGCATGGATGAAGACCAATGATGATTAATAAACAATTGCCAAGAAATCTCAGAAAAGATAGTGCATCTCAAAGAGGATAGTAGAGAAGACCACCACCATGTGAGGAGGTACTGTTGATGTCGAAAATGATGCTACCAAAGAGGAGGAAGGATGGAAAATGGGGAAAGAGGGATGAAGAAATGACAGTTGGTAGGTGTACATAAGAAGCAATCCAGTAAATGATGGTGACAGATATAGGAAGTGACAGTTGGCAAAGAAGGACAAAAATAAATTTCCTGTCTGTAGGATGACAATAATCAACATAAGGGAAGTTCATGAAAAAGCATAAAAGTTGGATCGGTTAAGCGAAAGTTCCTATCCAAAGCATGACATGAAAGAATTCTTGGTAGAACTAAAAAGCTTACATGAATAGGAAACTGAAACGACATGATGACGAAGGGCAGAGGCCGAAAAAACTAGCAGGGAGACAAAAGATACCTCTTGATGCAATGAGCATTAAACAATCCTATCACACCATAGAATGGGTAGCGAGAAGAATATCGAACCCTTGAGAATTCTTGGCACAAAAGTGATAGGAAGCTATTTTCCTTTTGTTTTTTTTTTACGACGATAGGTCGTTGGTATCTTGATTTTCACCCTATCACTGCTTAGAGGTGCCGGGAAACCATTTTTCACCTCTAAGTTTATTTAGCATTTAACACCTGCCATAATTTGATTTTCAAGTGTTAATTGGCCAACAACACTCGAAGGTTTTCATTATTAGATCTTTTATTGCATTTTTTTATATCAGTTTATTCTAGAGAGGTGACAAGAATGAGAGTGAGTTCCTTCATCATAGTACAAGTAAAAGTTTCTTTTGAAAGGGGCCATTTGTATAGCTTCAAACAATGCCTGTTGACAAGAAGAGCCATGTGCTTTGAATCCACAGTGCACAACTTAACAACACCATTATCATAAATAGTTTCAATCTCATAGGGACCAAGCCATCGAGTGTGAAATTTCCCTTTGAAGTCTAGGAACTGAGAGTCATAGAGCAATGCCTAGTCCCCAAGTTGGAATGTTCGTGGTTGAATGAAGTGGTCATGCCATTGTGATCTCTATTTTTGCACTACCTTTGCATGAAAAAGGGCTTCCTAGTGCATTTCATCTAAGAAATGGAGTTGAGTGATTCATTCCTTTTGGGCTTCTCTAAGACTCATCCCTAGTTGAAGAGCAATGCAAAGAGTTTTTACTTTAAATTCAATGGGAAAAACAACCTTTTTGCGATAAACAAGTTCATATTGTGTCAAGCCAATGGTTGTCTTCCAAGTCATTCTAGAGGCCCAAACTGCCCCAAGAAGTCTATCTGCCCAATCCTTCTTTTGTAGTGCCACAATTTTCATGAGGATATTCTCCAACTCCCGATTGGTCACCTCCACTTGCCCATTGGCTTGTGAATGGTACAAAGAAGATTGTTGGTAGTTGATTTCATATTCTCACACCAGAGTTGTAACCAAATTGGAGGTGAATTGTGGTACCTAGTTTGTAACAATATCTCTTGATACGCCATACTTGGTAAAAATCTTAGAGTATAAGAATTTAGTAACTTTTGTATCTCAAGCATGTTTCAAAGCTACTACTTCTACCCATTTAGTTATATAATCAATACAAACCAGAATATACTCTTTATCCCTAGAAGGAGGATTAATGGGTCTTATAAAATCAAAACCCCATTTTTCAAAGGGTTCAATTGATAATTGTGGGTGTAAGGGAATTTCATCTGAGCGTGTAGGTCAGCCCATATATTGACACTTATCACAATGCTGAACAAACCTTTTACAATCCTTATAGATTGTTGGCCCATAATATCCTGTAGTCAAAACTTTGTTAGTAATTTGTTGTGCTGCAAAGTGGCCTCCATAAGGCTCAGAATGACATATGTGGAGTATGTCAAAGATATCCTCCTATGCGACACATCAAACCATGATATTACAAATTCCAGTATGGAAGAGGAAACCATTAATCCAACTATATTGCCCACTAAGTCCTATAAGCTTTCATCGTTCTCTTAGAGAAAAGTGGGGTGGAAACTTGAATGTGACAAGATAATTAGCAATATCGGAAAACCATGGGATTTTTATAGAAATGGAAAAAAGGTGTTCATCGGGAAAGGAATCATCCATAGGAACTGGTTCATTATATTGCACCCTGGATAGAAAATCAGTAACAACGTTTTCATGTCCTTGCTTGTCAAGAATAGTGAAATAACTGGCAACAAAAGCAAAAAAAGCAACAAAAGCAGCCACCAAATCACTCATCCTATAATAATTGGCTTATTCATCAAAAATATAATAGCAAAATGATTTGCATGTACAAAGAATTTATACCCAGTTATATAATGGTGAAATTTTTTTATCGCATAGACTATTGTAGACATCTAAATTTGACCACTTCCATATGGTCAAAGGCGTCTCCTTAATCATCCCTTTGCTCATTTACTTCATCCCTTTTTTTATATTAATTAAATCACTCATTTAATTAATATTTCATGTCTTCCATAAGGTTTCCAAAGTATTTAATTTAATAAATACTTTCCCCCTCTTTCCTCTCTAAATTAAATAAATGTATCACTTTATTTAATTTAGTCATATTATCTTTTGGAATTTTAAATTTATTTTTAAATTCCTCATTTTCTCTCTCATTGTCACATCCTCCAAGTTTTTCAAGTTGATCCCTAATTCCTCTTAGCAATCTAACCCTCTTTCTTAGTCATAATTAATTTATGATTAAGATGTACACACCTCTAATCATCATTAGGGTCCCATCCTCCATAATTTCCCACTTGCCTTTAATCTTTCATTAACTTGTCTAATCAAGTACTTGCACAACCTTAATCACTTAATTAGGTCATTCTAATCCCCATATCATTTATGGAATGTGTCATAAGTCAACCTTCTTAAAGACTTTCTCCTTTTGGAGAAGGCACTCCATTCCCTATGTGAATTTTTAATTCACATTTAATCCCCCAATGCATCCCTTGGAATTTAAAATTCTTTTTCTCATCCCTATGTGGATATTTGAATTTTTTTTAATTCCTCACATGTCCTCTCACCCACATGGGGACAAGGACCTCCTTTATGAGGAGATCTTGTCCAATCCCAAGGTACTATGTACTACCTCCATGTCATGTACTATCCTTCCACCTCATGTACACATCATTATTTTCAAGCCACTTCACATGCTACATGTCAAGATGTGAGGACTTGTGAGTTCTCAACTCACCTTAGCCCTACATCTTGATCTTGGTGGCTCAATCTTGACCATCCATTTCCCTAGAAAATCCCAAAATCTCTATAAATACCCCCTCTTTTCTCTCATTTTGAGAGAGATTATTCATGCTAGCCAAACTCTTGCAAAAATTTTCCTTGAGCCATACTTAGCCAATTTCTCACATTTGCATCCATTTTTCATTCATTTTCCATCCTCATCCCATCTCTTAGCTTGCATCTCTTGCCATCCAAAGAGAATACAACATCAAAGATCGAAGGACCAACCAATGGACAACATAATAAGGTGAAATCTTCCATTTTGCTTTGCTAAGTTAATCATTAGGCTAATATTGAAGTGTAGGGTGTTTTTAGATGTTATTTTCTCTCTTTGTTTGCTGTTAATTTTCTAGCAAGTAAATTCGCCCTATCACATTTTTGGCACGCCAGGTGGGACCCACAAATGGGTCTCTTGCTTTCACGTTTGCTATTTTTTGACTTTTTGCAGGTGCAAGTTACAGAGGGGTAGACCTGACCTACAAAGGGGCAGACTTGACCTTCCTGGGGCGGACTCGACCTAGAGGGGTGGACCTGACCTGCCCGATAGGTAGACCCGACCTTGCCCAAGGGCGGATCTGCCCTTCGCAGACTCAGAAACTGAATTTTTGCAAAATTTTCATAGAGGGGGCGAACTTGACTTGCAGATAGGTGGACCTGACCTGCAGACAGGTGGACCTACCCTCCAGACAGGTGGACTTTCCCTCTAGACAGGTGGATTTTCCCTAGACTAATTTTTTTAGAAGGTAAAATTTCAGTTTTTAGCACTCCTTTTGACTGTTTTAAGGGTTTTTAACCCCTAGAACTTAGGCACATAGTTTAAATAGGGGTGTCAATTAATTTTGTTTAATGTGTTTGTAGGTAATATATTTGACGTATCCAATCCCCTTGCGCCATTTGGCGATCCTGGGTGATGAGAAATTGTAGCTTACTAAGTATTTTGAGTCATCCTTTTTTATTTTTCTTAGCAGGACTTGCTTGGGGATTTCATCACCCCAAGGGATGATTCCAACCACATGTACCAGTGGGATATATAAAGGAGGGAGAGCGAAAGCTGTACCTCAATCCAACCACGTTGTAATTGGTGAAGTGTCGAGATGACGTGAAGAGTTGGTCTGAGCCTTTAAGGTTCTCAACTCATGCTTGTAACGGGTTGGTGTTCACGGTTTGGGCCTCACGTACCGAGTGTATATCGAGGAATCCCTAGTAACCATGTTCATCCTAGATTGGAAGATTTTGTCGGCCATACCCTCTCTACTAGACTTAGGTTTGTATTGTTTGAATTATCTTCTTTGTGCGAAACTAGTGATTGTCTAATTTATTTCACTCAGTCATATCCTTTTCATTGATGATTGTTGTGTTTTGAGTCCTTTGCCTTAGTCATTTTGTCAAAATTCAAGTTTAAGCTTGTCCAGGGGCGAACCTGACCTCTGAATAGGCGAATTTGACTTTGAACCAGCCTTTTCCAGCCTTTTTCAGCCAATTTTCACCAGCTTTTTCTCCATAGGTGGACCTTCCCTCTTGATAGGTGGACCTGCCCTCTAGGGGCGGACTTGACCTATAAACCAGTCCTTTGGGCCTATTTTAGCTATTTTTGACCAAATTTTGCTCCATAGGCGGACCTGACCTCTGGACATGCGAATCTTCCCTCCACAGGCAGACTTGACCCATCTAGGGGAAGACTTGACCTTTGACCCACCCCTTTCAGGCCTGTTTTGACAAAATTTGACCATCTTTTGTTCCTTGGGCAGACCCGCCCTTCACAGGGGCGGACCTGACCCTTGACCGATCAATTTTTTCATTTGTTTCATCATTTGGAACCCTCGTTTCATTGTTTCGATCACTCATCTCCCTATTCTGAACATTTGTACACCCGTTTCGAGAATCTGTTTTCTATCCTTAACGTTCATCCCCTCGGTTCGTCCATTCATTCACCCACTCAACACCCTCAGATCACCGGTATTCCATTGAAACCCATTTAAAGTAGTTATCCAAATTGACCTAGGTGTTCATCTCTAATCATCATCCATCAAAACTGACTTAGGGTAGTCATCCATCCTAAGTTGGTCATCCTCGTCGGCCCAATCGATCTACTTCTATCTCAAGTTCGATTTGTTGCTGTTATCATACATCCACCCTTTAGTCGATTAATCAACACCTAACGTTACCAAGGATCACTCTTGAACTCGATTTCAGATTCCAGTCATTATCATTCATCCTAATCAATCATCAATCCAAATCAAATCATCATATCATCCAATTCAGATCGAACAATTGTCTACCAATCAACCCAATCCGATCTCATCAAACAAAATCCACTTCGGTCGAATCAAATCAATCATATCAAGCCACATCCTCGTCGGCTAATCAATCATCAAATCAAATCAATCCTATCAAGCCACATCCTTGGCGACTAATCAATCATCAAATCAAATCGATCCTTTCATCACCTAGGTCATCCTAGCATCCTAGTCCATCATATAATCTTGCATGCCTATTCAGACCCAGTCACAAATAAGAAAAATGGCCGAGCAACAATCCCAACCAAACATCCCTCAAGATCCAAACAACGCAGATAATGCCTCACAAGACCCCCATAAAGGTGCGAACATCCCTTGGGATCCACACAATGGTACATCATCACAATTCGATATTGATGGTCAAAACACATCACCACCTGGGGACGAGAACATGGTCAACCAACCTGAACTTATCTTTGAGGAACACTTTAGTAACCCTGTCAATGTGCAAATGACCAATCACCTTCTCGAAAAGCATGGGGAAGAAATCTTGGCTCACTTAATTGAAAAAGGTGTCAAGCTACTATCGGGTATCGACCTATCCAAATATAGTGGTTCCACACCTAACATACCCCAAGGTTCACAAAACGCACCAAGTAGTTCATACGTCCCCAATGTACCTCCCGTAGAAGGTTGGCATCAACCTGAATTTGGCAACGACATTCTGTATCCCGTTAGTAATCCTCTGCATCTTGCAATCTCAGTCATAGGGGCTCCTCAAACAGCTGATCCCAACAATCCTTTTGCCTTTGGAATGCCACAAAACATTCCGCAACCACAACCATTAATGCTAACAACACCACCCCTTTCAAATCCACCTCTTGTTAGCACTGGGGGAAGTCCTTTTACTGTAGTAGCACCGCCTTCTAGGGCCATAAACCTACCATCACCTTCATATGCATCTCTATAGACTCCCCAATCTAACCTACCGCCTCTGTTATTGCCACAAGGTACATCCCAACCAAGCGCCCCTTTTGGTACCCAACAACCTCCTTTGCAAAATCCCCTTATGTTATCTCAGCCGCCCTAACAATAACAACTGCTATATAACCCACCGATTTATTCGCAACAACCACCATACCAGCCACAAAACAATCTGTCTCGACCTCCCACTCAAACCATGTCCTCGTTCCTCACATCCATCCTATGACCGCGAGCTCAAACACAATACAACATCCCGTCTCGACCCCCACAACATCTCACATCACATCAACAACCACCACAATATCATTATTACCATAACCAATAGCAGTCCCAGCAACAACCACCTTATGCAGCCTCCCAACAGTTACAGTAATACGCTCAGTATTAGCAGGTCAAGCCGCAACATCACATCCTGGCTCCTCAGCAGCCTACCTCACATTTTTATCAAACAAATCCATACTACACCTTGCAACAACAACCCCTGTACCAACAAAATCCCTCGGCATATAAGCAAGGGGTGTCATCATCCCACTACCAAAATCCATACCTCAACATTCTGACGCTCTCTCAGCAGGATCCTTTGTCGTCCTACCACCCATATCCATCCAACCCGCCACCAGTCAACTTAGATCTGTTAGAAATCAAAGCCGCTCTGAAAGATCTTCAAGCTGGGACTGGAAAACAATCGTTCAAGTTCGAAGACATATGCTTGTATCCATTCGATCCCTCCATCTCATTGATCCCCTTCCCTAAACATTTGGAAATACCAAAATTCGACAGATACAGGGGGAACAAGGATCCTAAGGCCCACTTGCAAGAGTTTTACTCCCAGTGCCAAGAGGTTATGCACAACGACAACTATCTCTTGTGCTTGTTCCCATGAAGTTTGACAGGCAATGCCCTAGAGTGGTTCATGAGCCTCGAACGAGGGTCCATAAAATCTTTTGCGGACCTGTTAGAAAAATTTGTCTCCTACTTCTCCTTCAATTTGGAGGACACTGACACCTTAGATCTCCTCAAAGAGAAACAATGTGAGGGGGAAACCTTTGCTAGCTACCTTCAAAGGTGGCGTGTGCTAGCAAGCTGAATGAAAACCCCTCTAAAAGAGAAGGACATGGTCACCCTCTTCGTGGAGAACTGTCATCTTGACATGGCTCATAATTTTAGGTTACATTGTGTCATCGATTTCACGAAGATAGTGGAAAAGGGACCTATCCTTGAATGTGCCCTTGTTGCCAAGGGGCACATCAAGATACACAACTACGACAAAGAAAGGTCATTTGGGGATAAGCCACGTTTTTGGAATAAGAAAAAAATGCAGTGAATGACGGCGTCACTGATACTAAACACGTCCAAGTGGCTAATACATCTCAGAGGCAACAACCATCCGTACCTAATGCCATATTCGTACCACAGGGGGCATCTCGTCCTCCTCAACAGCCAAACCAGAACAGTAAGGGGAACTCTAAATGCCAGTATGCTTAATTAGGAGAACCCTTGAGTGTCATCTTCAATAAGTTGTTACAGATCAACTATCCGATCACCTACCCCATCACCAAACCACTAGATAAATCCAAGCCTAAACCTGCCTAGTTTAGGGAGAATGAATATTGTAAATTCCATAAAATCAAAGGACACACTCTGAATAAGTGTCAAGGTCTCAAAAACTATGTCCAAGATCTTATTGATCAAGGAGATATCAAAGTTTACACTAGTCAAGCTTCGTCATCTAATGCTCAATTACAGATATAACAAAATGCCTTTCCAAACCATAATCAAGGCGCGAGTACCTCCAACAACAATCCCCAAGACAACAACACAAATAACGTAAGCTATAAGAATGTACCCCTCAATTACGAGGGTATTATTCATTACATTGAGCAGGTAGAACCCTATGTATCTATGATACATGTAAAAGCCAAAGACCCTCAGTGTGCTATTACTACACGACGGGCCCGCCTCACTGTCCCTGCGACCTCCACACCTGCCTAGACAAGTCTTGGAAACTCTAAGTACAACATTCTGGATCACCTAGGGAAGACCCCTACTCAGATCTCAATCTTGGATCTGGTTAAGTCTTCTCCTGTACATCAAGAAATCCTCAACAGAGCCTTATAGGAAACCCATGTACCTAATGACATCAATCCTACATGATTCCAAGCTTTGGTAGGACACCTAGCTTTATCTTATCAGCTGCACTTCAGCTAGAATGACATGCCAAATATCGATGCCAATCATAATTGCCCCTTGTATATTGAAGTCTTGGTTGCCCGCCATAAAATAAAAAAGGGTCTTGATAGATAATGGCTCTGCCCTCAATCTATGTACTCTGAAATTCATAAAACAAGTGGGGTATACTCAAGTAGATTTAAGTAATAAAATCATCATGATCAAAGCCTATGATAATGCAGAAAGAAATTCTGAAGGAATTATCAGTCTTCCTATCTAGGTTGGACCTGTAGTTCAGTACACTATCTGTCATGTCCTTGATCTAGACTTACCATATAATCTCCTCCTTGGCCACCCATGGCTCCACGCTATGCAAGCCATCCCCTCCATGTGTCATTAGTGCCTAAAATTCCTGGTCAATGGACAAGAGATCACCATTTATGCTGACCCCCAACCATTTGAATACTGCCGTGCTTTAGAAGCGTCCTTTCCTCATTTACATTATTGTACTGGGGTTGAAATGGGGGCATCTTAGTCATCATCCGCTAATCCACCCTCCACCACGACAACCACTCCATCTTCCACTACCAATCCTACAGTCACAAAAGTCTAGATCATTGACAAGGGGTGTGGTGAATACGAAATGCATACTGCTCTTAATGTAGCAACCATGCCACTGTCACCACACGAGTACGGTCAACCTTCACATGCTACTCCAAAGGAAGACAAGACTATCACCTTCAGTGCAAAAAACATTCCTACTACCTCTTTCAGGTCCCCTAGTATCAAGATAGATGCAATAGAAGAGGATATAAGTCAATGGGTATACCGAGAAGAACCCCAACCAGATCCTCCTCTAAAGGAATACTTTCAAGAAGCATATCCTTGGTTAGCTAAGTTTGCAGAGAAGTATAAATACCAAGGTAGGGGCCTAGGTAAAGAAGAATAGGGGCGGTTGCAACCTATTGATACATCAAAGCTGCCAAAGAACATAGGCATCAGATACGACAAAAAGCAGAAAGGCCCTGCAACATCGTCTAATACTTCCAATAGTGTTGTTGTGGACAATGGCTCATTGGAAGACATACTCGAGGAGGAATCTATCATACGTGCATACGATGACATCGATCACATAGACTTGTCATCCATGTTCGAATGCCTATCTGTCTGTACCATTAGCCTATCCCTTTGTCACCCTGAGCTTATTGATTGGGACCTACGTGACAACACACCCATCAATATGTCTGCGGATACATATGTCAACCTTATGGGATTAGGGGAGGATGAACACTCTAGTCGCAAAAATAAGAATAAGAAAAATAAAAAGTGGTCATCTAGTGAAAACCTTCCCGAGGCACTTCTTGACTTTGAAAAAGTAAAAATAAAGGATGCATTTGATGGAAAAAACTTCAAAGAGGTGTTGGAGGATGGAGATGTTCATCTTCCCCTCGTGGGAACTCAGTTATCTATATAGTCGTCCATTCTAATTGAAGAAACTCGAGAAGTTAATCTGGGTACTGTTGAAACTCCTAAGATCACATATGTGGCCAAATCACTCTCAGATCTGGAATATGTAGTCATTGTTCATTTACTCCAAGAAGGTATTGTTAACTTTGCTTGGTCATATTTAGACATGCTAGGATTGGACCCCGCTTTAGTGGTTCATCATCTAGATGTTCGCCCTGATGCCAAGCCTGTCAAACAAAAGCTCCACAAGATGCACCCACAGGTGGCACTATTAGTCAAGAAGGTGTAGACATCAAAAAATTGTCCTCTTACGATACCTTATCACAACATTGCATCATTTAGGCATCTTGTAGCATGCTTTGCCCTAGGTACCCATGTCATCATCTATTTAATTAAATAAATTTTATTTATTTAATTAAATTCATATTCATTTCCATCCATTCCTCTAATGTTAATTAAACAATTTATATTATTTAATTAATTAAATCATTTCCATCCATTTCTCTAATATTAATTAAATAATTAACATTATTTAATTAATTAAATCATTTCTATTCATTCTTCTAATATTAATTAAATAATTTATATTATTTAATTAATTAAATCATTTCTATTCATTCTTCTAATGTTAATTAAATAATTTATATTATTTAATTAATTAAATCATTTTTATTCATTCCTCTAATGTTAATTAAATAATTTATATTATTTAATTAATTAAATCATTTCCATCCATTCCTCTAATGTTAATTAAATAATTTATATTATTTAATTATTTAAATCATTTCTATCAATTCTTCTAATGTTAATTAAATAATTTATATTATTTAATTGATGAAATCATAAATCCAACATTAATTAAATAAATCAAATATTTATTTAATTAATAAAATCTTAAAAATATCTTCTCGCTTTCTTTCCAAAGTTGAACTCATGTGCATCTAATTAATTTAATTTAATTAGATAATTCATCAATTATCCTTCTCATTTTTTTCAGGATTTATTTCCTTTAAAAGAGAATTAAAATCTTTCTATCTTTTCACATCTTATCTTATCTTGTTTTAATTCCTTTAAAACAATAAATCAAAATATTTCCATCTTTTGAAAATCTTATCTCATCTCATTGTATTTCCTCTTTTGTCAAAAATCAAATCCTTATCAATCTTATCAAATCTTATCTATGTCCACATCGAAAATCTATAAATCAAACCTTTCACAGGCCATTTGCATCGAATATTCTTCTAGCATCTTCACTCTGTCAAAATCAGTCTTCAATCACCATCTATCATCTTCATCAGGTTGTTATGCTACAGAATTGAGCAACCAACATTCCTCCAACAATCAACCTTCGAAATCTTGCATCCTTGTGCAGGTGGAGAAGAGCCATGGAGATCAATCAACACTAGTTTGAAAATCGGTTTGCATGTTCTTTGTTTATTATTTTTATTTTCATTCTAGTTTGTACTTCATGGTGCTTGATAGGATTTAATTTGTTTATTATATTCAATGCATTTAAACCTTTGATTATTTCCCTATCTACAGAAGGAACTAGAGAAATTACTAGATGCAGGTTTTATCAAACCAATTGACTACTCTGATTGGATCTCTAATATAGTACCAGCCACCAAACCAAATGGAGACATTCGGATCTGCACAGACTTCAGGGATCTTAACAAGGCCTACCCAAAGGATGACTTCCCTTTGCCTAACATTGACATGTTGGTCAACCTCACAATAGGACATGAGATGTTATCCCTTATGGATGGTTTCTTTGGTTATAATCATATCCGAATTGCACCTGAGGACCAACACAAGACCGCTTTCACAACACCTTGGTGTACCTTCTATTACAATGTTATGCCCTTTGGTCTCAAAAATACAGGGGCGACATATCAAAGGGCAATGACGGTCATCTTCCATGGCCTCATCCATATCATCATGGAGGATTATGTCGATGACTTGTTAGGAAAATCGAGAACCCGAGCAGAACATCCTACCATTTTGAAAAAGATCTTTGAACGGTTGGAACATTACAAGTTACGACTAAATCCAAAAAAGTGTGTCTTCGGTGTCACGTTAGGAAAGTTGTTGGGTTTTATAGTCTCTCAAAGGGGTATTGAGGTTGATCCCACCAAGGTGAAAGCTATTTTAGACATGCCACCCCCACACAATCTAAAACAGTTAAGAAGCCTCCAAGGGAAGATGCAATCCATCCGTTGGTTCATAGCCCAGCTCGCGGATAAGTGTTAGCCATTCACTCATCTTCTGAAGAAAGACTCCACCTTCTGATGGAACCAACAGTGTCAGATAGGTTTCAATAAGATTAAAGAATACTTAGCTCATCCATCGATCTTGATGCCACCTATTCCAGGGAAACCCCTCCTACTGTATATCTCCGCCACTTCAGTCGCACTAGGGGCATTGTTAGCACAACATGATGAATCATTGAAAGAGAGAGCAATCTACTACATCAGTCAGACAGTGGTCGGTTATGAATTAAACTACTCTCCCATGGAAAAAGCCTGCCTTGCAGTAGTCTTCAGCACACAAAAACTCTGACATTACATGCTCAGCCATCCGATCAAATTAATTGCTAAGATTGATCCACTAAAGTATCTGTTATCCAGAACCACTCTAACTGGCCACATGGCCAAGTGGGTCATGCTCCTAAGTGAATTTGACATAGAGTATGTGGAGCGAAAAGCCATAAAGGGACAAGTCATAGTTGATCTGTTGGCCGGGGCGCCACTAGTAGATGCTTACCCTCTGGACACTGAATTTCCAGATGAAGAAGTTTACATAGTCACAAACACACCTGCTTGGACACTGTATTTTGATGGCTCATATACTCATAATGGATCAGGCGCAAGAATTTTATTGGTTACCCCTCAAGTTAACTACATTCCAAAATCATTCAGGATAGCATTCCCATGTACCAACAACATGGCAGAGTACGAAGCCCTCCTCACCGGCCTCCAAATTGCAAAGTAGTGGCACATAACTCACTTGAGAGTCTTTGGTGATTCATTGTTAGTCATCAAGCAAGTTAATGATGAATTCCTAACAAAAGATGACAAGCTGTTACCCTATAAACGCATGGTGGATGATTTCAAGAAATATTTCATCTTCATACAATTTGACCAAATTCCTAGGGTACAAAACAAAGCAGTTGATGCAATGGCCACTATCGGCTCCCTGATTGACATGCCCAAATATCAGACAGAATGTGAGTTCCTTGTGGAACAACTTTTAATCCCAGCATATGATATTCCTGAGAATAACATGGTGTGCGATATCATGGGTCCCGCTTCCCCCTAGTACCAGGACATATATACCCATCTCTGTGATAATATTCTACCCCCATACCTCACACGCGATCAACATAAATCCTTTGTTCATAGCTCTCCCCAATACATTATCGTCGATGTTATGCTTTATCATCGCGAGTATGATGGAATCCTCCTTAGATGTCTGAATGAGACCAAAGCCCGCACGACACTAACAGAGGTACATGTTGGTTTTTGTGGAGCTCATTCAAATGGTATGGCCCTGGCCAAAAGGATTCTCCGAGTGGGATATTATTGGCCTACATTAGAGCATGATACTTGTGAATTTGTGAAGAAGTGCCTTCCTTGCCAACAACATGCAAATTTGATTCATGGTCTAGCATAGGACCTTCAACCCCTCCTAGCACCGTGGCCATTCTCTCAATGGGGTTTCGACTTGATTGGAAAGATTTACCCACCATCATCCGATGACCATACATTCATAATTACTGCCACTGAGTACTTCACTAAGTGGGTGGAAGCAATGCCACTCTCACAGATCACCGGAATCCAAATTTCAAAATTCATCATTTAGCATATTCTCTGCAGATATGGTATTCTATCCACCATCCTCTCTGATAATGGAAAACCTTTCAAAAACTGAGCCATGAACCATCTCTGCGACACCTTTCATATCCAACATCGTTGGTCAATGCCTTATTACCCCTAGGGTAATGGTCAGGCAAAAGCAACCAACAAGACCCTTATCCGCATCCTCAAAAAAGTTGTCAATAACACTGGTCGAGATTGGCACCTCCATATTCATCCCGCCCTCTGGGCATATCATACCTCCATCTGCACCCCTATAAGTGCCACTCCCTATTCTTTAGTCTATGGTGCCGAAGCCATCTTGCCAATTGAAGTTGAGATCCCATCACTGAGAATATCTCTAAAAAATATTATCAGTGAGGAGGATGCTTGTGTTGCATGACTTGCACAACTGGAGTTACTTGATGAAAGA
Source organism: Sequoia sempervirens (assembly GCA_007258455.2). NCBI lineage: Eukaryota > Viridiplantae > Streptophyta > Pinopsida > Cupressales > Cupressaceae > Sequoia > Sequoia sempervirens. The sequence goes on from VDFB02000015.1 coordinate 140,912,092, forward strand.
AGAATCAAAGCCTACGATCATCTGCAAGCATATCAGAACCGCCTCAAGCGTAACTACAATAAGAAGGTTCATCCTCGACAGTTCTAGGTTGGTGATCTTGTCCTTAAAGAGAATCAACGTACTCAGTAAAACTGAGACAAGAAAGGAAAATTTGAAGCAAACTGGTTGGGGCCTTATATCATAGCCGCCAAATATGGATCTAGGGCATATAGACTAACTACTCTTGAAGGAGAGCCCCTTGAATAACCCATCAATATCATGCATCTGAAGAGTTTCTACACCTAAGTTTGCTTGGTAACCCCACCCAAAAATAATCAAAAATCAAAAAATCAAAAATCAAAAATCAAAAAATCAAAAAATCAAAAAATAAAAAAATTAAAAAAAAAACCCAAAAATAGTAAAGAGAAATAACTTCGTCCTATGGTGAAAACCACGTTTTGGTGGTGCCTTGGATAAGTACGGGTGGTGAAAACCTGGTAATAGGCGTCATCCGTAGAGGGCTTAATCATTATCTACCTGGCATCCTAGTTATTTTATGCTTTCATCCGCACTATCATCTTCACCCATCCCATCCTTGGCCGCTTGGTATATTTTGATTGAGCATTCGACGATCCATCTTGGCTATCCCTCATCCTGAGCTTTTTAGTATCCCACTCTGAGCTTATGTCATTTGTTTGCTTGTCGGCCGGTTTGTGTCATCACGTAGCCCCCCCATCGTGTCGGTCTCCATCTAGACCTCATCCTATCGTGTCCTTAGTCGAACTACATTGCCCCTGCGCTGTCATGTAGGCAAGGTTGATCATTTGATTTGCCCCCGGGGTATTCTGACCATCCCGTGTTGGTTGTCCATCATTTTCCTTCATCTTCCTCTTTCCGCTTTATCCATGGTCTTTTCTTGAACTACGAGGGCTTTGCGCTTTCACGTAGGCAAGGTTAATATCTGATTGACCCCCGAGCCCCTAGGTCTGTAGGGTGTGTCAGTCTGTGTCTTTGTCTAGCTTGTTCTTCACAAACAAAATCCCCTAGTTTCAAGACATTTGTTAATGGAAAACATCTTGTGTCAACTGGGTCATTCTAGTTTAGTATCCATCATCGGTCTCAATAGGATGCATCCTTTCTAGCGGACCACTTCAATCCCATCCATTCCCTTGATCCTATGACAAAGGATGTTTTGAAATTGATTGTGATCTTTTAATGTTTTTGGATTTTGTTTATCATTTGAGCTCCCTATCAACACTTGTCATGGTTTCCTTGATCCATCATATCATGGTGTGCTTTGACTGGTCAACATAGGGGCGTATTTTGATCTTTTCTTTGTTGTTGTCTTCTCGGTTGTCCCATGTAGTACCCACCAAGATCCCTGAGGTCTTGTGTTATGCTGGGGCATCCTTGTGTGTTTGTGGTTATCCCAATACCTAGCCCGACCAAGGTCATTGTGACCTTGGGGTGTCAGGATAGCCTTTTTGTGTGCTGTGTTTGTTTCATGCATTGGATGCCAACTCACCTTGGTCTTACATATTAGAGTATTCGATATCTTATGCTATAGAAAAAATCAATGCTCCGAAGATGGAAAATTGTGTCCTTGACTGCATTTCATTTCACTACATACACTCTCCATTCAACCTTCTTCATGACCTAGGACTTGTGATTTAGGTTGTGCAAGGTCTTGACTCTTTTCCCTCTTGATCTTCCTCTCAGGGTACTAATGGTTTTTTTACAGGTACAGTATCACACCCATGGTACACCTATCACCTATTCGCAATCCCATGCGAGTCCTTATTGACACTTAGGTTTGCATTATAGGAACTCATCTTTCATGCATATTTAATGTTACATTATAAATTCAATATATTTCATAGTTCATAGGCTGATTAGATTAAGCATCATAGTTTCATTTAATCCATACACGTCCATATTAACATTTACATAATACATGCATTATCACCCACCAAAACATATTATTGGCTATGTCCTAATTACATTTCATACCAAATATTCATATCATCTTGCATTATCAACATTAATATATGAATAATCATCCATCAACATAGCAATGAAATATCATAAACATGCACATACATAAACCAAATCATCCATTCTCATAAACATGTGCATACATAAACCAAAGTGTCCATCCACATAAGCATGTAGTATCATATACATGTGCATAAATAAATCAACTTATACATCCAAATAGGCATGAAGTATCATATACATGTGCATAAATAAATTAGATCATCCATCCACATAAGTATGAAATATCATATACATTTGCATACATAAACTGAATCATCCATCACAAAAAAACATAATGCATAGTGTCAATAAGGACTGTCCCCTATCATAATCAAACTAATACAATGTACATCTCGTCACAAAGTCTCAAGCATAATCTACCACATTTCCATCATATATCATAGCATAAGATACAAAATCCAGAGATGTAGAGCACCTCTGCTCTCTGTCGATAAGTACTAAACACCATCCTGTGTCTGTCAAAAAACTGGTATCCTATCATCTGCTCTATGGCTGCTCTACTGTGAGCTCCCCACATTTGATCTCTGAGGAGAGTTCGACACTGGCCCTCTATGCGTGGGAGTCCCTTGATACTCACAGGTGGGAGTCCCCTTGTAACCACCAAGAGGAGGAGTTCGCCGATAGTCACTATACCTCTGGTACGTGTCCCTAATGACTGGGATGGTGTTGGCATTTGAAGTACCTGTCTGATGTAGCGTGCTATGCGCTGCGCCAGATCTAGAACAACATGCTCATATACACACCTCCAGTACCTTGACTCCTGCATATAATCATCTCGTTGTGCAACCTGATGCCTAGCGGCATTCCGCTCAAGTCTATACCTGTCTCTGTCTCCGCTAATAACTCTCCGCTCTTGTACCCAGGCCTCTTGTGCCATTGTTAGCTATTGTACCTGCTCTGTAGCCCTGTCTCTCTCAGCCTCTACAACCTAAAACTGTGCACGTAACCGCTGTACCTCTGCCCTTGGCTCGCCCCCCGCACCATGCGCTGCCCATAGCTGAGCCTGTGCTGTGTCTCACTCACTTTGCAGTGTCTTCATCCGTACCTCTGCAACATCTCTCTCTTTGCGTGGCATGTGCTTGAGCCTTTGCTACATCCCTATCCCTCTGAAGTGCCTAAAGTCTCAACTCGGCAGAATCTCGCTCTTGCCAAAGACCTGACACCTGTGACACTGCTGCATCCCTCTCTCTCCAAAGAGACTGAGCCTTTGACTCTGCCACCTGCCTCTCACTCTCAGACACCTGAGCATGTGCCTATAGCACATCCCTATCTGCCTCTATGACCTGCACCTGTGCCTGTGCCACATCTCTCTCTAATCGCAACATGCGTATCTCTCTCCTCGTCTCCTCCTCTCTTTGCTACATCAACCCCATATCCCCAACTGTCTGCTTTAAACAGTCCACTCTGTCTCTGAGTTTAGCCCGCTCCCGGTGCCAATCTGCTCTCTCTCTCCATAACCGCTCTAGTTGTCTTTGCAGACCCTCTGTATCCTCGGCAGTCCCTGCCCCGGTCTCTGACGACTCCTACCCTGCCCCTCCTCCAATGACCTGCCATATTGCCGCTTCTGCCACCAAACAGTCTCGCTCCCATCTCATTGCATCTCCCTCCTCATGCTCCCTAGCCACCTCCACTCGCAATATCTCTATCTCTATCTGTAGGTCAACTGCCTCATATCGTGCCTCATCCCTTTCTCTCATCAATCTCCTCTCCACATTAGACACAAGCGTGGCCAAGACTGAGTAATCTCTCTCACCCTGGGCGAATCATGCCTGTAGCTCGCTCAACGCTACCTCTAATCTGACCTGCTCTACCTCTGTCTATCGAAATCATTGCTCACTGAGGTGCAGTCTCTCCAGAGTCTCTCTCAACACCACTGCGGGATCCTCTCCTCTAGGTGGTGCTGTCACCAGTGGTGCGATATCATGCACATTGGAGTCAATGTCCATCTCCCACGGCTCATACCCCTCACTCTTTGTCGATGCCTCCATCTCATCCACATCAATCACCGAGGGGTCTCCCCCTCTCCATGTCATCCTCTCCTGCCCTCCACTAGCCTTTCCCTCCACTTGTCTCTATCGCTGCTGCCCTCCTATGGCCATGTTTGCCTCCTGTCTCTCTTGCGCTCCGCTGGCCTCGACCTCCTCCCCTCTCTCCAGCTATTGACCTCCTTGGGATGCACGTGCCTTCTGACTCCTCTCTTTGGACCTCCAATCCCCTATCCTACTGTGTCGCATCCCTAGCCTCATCCTCTCCCTCCTCTGCTCCATCTCCTCCTCGGGCTCTGCACGTCATCTCCTCCTCCTGGCTGCCCTCACTGGCTCCTCAGCTGCTCCACCTGCCTCATGTCCCTCCCCTTGCTGTCCTCCTCTCGCATGGCCTGCTCTTTGTCGCCCTCGGGGTACCGGTCCCTCTGCCCTTAGCCGTCTCTCATCCTCTGATCCGAACCCTACTGCTCCCTCAATTGGCACTATTGGAGTAATCCATGGCGGTGGATGTCACCCAAACCACTGTCGATATCGATCTGTCATCCCTACATCTCTCTCCCCCTCTTGCCTATCTGGGTATGGCACAAACTGCAGTGCCTCCAGCTACCCCCACACTGCATCCAGATCCAGCTCAGCCCCCCATGGCTGCTCTTGTGTCAATCGCCGGAACATCACCCGCCCCGCAGGACTATCCTGCCTCACTCTAAACTGCCGCGTCACCTGATTAGGTCTGTGCAGCTCCACTACAAGTGGACCTCTCCCAATAATATAACATTGGGTAAAGAAGTAACCACTATGTGCCTCCTCATCATCCCTCCAGTCCCTGAAGCACTGCATCAGATAAGGACGCCACACTATTATCTCCGCCTACACATCATTTAGTCGCCTCCTCTATACATCTACATCTCTAACATCTCGATACTGCAGTATTGCTCCCGCCTCTGCCCCCATCCCCAGGCCATGACCTCTCTGTCATCCTTCTCTCCTGCTCTCTGCATGATCGACCTAGTCACCCTGATGTGCTCCCAAGCCCAGACCTGTAGCAGTGTGACATGTGTCACACTCAACGCCCTTCGATAACATACCCTGTACATATCTCAGTACAATTATGCTAGCATGTAGGTCCCCCATGCAAACTGACCCTCTTGACCCTCGATGATATGACGAATCACCTCGATGAACCTAAGATGCAAGAATCGACCACTCTGGTCTGGCACCAGGATCCCACTAATCAGCCTCGCTAGGTATAGCGACAATGTCGGTACCCTGTAAGACAAACATCTGTCCACATCCAGCTACTACCGCTGAATTGGTAGATCGTCACTGCCAAATACAACCTGCACGGACTCATCCAGTGCCTCGCCTGCTACCCAGCACTCGCTAACTGCAAGCCCTACTATGGGGAGCCTCAAAATCAACCAAACATCCTATAGAGTCACTGTCATCTCCCCAGTTGGTAGATGAAACATTGATGTCGCCGGGTATGATAGCATATGAACTAGTTCCGCCTCTACTAGTCTCTAGTGATATGTGCCCGTCATTGCCACCATGCATCTCATCAGCACCTCAGACCGTCTCCCACGTCTGCAAGCTCTCAACATTCTGCATCCATCACATAAACACACTTTGTCAGTTTCTCTTGGCGTCATTTTTCCCCCCTTTACTCCTTCCCGCCCTGGGATTTCCCTTCTCCATCCCATTGTTTCCCCCCTTTTCCCCCAGCCCTTGGATATTTTTGGTCGTCTCAGACCCGCCTTAGGCCCTGGGCGGACCTGCCCTGAGCCCGGGCGGACTTGCCCGAGCTCGCGAGCGAGCCTGCCCTAGCCCAGGCAGACCCGCTTGAGCTCACGGGCGAGCCCGCCAGAGCCCGGGCGGACTCGCCCCAGCTCGCAGGTGAGCCCGCCCGTGCCCGAGCAGACTCGCCCGAGCTCGCCTGAGCCTAGGCGGACTTGCCCGGGTGCTGGTGACCTTGCAATTCAACGGGACACAAAGTGAAAAACACTCCCCTCTGCCCCCCCAAACGCTTTTTTTTCCTCCCACCCAGCCCAACAAAACCCATATTTTCTTTTTTGAAAAAAATTGGTCAAATTTCCCAAAATCACAAAGTGGGGTTTCAAATTAACTTGACGTGACATGACACACTCGCTGAAGAATCACCATCTCTCGTCTGCCTGGTGAATGATGTTATTATCGTACTCCGATATCGTGTCCCTTCCCTCTTTCCCTCTCTTTTTCTCCCCCTCCTCCTCATTTGACAACTGTCCAAATAAGGAGAGGTAATTCTAGGAATTAACTTTTATAACTTTTTCCCCCCTTTTTTATCTTTTAAAATAAAGGGAATTTTTTTCTTTTATTTAACATTTTTTTTCCCCTCAACTAAGTCACCCACCCCCTATCTTCCCGGGGCCCCCATTTGCACACCGTATACCCGTTTTCCTCCGTTCAAGCACCAATCTTCTTGATTTTTTATGCTCTTTCCAACGACATATACCCCTTCATATTTTTGAGAAGTTTCCTGGAGCCCCTTTTCCTTCCTCGTCTGCCTTCTCAAGGGGGCATACCCTACCATTATCTCCCAATCTTCCGTCATAAGCCTTCTTTTACAAGACCAGGGCATCCCCTTTATTTCTCCTTCGTTCGGGTAGCTCACACAAACTCTCCCATGCTAGAGCATCTCTCTTTCGGTCGCTTCTTCCATAGAGTTGTCTGTATTTTATTTTTCTTCGAAACCCTATTATCCTAATAGTGTTTCGAAGAAGGGAAAAATGTAAACATCTAAATTTGACCACTTCCATATGGTCAAAGGCATCTCCTTAATCATCCCTTTGCTCATTTACTTCATCCCTTTTGCTGGTATTAATTAAATCACTCATTTAATTAATATTTCATGTCTTCCATAAGGTTTTCAAAGTATTTAATTTAATAAATACTTTTCCCTTTTTTCCTCTCTAAATTAAATAAATGTATCACTTTATTTAATTTAATTATATTATCTTTTGAAATTTGAAATTTATTTTTAAATTCCCCACTTACTCTCTCATTGTCACATCCTCCAAGTTTTGCAAGTTGATCCCTAATACCTCTTAGCAATCTAACCCTATTTCTTAGTCATAATTAATTTATGATTAAGATGTGCACATCTCTAATCATCATTAGGGTCCCATCCTCCATAATTTCCCACTTGCCTTTAATCTTTCATTAACTTGTCTAATCAAGTACTTGCACAACCTTAATCACTTAATTAGGTCATTCTAATCCCCATATCATTTATGGAATGTGTCATAAGTCAACCTTCTTAAAGACTTTCTCCTTTTGGAGAAGACACTCTATTCCCTATGTGAATTTTTAATTCACATTTAATCCCTCAATGCATCCCTTAGAATTAAAATTCTTTTTCTCATCCTTATGTGGATATTTGAGGAATTTTTAATTCCTCACATGTCCTCTCACCCACATGGGGACAATGACCTCCTTTATGAGGAGATCTTGTCAAATCCCAAGGTACTATGTACTACCTCCATGTCATGTACACATCATCCTTTTCAAGTCACTTCACATGCCACATGTCAAGATGTGAGGACTTGTGAATTCTTAACTCACCTTAACCCTACATCTTGATCTTGGTGGCTCAATCTTGACCATCCATTTCCTTAGAAAATTTTAAAATCTCTATAAATACCCCCTATTTTCTCTTATTTTGAGAGAGATTATTCATGCTAGACAAACTCTTCTAAATTTTTTTCTTGAGCCATACTTAGCTAATTTCTCACATTTGCATCTATTTTCATTCATTTTCCATCCTCATCCCATCTCTTAGTTTGCATCTCTTGCCATCCAAGGAGCATACAGCATCGAAGATCGAAGGGCCAACCAATGGACAACATAACAAGGCGAAATATTCTATTTTGCTTTGTTGAGTTAATCATTAGGCCAATCTTGAAGTGTAGGGTGTTTTTGGATGTTATTTGCTCTCTTTGTTTGCTGTTCATTTTCTAGCAAGTAAATTCGCCCTATCACGACTACAACCAAAAATTCCTTTTCAATGATAGTGTAATTTACTTTTGCACCAGTAAAATTCTTATTGATATAATAAATAGAGTAAAAGGGGAATCTTCCTTTTGTCCAAGTACCACTCTCATGGAACTGTTTGAAGCATCGGTATGGATGTGAAGTGACAGTTCCCAATTAGGTCCTCATGTAAGGCAATCTTGAAAAACCATTTATTTTTAAATACATTAGTTTGAAATAATTATTTAAATGATTAAATATTGTTTAAAAAATAATTTGTGTGCTTTCTTATTTTTCTTTAAATTCTAAATTAGGGCTAAGAATTGGTTGTTATTTGGTTTATGAAAAGTCATGATTCAATTTTAGAAAATTAAGAATTAAAAGAAGTGGAAGAGGAAAAAAAAATGGAATCATTATAAAAGGGATTTCTCTTCTTCCTTTGGGGACAAAGTCACTACGATTAATAAAAAGGTTTTGAAATGTGAAAAAAGGGCGAGATAGACTGAGCGCTTACAACATAAATTTGCAAACACAATTATTTTTTTACTTCTTTTTGATGAGACTTGAAATATAATTTTTTTTTAGTTTAATTCGTATGAGAAGGCTTGAGAAAACAAAGAAGAATTTGAAGGAAAAATACAACAAAGAAAGAAAAGACTTGGGGAAAATGGATGCAAGTTGAAAATTTTTGGTGATGATTGAATAAAAGTAATATTCTAGGTATGTAATTGATTTATGTTATATGCAAGCTTTATGAATTCTCTTCTGCATATTCTGTTCTTTTTTTTTTTTTTTAAATTTTTCCTTAGGGATCACTTTTTTAAAACCAATCTCCAATCACTTATTAGCCAATCTGAAGATTCTAAATCCTAGTTGTGTTGGCCATAAATTTATTTCTACAAACTGGGTTTCTCTAAACTTTTTATATAAGGTGCGTCCCTTACGTATTTCAAATATATCCAAAAATCAACCATACCCAGTTTGTTGTTATGGAGATATGTAATATTTAGTGACCATCTATTTCCTACCATTTCGTCTCTGATAAAACAATTTGTTGCATCGATAATAACTTTATTTCTACAAATTGGATTTTTTTTAATTTTTTTTATATAAGGTGCACCACTTAGTTATAAAAAACATATCCAAAATTTGGCACAACCTAATTTGTTAATTTAGAGATGTGTATTAATTAGTGACGTCCATTCCTACGTCCTCTTTGTTGTTGCTATTTATTCTACAAATCCTTGACTTTTTCTCTCTAAACTTAACATATCTCTGATGCTTGATAATAGTTGTTTAGGTTAAAACATTCATTTTTGGAACCTTATTTTGTTTGAAGAGAAATATAAAATCTAATTTCTATGGTATTGTTTAAATTGTATGAAATTGCATCCGAGATAAACTTTATGTATTTTATCATTGGTTGAGATGGGTCTTCATTTTATATATGTAATTACACATTAGATGATGTATGAGCATATATGTCATTGAATGACGTGTCTTTGATTTTTGCATGTATGATGACATTGTATTTTACTTCTCTACTATTTATTTTTCTGTATTCTTCATTCATTTTCTTTTGAAAACTATTTAGTATTTGAATTTTGATTAACCAACACCTTAGAAGAAAATCTATTTGGGCATAAACTAATGGAACAAAGTTTAAATCTTTCATGTTTCTACTCTTCTATTCTTTTGATAAATGTAATAATTATCTTTATACCAAACAATTATCATTGATAGTTTTATCATATTGAATAGCTAAATTGTTATCATAAAAATTGAAGAATGTGACCATATTGTTTGGTTTAGACTAAGTTAGTATTTCATATGGGATTCTATTGTTTGAAATGATTGATTTGTCACGTTCTTAGTAGTTGATTTAATGCTTTCAATACACTTTATATGGGATCAAATTCTAAGTTGTAAATAAATGATGAGTGAGTGAATACTTCTTGAAATGAAATATGTTTTATTTCACATATTGCATCCTTCTTGCGATCTCGCATGTATCTTTAGAAGTTGAGTAAAAATATTGTCTATTTTCTGCATTCTATTTGATGTGTTGAGATAGAGAATGAATGGAATGTTTTTGCTATTGTTATAACTTCCTTATTTCCCCCTGTAGGGATTACTCGTAAATATAAATATTGCACGTACTCTCTAGAGCTTTAATGATACTCTAGAAAATATTATGGAATGAACTAGACTCCTTATAAGTTATTGAATCTATGTCAACCTTGTGGTTGCAAGACTAGTTTCTCGAACTATGAAGTCTCTGCGTTATGCGTACGTAGGCAAGGCCATCAAGGATGAGCCCCCGAGACTTTAGGTCGGCCCTTAGGGCCTTAGGATATTATATTATTATTTGATATGTATTTGATGGATTTTTGTGGAATTGATATTTTCATTTAATTTTGCAGAAACATGATTGTAGGCCAAGCGAGATTATGGAGCTAAGGAAGAAATTCCCATCCTATTAAAAGATGTTTATGACTCTCTTTGTGAATGTGAAAAATTGTATAAAAATGTTATGTCTTATATTTGCATATGCATTGATTTGTGTAAAACTACTTTCCAAATTTGAAGTTTATAAGTTAATTGTTACCTATTTTTCACTTCGAGTTCAAACAGGTAGAGCTGAATGAAGTTCATCATTTATAAGTACAAATTTTTTTCATGTTTTGCTGATTAAGTGTTCATTGATCATCATTGAGATCATCTTACATATGAATCATAGTTTATTGTGCAAACGTTTAAAACAGGAAATTGGGAAAATTTGCATAGTAATGCTTTTATTCATTTTGTAAAAAATGTTGAATCCCACACAAGCCGTGGGAGTAACTCTTTTTGGATTTTTACAATCAAGTAAAGAATGCATAAGCAATGATACACTATACAACTGGAAATAACGAAAGCATAGGGTAAAAGATGATTCGTCATTGCCTGGAATGACGAATTGTTGACAGTTGAGGTTTTCAGTTGTGACGCCAGCTCAAGTTCCGCTCCCAGTTTCAGCTCCAGCTCCGTGTACCTGCAAGTTTGAGGGAAATGTTGTTAGAGCAATGCGGATCAAATCCTATCATATGCCTATGCTACCAATAGAAATATAGATACAGTCGATCAGGCATCCATCAGATGATTGCAAAAAATCAAGAGGAAAAACATAACTCAATGGAAGCTTTCAGCTTCTTTTATTTTTGCTAATACGTTTGTTTCAATGTGTAGGAATAGGTTCATCATGTTCGAGATCATTTCATCAGATATGTGGAGTAAAATGGGCTCCCACAAGGGTAGAGCCCGACATATCAAGCAAAAAGGTATGAAGGTATTCTCTCATTCAATGTTCATATATGAGAGTCATCAAGCATCAAGAAAACATTCATTATCTAGGACTGTCGTCAAGTAGTCTAATTTAGCATGGTGAAACAGTTTGAGCAAATCATCTTATTGCTCATAATTCAATTAATCAATCAAAGAAGCAATGGTAGAGCATCAAAGGAGCAATCAAATTATGCTTTCATCTAATAAACAACAGAAGAAACTTGCATAAGTCTTATCCTTCTTTGTTATTCTCAAGGAGTTCCAGAGCAGTGGAAACACAAGAAATAATCAAGTAGACAAGTCATATACTGCCCTGGAGTAGTCAGTGCATTGCCAAGGTTGTGGAGGTACATTTGAGCCTGACCGATACTAAGAGATCTACAGAAAGCAGTCCAAACATACCCCATACCACATTAAAAGGTGGTTTGTAAACAATTGACTGACATACTTAATAAGAGGACCAACTTATATATTATTGGACGAATCAGGAATGTTCATAAGTTGTAACATTATAGTTCAACAATATCCTCTCAAATTGTCAACTTCAAGCATAAACGTGCATTAAAATGATACCTATTCAAATTGACATATCAACTTGGCAGGCATTGAGGAACCCACAGATGCACTACAATGCCTTTATCTTGGTCTAATTTTCCCTTATTGAGAGTTAAGGCCTTCTAAAAAAAAAAGTGCTTATTCAGCTTTAGCATTTCTGTTTGTAATAGGTATTAGCTCAAAGTTTCAAAGTATTGTTTCCTTTGACCAGGAGGCATGGTTCAATGCAAAAGAATTGGAGACAGTTAAAAACCTCAATGATTCAACAAAAAGTTGACAAAAGCAAGTGGTGTGATAGGATGCAACACTGACACTTTGTAGGATATTAAAAGATACACTCAGCATTGTTCATCAGTTCAAACAGTATCAAACTGGTAGTATATAGTGAATTTTCAGTATCATAATCAAAAGAGACAGTCCAACATTTAGCCTGTATATTCAAGTTAAATGGAGTTTCAGCCTATATATTCAAATTGATATAATGACATTAAATTAGAAAGTGAGACATAAAAAAAGAAGGTGCAGTCATGATATCATATTCTGTGCAAATAAAAGATCAAAATTTGCTGTCACATTATGATAGGACAGTCATGCTAAGTGTTAAAGATTTCATCAATGATGAGAATGTGCAAACCAAGCTACTTCTTATGAGTGATTTTATGGTTGATAGACATGACATAAGTAATCTGTAGCAGCGTCAAAGGTTGCAGCCATGTTAAGGGTCAAAGCTTTGAATGTATAACAGTGAATAAATGCATGATAGTAAGGTGCAAAGGTGAGACTCAAGAATAGTAACAGGTATTCACCCTTTATGGAGGCAGCAAAAAAGGTGATCGTTTTCCTCTTCTTCATCATTTTCAATAGGATATCAATGGTCAGTATAAGGGAAGATTTTATTTACCCTACAATATGCCAGTAATTGCAGATGCATTTTCATGGTTATCACAAATGTTCTATATATTTGCAAGGAGCTCAGAATATCAGAAAAGAAAAAGAGTAGTGATTTATTGTCACCCATGTGAGGGTTTGTTCTAAAAGGTTTAAAGAGAAAATACTTCAAATACCCAGATGAGGATAACTCACAACCATAGCCAATAATATCAAACAACATACAGTAATTTTTCGTGGCCTGGAGTGTTCTATCAACTCATTTTATACAAGAGAAAATTTCCAAGAAGCTTGTATTTCAATAGATAAATGAAGGCAAAAAATGAAACTTACTATCATGCACTTGGAGGAGAGTTAACAAGACTCGTGAATGAGCTCTTTTTGAGCTTTAGAATGCATAAGCCAAGCTCTCACAACAACCACAAAAGATACAGAGGAAAAGCACAAAGACAATGGAGTTAAAATGCAGAAAATCCATTATGGCCGCGACTGAGAGGCCCGAAGAATGTTTAAAACGAAGACAAATGTTCAGATCTGTGGTAAAATGACTTACCTTGCAAAGAAATTCTCAGGGAACCCTACTCATGGCGGCGCTTCCTCTCCAAGCAAGAAGTCAAATGCGAAAATAGAAATGATTAGGGTTCTCTTGTTTTAGGTTTTTTTGTTTTCCTTCATCATTTCTTTTGAAATTGTGAATATTGACTTCTAAGTCAATTAAAAAGTCATGCGAATTTTGGAAGGGGGATGAGTTTAGTATCTTAGGAGATATATGTGTTTATCATATGATTTATGATGTGAATAATAAGAAGTGTGCAACCATACGAAAACATGGAGTTTTCTTTACTTATAACTGGCAAAAATTATATACCTTGAAATATTGATATCAGTTGAGAATAGTAGCGGATTTTAAAATATGCATGGACTCATGTTTATAAAGTTAAAGTTCCATTTCAGATTAATTGAAATATTTTATGCTTTGCATTACATTTTTTAAGGTTGATAGATTAAATGATAAAATATAAATCATTTAATTTATTTAACTATCTCAGATGCAAGCATTAAAATATTAAGCGAAGTGGAGTTCGTATTCGCATGGGCGGATTGATACAAACGAAGTGGTTTTTTGTGTGCTTTAGCCCACTTTTTTAGGGATTTCAGTCCAGTTCGAGTTGCAGATCAATCACATGCTTTGTGACTACCAGTTTGAGATCGAGTTCACTCATTCTTGCATGAGTTTGAGCCACTTTTTCAGGGATTTTCGCTTGTGCTCGGATTTCACTTTGGAATTGTCATCTTTTCACTTTCAGATCACTTCTAGTTGCTTATTCATGCACTTTGGAGTGCCTTCAGTTTGTATATATTGAAAAAGTTTATCTTTTTCAATTCAGTTCTTGTTTTTCAGCCTTTGCACTCTGCAAAGTGAGATATCTTGTAACTCAACATTTTAAATTTAATACAGTTTTACAGCTTTACAGGTTATCATTTTTCGCAGAGTTTCCTTCTTTTCATTATCGCGATTCAGTATCAGCCTTCTCAGATTTAGGAGTCTTGTATTTATTGAATGTTTAAAATGCGAATTTAATGTGTTTGATTTCAAAGCCTTTAAATTCCTATCACGTTCATGAATACATGTACATGAAAAAGCAATTTAGTTACAGATCATAAGTTGTGCTGTTAATTTATCCTCTCCTTTAGGTTGTGAAAATATCATTTTCCTTCATTAAGAATGGATTGTCAGGCCTTCTAATGAAACAATTTTGTGATTAGATTGCCCAATTTGAGTTGTGAAGATAGATTCTGTAATAATCAGTTGTGAATTAATCTGCTCATAAATATCAATTAGGTGCATTACCGAGGTTTTATTTTTAGTTTCATGCATTTAAGCAATAGTTCTTCTTACCCTTTTCTCAAAGAAAATCATTCAAGTACCTAATTGATCATTATATAGGAAGCCGGCCTAGAATCTAGAGGTCCTATTTTCGCCATAGGATTACCCACAGCTTGAAAATAGTTCCCAAGTTTCAACAGATTGCTGAATTTAATTATTCAAGCGTTCGGGTGCAATCTGATTGATAACATTAATATTTTGGAAAAATTCCCTCCTACTTATTATTATTTTTCATTATTTTGACTAATTCAATATTAAATTGAGTGGGCATTACACCTCACAAAACTAGTGTAGTTATAATCTTCCCTTTGATTTCTTTGAAAGCTTACTTGCATTCTGGTGTCCATGAAAAATCAACATCTTTACCCAGCAAAAGAAAAAGAGGTGAGACAATTTTGCTGAAGTTTTGAATAAACCATCTATAGTATCCAACATGACCCAAAAAACCACGTACATCCTTTCGAGAAGTAGGCACAAGAAAGTCTTGAATTATATTTACCTTTTTTCTATCTATCTCAATTCCTTTTGCAAAAATATAATGTTATAGGACAATACCTTCAGTCATTAAGATGTGGCAATTCTCACGACTCAAAGAAAGATTAGTATCAATGCATCTTTTAATAATTTTTTCTAGATTTTCTTTTGCTTCTTCATATGTGTCACCATAAACAATAAAATCATCCATGTACACTTCCCCACAATCATGAATTAAATCTGCAAAAATACTTAGGACAACCCACTGAAAGGTAGCAGGTGTATTACACAACCCAAAAGGTAAGACATTATAGGAAAATGTACCCCACGGGCAAGTAAAGGTAGTTGTCTTGGTCCTTCGAGGCTATACAAATTTTGTTGTAACCACTGAATCCGTCAAGGAAGGAAAATAACTTATTTCTAGCAAGTGTATCTAAGACCTAATCAATAAAGGGGAGTGGAAAATAGTCTTTTTTGGTAGCCTTATTAAGGGCTCTATAGTATACACATATTAACCACTTCCCATTCTTCTTGGGAACTACCACAAGAGGTGACACCCATTGGCTATCAGAGATAGGATAGATAAATCCTACGTTGAGTAACTTTTGAAGTTCATCTTTAATGATTTCCCATAGGACAAAGTTCAGTCTTCTCTGTGGTTGTCTTATAAGTCTACTTCCTTCCTCTATATATATATGATTTGTACAAGTAGTAGGATGTATACCTCTCATATCTTAGTAATCCCAAGCAAAGGAATCTTTATGGGAACACAACATAGTAATAAGGTCTTCTAACTGTGAAGCACTCAAGTTGTGATTTATCTTAAGTATTTTTCTAGGTAAAACTTCCATAGCCTGAGACTGGACAAGAGTATTTACAACAAGCAATTGGGAAGTGGACAAGGATGGATTAGAATTCCCAGACACTAAAAATGGACTATATATACAAGTGTGTGGTAATAACTGATGCAAAGTAATGACATGCTGAATAGATTGTGCATTATTAACTAATGGAAATTTCTTAAATGGGAAATTGTCACTTATACCTGAAGGAAAAATCATTGTCTCTAAAACATTATCAACCAAATAATAATTTTCCAAGAAATTATTAAGAATATTGTCTTTTGATATTTCTTCAAACTCCATATTTTGATCAAATGTCAAAATAGGTAAAGATTCTTCTAAATCACTATCGATCCATAATAGATCCTTTGTTTCCAATAATGGTTGTGTTGGAGGGTACAATGTCAGTTGTTTCATTTTTTCTCCATTTGAAATCACCATATTATCAGACCCGCAATTAATAAAAGCATTAGTTTTGGCTAACCAAGGTTTTCCTAAAATTAAGGGGTACCCCCCAGCTTAATCATTGGTTGTAAAATCATAAAATCTGTGGAATATTCTCAAGACTCAACAAAAATAATAATGTCTTCAATCATACCTTTTGGTTTTATAAGGGAACGGTCTACCATTTGCAAGACAGTTGGAGTAGGTCTTAGTCCTTGCAAGGCTAGTTTCTCCTTAGTCTCATTTGTCATTACTTTTATGGCTGCTCCTAAATTCACAAGTGTATTTGGAATAACTATATCACTAATACATACCTTTATCATTGGGCTCCTAGGATTTGCATACTTAGGAACATAAATCTTCCCTAACATTAAATCTACAAGTTTTCCAATGACTTGGACTATCTTGGGGTCCTGTTTCTTTTGTTTTTTTCTCCCATATAGTTCCTTAACTACTTTTGTATACATTAGAATATCTCGAATGGCCTACAACAAAGGAATTTTAATGATAACATTGTGTAACTCATTCATAAAATCAAAACCTGATTGAGATGTTTCTTGTTTTTTTGGTTGTTCTTGCAACCTATCAGGAAATGGGGGCCTTGGTTGTTCTTCTTCTAGTTCTGCTAGAGAATTCTCTACCTCTGTGATAGTTGGCCCTTGAAGATTCTTTCCTGATCTTATTTGTAGACTATCAATTTCTAATGCATTGAGAGGATAAGTTGGGTATCCTACCACCTCATTATTATAGACTGGTTGAGCCACCTTATTATTCAGATTGGGTGATAGTTTTGTGGGAATACACATTACTTTTAGTGGTTGATTTGAACTAGATGGTTGATTAGATGATGATGGAATAGGTGGTAAGAGTTGAGGGGATTGTTGATAGGGACTTATTGTTGAAGGTGGTGGATATGGAGGAAATGATTGATATTGTGGGTATGATGGTGGTGGCGCTTTCCATGCTTGCCATGATTATGGAGCATGTGGATATTGTTGTGTCCACTAGGGGTAGTATGGAGATTGTTTCCAACTTGCAAACCATCCAGGTTGGTTTGGGAAAGGATTTTGTTGAAAAGGACTTGGAGGTGATGCTTGATAATCAGTTGGGGGCATTCCACGTGGTTGCCAAGGTCTCCTTTGGGCCATAAAGTAAATAGGATCATCTATATATTCTACTTATGTCATTCCTATAGGAAGAGGTTTTAGAATGGTGTCTCTACTAGTATCTTCCAAAGAAGATATTTTTATTCTGTTGTATGGACATTCTCCACCATTATTCCTTTTATGACAAATAGGGAAAAAGACAACAAGGGCATTTTCAGCCTCCTCCTACTTCCTTCATGTATACAAGGTATCTATCTACTTACCCATGTGACTTGATAGGTCAGTCTTGAGGTCCTCGAGCAATGTACCTAATTCTCATTTTATAGCTCTCGTTGTCCCTCCGGGAGAGACATGCTTCCCAACGTACCCCCTAGCTGAATGGGTGGACCTTGAATAGTTCCTGTACACATCACATATATCATCAAACATCATCTTAGAAATATATCCTCCACCCATAAGATTCAAAGTATCCAAACATTCATCCCTAATCCCCCTAAGAAAGAGCATTTTTATAGTGTCATGGTGTAACCCTGTGTGCCTAGTTCTTTATAGACTAAATAGGAAACACTCTAGATAATCTTCTAAGGTTTCTTCCTCACGTTGCATGATGTGGAATATCTCATCTCGTGTTTCCTTGGTCTTGTAGTAGTCTTGGTATTTTTCCAAGAAATTTGTCTTCATATCATCCCAATTATGGATGATTTCTCATCCTAGTCCCATTAACCATCTCAATGCTGCATCCTTTAGAGTGGCCGAAAATAATTTTAATTTCTGTGCATCATTATGATAATCGTAACTGTGACATAAAATGCCAAATTTAAAAAGGAACATATTAGGGTCTTCCATAGAAAGACCTCAGAAGATAGGCAAAGTTGAGTGCAATATGTTCTTCATAGGGGCATCCTCTTCTGGATGTGCAATGGGAAACTCAAAAGTAACATGGTTGTTGTTGGCCAATGCTCTCTCATTGTTATTGTTGTTTTTGTTGTCCATAGTTCCAAATGCCCAAGGAGTGTAGAAAGTTGTGAATGGCTCAAGGTATCTTGGGGTCTGACCACTTCGGAGCTTGTAAGATTCTTGAAATATCTTAGCAACCCTTTTAAATGAATCTTCAAGCAACTCATGTTAGACACTAGAAGGAGACTCAAAGGTGGAATCAATGACACATTTTTTGATATTAGGTTCAACTAGTTTCTTCTTGGATGGGATGTTCACAACTAATTTTTTTTATTCATTTTTTGGTTTTTCCTATTGTGAACTACTTCCTATGTCCTTAAAAAATATCCCTTTACTATCTCTACTATGATTCATGCATCCATATGATTTATAGCAGAGAAAACTAAGGTTAATTACCTGGGTGAGGTCGACGGTTGTGCATAATTTCACCTTAGCACATTGGTCCTAACTTAATTCAGTAGACTAACAAGCCTTTAATACCATTCCCCAACAATGACACCAAAATTCTTGGACAAAACTGTGGACTAATATTGAAGATAAACTATTCTTTTAGTTTTATTAAATTGGAAAATATAATTAGATCAATCCTCGGGAATTTCATAGTGGTTTCCTCAGTTTGTTCCTTAAATGTCAATCCAAGGATCGTAGACTTGTGGAAGGTGTTGTGATAGTATACCTAAGGGCTAAAAACAATGAATTAAGTGGGGATGAATATAACTAATACACACAAATATTATCTAATAAAAAATTTGGTTTATTTCTCCCTGTTCTTGTTTGTGATAGGAAGTGTGACAGGAACTCTACAGTAACAGAATTGTGTAATAACAGAACTATGTAGTGACAAAAATAAATAATATTTATAGATTATGCATCAACATTAATGAATTACATTAGAATCTTGTTTCCTACACAATGCTTTAGAAACACACTAGCAAATAACTGATAAGAAATCAACTTAAAATTGAATTGCAATTAGATTTAAATAACCAAACTTATGAAAGGAAAATTCTTAAAATTAAATCACACACATTACCACACTAAAAATAAATTGGAAAAGATCACTAGATAATGCAAGCAGTGGGACTTGCCTCCTTGGTTGTTTGGTGATGAAATACAAATGCTGCTCTATGCCACGCTAATCATGCACGCACATCAACAACTCAAAGATATGATTTAAAACAGTAGTATGTTCTTATATTATAATATTTGTTCATATCAAGTTTTGTTAAATACACATATTTATACTAGCAAGCACCGATAAGGTTTGTTTTGGTTTGTTTCGACCTATGGCCAACAAACCAAATATGTTCGATATACAAAAAAAGATGGCCGCTAGCCATATAAAAAATTAACTAACATTCTATCACAAATAGTCTATAGATTATTTAAACTTTATCTCCTCACTTCTCATCCATCCATGTCCTTAACAACTTTAAAACCTTCCTTTAATCATTTCCTGCCATTTCAGCCACAAGATAATTAGTACTTCCATAGATATCAATATTTTCTAATACTTTTAATTTGCTTCACAATATATCAAATATCAATACTTCCTGTCACAAAAAGTGACAGGAAGGTGGTAAAGGTAAAAGACAAAGGAAAACATAGGGTAGAAATATTGAGACTATTCAACCCCCATCACATACCATAGCTCATAGGGAGTCTTTGTGTTGTTTGTTCTTGCTTGCACTCTGTTAAGTATATAAAAAATAATATGAATTGCTTCTCTCCAACAGACTTCAAGTTGATTTTCTTCTTTCATCATTATCCTTGTAGCTTCTTGAATAGTCCTATTCTTTCTTTCAACCACTCCATTCCACTGAGGAGTCCTAGGAGCAGATAAATGCCTCTTTATTCCATGATTCTGCCCAAAGATATTGAATTCATTAGAGGTGAACTCTCCACTTTTGTCAGACCTGAAGAACTTGATTTTCATATCCATTTCATTGTCAACCATTGCTTTGAATGCTTTAAACTTATCTATGGATTTTGATTTTTCTTTGAGAAAAGTAACCCATGTCATTCTAGAATAATCATCAATCAATAGCATGAAATACCTATCACCTTGAAGAATTCTTACTCTGGTAGGGAAAAAAATATCTGTATGCACCAATTCCAACAATCTCGTAGAATATTGTTCTTTGACTTTGGAACTTCTTCTTGCTTGCTTTCCAACTTGACATTCCTTATAGACATCATTGATAGGCTTTGTAATCTTTGGCAGATATCTCATAGCTTGAATTGAACTTATTCTCACTAGGCTATCAAAATGGATGTGATGTTGCAAGTATGAAGGTGCTATCATTGATGTCAATAGGAAGTCTACTGACTGGTGTTGTCATTGATGTCAACTATGGGATGAAGATGCTAAGAATATTGAGAAAGTTGTGAAAAAGAGGAAAATAGGTTGTGCATGTGTAGTTGAGACCTTGAGGAAGTGTTGTGAGTACATGTAGCTATCTTTTTGTTGCAGTGTTTGAAGATTAGTTGGAATGAAGAAATGAGCTGAGATGTTGTCTTTGGTACTTGGTTTCCAAGTTCTTTTGAGGAAATTTGATAAATAGAGTAAACTGTGTTGTGCAAGTGTTCATAGTGTGCCCCAATATTTTGCTCCGTGTTTCTTCTGTGTTGATGCTATGCCTATGTGGATCTTATAGGTTATTCAAGGTTGTCAAAGGTCGCTATATTCAAAATTTGGATTTTTGGATCGTTGCACAGTGTGAGATATTTTCACCAGTGTGTGAACCAATTGTTAAGTGATGTTTTCTGTGGCTTGGGAGAAATTTATTTTCTCAACGTTCTCCGTTGTTTGACTTCAGGTTGTGTAGATTTGGGAAGTTGCTTATAATGCTTGTATCTTTCTGTATTCAAGGTTTTACTTGATTTGATGTAGTACAAAGTGAGTTTCATTTATCAGTTTACAAGTAAGGGTTACCAGTTGTTCTGAGTTGAAGTATCTGAATGGTGCAAGGTTGATGAAGTGTTTGATGAATCTCAATTAGTTCATGAATTACTCTAAATCGTGTTCAAGTGAATTATGTTGTCCAAAAGTTTTAGATTGATTTGAGGAAGCGTGTACTTAATGTTTATGGTGTTTTGTACAAGTCTTGGCTGACCTTGTGTTTAACACTATATGCGAGCTTATGAAAGTGTGTTGCGGCGAGTTTGGATATATTTGGGTCTTAATTAAGGATTTTTGTAGGTCACCTTCATTCCTATCCATTGCGGAAATGTTTAGGTGCCGACCTATTTTGAATTTGAATGTATAACAGATACTTGCAGACCTTCTTTGATGGTTTTCAAGATTTTTGAGGTTGAGGTTGATATAAAAAAGTGTGGTGTTGTTGTAAGTTATATGGGATGAATGGAATAATAAAATAGAGGTAAGATCAATGTAAGTGAAGTGTGTGATGCGAATTTCAGTGTTAGGGTTCCTGAAGGCATCTGAAATTATTCAAGCAAGGTTGCGAGATTGTTGGAGCATTGTGGTGGATTTCCTTGTTGCATTGAGAATTTTTCTCTGTGTAACTTTCTTCTTCTATCTTCTTGTATTTCTTTTTGTGGCTGGCTGTAAGACCTTTTGGACAGTGTGTCCTATTCTAGCAATGGGCCCTTGTACTAGTTTTGCAATTACCTATATTATGAGCTAATCCTCAGTGTGGTTTTTGTTGGAAGAATGAAGAAGGAGACCTTTGATTTGTTGTCTTTGTTTTCATTGATGACAACATTGTTTTATTTATGAATATCTGCTCATCCGTTAAACTATGTTTGTGCTACACTAATCTGGTAATCTGGTTTGGAATCTCTCTAAAATGTGTGTCGACTCATACAATTTTGATATGTTTTTCAAGAGTCTTAGATGCAGTTATGTTTGGGGAATCAATGATTTTAGTTGAACAAGTTGAAATATTTAAATGTTAGAAATTCGGCTTACAGTTTTGTTGTGTTTCTCTTTTGGCTGACTTAAGGTTCACGTTTCATGAAGGATTATCTTTTAGGTCTGGGCCAACCTAAATTGTGTCTTGCATTTTTAGTTTTGAGCACCAAAGAAGTTTTATTTTGTGTCCAACAAGATATTTTGAATTATGAATGCTTATATCTAATTAGGGTGACCTAATTGATGTATGAATTGTGTGTATATGGAATATACCTTTGTATTGAGCATATATATATATATTTGAGATGTACATAGATGCATGTATGTTTTTTGAGAGATAGACAAAGAGAGATGAAAAGAAGTGATGAAGTGATATGGTAGTTGATGATAGTTGTTGTACACCTACAATCCGATACAGGAATTGCCATCTTCCAGAGCTTAATTGGAACTATACTCAACACTTAGACGGTGCATTCTTTTTAGTTCACATCTCTGGAAGTGAGCCATATATTTTTGTATTTTGGCGGTAAGCCATATCTTTTGTGCTTTGGTTGTGATCCTTTCAAGGACAGTGCGTCTTGGTAGTGAGCCATGTAATATCTTGTAACCAGTTATAATATATTGTGAGTTAATCCTCACCATGGTTTTTCCCACTTTGAGTTTTCCACATAAAAATCCTAGTGTCTATGTGTTGTGTTTATGTTCATTTCCATGTTCTTACTTACTGTTAAAACAAGATACATTGTAATAATTGGATGGTTAGCAATCAATTGGTTTAGAAGAATACTAATCCACCCCCCTCTCAGTATTCGATGTGTTCAACAATTGGTATTAGAGCTCAGTTCCTTTTAAGAAGCTTAACAACTTGAGGAAGATCTTGAAGCTTGAACTCATGGCTGATAAAAAGTATCCTATTCCTTTGGAAGAGATCTATGTAACTAAGGAACTTCATGCTTCTCTTAAATATTTGGACAAAGGTGAAGATGAGAAAGAATCTCTAAAGGAAAACCTAAAAGAAGCAAATTAATGCATAAAATAACTAAGAGAAAAAAGCAAGAAATTCAAAGAAAGGCATAGAGAATTCAATGATCAGTTGAAGAAGGAAAATGAAGACATCATTGGACTAAAGCTGCAAGTGGAAGAAAATAAAAGAATTTGAGAATGTTAGAAAGCCAAAATACAGAGCAAAATTGATGAGTGCATAAAGCTTGAACAAGAAGTGGTGACACTAAGATCTGACTTAGTGAAGGCAAAAGCTCATGAGGATAAATTCAAAGCAAGCACCACAAAGCTTGATGAATTGATTGCTTTTCAAAAACCCTCTAAGGATAAAAGTAGTCTAAAACTTGAAGAAGGACAAAGTTCAAAGGAAAATCAGGTTCCCAACAAAATGAACAATTAGAGGAAGTCTCAAGGAAATGGAAGGAAAATCAAGAATCATAGAAGCAATTGCGAAAGGATTCCTATTCAACAACCTAATGCTCAAAGGTACCCATATTTCAATGGCATTTATTTTTCATGCAATGAATTTGGTCATAGGGTGATATAATGTAGAAATAGAATGAACTAGAATATAATGAATCAAAATGTTGGATTCTTTACTAGATAATGCTTTGCTTGCAATAAGTTTGGGGATAGAGCTACAAAGTGTAGAAGTTAGGCAATGATGAACAAATTCAATATTGGTAGAATGACTCAATCTTTTTAAGGATATTGCTAAATATGCTATGCTTTTGGACATAAAGCTATTCAGTGCAGATCAAGGTTGAGTGCAAATTAGTTTGATCAGAAACATGTTGTGTATTACACCTACAATAAATCGGGACACATTTCAAAACTCTACAGAAGCAAAATTGAGAAGAAAGCTAAACCAAATCAAAAGAACAAAATCATGAATAAGATTGATCTTGCTGAAGTTAAAAAGGAAATGGAGAAGATTTGGAAGATAAAAGAAAAGCTTGAGGATAAGAATGAATCAAATGCATCTACATCTGCATCCTGTGTAGATACCTCTTCTAAGAACTAAACCCAACAATGGTTTTAGGGGGAGCAATGACTAAAAAATATAACAAACCCCCCGAATATGAAGTGTCAAGCAGTGACACAAGGATATATGGTGTAAAATGTCATTATGAAGATGTTGAAGAATTTTTCGGTAGAAAATATGCAAATATGATGAATTATGGAGAATCTTAGGGTTTACAGTGTACTCTACAAAGTGTTTATCAACTTTTTGAAGTTGGAGTGCATTTAATGCAAAATTAGGGAAAAAATTGTAAGACATAAAGTAAGAAACTAAGTCAAATTAAATCACATTTACAAATTGGAAGAAGCAGAGTGAGTTGAAGAAAGTTGAAAAGTGATTCAGAGAAGTTGGCATCAAACCCTAGTTTTCGATAGAGCCTGAAGAAGGTATTTATTGTTATCTGAGCTTTGTGAATTTTAAATTGAAGCATCTCTCTAAGTAATTTGAGGAAAATAAATAGCTACTCTATTAAATAGGTGCAGGACAACTGAGAGGGGGGGTGAATCAATTGTCACACAAATTCAACCTTTAAACTTTATCACTTATCAAATCTTTAACCACACTATTCTATTTTGATTATAAGGGAAAAATAGGTTTTGAAGGGACCCGAAACCCTTTACAACAAAAAGTTGCTCCAACAAGTAATCAATAGCCAACCAACAACAACCCAACAGCCAAAAAACCAACCACCATAGGTGCCAAACTAAAAAAGACAAACAACAACCAACAACACCCACCCGCAAAAAAACAACAAGACAACCTACAAGAGACTAAAACCCAATAGAAACATAAAGAAACAAGAAACTAGTTAAGACCACTCAGAGTTTTGGCCACCTCAATCTGCTGGTTCTTATGATTTTCAACCATATCCAGCAGTTCCTTTTTCTCAACATCAAAAGCTTTCTTCCATTTAGCTGAACCTCTGCCAACAGGTACCTTGTCATCATCCTTCGTAGCTTTTTTACCCTTTCCCTTGGCCATTTTCTCTTTCTCCATTATCTCTGAGAAGAGAACCTGATCTTCTCTGAGCTGACTAATTTTCTTAAAGAGAATTTCCAAAGCTTCTGCACTATTCTTAACCGAGGTATGGCTCACCTGCAACAATTTTTTAATATCACCATTTATACCATTAACCTTGGCCTCAAGGGTCTACAGTCTTTCCTCACACAACGACTTAAAGTCATTAAATGAACCTTCCAGTTCCACCATTCTATCAATGAGAATGTCAGACACAAAGGCCTTCTAAACATTCTGCATATTCGCCTTTAAGACTCTTATCTTGATATTGATTTTATTGAATTCTTGCAAAGTCCATTTGGCCAATTTGAAGGTACCCGTAGCCCCAACCCTAGCCATATCTAGTAAACCAAACATAGAAGTATCATCTTCGTCTAGGTATGAAAAATCCTCCGAAAGAGGATCAAACTTCAAGGGAAGATTACCATTTTTATTTTGCTCCTCCTCCACATTCAAATCCCCAACCTCCTTGTCCAGAGACACCTTAGGCATGTCATGAACTGGAGAATCCTCAATAGTCACCGTTTTGTCAATAGGAATCTTACCTTCCTCAGCCTCTTTGGAGTCCTTGGACGCAACTACAAAATCCTTTTTCCTTCAAATTAGCCAACCTCTTTTACAGTCTTCTTGATATTTCAACCAAACCTACATTACCCTGGGTCCCAACCTCAAGATCCCCACCAACAACACCTTTATCAACAACCACTTCCACAGCCTTAAGAGAGGACCCATGCGACCCTACCTCCATATCATCACTCCCAGAAATGGCCAACCTCTTAGGCGCCTTATTAATCTTAGAACCCACCACCTTCCTTTTCTTCAAAGTCGAAGCCACACCCGCAGGGGAGACAATATCCTCATCCTCACTTCATTCCTCTTCCTCATCTGAAGAGGAATCTGAATCCAACGACCCAGATAAAGTACTTGAAAACTCTTCTTTGCCTTTAATGGTTGGAGCCAGGGTAAGCGATTGGACATGCTCCATTATAAGAAAAATAAGTCCTTCATGGAGGATAGGGGTCCTATTCTTCAGATGAGCATACATCGATGATTGCAACGAAGATAAAAGAAAAAAGGGAAAGGAAATAAAAAAACATGCCTGAAATGATTAAGAAGAGTGAAATGGTGACCAACCTTAAATCTTCCTTCCAACGTCACATATTGCATCATCACCTTCACAACCCTAGCCCAGATCTTCTTGAGAGAGGTTCTATCATAACCCTAGCTCTCCAACTTGACCAAAATCTTTTGCTCAACATCCTTAAAAAACTGGGTCATCGCCTCCTCATTGCTCTTTTTGTCTTTGAAAAACTTCCTTCCCATAGTCGGCATCCCCGTAATGGTGGCAATAAGTTCCTCATTCACTTCCACCTCCAGCCCTTTCATCACAAGCTTGCGATTATGCTAGAAAGAAACAAACTTGGTTGAGGCATTAGGGTCATGCCCGTGCAATCTCTCCAAAAATGAAGTGAAATTTCTATGATGAAGAATGTTCCAGAGCTTCTTTTTTCTTTGAATATCACCATAGGAGTCGGGTTCAACTCGACATCTGTCTCCACCCATGGCAACCCAAACAGAACACACAAAACCCTGATGAAAGATACCCAGAAGAACGCGAAATAACCATAAGACACCCACAAAGTGTGCCGGATGGGGAGAAGTACAAGGCCATAAAAGTTGCATCACCTTATCTAATGCAATCAATTATTAAGATGTTTCTAGTATTCTCAAGAATTATCTATCCCTCCTCCCATGAGAAAAATTCACTAAGGTTGACAGCCAAATTGGAAAAATAATCAACCAAAGAGTTTCCTTCCTGATAAATGTGAGAGACGCGGGTCTCATCACAAGATTGTAACATAATTACCGTACCCTTTATTAACTGATCCACATTCCAACTCAAGGGATGTGTACCACACAAATAATTTATGATATTCATAGAATCACCTTCCAACCAAACTTTGGAGAAACCCTTACTAATAGAATATCTAACACTCATGAATGTAGCCTCCACCTCTGCGCAATGATTAGTCTGTGTACCCAGTGGGAAACCACACTATTCTATTATTAAACATAAGCATGAAACATAAATAACATAAAGTAAATCAACATAATGAACACCATATTTTTACGTGGAAAACCCAATAAGGGAAAAACCATGATGAGGGTTAACTCACAATATAAAGATTATAAACTAAATACAGAGGCTCACTTCCAAGGGCTCACTACCCAAAAGAGGACTCACTATCCAAATACAAAGGCTCACTACCTACAAAGGACTTACTATCCAACAAAGAGGCTCACTCCCTATAGATACAAAAGTGAATAAAAGACTCGCCACTGCAATTAAAGCACATTTTTAGGATTACAAAAACCTTAAGTTCACTACCTTCAACAAACTGAAAAACTGCTATCACAACTCACTCATGCACACTTCTGCTCTTATGATTTGTGGCATGCTTTCGTCACTTTGCATCTCACTATCATACATATTTTCAAAATTTGACTTGCTTTTATACTATTCTCAACCTTAGAAACATTTACCAAGGTCAGCCACAATACATCGTTTCATAAATTCAAATTAGGTTGGAAACTCTAAATTACCGTGGTGGAAAGGAATAAGAGTGGACCAAAAAATATTTAACCAAGACCAAAGATAATATTCTTGAATCTTCTACACACTTCCTTAATTAAATTTTATTCTTCGAATGAAGTGCAAACACTAGGTCTGCCAAACCTAATGAAAACACAAATAATCATTGATGTACACACTTCCCAAATAGAAGATTGCATGTGGATGCCACAAAAAACTTCCTTAAGAATGAGAATACATCTCAGATCCTTCCAGATACATCCGCAACAAGAACAACATGCTTTAATCACTGAATTTCTTTCATCAGACAATTCAGACTATGCACACACACATAAATACTGAAACATGATTTCTGGATCTCCAGACTTCAAAAATCTTCACCAGAGAATAGGAAAGGCCTTCACAAAGCATATTCCAGATCCACAAGATCTAAAACAAAACAAAGAAAAATTGCAAAGCAATAATATTTCTCCCAGTCCACAGAATATTGACTCTGTTGGTAGAACACACATGCCGGTGGACACAAATTTCACGTACCATCTCACCAGACGCTGAAACTCAGCATATATCACCACTAAATCACCTTTATCAAACCTTCAGGTCCGCACAAGCATAGGATCAACACAAGAGAAATGTGGAGCACATATGATAACACAATCTGAATACATTCCTTCTTCTAACTTCACTTCTATATTAATTTTATCAAAAGCACTTGGAAGCTCATCAACACAAAAAATTTGTAGCTATATAAGATAGTTCCATGTACTCACAACATCTCAACAACATATCAACCATACATGTACAATCTGCAACATACTGAACTGTGTATCAATGACAACATCAATGACAACACCACCAAACTAGCTCATACTTGCAACAATCTCCCCCTTCATCATTAATGGCAACACATAACCTTTTCTCCCCCTTTGACATCAATGGAAAAGAACAACTGCTTTGATTACCCCCCCTTAGGAGTACACTCATACTGCAACAATGAAAACCTTTTCTACTCCCCCTGCAGAGTAGACCCATTTATCAGTCCAGATAGATGAAGAATATGTGACTTTACTGGACTGATGCACCTTCATGTGCACCTAGTTAGGAGGGTCAATGACCCCCAACCCTCCCTAAGATGCTCAAAATTATCCTTTGGAAGAGATTTAGTAAATATTTCTACAATTTGTTCCTTTGTTGTCACATACTCCAGTCTGACCTCATTCTCCAACACTTTCTCTCTCAGAAAATGATACTTGATAGATATGTGCTTCATTCTTGAATGCATAACCGGGTTCTTTGAAATGTTTATTGCACTTGTATTATCATAGAAAATGGGAATAGGATCATCACATATCACACCAATGTCTTTCAGAGTTTTCTTCATCCACATAACTTGTGTGCATCAATATGCTGCAACATATATTCTGCCTCTACAATGGATAAAGAAATCGAGTCTTTCTTTTTACTCAACCACGAAACTAGTCTTCCACCAAGAAATAAAGCACCACCATTGGTACTCTTCCATTCATCTCTACATCCATCCCAATCAACATCTGTATAGGTGGTCAGAGTGAAATCATTACTCTTAGGGTACCATAGTCCATAATCCGGTGTGCCTTTAAGATATCTAAATATCCTTTTTACAACTATAAGATGTGCTTCTCTAGGATCTGCTTGAAATATAGCAACTAAACACACTACATGCATAATATCTAGTCTGGTATTAGTAAGATACAACAATCCGCCAATGATGGATCTGTATTTTCTCTAATCAGTCTCAGTAGATTCATCATCCTTTCTTAGCTTACATCCAGTTACCATAGGAATACAAACTAGTTTAGAATCCTCCATCCCAAACTTTTTCAACAACTCTTTTACATACTTATATTGTGAAATGAATATCCCTTTATTAGTTTGATTCACTTTGTAGACCAAGGAAGAAATTCAATTCACCAATCATAGACATATCAAATTCTTTCTACATTTCTTCAACAAACTTTTTACACATGCCTTCATTTCCACCAAAGATGATATCATCAACATAAACAACTACAATCAACATCTTATTACCTTTCACTTTGAAGTAGAGGTTGTTGTTCGTAGAACCTTTGCTGAATCCTTGCTTTGCATACCAAGCTCTGGGAGCTTGCTTCAATCCATACAATGCTTTATTCAATTTACAAACCATGTCTAGCTTGTCAGACAACTGGAAGCCTTTAGGTTGCTCCATGTACACTTCTTCCTCCAACTCACCATTCAGAAAAGTTGACTTAACATCCATCTGATATACCTTGAAGTCCTTGTGTGCAAAAAATGCCAAAAACATTCTTATAGCTTCCATTCTGGCTACAGGGGAAAATGTTTCTTCAAAATCTATACCTTCAACTTGTGAATATCCTTTGCATACCATTCTTGCCTTATTCCTTACTACTTCTCCACTTTCATTCAGTTTGTTTCGAAACACCCATTTTGAGCCAATCACATTTTTGTTCACAGGTCTAGGGACTATTTCCCATGTTTGATTCTTTTCTATCTACTACAATTCCTCTTTCATAGCTCTCATCCAACTTTCATCTTCACATGCTTCCTTTACAAATTTAGGTTCTATTTAAGAAAGTAAACACAAATTTACCTTAGCTACAAATTTGCTTCTTGTCTTCACACCTTCACTCTTGTCTCCAATTATTTGATCTTCCGAATGATTCTTTTGTACATATTTAGGAGTCCTAGTAGTAGGTTCCGATTCATTCTCTTCTTCTTATTCTTCTTCTTCTTCTTCCTTCTCCTTATTTTCTTCAGGTATATGTCTGCAGATAGGATCATCAGGTTCAACTTCACTTATCTCAATAGGTCTGCGTATGTCTTCATCAACTTTCACATTAGCACTTTCAATGATCTTTCTCAATCTTTTGTTAAAGCATTTGTATGCCTTGCTAGTAGTAGAGTATCCAAGAAATATTCCTTCATCACATCTAGCATCAAAACTTCCAAGATTTTCATCATCTCTTTTAATGTAGCATCTGCTTCCAAATACCTTAAAATATTTCACAGTAGGAGTCTTACCAGTCCATAACTCAAAAGGTGTCTTTGTGCTATTGTGCCTGATCTGAACTCTATTAAGAACATAAACAACAGTATGTATCGCTTCTCTCCAATATACATCCGATACATTAGACTCTTTCATCATAGTTCTAGCAGCTTCTTGAACTGTCCTATTTTTCCTTTCAACTACTCCATTCTGCTGAGGGGTTCTTGGAGCAGAAAATTGTCTTTTAATTCCATTCTCCTCACAAAATTCCTTAAATTCACCAGAAGTGAATTCATTGCCTCTATCAGATCTCAAACACTTGATTTTCAGATTTACTTCATTTTCCACTCTTGCTTTGAATACCTTAAACCTATCTAGGGCCTAATTCTTTTCTCTGAGAAAAACAACCAATGTCATTCGAGTGTAATCATCAATAAGCAACATGAAATATCTATCACCATTTAGGCTTCCATTCTTAGTCAGACCACAAAGATCAGTATGTACTAATTCCAACATTCTGGTAGTAGAATATTCCTTTCCTTTAAAGCTACATCTTTTTTGCTTCCACAATTGACAACTTCTACAGATGGCATTAGCAGGTCTTATGATTCTAGGCAGTCCTTGAACAATGTCCTTTGCACTGATCTTGACCAGGTTATCAAAGTTCACATGTCCCATTCTTCGGTACCATAACCAACTTTCACTAATCTAAGATACAAGACAATGACCATCAAATCCTTTCAGTTGATAGATGTTTCCATGAGTTCTTCCAACGACAATCATATCTCCATTACCAGATCCTTTCCTGATTTCACAAGTATTTTTCTGAAACAAAAGTTTAAAGCCATTGCTACATATCTGACCAACACTTAGAAGGTTATGCCTCAAACCCTTCACATAATACACATCATCAGTACTATGCACTCCATCAAAACTAGTTGAACCTTTTCCATAGATCTTAGCTCCTGAATCATCACCAAACATAACTAAACCATCGTCATACCTCTCGAGTTTAGTGAACTTACTCTTATCTCCGGTCATGTGATTTGAACATCCACTATCAATTACCTAGTAGTCCTCATCCTGTCTTACATGAAAAGAGTTAACCAAAGTACCTTCCATCCTATTCTTCTTAACCTCTAGAGCCTTCTTACTTACACATTTTCTAGGGTTAGTGGATACAAATTTACTTTCCAAAGCTAAGAATAAGCATTCACTATCATCAAATTCATCATTAGAAATACCCGCCTCTTCCTTAACATAGTACAACTTCTTATACTTCTTATCCTTCCTATCCTTATCTTTATAATCCTTGTTTTTCTTATGTGTAGCCCTATTCAGACATATTGAAGCATAATGACCAATATTACCACAACTAAAGCATTTAAAGGGTAACATACCTTTATACTTTTTGGTACCTTTCTTCAACTTCCTGGCAAAGTTAGCTTCCAACTCATCAACACCATCACTATCTGGTTCCTCCTCAATCTTCATTGCTTTAAATGCCATTTCTATATTTTCTTTTATCTTGTCATCTTTTCGGAACTTTCTCAATTCAAATGCTTGCAAGGTGCCGAACAAGTGTTCCAAGGTGTACTTCTTAGGATCATACATTTCTTCAATCACGAAGATTTTATCATTGTAGCAATTTGGTAGGGTGACCAGGATCTTCTTAATTATGTCTTCATCTGATAACTTTCTTCCTTGATTTCTAACTTCATTTGCAGTTTGTTCAACCCTGTGAAAGAAACTTCTAAATTCTTCGCCATCTTCCATCTTTAGGTTCACAAATCTATGCTTTGCTGCTAGTCTCTTTGTCAATTTCACCTTTTCATTTCCTTCATACATGTCTTCCAGCTTATTCCAGACATCATATGCAATATCCAAAGAATTAACCTTAATTCGCTCATTTTTAGATAAACCACTGCAAATCGCATACTTCACCTTCTCATTTTCTTCATAAGCAGAGATCTCATCTGCAGAATTAACACCACCATATGGAAGTGTATAATTGTTCTCAACAGCCTTCCAGGTCTTGAAACCAAGAGATAATATATCCTCTCATCTGACCCTTCCAATCTTTGTAGTCAGTTCCATCAAACATAGGGATCGCCAATTTGTGTGCCATCGAATCTTCCTTAAGCGGTTAAGCTCTACATAAGGAACCATAAGCTCTGACACCAATTGTTAAATAGGTGTAGGAGAATTGAGAGGGGGTGAATCAGTTGTCACACAAATTCAATCTTAAAACTTTATCACTTATCAAATCTTCAACCACACTATTCTGTTATTAAATATAAGCATGAAACATAAATAAAAAAAAGTAAATCAACATGATGAACACCAGATTTTTACATGGAAAACCCAATAAGGGAAAAACCACAGTGAGGGTTAACTCACAATATAAAGATTATAAACTGAATACAAAGGCTCACTACCAAGGGTTTGCTGCTCAAAAGAGGACTCACTATCCAAATACAAAGGCTCATTGCCTACAAAGGACTCATTGTCCAACAGAGAGGCTCACTGCCTACAGATACAAAAGAGAACAAAAGATCCACCACTACAATTAAAGCACATTCGCAGGATTATAGAAACCTTTAGTTCACTACCTTCAACAAACTAAAAAACTGCTATCACAACTCACTCATGCACACTTTTTCTCTTATGATTTGTGGCATGCTTTCATCACTTTGCATCTCACTACCATACATCTCTTCACAATTCGGCTTGCTTTTATACTATTCTCAACCTTAGAAACATTTACCAAGGTCGTCCACAATTCATTGTTTCATAAATTCAAATTAGGTCAGAAACTCTAAATTCCCGTGGTGGAAAGGAATAAGAGTGGACCAAAAAACATTTAACCAAGACCAAAGATAATATTATTGAATCTTCTACACACTTAATTAAATTTTATTCTTCGAATGAAGTGTAAACACTAGGTCGGCCAAACCTAATGAAAACACAAATAATCATTGATGTACACACTTCCCAAATAGAAGATGACATGTGGATGCCACAACACACTTCCTTAAGCACGAGAATACATCTCAAAACCTTCCAAATACATCCACAACAAGAACAACAAGCTTCAATCACTGAATTTCTTTCATAAGATAATTCAGACTGTGCAGACACACACATAAATACTGAATCATAATTTCTGGATCTCCAAACTTCAAAAGTATTCGCCAGAGCATAGGAAAGACCTTCACAAAGCATATTCCAGATCCAAAAGATCTGAAATGAAACAGAGAAAAATTGTAGAGCAACAATATTTCTCCCAGTCCATAGAATATTGACTCTGCCGGTAGAACACACATACTAGTGGACACAACTTTCACATACCATCTCACCAGAAGCTAAAAATCAACATATATCACCACTAAATCACCTTTATCAAACCTTCAGGTCTACACAAGCATAGGATCAATACAAGAGAAATGTGAAGCACATACCATAGCACAATCTTAATACATTCCTTCTTCTGACTTCACTTCTATATTAATTTTCTCAAAAGCACTTGGAAGCTCATCAACACAACACATTTGCAGCTATATAAGATAGTTCCATGTACTCACATCTCAACAACATCTCAACCATAAATGTACAATCTTCAACATACCGAATTGTGTTGACATCAATGACAACACCACCAAACTAGCTCATACTTGCAACATACTCCTATTGTTGTGGAAGTTTTTGAGAGACCCCGAACCAAATTCTGAAGATATTCTATGAAGGTATTTGAAATGGATCCCATGGGTGCGTTATCTCACATTCCTGTTAATGTTTTACCTATTAAATACACCAGAACATGCATTCATAATAAGCTGGAAGAATTTAACCATCAAGAACTTAGGGATTTATGGACGAAAGAATTGACAATAGATGATTTTTCTGTAAAACCTGAATATGAAAACCTAGTGCAAAAGAAGTTGGAAGTCTGGAATTGGTTCCCTAACTTTTCAAATGAAATGGACT
This sequence comes from Sequoia sempervirens, assembly GCA_007258455.2. Taxonomy (NCBI): domain Eukaryota; kingdom Viridiplantae; phylum Streptophyta; class Pinopsida; order Cupressales; family Cupressaceae; genus Sequoia; species Sequoia sempervirens. The sequence goes on from VDFB02000015.1 coordinate 140,947,125, forward strand.
CTAACTTTTTTAGGATGACACTAAGTAGGGTGCAAGATAAATTTATGTGGACAAGTGTAGCCGGGTTAATCACCAAGGAGGTGATACAAGCTGTAATTGGTCTTTGTGCCATTGGACCCTTGCCAGTGTTGAAAGTTGTAAAAAATGATGTAGTTATGAAGCTAACTAGAGCCACATTTGACGGGAGAGCTTTAACTACTAAGCCTATAGCAAACCCAATTGTGAAGTATGCTACTATAATGATTGGACAAAAAATATATTTCAACAATCGAGGGAATTTTGTGTCTACCACGACAATTCATACCACATATGAAATGATGGTGAATGGAAGAGACTATGATCTATGTGAGTTGCTTCGAAAATAGCTTCTGGATAATCTAAGCTTGATCAAGACAAAGAGATACTCCTTTAAGTTCGAGACATTGGTAGTTTGTCTACTATTTTACTTTTTGAGGGAGTTACCGCGAAATAAAAACATCATATGGGATTGCAACAAGCTAGTTGCTCATCAAATTTTTGAACACTTGTACAGTCTTGGAGACTTTAGGGCACAAAATAATGCATTAACTGCAATATTTTCAATTTTATAGAATGATATGCATGAAAGAGAAAGGGTTCCCAGAAGCCTGGTGAAAATGTATGCAAAGGACATAACCTTTCTTGTAAGTACTAATGAATGTATCATGGAAGCAGTTAAACCTAAAAATATCTAGATAGAACCATTGGGATATGAGGTAGATGAACAACTTACTAAGAGGTTTATTGAAATTTTGCTAAGTATTCCAAGAGACCACTCTTTGCCCCGACATGGAACATATGAGGAAAAAGCTAAGGAAGTGCATTTAGAGAATTCTACATCCCATAGAGAAAAAACAACAAGGAATAATATTGAGGCATTCTTCAAAGGGCCATTTACCAAGGATGACATTGATCAATTGAAGGAAGGCCTTGATGAGAGGAAGTCCAAGTTAGCTGAACTACCCCCTGGACCTAGAAAATCTAAAAGGATATCCACTACTAATGCACCTACTCCCAGTGTTGCTGTAGCTGAGAAAGGAAAGAAGAAATAACATAGTACTCTAACATTAGTTGATGTACCTTCCTCCATCGGACCCAAAACTCATGCTTCTAAAAGGAAGAACATACCCCCCGCTGCACCATCTGCGACACCTAGAAAAAGAAGAGTGAAGCAAAAGGTAACCATGAGAAATTTGAGTGATGCTATTTAGGAAGAAATTGATCTTGGTTTGCAAGAAGAGAAACAATTGAAAAGGAACAAAATAAGGATCACCTCTTCCATTAATGAAGAAGCAAAAAATAGAGTTAATATCTCCATAGATGAAGAGACAGAGGAAGAAGACTCTTTTAGAATTCATGTGCGTGAAAAGAAGAATGAAGAAAGCACATTTGATCCTAAGGAGGAAATGCCTACCCCTCCTCCGATAAGTGATTGACCACCTTTAAATCTATGTGCTTTGGTAAATAATATGATAGATGCTAAAGATCTTATGCTGACTACCCAAGTAAATGATGAAGGGAATGATGAAGAAAAAGAAACTGTTAGTAATGCTTCCATTCAGTACATTGTTATTTGAAATGTGAGTATGGAGACAATCCAAAATAAAGTAATTGACAATGTCTAGAAAGTGTTAATACAAAGAAGGGAAGAGGCTATAAATGATGAAGACAAGATGAAAAATGAGGCCTTAGTTTCTTATGGATCCTCTTTATCTCAAGAAGAGGTTGCTAATTTTTTAAGAGAATGTTCTACTTTGTTTAGAGTCAAACAAAGAGTTAACATGCTTATGGAAAAGGAGACAAATAGTATGGAAAAAGTAAGAAAGGAAAAACAAGACATAATAAAAAGTTTGGCAATAAATTATGGGACAAGAACCAGTTCATCATCCCATATAGCTCAGGCACAAGAGCATGTTACTATTAAAAAAGTAGTAGATCATCCAATCTTGGAAATTTTTGGTGAGATACATGAGGTTTCATAGACTCCTACCCCTCTGAATGATATAGAGGAGAATACAAGTAAACAATTTGAGAACAACACAAGGATGATATCGGTAAAGTACCTAAAGAACATCATGAATCCACTGGAAACAATAGTGAGAAGAGTAAATATGAAGGTGAAGGGAGAAAAGGAAAAAAGGAAAATGGTGACAAGGATGATGAGGACAAGAAGGAGAAAGAAAACAAGGATAAATCCTCCTAAAAATCCTTAGAAAAAGAAAAAGAAGAAGAAAAGGAAGAAACGAAGGAAGAAGAAGTAAAGGAATCCACCCAGCCTAAAAGAAATGAAGAAGAAAATCCCAAAGCTGCTGAGCCACCAAAGACAACTAGAGAATCATCTGGAAGTTCTCTCAAAGGGTTACTGACAAGGCAACCAAAGCTACAACTAGTGCTGCCACCTCAACTAGTCAAGTTGCCATCACATTTGGTCTATGTAGATTTATCTAAGATTGCACCAAGTGAGAAAATAAATATTTGTGGCACCTTTTTCAACTTAGTTACTCAAGAGACTGCTGAAGCTTATCAAAAAGGGAATGAGCTGATAAATGAAGCCATTAGAGCTTTGCAGGAAACAACCCCTGGTGTTACTACCGATGATTCCTTAGCACTAGTTGAGAATATAAAGTGTGTAGTTTATTCTAATAAGGAATATGCTTCTAATATTAAGGTACAAATCATGAAAGAGGTGGAGACAAGTCTTCTAGAGAAAAGACTACTAACTCTGCAAGACAAATGTGCTATTATACGTAACAGTATGTTGTAAAGTTTGAAAGAAGTGAAAGACTGCGATGAGGAAGCCCAATTATTATTTTCTTATTGCATGCAGTGGCTGGATGCCACTTGAGGTATCAAGGTCTTAATGGAATCAATTGAGTCTCAACTAATAGATACCTTTAGAATCTACAAAGTTGCAGATGATAGAAATTACATTGGATGGACTTCAATTGCAAACCTTCAAAACAAGTTCTTCATTTTGCTAAAGCAAAAAGAAGATACAATAAGATGCTTTGGACAACTCAGAGATCTGGTAATGTCCAGACACATCTCCATATCAAGTGGCTTGATAGATGCAAAAATACTAGAGAAGATGAACATTATTCCTTCCACTCCAGAAGAAGGAGAAGGATGCCTAGTGGAATTGCAATGTTTGCATAAGTCTCTTACCAGAGTGAAAAGGATTTGGGATGATGGTAAGCCAGCTTGGGAAGCAATTCTCAAAGAACTACAAGGTTCCACTAGCTCTTGACTATTTATGTTTTCCTACCCTTTGTCCTTGATGTCAAAAGGGGAGAAGGTTGAAGGTTCAGTGTAAATAATGTTTTGGTTTTTGGTTTCAATTTTTATGTTTTTGAAAGGGGGAGTTGTATGAAGAATTGATTTTTTTTTGTTGTCGCACAATTTTGGTTTTGAAGCACAAGTTTCACTTTTGGCACATGTTTCCATCAATGACAAAGTGGGAGATTGTTGGAAGAATGAAGGACACCTTCGGTTTGTAGTCTTTGTTGTCATTGATGCCAACATTGTTTTATGTCTAAATATCTACTCATTCGGTAAACTATGTTCGTGCTACACCAATCTAGTAATCTAGCCTGGAATCTCTTTGAAATATATGTCAACTCATACAATTTTGATATATTTTTCAAGAGTCTTAGATGCAGTTGTGTTCAGGGAATTAGCGATTTTGTTGAATAGGTTGAAATATTTAAATTTTAGAAGTTCAACTTACAGTTTTGTTGTGTTTCTCTTTTGGCCAACTTGAGGTGCACATTTCATGAAGGGTTATATTTTAGGTCCAGGCCGACCTAAATTATGTCTTTCATTTTTACTTTTGAGCGCCAAAGAATTTTTGTTTTGTGGTTGAAAATATATTTTGAATTATGTATGCTTACATCCAATTAGGCCTACCTAATTGATGTATGAACTATGTGTATATGGAATATCTTTGTATTGAGCATATATATATTTGAGATGTACAAAGATGTATGTATTTTTTTTGAGAGATAGATAGAGAGAGATGAAAAGAAGTGATGATGCGAGATATGTGATGAAGTGGTATGGTAGTTGATGATAGTTGCTGTACACCTACAATCCGATACAAGACTTTCCATCTTCTAGAGCTTAATTAGAACTGTACTCAACACTTGGAAGGTGCATTCTTTTCAGTTCACATCTTTGGTAGTGAGCCATATATTTTTGTATTCTGGTGGTGAGCCATATCTTTTGTACTCTGTTTATGAGCCTTTCAAGGATAGTGTTTCCTGAGAGTGAGCCATTCAATATCTTGTAACCGGTTATAATATATTGCGAGTTAATCCTCACAGTGGTTTTTCCACGTAAAAATCCTGGTGTCTATGTGTTGTGTGATGTTATGTTCATTTCCATGTTCTTACTTATTTCTACAACAAGATACATTGTAATAATTGGATGGTTAGTAATCAATTGGTTTAGTAGAATACCAATTCACCCCCCCTCTCAGTATTCTATGTGTTCAATAGTTTTTTCCTCATTGGGTTTTCCACATAAATCTAGTGTTCTCTTGTGTATGATGCTACTATTTTAGTTTTTGTTATGTGCATTCCAATTTAACCATACTAACATAATAAGGGTTTAATGCATGCACATGGATTTGATTATTGTAGAGGGTTTTGAGGGTTTAATTTTCTACAACTAATTTACCCCCCTCTCAGTTGTCTTGTTCATTTCAACAATTGGTATCAAAGTAAGTTTCCTTGGAGAAGAACTTAACTGCTTGAGGTAGATCTGGGATGGCGAACAAGATTGCTTTGGAATATCCTAGATTCCATGGCTCAGATTATGCATTCTGGAAGACAAATATGGAAGGATATCTGTCTACTCAGGGATATGAGATTGAGAAGGCTTATCAGACTACATACTCTCCACCTCTGAATGGTCCAAGTACAAATGTAGAAATCAAGGTGCATGAGATCAATGATAAGGCAAGATTTATTATTGTGAATAGTATTTCAAATACTGAGTTAGTAAAAGTTATGAGTTTGAAGATTGCTAAAGAAGATTGGAATAAGCTAGAAAGTATTTATGAAGGAGATCCAAAGGTCAAACAAGCAAAGTTGTAGAAATTGAAGGCATAGTTTGAAATGATGCAAATGTCTGAAGAAGAAACAATTAAAGGCTACATACAAATAGTTGATTTGTTGGTAAGTGCTATGAGAGGCCTTGGTGCAACAATTAAAGAATATAAAGTAGTGAAGAAAGTTATCAAATCACTTTCAGACTGCTATAGTAAAAAGGTATCTGCTATTGAGGAAACTATTGATTTTGATAATTATTCCAAAGATCAGTTGATTGGTTCTCTAACTGCATTTGAAATGAGAAAAATAAAGGTACAAAAGTTGAGACTGCTTTCAAGGATGATAAATCGAAGAAGGTTGAAGATTTAGGTGAAGAAGGTCTTGATGATTTGGAAGCTAACTTTGTGAGGAAGATGAAAAAGGGCATTGGTAAGTACAAAGGTAAATTACCTTTCAAATTTTTTAGTTGTGGTGATATAGGTCATTATGCTTCAAGATGTCCAAAAAGAGCTCTAAAAAATAGAAACAAGGAAAATAAAGGAAAAATGATTAAGAGAGCTTACTATGTGAGAGAAGATGCTGGTATTTTTGATGATGATGAATGCTTGTTTTTGGCTATAAAAGAAGAATCTAGTTTTGCTAACCCTGAAAGTTATGTGAAGGAAAGTATTTTAGAGATAAAGAACAAGGTTGAAGGTACTTTGGTATATGCTTTTCATGTCAAAGAGGATAAGAATTACTGAGTTTTTGATAGTGGATGCTCTAATCATATGACCAGAGACAAAAATAAGTTTGTTAAACTTGAAAAGTATGATGGAGGATTAGTTAAATTTGGAGATGATTTAGGAGCTAAGATTTATGGAATAGGTTCAATCAGTTTTGATGGCAAGCATAACGTTGACAATATTTATTATGTTAAGGGTTTAAGGAATAACCTTTTGAGTGTTGGAAAAATGTATAGCAAAGGATACAATATTGTGTTTAAGGATGAAACATGTGAGATCAGAAAAGGATCCGAATCTGTGATTGCTGTTGGAAAGAGAATAGATGGAAACATCTATCAGCTCAAGGGTGTTGATGGTCATTAATTTATGTCTCAGATTAATAATAGTTGGTTATGGAACTAGAGGATGTGTCACATGAATTTTGATAATTTGGCAAGAATTAGTTTAGTTCATGCAATAAGAGATCTACCAAGAATCACAAAGCCTATCAATGTTATTTGTGAAAGTTATCAATGTTATTTGTGAAATTTGTCAATTTGGAAAACAAACAAGGAGTAGTTTCAAGTGAGATGAACAATCTACTACTGGACTACTAGAATTAGTACATATAGGTATTTTTGGTCCTACAAGGGTGAGAAGTCTACAAGGTGACATGTACTTTATGCTTTTGATTGATGATTATTCTAGAATGACATGAGTTACTTTTCTTAGAAAAAATATGATGCATTAGATAAATTCAAGGAATTTAAAGCTATGGTTGAGAATGAAATGGACTTGAAAATCAAATGTTTAAGGTTTGACAGAGGTGGTGAATTCACCTCCAATGAGTTTAATAACATGTTTTTTGAAGTTCATGGAATGAAGAGGAATTTTTCTGCCCCTACAACTCCTCAACAGAATGGAGTTGTTGAAAGGAAAACCCAGTCTATTCAAGAAGATGCTAGGACTATGATGAAAGAGGAAAATCTAGCAGAAGTCTATTGGAGAGAAGCTATTCATACTACTGTTTACATACTTAACATAGTTCAAGCTAAAGCTAACAACACAAAGGCTCCCTATGAGCTATGGTATGGAAGGATTCCTACTGTGAAGTACTTTAGAGTGTTTGGAAGCAAATTTTATATCAAAAGAGAAGAAGAAAACTTAGGAAAGTTTGATGCAAGATCTAATGAAGGTATCTTCCTTGGATATACTACTAAAAGCAAAGCTTACAAATGTTACAACAAAAGGCTAAGAAAAATTGTTGAAAGTGCAAATGTTAAAGTTGATGAAAACTCATAAAATTCAATTACAGTAGATGGATATGTGTTAGATGAACCTAATTGCATAGTAGTTGAGGAAGAAAAGGCTGATGAACAATAAGTTCATAACAAAGAGGAAGAAGCTCTAGAGAAGACCCCTAAAACCCGTAAGTATGTGCAAAAGAATCCTTTTGAAGATCAAATCATTGGAGATAAGAGGAAAGGTGTATTGACAAGAAGCAAAGCTGTTGAAGTTGAGGTAAATCTGTGTCTACTTTCTAAAGTTGAACCTAAAATAGTGAGTGAAGCATGCAAGGATGAAAATTGGATGAAGGAAATGGAAGAACTTATGTAGATAGAAAAGAATCAAACTTGGGAATTGGTTCCCAGATCGACAAACAAGAACATAATTGGAACTAAGTGGGTATTCAAAAACAAGTTGAATGAGAATGGAGAAGTAATAAGAAATAAGGCAAGACTTGTGTGTAAGGGTTACTCACAAGTGGAATGTATAGAATTTGAGGAAACTTTTGGTCCTATGGCTAGGATGGAAGCTATAAGAATGTTTTTGTCATTTGCAACACATAAAGACTTTAAAGTTTATCAGATGGATGTGAAGTCTACTTTTCTAAATGGTGAATTAGAAGAAGAGGTTTACATGGAACAACCAAAAGAATTTTAGTTTTCAAATCAACCGAATATGGTATGTAAGTTGAAGAAGGTGCTATGTGGATTGAAGCAAGCTCCCAAAGCTTGGTATGCAAGATTGAACAAGTACTTGACACAACAAGGATTTAGTAAGGGCACCACATATAGTAATCTTTACTTCAAAATTGAGGAAGACAAAATACTGATAGTAGTAGTATATGTGGATGATATTATCTTTGGTGGAAATGAGGCTATGTGTAAGAAGTTTATAGAGGAAATGTAGAAATAATTTGAGATTTCAATGTTTGGGGAGATGAATTTCTTCCTTGGGCTACAAATCAATCAAAGAGATAAAGGGATATTCATTTCATAGTCTAAATATGTCAAAGAAATTTTAAAGAAGTTTGGAATGGATGAATCCAAACCAGTATGTACTCCTATGGTGACTGGTTGTAAATTGAGCAAAGCTGATGATTCACCTAAGGTTTATTAGAGAAAGTATAGATCCATGGTTGGTGGATTGCTATATCTAACTGCTACTAGGCCAAATATCATGCATGTAGTTTGTCTTGTGGATAAATTTCAAGAAGATCCTAAAGAGACACATGTTGTAGCAGTGAAAAGGATATTTAGATATTTAAAAGGAACTCTAGATTATGGCTTGTGATATCCTAAGGATACTGATTTCACATTAAGTACTTATACAAATGTAGATTGGGCTGGTTGTGTTGATGATAGGAAAAGCACAAGTGGTGGTGCATTCTTTCTTGGATGTAGATTGGTGTCATGGTTGAGCAAGAAGTAGGATTCAATTTCCCTATCCACTCCATAGGTTGAGTATATTGTAGCAACATCATGTTGTACATAGGTATTATGGATGAGACAAACATTGAAGGATATTGGAGTTGTATATAATGAGCCTATTTCTATCTTTTGTGATAACATAAGTGCAATTAACATTTCAAAGAATCTAGTAATGCGCTCAAGGACAAAGCATATATCTATTAGGTATCACTTTTTGAGAGAAAAGGTTATGGAGAATGAAGTGAAGCTTGAGTATGTTCCTACAAAGGATTATATTACTGATATATTTACTAAGGCTCTTCTTAAGGATACTTTTAAGTATCTTCAGGAGAAGTTGGGGGTTATCACCCCTCCCTGTTTGAACTGGATTCATATGTAGATGCATCAGTCTAGTGGATCTATGGATCTATCTCTTATCTAGACTAATGTTGGTGGCTACCTCTTAGGGGGAGTAGGTAGTGTCACATGTTTCCGATTTGTTTGGGTGTACTCCTAAGCGGGAGTGTTCAGAGCAAGTTTTTTTTGGTTAAGTTTCAAAGAGGGAGAATAATGGAAACTCTTTTCTTTTCCATTGATGTCAAAGGGAGAGAGAGAATCATGTGAAAAAACTTATTTACTCAGGGGGAGAGAGAGAATCATGTAAGGTATCAGTGGATAAAGTTGTGTATGTTTTCTAATCATTATTATCAACCTATAAGGGGGAGAGAGTTTAGGAATGTTTTGTACGCTATCTAATCTAAAAAAAAAGAGAGAAGGAAAGAAAGTATGTTTAGAGTTGTGTTGTCTTTGGTGGATTTTCACATCTTGTGTTTCCATCAATGACAAAGGGGGAGATTGTTGCAAGGTGTTGTCATTGATTTCAACAAGAAGTCTACTGATTGGTGTTGTCATTGATGTCAACTATGGGATGAAGATGTTAAGGATATTGAGAAACTTGTGAAAAAGAGGAAAATAGGTTATGTATGTGTAGTTGAGACCTTGAGAAATTGTTGTGAGTACATGGAGCTATCTTTTTGTTATAGTGTCTAAAGATGAGTTGGAATGATGAAATGAGCTGAGATGTTGTCTTTGGTACTTGGTGTTTATGGGTGTTTTAGCACTTTCTCAACACAGGCAGTGCATAGGCGCACTACCTCTCTTGAAAGGTAGAAATTCGCAAGCAAGTTACCAATCGCTACCCCAAGGTCTCTCGGGTGTCAGGTCATGACGTACATGGAATTTCTTAGTTGATGTTTGATGTGATTTTGCTGGTAATCACAGGGTGGACTTATGTAGCTGGATGTGAGATGAATCTTGGAAGGAGCTCCTAAGATGGGAAGTTGATATGCAATTTGTTGCAGGTTCGAACAACAATCCGGAACTCCAATGTTATCTTAAGGTTTGGCTTTACAATGTGCAATGAACCTTAGCACAAGTCACTTATTAAAAGAAAAGGAAGAAGAGCAGGGGAGAAGAGAGTTTCCTGGATCTGAAACTAACTATGAACAATGATCATGGAGGTTTCTACCGTGGACAACTTCCTTAAAACAAAATTTCACTTAACCAAAAAACTCACAGTATCATGAAATTTGTGCTAGCTTCTAAGGACTGCAAATGATTAACCATTCATTCACCATAAACATGCATGAACAAAAGATCAAAGTTTGGAGTAGCTTTAATTTAAGTCTAGACTAACTTTACACAGCCATCTACCAATAGTAAATAGCAAAAAGTATGGACAAGAAAGTCATCAACACAACAAAAATCTTCACAACCACAAAAAATCATTTGCTAATCTATCTAAGTAATCTAAAACCATGAAGAACAACAAAGTAAATCTAACTAAATTAGCTAACTATGGGAGATGAATCATGAAACATGTAAAGAAACTCAGAAATCCACCAAAGTCAATGTATTGCTATTAAAATTTTTGCAGCATGTCATTACAACAACTCAACTCTCTCTTGAAAATGAGAGGAGACCCCCTATTTATAGTGCATGTACGGTGGACCCAAAGGTTGGTACATTGAAATTTGAAAATGACTGCGGGAGGGACGGAGCCCGACGGGTGGAACATCGTCGACTGATTGCTGTTTGGAACTTTGCTGCTAATAGGGCGGTGCTGGGGAGATCAAACCCTGAGTGGCGGAAAGTTGTTAGAAACGGCGAAAGGGAAACAGAGGTCAGAGAGGAGCATCTCAGTAGGCCAAGCCCGATGGATCTCAAAGATGTTCATTTAGACTTAGCCGTTGAAGACACGGGGAAATGCCAATCGAAGCAACGGGTCCCAGGCCGTAGAAAGATGAGGTCCTTTAGCCATTTTGAGATAGAAAATGTGGCAGAGGAATCTGCTAAGGGAAACCCATGAGGGCAGGCTCGGAGGATCCTAGGGACGTCGACAGAGGAAAACTACCAAGGGATCTTCACAAAGGCACATAACTTAGAAATTTGAGGGGGTGAAACATGGCCGGCTTGAGATGACACTTTTAGGGTTCACTAACCATTTGGGACACCAAAAGGGGGCACAAAAAATGAGGTGGCAAAAAAAATGACCCGACAAGGCAAAGGAGAGAGAGGGTCCCCGATCCGAACATGGCGTGTGTGCTGAGGGCACAACACTTGGTTTCCAATTGTTTTTTAGGAAATTTGATAAACAAAGTAAACTGTGTCGTGCAAGTGTTCATAGTTTGCCCCGATATTGTGCTTTGCATTTCTTTTGTGTTGATGCTATGCCTGTGTAGATCTTACAAGTTATTCAAGGTTGTCAGATGTTGCTATATTCAAAATTTTGGTTTTTGGATTGTTGTACAGTGCGAGATATTTTCACTAGTGTGTGAACCAATTGTTTAGTGATGTTTTCTGTGGCCTAGGAGAAATGTATTTTCTTCGTGTTTCTCCACTATTTAGCTTCATGTTATGTGGATTTAGGAAGTTTCTTATAATTCTTGTATCTTTATGTATTCAAGGTTTTACTTGATTTGATGCAGTACAAAGTGAGTTTCATTTATCAGTTTGCAAGTAAGGGTTACCAGTTGTTTTGAGTTGAAGTATTTGAATGATGCAAGGTTGGTGAAGTGTTTGATGAATCTCAAGTAGTTTGTGAATTACTCAAGATTGTGTTCAAGTGAATTATGTTGTCCAGAAGTTTCAGATTGATTTGAGGAAGCATGTACTTAATGTTTATGGTGTTTTGCACTAGTATTGGCCAAACTTGTGTTTAACACTGCATGCAAGCTTATGAAATCATGTTGAGGTGAGTTTGGATCTATTTGGGTCCTAATTAAGGATTTTTGTTGGTTTCCTTCATTCCTATCCACCGTGGGAATGCTTAGGTGCCGACCTATTTTGAATTTGAATGTATAACAAATACTTGTTGACCTTCTCTGATGATTTTCAAGATTTTTGAGGTTGAGGTTGATATAAATAAGTGTGGCATTGTTGTAAGTTATGGGATTAATGAAATAGGAAGTAAGATATGTTAGAGTCAAGTAATTAATTAACTTTACTCTCCTCTTAAGAATTCACTTTATGCACATATATTAGTCATTTAATAATTAATATTAATTATTAAATGCACTCACCTTTAGGGTTAGGGTTTCCTTTAGGTTTATATCTCCTTTTATAAGTATTGATCTCTTGTATTCACCTCTCTTGATTCATTTTTTTGATAATACATTTTGCACATTGTCAGAGCCAAACCTTTGTTTTTGTTCTCTCTCTTTCTCTGTGACAAGCTTCTTGCATGCAGGTGTTCATTGGGTTCTGTGGATTTGTATTTCTCAAATCCTACATGGTATCAGAGCCAGATCTGCTGCAGCTTGTTCAGTTTTTGAAAGAATTAGAGATCTAGGTTTTGGTTGCATCAGATCTATGTTTGTTTTATAGTTTTTTATTTGGAATAGGGGGTTTCTTTTTTTTTTTGGTGCACTTTGAGCTCAAACGAACCTCACCGTTGAGCTCGTAGCATCCAAAAACCCCTATTTTGATATAAAATATGACTGATTTGGTCACAGTTACACTAAAAGGAATTTTTTTTTTGCCCCAGAGCCGTATAACCCCATGGCACGCAGATCGATGCAACAATTAAAAAAAATTGTAAATTTTTTTTAAAAAAACACAAAGTTTTTTTAAAAATTCTGTGTTGCCCGCACAGAAGGAGGCCACCACCCTCCAGCCACCCGGCGGCCACCTGCCACTCCACCGTCGCCAGAGATTCCCACCGCTCGGCCACCAGCGGTGACTGCCAGCAGTAATCGCCAGCGGTATCCGTCAGAGGTAACTTCTAGCGGTAACCTCCAGAGGTAACCGCCAACGCTTATCGCCAGCATCACCACACATGTGACCAGGCAGTGGTAACCGCCAGCTCCAATAGCCGACGGGCCAATGTTTAGCCCCCTGGTCACTGAAAAGACCAGGGGCTTATTTTTTTTAGCTCCAAGGTGCTAAAAGGGGTATGATGGTCCTTTTTTCGCTACTTTCATTCAATCGGGTATAAAATGGTCTATTTTTCTCCGATTTTCAAACAAAAATAGGCGTTGGAAAGCTGGCTCCGAGCCCGTCCTGGTGGTATAGGAATTTTTTAAATTTTTTCCAGTTTGGTTGCATTTTTTCGCAGTCAAATTCAGATGATCCTTTTGCACTCCGAGGGGCATAACTTGCTCAATTTTGCTCCATTTTTCAAAAGCAAATAGGCGTTGGAAAGGTGGTTCTGTGATATTTCCAGATCTATAGCTTATTTCATCAGAAAATTATTCAAGTACATAGAGATTTGTCTCAAACATATACTACTTTCTATTGTTTTCTGGCTTTCAGTTTGTACTGGGGATTGGTTTTTAGCATTGTGGGGGGGTTTTTTTTCTTGCTTTCTGTCATTTACATCAGAAAACCAGAATCTATAAACACCAAAACAACAAAACCCCTTCTGCATCTTCTGTCTAGTTCTGAAAGACCACTAAATAATAATAATAATAAAAATTCAGAGCAGTTGAGGCACAGTTCACAGCATGGCCAATAGATCTATTAAGCCTCTCACACCACATAATTATCACACTTGGAAGGGTCGCATGATGACACTTCTCCAGTCTCGAGGGTTATGGTCCTGTTTGGATGAGGTTTAGTCTCAATTGACTTGCCCCTTTGAGGTTATGCAGCACAGGAACAATATGGATCAGGCTATGGGATTGATGGATTTGCACATTTTAGACAGCCTCTTGTTTCATCTTGAAGGGTGTCTCACACCTAGAGCCATTTGGACCAAGTTTGATGGACTTTTTGGCACTGTCAACGAGTTCAGAGCATTGCAGCTTGAGGCCGAGTTGACTTCCTTGGTACCTGATTCATTTCCTTTCATTAAGGACTTTCTGATGAAGTTAAAACAACAGAGATCTATCTTGCAGGGTTGTGGAAAGATTAAGACTGATACAAAGTGCATCTTCTTGATCCTCTCCAAGCTTCGGGGTCCATTTCAGATCTTCTCTTCGACATTCTATTCCACCATGGATGCATTGGGAAACCGCTTTACCATGCCTACATTTGAGGTGTTTTGTGATTGGTTGACACGAGAGCAAGCCAAGATATCACAGTTGGATGCTCTCACAGGATCACAACACCAAGCATTGGTAGCACAGTCATATCAAGGGAAGTAGAAGCAGAAACATAAACCAAAGACCACAAAGCATTGGATGGATTCCAGTTCACAACACACCTCTGATTCACCTTCTCTTAAGGGGGAATCATCGAAGAAAGACAGACCTAAGTATGCTTATTGTACTAAGCCAGGACATGATGAGTCCAAGTGTTATGAGAAGAAGATAGATGCATATGCAAAATAGGTTTAAGATTTGATAGCTCTTCTTGAGAGGAACAATATTCATCACTCTTCTTCATCTACATTAGGCAAGTCTTCTTCTTCTTCATCATCTTCATTCCAGACAGATGAACAGGCCCCACATAAGGGTCATGCATTATGTGCAACCACCAGTTCACATTCATCTAGATGGCTACTGGATTCAGGTGCTTCACACCATATGGCATCTTCTCAGAACATGTTCTCATCTTTCGAGGCTACATCCTCACCACACATATTGATGGGTAATAACACTTATATGAGTGTATGTGGGAAAGGTTCTATCGACATTGATGATGGTACATTCAATGATGTACTATGTGTTCCATCTTTTTCCACTAATCTTCTCTCCATCTATCAGATTGCTCACAGTGGGACAGGGAAAATAGTTGAGTTCACACCTGATTCAATGCACATTAGAGACATTCAGACTGGCAACATTGTTGCAACAGGGACAGTTGATCATTCTTCCCGTTTGTATGCATTCACACACTTTGGTCCACCATCTCCACTGTCTGTGTTTTCCTCTCTTTCTACAAGAGAGCATGCAGTATCTGAGGTGAAGTTTGGTCACTTGAACTTATGTGTTCTTCCATCTGTTCATGAGACTAGTGTTGAGACTTCTACACCTCTACCTCCTATTGAGATCACATCTGTTCAACAGGATTCCTCTTCAGCTACGACTGACATTGTTGCTCCACTCATCGAGCCATCACGTGTAGTTTTTGAGGCCATATCAGAGGATATTCCTTTCCTCATAGATGATAGTTTTAGCACACCTGTTATCCCATCTTCATTGGATATTCCATTTCAGGATCATCTTGAGTTGTTTGATTCACCATCTTGTTATTCAAACACTCCTATAGTTCCATTCTTCAGTGAGCATCATCCAGGACTTCTATTTTCACCTCACATCCAGGGATTTCCTCTTCCTTGACCGTTGGATCTGTTTCTTCCTTCGAGGAGACACATTGTTTTGATCATTGGCATAGGGGTTCTCTCATTCTGGGTGGGCTTTGGAGTCTCTTCTCTCTCCTATGGGGGGACCATATTTTGTACTTGTGTGATAGAAGCAGTTCTTGGGGGGTCATGTTGAGTCCTTCTTCTATCTCTCTTCTTCTTTCACTCTTGTTCATCTCTTTTTGGAGAGGAGTTTTTTCCCATTGGGTTTTCTCCTTTTCTCCGCTTTACAGAGATTTAGTTGTATTTGGGTACCTGATCAGGCCTAGTTGCCGGGACCCAATTTTACTTTCATGCATTGTAGTTCCTTTGCTTTCTTCTACATTGTTTGTAGCTGCATTGTAGCTCATCTTAAGGGGTGGTGTTAGAGTAAAGTAATTAATTAACTTTACTCTCCTCTTAAGAATTCACTTTATGCACATATATTAGTCATTTAATAATTAATATTAATTATTAAATGCACTCACCTTTAGGGTTAGGGTTTCCTTTAGGTTTAGATCTCCTTTTATAAGGATTGATCTCTTGTATTCACCTCTCTTGATTCATTTTTCTGATAATAAATTTTGCACATTGTCAGAGCCAAACCCTTGTTTTTGTTCTCTCTCTTTCTCTGTGACAAGCTTCTTGCATGCAGGTGTTCATTGGGTTATGTGGATTTGTATTTCTCAAATCCTACAAGATAGAGGTAAGATCAATGTGAGTGAAGTGTGATGCGAATTTGAGCAGAGTAGTGTGAATTTTAGTGTTAGGGTTCCTAAAGGCATTAAGCTAAAGGAATCCAAAATCATTCAAGCGAGGCTGTGAGTTTGTTGGAGCATTGTGGTGGATTTCCTTATTTCATTGAGAAGTGTTCTTTTTGTAACATTCTTCTTCTATCTTCTTGTATTTCTTTCTATGACAGTGAGCCCTTGTACTGCTTTTGTGATTACCTATATTGTGAGCTAATCTTCACCGTGGTTTTTCCCTCATTGGGTTTTCCACATAAATCTAGTGTTCTATTGTGTATGATGTTGCTATTTCAATTTCTGTTATGTGCATTCCATATTTAATCATACGAACAAAATAAGGGTTTAATGAATGCATGTGGATCTAATTATTGTAGAGGGTTTTGAAGGTTTAATTTTCTACAATTGGTTCAACCCCCTCTCAGTTGTCTTGTTCATTTCAACATGTGACACATTCTTCTATGAAATAGCCAAATCTCATTGATTTCAGTCATGAAACAATAACCATCAAAACCTTTGAGTTGATAAACATTTACATCCGTCCTTTTAGCAGCAACCACAGTTTCAAAGCCTTCTCTAATCTCACAGCCATCATCCTAAAACATAAGATTGTATCCTTTGATACACATTTTTCCAACAATCAAGAGGTTATGTTTTAAAACCTTAACATAAAGAACATCATTAGTGTTATGCTTGCCATTAAAACTAATTGAACCTTTTCCAAATATATTAGTAGATGTATCATGACTAAACCTAACTAGTATTCCTTCACATTTTTCAAGTTTAACAAAATTACTCTTATAACCAGTCATATAATTAGATTATCCACTGTCAATGATCCAGTAGTTCTTCTCCTATCTAGCATGAAAAGGAGACACCAAAGTTCCTTCAGTATTAGTACTTGCTCCAAGAGCCATTTCCTTCACACATCTCTTAGAGTTAGTAGAATTAGTTTCATATTTTAAAGCCATGAAAAAAAATTCACCATACTCATCATCCCCATAATTAGATTCATCATCAGATATACTTGCATCTTCTCTAACATAATAATTTTTTTTAATCATAAGCTCTGTTTGGACATCTTGAAGCATAATGACCTATCTTTTCGTAACTAAAATATTTGAAAGGTAATTTACCTTTGTACTTTGTAGTACCCTTTTTCATTCTTTTGACAAAGTTAACTTCGACATCATCAAGATCCTCCTGATTTGATATCTCAACCTTCTCTATTTTTCTAGCCTTAAATGTAGTCTCAACTTTTGCATTAGTTGTACCATGTTCTATCATTTCAAAAGTAGTTAAAGAACCATACAACTAATATCTAGTATATTGATTCAAATTTTGTAATTAACTTTCTGATTATAAGATTTAAGAAGAGTTCTGAGTACCTTCTTTACCACTTCTTCTTCTTTAGTTTCTCCACCAAGACCTTTGATGTCGTTGAAAAATTCATCCACCTTCTACAAGTAGCTTGTGATGTTTTCATCTTCAAACATTCATAGGGTCTCAAACATGATCTTTAGATTCTACATCTTAGCTTCCTTGACCTTATCATATCCTTCATAAATGCTTTCTAACTTTACCAAAATT
Organism: Sequoia sempervirens; assembly: GCA_007258455.2. Lineage (NCBI taxonomy): Eukaryota > Viridiplantae > Streptophyta > Pinopsida > Cupressales > Cupressaceae > Sequoia > Sequoia sempervirens. The sequence continues at coordinate 140,964,711 of VDFB02000015.1, forward strand.
TCTCTAGCAGTTTTTCAGATTCATAACTTTCACCAATTTAGAATTAGCAAGACCACTTAAGAGAGCATACCTTGATTTACCATTATGTTCATAGGTATTGATCTCATCATCAATCTTTGGACCATTTGCAGGTATAGTATATCTAGTCTCAATAGACTTCCAGATTTCAAATCCAAGAGAAACTAGAAAACCTTCCATCCTTGTCTTCCAAAATGCATAATCAAATCCATCAAACAAAGGAACATCTTTCTTTTGTGTCATCCTAGATCTACCTCAAGAGGTTAAGCTTTCTTCTAAGGAACCTTTATCTGATACCAATTTTTGAATGCACAAGACAACTAAGAGGGGGGTGAATTAATTGTACATTAAAACTTCAAAATCCTCACAAACATTCAGATCCACATTAATTCAATTAACCCTTAATCTGATAGAATGATTAATTATGAAAGTAGATAACTAAAATAGAACCAAATCAACACCATACACAAAGAAACACTAGATTTATGTGGAAAACCCAAGATAGGAAAACCATGGTGAGGATTAGCTCACAATATAAAGTAATATGAACACCGATTACAAAGGGCTCACTACCCAAAAGAAAGAAAGGCTCACTACCAAATGCTCACTGATAGAATATAAAATAAGATAGAGAAGAGTGTTACAATGATAAATCCATCTCAATGCAATAGAAAAGTCCACCATAGCATCACCAAAACCTTCACAATCTTACTGAAGAATAGTAGACACCTTCTTCTCACTACATCCAGTAATCTAACACATGAAAGCTCATAATGCACTACAAAAATTCATACCTCACAACTTTTCAATTCACATCATTCACATCACACACACCTCTCTTCACATCCCTCAACAACTCAACACATTTATACCATCTTAAGCCTTGAAAACATTCTCCAAGGTCAACTATGCACCTCAACCGTGCAAATTCAAATTAGGTTGGCACCAAAACATTCCCGCAGTGGAAAGGAATGAAGGTAGACCACAACACACCTTAGCTAGGACCTAAATCCACTCATACACATGTTGTCTTTCAGTTGTGACAATATTTGTCCTTGATTTCAAAACTGTGATTTGGTTTGGCATCTTGGTGTTTGGTTGCCATTGGCATTGGTTTACATTCAGATGGTTTTAGTTGGTTTTGGTATTCAATACTTATTCATGAACATTGTGTTGGTTATTATTCAGATTTATGAATGCAATATATCTTCAGATGGTTATGGTTACTGACAGTGTTGATACAGATTATTCAGATGATGTTCATTGTGACAGGGGCATGCATTGACTTTTGTTATAAATGGTATTGCTATCTTGACAGGTCATTAAGGTTGATCATTGGTTCAAATTATTCAGGTATATTATTTCAATTACCAGGTTAATCATGGCATCATTAGCAAGATTCATCTGAATATGTCTTTTATTGAACTTTGTGGCTTGATCTCATAGTCAGCTTCTAAAAGTGATCTTTGGTTATCCTGGTGTTATTTGCATATGACTTTGTACAAGTCACCTATTTGGCTCAAAGGTAATTTTTATGACAATTTTATAATGTTGTTTTGGGCATCATTTTTGGATATCTTGCCTTGGTAAATGACTTTGATTAAAGTCATATTTGATTCAAGCTAAATGATTATTTTCCTTACTTAAAAGTCATTTGGAAATGACATGGCTTTGACCTTTTGGTAATTATTGCTCAATGGTATTATAGTGGTCGACATTGTTGAAAAGTCTTCAAGTTAGCATGATATTTTGATGGAAGTATTGGGTCGACACCTCTTTTAGCATTTTCTTCTATGTGATCATTAATTCGACATTCTTTGAAGGACTTTGACTCAGATTTTGGTCTATTTTAATAATCTCTATGTGCTAACAACTTGATTGCAAAATATTGAGGTAATAATGTGGTTGACATCCTTGGACAATGAGCTCAACAATCTTTTGAGTTGTTCATTAGTATGATTTTTGATTTATTCTGGACTTCAAATCACATTACATTTTAGCAAAGTCATCGATTGAATGAGAATGCAAATAGAGAAAAATGTGGTTAATGATTTTCATTTGGCTAGGTATGAAACCCTAGCCTCACCGCCGCCATGAAGGATTGTTTCATTGAATTTTTTGCTGCTCTCCTTACTCTAGCTAGTTGTAATGGCTGTGACAGGATGCAAAAATAGTATGGATGCTATGTTTGGTGCGCCTCACTGGCTGGAAGCTCAAAAGTGGTTGAAGGAAATTGTGGGAGCTGCAATTCTGACTGGTATTTATGTGTTTTTCTTGCTGCTAATTAGGTATTCCTACCTCTCATTGCTGAATGTCTTCGAAGGGAAATTTCTTATCTCTTCAGATTCATGCCTATTCAGGTATCATTTCCATCATTTGGTGTTTCTATTTAACAAATTTCAGTTACTGGTCTTTTTGCTCGAATCTGGAAAAAGATAAATGGTTACTTATTAATCTTTGTTAGAAATGCTTGATTAGAGTTCGGTTATACTTTTCCCATCATGGGTATTCTGAAAGTATTGTTTATTTTGATTTTTGGTGAAGATAATGGTCCAGTTACAAATTCTTTTCAAACCCTTGCAGTGATATTATTTTTTCCTGTGGTGCCTGAAACAAAACAGTTCTAGCAACTAGTTGGGTAAAAGATATTTTTGAAAACGACATCTGTGAAGAATTATTTTTAGCAAATCTATATCTTTGTATTCATATAAATACAATGTTTCATCACTGTGAGTTAGATGATGTGATTTTGTGATAGCGTAACCTATTGTATCAAAAAATGAAATGTTGAAAAAGCTTTGTTATTAAAAAATTGAAAACATGTTGCAGAGAACTGATGTAAACCTTATTTATTTAATATTTTAAGGATTCATTGTGTTGAATCTTTAGGGTATTAGATAGAGAGGTATGAGTGAGCTTATCTAAGAAACAGAGAGATTCTCTGTGTTATTGTAATTCTGAAATCTGTGTAAGGGGTTGGTGCTCCTTGAAATTGGTGTTTCAAAATGAGGGGTTGGTGCCCTTGAGTTGGTGCTAAAAAATTAGCCTATAAGGCATTGTTAACAGTGGTTTTCAAATAAGAGCCTGAAAGGCAGTAGTTTAGGAGTGGTTTTTCTACCCTAGGAGGGTTTTCCACTCGACAAATCTTATGTCTCATTGTTCATTTGTTGTTTCACTGCTTTACTATGAGAATGCTTTATTGTTCACTATTTTGCAATTACATTTCTCATTTCAGTTTATGAATGATTGCATTCAACTCATGAATGCATTTATCATTGAAATGTTGAGAACAAATATGTATTATGGTTTATTTTTCTAAAAATTATTAAAATATGTTAAGACACTGATTCAACCCCCCCCTCTCAGTGTCATTTTCACTCCAACAACACACCACACCACACTTCCAAAAAATCCAAAAGTCTTCTGTTACTTTCTATGATGATTGGAATAGTAACAAGTGTAGCAAGTTGCAGCCTAAAGATTATCAATGAACAACACCAAATATCCACAAGAATGTATCCAATAATCCTAGCACAAAGACTTCAAGTTATTAAACAAATTCATACACAAGAAAATAAATCTACAAACACAATACTGTAGCTAAAATTCTATCAAGATCAAATCTGAATTCCCTTCAACAATGAAATATTATGCCACTTTAACAAACCAATTTCAAGATAATGTGATAAGAGAGACATAAGAACAATCTTACATGCAACAAATGTGCTCCAAAATAAAGGTTGGAGGAAAATATACTTCTTTTATTGGTTAATTTCAATATGCACATTAAACACAAAGATTCAAGTATGCTTTCTCAAAATGGGTAGAATTTTACCTCAAAAGATCAAAGGTCCATTACAAAAGAAACTCCCTCATTTATATAGAGGAGAGTTGAGAGATAATCTAGGAAAGCAATAACTAATTTGACTTATTCAACAGGAGAGTTCGATTTGATTTAGGACTTCTCTGTTTTTACATGTAATTACTTTTCATAAAAATACATGTAAAATATTGAAAACTAATTACATAAAGCATGAAAAATACTGAAAAAGTAAACTAAGGGAAAAACAAGGCACACTCAACTTTCTTCGCCATCTTTCTCCAAGAAATCTTCGTACTTCTTCATGATCACTTGAAATTCTTCATTATTAGGACCTAAAGTATGCTTGGAGATAGCAAGGACTCTTATGATTGACTCCTTCATAGTGTTGTAAGCTTTCTCATGCCTTTCTAAATACACCTTGAGGTTATCTAGGGTTAATTGAATATCCATCAACCTGTCCATCAAAGCCATTGACAAGGATTGATCTTCAAATTATTTTTGGATCATAGACATGAATTCCTAAACAACTTCATCAGAGGAAAGAACTTTTTGATTATCATCAAGCAACTTACAAGGAAACTCCTCAATTTTGTTGACAAGATGCAAATAATTGTCTTTGCTGACTTCTTGAGAATCTTGCAAATCTTTGATCAATTATTTGATGATATTAATCTTGCATATCATAATTTCCTTTACCTCAACAAACATCTCTCTATTGGAAATTATCCCAATTTCACCAATGTATCAAGTGTGAGTTTCTTCATCTTGATCCAATCTTCTAAACCATTCTCTATTTCTTGTTGCTCTTGGGAAAATGTATTAGTAGTTTTATCCCTCTAATCTTATGCTTTTCATGTTTACCATTCTCTCTACAAAAGATCTTAGGAGTTGTGTACCCTGTGCTATCATTTTATCCAGAAACTCACCGACTGCTTTACCTCTTGAATGCACCTTTCCAACCTTTTGAATAATTGGTACTTCACTACTTGCGACTATATGATATAATGAATTTGAAGATTGGGTAATCTTCTGAAGCAACGAAGCTAACTACTCTGCTTTGGCCTTGTATTCATCTTTACTCTTCTTCACTTCACCAAATTTATTGTAGACACGCAAAATGTACCGATTGACATTACACATTTGATCTCGACTACTAACACCGTTTCATCCTAAATCATCCCTCAGTCTAACCATTTAATCGAATACCCTTATTTGATTAAATTCATCAATCTTCCTCTCTTAATTAAGTAAATCATTTATTTGATTAAGTCACTCTCTTGTTAATTAAATCAATCAATCTGATCTAATTAACCCTAACTCTTTATTAATTAAATAAATTAATTTTATTTAATTAATTTCTAAAGTCTATCTCATTAAATTAAATAAATTAAAAACTTATTTGATTTAATCTAACATTCATCTCCTTTAATTAAATAAATAAAAAATATTTATTTAATTAATATCTAAATCACATTCTTCTCATCCTTGATTTAAATCAACCCATAAATCTAAGTCAAAATTGTCACATCATCTAATCCCTTCATTAAATTAATTAACCCTTGATTAATTTAATCCTAATCCATGTCCCATCCTCTAGCTTTTGCCACTTGCACATGAAAATAGATTTAATTCATTTATTAAATCTTTATTTTCTCTCAACATGGCATAATAGAGGAATATTCCTTCAAGTTTGAAATCCCTCCAAGTGGACTTAGTCCTTCCAACAAGGCATTTATTTCATCTTACAAGTCATTTTTCCTTGAGCCAAGTGGCATTTAAGACATTCCTTTTTCCCTCTTACATGTCATTTCATTATTTTCAAATATCACCTAATTGCATTTATGGGCACATTCATTAAAATGTGCACATCCTTCATCCATCCATCTCTCGACAAGTGGCATCTTGTCATTGGTTGAAAGTTAGTCCCACATTGCTTCATTTTGGGCATTTCTCCATCTTGTATTTCTATAAATAAGAGGCTTATTTCCTCATTTCATCATCCACAATTTGAGCAAACTTACTATATTCAAATCCATACTCAAGCATAAAAATTCTCATCCATTTCATCAAGTCTTAGCTAGGTTATGCAGGTTTTTCATCATGAAGCACACTTGAAACCTTCAACAAAGTGGATCACTCTTCATCACATATCAATCTTGCATCATAGGAGTTAGGAAAGGGCCAATTTTCACACCAAATTAGCACCAATTCCCCCATGGGATCAAGAGTTTGCTTGTTTAGTTAGGATTTAATCTATCTTATTGCTTTCTTATTGTGTTCTTCATTTCACTTCCTAATTTAAGCTTTGCAAATGGATTTCATGAGGAACTTAGATTCTAACTTGCATTTCAAACTTCTAATGTGTTTGTTTCTTGTGTTTTGCAGGTACTAGGATCTTGGTTCTACATTTTTGCGCTAGAAGGAGGGCTAACTAGTAGTTTAAATCACATTTTTCATCAAATTCTATTGTTTTTTTTCTCTATTTTTTGTGTCTATAGGGAACTCCACTACTAGCAGACCAGCGTTGCTGTATAGAACTGCTAGCATCCCAGCGTCACCATATAGCACCACTGTAAACTTCAAATAGCGACACTTTAGTGTTCCCGCCCAGAATTCAAAATCTCAAACTGCACCGCTGGGTCTATATTCACACGCTAGAATTTTTAAATTCCAAACTACACCATTGGGCTAAATAGCGACGCTATCACACTCTCTGTCCTTGCTGCAGAACAACACTGACTGAAAAATAGTGCTATATAGCATCGCTGGATCTTTCAAACTGAATCGCCTGTGCAGGTTCCACCACTAGAGTAAAGTAAAAAGTGAAACTCAATTTTTTTTTTATGACATGTGCCTTTTTCAATTATGATCATTTAGGTTATTACTTGCTTTCCTGACCTCTTGTTTTGTAGGTCTAACTGGTTTTCTTATAGGTTGGCTTGATAAAAGGTAAAGGAGCCAAGAGGCATGATGATGTCACTCTCTCATAATACCAAGTGTTTTTAAACACTTTAGTGTTTGTTTAACACTCTTAGAGAATTCACAATTTTCTCTTACAAATTTGTTATCTTTCATATGCTTAGGACCTACTAATTCTCTTTTGGGATCTAAAAAGAACATTTCAATTTCTTGTTACAAAGGGCTAAAATGAACTTTAGGACAAACTCACTAGATTTGGTTTGAGGATTAACAATTGAACAAGGAAAATTTTCACATTTCCTTTGGTGCTTAAAAATAAATCATTATTGCTTTGTGGGTTTAAAATGAACAAGTGCTTCTTTGTTTTGTAATTGCTTACTCAAAATAATACCATCGAAAGGACGTATGCACTTCTCTCACGCCTCATGACGATCTTGAGAATCAAAAGGCCTTTTGGTGATCTTAAGTTGGGTAAAGTAATTGCCTCCAAATTTCATTTTGGGATTAAAATTGAACAAAACATCTTGAGAGTGTGAGTGGAGGGTATTGTGTATATTCTCTCTCTTTGTGTTGCAACAAAGATTGATTGAGTTACAGATATTACTTGCTCTCTTTTGTTTATCCTAGAGGGCCTACCTTGTGGGAAAAAGTACTCACCCAAGGGAACAACCCAATCGGTAACACGCTAAAGCCAAGTGTATTTCTAGCCGATATATAAGTGTGGATATTGGAACAAAGGCCAATATCACATGGTTGGTTCTGACGAGAAGGGTAGCAATATTCTCTCACCGCATGGATCAATCCTTACGAACAAAAATTATGAATTAAAACCCTTGTTTAGAAGGCCAAAATCCTTAATCTATTTGTTGGTGTAAGAACGGTTGTTCTGAATCCGCTCCACACTTTTACGGTTTTTAGTAGAAATGGAAAGTATGCCATGGGAGTTTCATGGGTGCTGATGCTTGGCTGCTCCGTATAAGTGAGTGCCGTGGAGGGGAGCTAGTGGGGTCAAGCATCTAACCATTCACTAAAAATAAGTGTAGCTGGACTTGTCCAAGTGGGGATTCAACAAATAAAGTCTTTCATAGCCATAGGGTTGTACTTGTTCTTGGTTTTAAAAAACTTTGCTTGTTCGAAAACATTGGGAAACAAACATTTAACATTGTCATCAAAACTTCAAACCCTTTAGGAAGCAAATACAATTGACCAAATTCATTTGTTATTGCTTTCCCTTGGGATTATATCCTTAGAGGTTTCTAAACACTTGGATTTATATCTCAATTTGCTTACTAAAGTAAACAATATGTAACTCTTGCCTTGATTTCATCAAAGTTCCACATAATGTACTTTATGGAATGAGAAGAAGTTAAGACATAGGGAATCTAGTTTGAAAAGCTAATCAAGAAGTGTTTGTGGTAAAAATAAGTCACTAAGCAAAGCTAAGAACAATTGGACCCCACACATGTGTCTCTAATGATTTCATGCAAAATCAAAATTCAGAAACCAAAGTCAAAAGCTCTTAGTCCAAAAGAACATCAAAAGAATTTCTCAACGCTCTACGAATTCAAACAAAGATTACTTTTCAACTCTTACAAAAGAGCTTCAAGAAACAATCCCAATTTGTGTGAGTTCTTTTGTCAACAAATTCCAAATCTTTTTTGGGAATTTGAACACCTTGTTTAGATTAAAGCATGTTCTTGAAAACAGAGGTCTTGTAAACATGAATCTTTGTAGGTACACCTAGGATCAAAGTCAAAACCTTCATCCATCTTTTAAAATGTCAAAAAAAAATCATCCCACCATCAACTCTTGAAAATCTTGAATCATCCTTCATGCTAGGCTTTTTGGCAAATAAAAATAATTGAATTAAAATCCTTGAAACAAATAAAAAAAATCCTTGAATCAAAACATAAAAATCAAAATCATCTTGTTTAGCTAGGTATATATATATGCATCCTTCTTCATATGCTTAGTTGAATTATCATCTTGTTTGGTTAAGTGTGGGTAGATGTATCCTTCTCCCTACACTTAATCAAAATATCATTTTGTGAGCAAGTATATCCCATAGTTAACATCCAACATCTTGGGATCCATTTGTTCATTATCCGAAATCAAAGCAATCCATAATCAAATCAAGGTCAATCCAAAAATCCAAGAATCCAAAATCAAAATCCAAAACAAAATCCAAAATCCAAAAAAGTCCTAAAAGGCTAGCATCCCCTCAAGATCTTTTAAGAGTTAAATCATCCACATCATCCATCTTTCACACATCTCCATCATTTCACCTTTGATCCTTAAATCATCCTAAGTTTTCTCTTTTGTACCTAAAATTAGATCAATCCAAAGAATTAGAGATTCATCTCCCACATTATTGAAAATTGATCCCTATTTTATGGTGCAAACTGGATCTCAACACAAGAGGAACATGGAAGCCAACAAAGAAACATCCACTTCAAGTGACCTAAGTCAAACAAATTCTGAAATGAATCTCATGGGATCAAGCAATCCTCTAACTAACTTTCCTTCATCATGATAAAATCCTCAAGAGGAATTTCAAGTGGAGGATCTTACCAATAATCCCTTCAAAATGACACAAGATGAGATCACCGAGATGGTCCAAAATCCTGAGAATCACAAAATTATCAACATCATGATGAGACTCAATCCCTCACTATACATGCTTGAATTAGCAAAGCAAGGGGATAAACTCCCTTCCGATTTCGATGTGAGCACTATAGTGGAGCCATATTTTGGGGTCATGCCCCCAATCTCATCCACAATCTCCATCTCATCCACACCTCCATTCCAAAACATCGCCCAACCCATCCCCCAAATTACATCATCCATTGCTCCAACCCAACCCATAGTTAGCAAAGGAAAGTGCATTCTCAATGCACTACAGACATATCCCCTCATAAACAATCAAGATTTGGATGAAAACACCATCTTGGGACAATCCATACCCCAAAATCCATCACATCCATATGACCCCCTCACCTTTCATGATCCTAATGACCCATCATCATTTCGTACAACACCTCAAACTTCTCTCCCCATAACCTCACAAGGAGAAGGAGACTTATTTGGACTAGGGAGCATCTTTGACACTACATCTTCATCATTCCCCCAAGGGAGTATGCTGCTCACATTTCCACCACTTCCACCATTATCCACATCAACCCTTGGTTTAGGGCTTCCCCCTTTACCAAACATCAATCAACAAAATCAAATCAACCCACCAATCATCAATCAAAGAACCATATCAAATCCTCAAATATTGTCATCGATATCACAACAACAGATGGCAACCATCCCGATAGTGCAAGCCACCACCATCACATCATTATCCATCCCCCAAACATCTCAAAACATGGTCTCTCAAGGACCAAGCATATTGATCACACCATCCACCACTCAAAACTCACTCATCAATACAACAGTGCCTCTCATTACCACAACAAGCACCATTCCAAACCCACCTCCGCCACCACCACCACCCAATTCAAATACATCAAACCAATACAGTATTGCATTGCAAGCCACTCAACAGGCTGCCTATTAGAAGGAAATCCAACAAATCCAAAACCAACAAGCTTCCCAAGCCACTCAAGCTGCTCAAGCTGCACAACAAGTGCTACAAGTGCAACAAGCACAATAGGATGCACAAGCCCAAAACTTATTACAACAACAAGCACAACAAGCAGCTCAAGCCGCTCAAGCAGCGTAGGCTGCACAAGCCGCACAAGCTACATAAATTGCACAAGCTACCCAACAAGCACAAGCCCAGGCTCAAGCACAATTGCAAGCTCAAGCCCAATACCAAGCTGCCCAACAAGCACAAGCCCAGGCTCAAGCACAAGCCCAATACCAAGCTTCCCAACAAGCGCAAGCACATGCACAAGCACAATACCTCACACAAAAACAAGCAGCCCAACAACAAGCATATTAGCAAGCGTTGAAGTAATACCAAGAACAACAGGAAGCAGCTCGATTAGTAGCCCAACAACAAGTGTTGTTGGCACAACAACAACAACAACAAGCCTAGCAACATGCACTGTTAGCGCAACAACAATAGGATCAACAACAAGCGTTGTTGGTACAACAACTACAAGCATACTTGGAGCAACAAAATGTGCAAATACCAACCAACCCACCCATCTCGCCAACAATTGAACCACCACAAAACACCTTCACTCCACCCTCTGATCCGTAAAATGACATGATAACACAAATCAAGTTGCTCTCACAACAAGTGTTGAATCTTCAGTTAGGGGGAACCACCAAAACACCCAACAACTTGTGTCCTTACTCGTTCAATAGGAGTCTTACAATGAAACCATTCCTGAAGGGATTTGAGATCCCCAAATTTGATAAATACCGTGGGAGGGGAATCCCTGAAGATCACATCAGGGAATTCCAAGTTCATTGTATGGAAGTCACATATGACGATACCTATCTAATACGGTTGTTTCCTAGAAGTTTGGCTGGCCAAGCCATGGAGTGGTTCTCTCGCCTTCCTCCTGGCATCAAAAAGTTCCAAGAGATAGTAGACACATTCATCAAAAATTACGCATTCAATATCGGAATGGATGTCAGTCTAGAGGAACTATCAGCTCTAAAACAAGGGAAGAATGAATCATTTGCTTCATTCCTACAACGATGGCTATCCAAGGCCAATTAAAGCAAATGGGCCATGCCTGAAGAACAAAAAGTTTGTACTATCATTTCGAATCTCAATGGAGCCTTGGCATTCCACCTTAAAGTGCAAGGTATCACCATAAATGACCAGTTGATCTCCAAGGCACGTAACATTGAATGAGCCCTTATGTTACAAGGAGGATCACCCGCATATCCCAAACAACAAAACAATCACCCATCCAATAGTTACAACGACAAACCACGTAGATGGGAAAGAAACAAAATTTTTACCAACGATGGTGTTGTTGACACCAAAGTTGTCATCAACGCCCCTTGGAAAAACATACCCACACCCCAACAACAACCCCAAAACCATCATCAAAACAATCATCAAGCTAATGCAGCGACACAACAGCTGAAAAATCAAGTGATCAACAACATTAACAATCAAAGGGGGGCACCCCAGTGAAACAAAAAATTCCCCAAGTGGAAGTACATTGCTCTTGGGGAACCAATTGAGGTCATCATGAAGAAATTAATAAATGAAAACCTCATCAAGGCTCCCACCTATGAGAATTACCAAGAACCGGATGTGAAACCACCCTGGTACAATGAAAACCAGCTCTATGACTTTCACAAAATCAAAGGGCACACCAGTAACAGTTGCATGAGGTTGAAAAACCTAATCCATGACCTCATTGATCAAAAAATCATAAATTTGGAGCAGCCAGCAGGAAATCAGAACCTCAAGATATACATGAATTTGATGCCTAACCAAAATAACAAAGGGAACAATAACACGGATAAGGGAAAAGGAACCTTCAAGAGAATGAATCATGTATATGACCATGTTGTCGCATCCTTAGATGAATATTGCACTACCATCACCATCAAAGGAGCCCATGCTGATTGTGGAGTCACCACAAGAGGAGGGAAAATTACCATTGCAGGGTCATCTTAGCTAAACATAGCACCCAATACCAACTCAAGATATGTTCCCAATGGTTATAATGTCCTTGATCAATTGAAAAGAACCCCAACAAAAATCTCCATCATGGAGTTGCTAAAAATTTCATCCACCCACAAAAAAAACCTTGAGGAAGCATTGGCTTCATTCATTGTCCCTGCGGATCTTGACACGAAACAATTCCAAGCTATGGTCGGAAACATCATTACCCCGAATCTCCTTATGTTCTTCGATCAATATTTTCTCACCCAACCATCTCACAACCACACACTCCATTTAGAGCTCCTAGTGCAGAAAAACAAAGTGAAGCGAGTCTTGGTGGATGGAGGTGCATGTTTGAATATTTGTTCCCTCAAGCTCATTAAGAACCTGAAAATCTCTGAAGATTCCATCGAAAAAGGAAAAGGAATCACAATCAGGGTGTATGACGACCAAGAAAGAGTGTCCCAAGGCACAATCCAACTCCCTATTCAAGTAGGGCCAACAATCATGGAAACCACTTGTCAAGTCCTTGACCTTGATCTACCTTATAACATTCTCCTGGGACATCCATGGATCCATGCAATGCAAGCAGTAGCATCAACCTTCCATAAATGCATCAAATTCACATATGAAGGCCAAGAGGTCACCATCAATGGGGATCCCGAACAATTCTCTTACTGCAAGAACCTAGAGGAAAAATATTATAAAATCCCTCAAGTTCCTAAAAATGATGAAGGCCCATCAACACCATACATTGATCCAGCCACTCTCGCTCCCACTTCTGCAACAGAGACACTCATCACTCTTGCCATTCCCACGATCTCTGATATCAAAGTCATCATCCAGGATAATGGTTGTGGAAACTATACAATTACCAAAAATGCTTTTGTGGTAGGAGAGTTACCACAATCTCCCAGATCACGAGGACGACCACAATCAAATGAAGCCTCCACATCCCAAACATCCACTGAAGGATATTCTAACTTCAAAAGTTGAGGAGATATCGACTGAGAAGTAATAGAGGAGGACCTATCCCATCTCCTGTATCAAAACAATAGACCGACAACTAATTTACCTATGGAGGACAACAACAAAAGTTTACAAATGATGCTTGCAATGGGCTACGATAGAAACTAGAAACTAGGGAAAAATGACAATGAGCTTCTAATACCCATCATTCCAGAGATGTGAATGAGAAATATTGGCCTTGGATGTACCCCTCTGAGTATAACCATACATGGCTGAAATCCCCCGCTTAAGAAAGCTGAAACTCCTCAGCAAACGACATCCGCCCTGCAATTGCCTGTATCCACTGGTTTTCCCTTAGACAATTTTACCTTCGACATCACTGAGGTGTGTAGTAGTGAGGATGACGAACCTGAGAGAGGTATACCCACACTTTTTGAAGACTCTAACCTCTTTATTATTAGCACCCTATCCTATGAGTCTGAGAACCAATCACATGAGATAAAGCTAGTCTACCCACAACTCATTGATTATGACCAATGAGGACCACTGATTCTTGACATATTCTAAAAAAATGAGGCGCTCTCAAAATTCATGGGACGGCGGGATAATATTCCATGTGGGGATCATAAAGCAGGATTCATCATTGATTTGGACACACATGTATACTATGGGGAAACAATTGAATCCCTCAGTCACAAAAGTGAAAAGCTGAGAATAATCTCTAGGTCCTTGAGTGAAAATCGCACTGTGGCACTCTTTGACCTGAAAATAGTAAAAAGAAAGGATGCATCCGATAGTGAAAACATCTTTGAGGCACTCAAGGATGGGGGATTCACTCTACCTCTCAGATCTCTACACCAAGAAAAATCAATAGTCCTAGTTAAAAAATGCAACCTAGTCAACTTGGGAACAAAAGAAACCCCGCACATTACATTCTATGCAGAGTCATTACTATTAGAAGAACAAGAGCTCTTAGAAGCCTTCTTAAGAGAGAGACAAGTTAAATTTGCATGGAGCTATGCGGACATGCCTGGGCTTGATCCAAAGATTGTGGTTCATCATCTAGTAGTGTATCCTAAAGCAAATCCCTTTAGACAAAAACTAAGGAAAATGCATCCTCAAATTGCTTTATTGGTCAAGATGGAATTAAAGAAGCTACCTGATGCAGGATTCATATAACCAATTGACTATCCAAAATGGGTATCAAATCTAGTTCCTATTTCAAAATCTGATGGGGGCATTTGAATCTGCATGGATTTCAGAGACTTAAACAGAGCATGTCCAAAAGATGATTTCCCATTGCCTAACATTGACATGATTGTAGACATGACATCAAGACACAAAATGCTTTTTCTGATGGATGGTTTCTCTGGGTATAACCAAATAATGATTTCCAAAGAAGACCAACACAAAACAACCTTCACTTGTCCATGGGGGACCTACTGCTGGAATATGATGCCATTTGGCCTAAAGAATGCTAGGGCCACCTAACAAAGATCCATACTGTTAATCTTTCATGACATGATCCAAAAAACTGTCGAATATTACATTGATGAAATACTAGAAAAATCCAGAAAGAGGAGAGATCACATGGCAACCTTGAGTGCTATTTTCGACAAACTGGAGGAATACAAGGTCCGTTTAAATCCAAAGAAGTGCATCTTTGGCGTACAGTCGGGAAAGCTATTGGGATACATAGTGTCAATGAGGGGTATTGAAATAGATCTAAAAAAAGTAAAAGCAATCCTTGAGATGGAGGCACCCAAAACATTAAAACAGTTGAGAGGCCTCCAAGGTAGGCTTCAGTCCATCCGTAGATTCATAGCACAACTGGAAGACAAGCAAATCCCATATTCTCACCTACTCCACAAGGGGGTAGCGTACAAGTGGGATGATAAGTGTGAGGAATCCTTCAACAAAATCAAAGAATATCTGCTCACACCTTCGGTCCTCATGCCACTGATCCCAAGAAAGCCACTAATCCTCTATGTGTCAACAACAACAACGGTTCTCGGTGCTGTTCTAGCTCAGCATGATGAGAATGGGATAGAGAGGGCCATCTATTACATCAACCGCAAAATGGTCGGGCATGAGTTAAACTACTCATTCATTGAAAAATCTTGTCTACCAGTAGTGTTTGCTTCACAAAAATTTAGACATTACATGTTGGCACACAAAATCAAACTCATCGCCAAGATTGATCCCCTCAAGTATCTATTGTCAAAGGCAATGCTCATAGGAAAGATGGCCAAGTGGGTCATGATTCTATCTAAATACAACATTGAGTATGTCGAACAAAAGGAAATCAAAGGCTAGGTGATCACAGATTAGCTTGCAGAAGCACCCTTGTACTCAGAGAATCCACTCATATCAGAGTTTCCGGATGAATCCATCTTCAATCTCAACATAGCCGACCACTGAAAACTCTACTTTGATGGTTCCTACATGCAACATGGATCAAGAGCTGGT
The DNA here is from genome assembly GCA_007258455.2 of Sequoia sempervirens. Taxonomy (NCBI): domain Eukaryota; kingdom Viridiplantae; phylum Streptophyta; class Pinopsida; order Cupressales; family Cupressaceae; genus Sequoia; species Sequoia sempervirens. The sequence continues at coordinate 140,980,496 of VDFB02000015.1, forward strand.
GTCTTCTTCATCACCCCACAAGGGGACTATATACCTAGATCCTACAAATTCGCATTCCCCTGTGAATAACATTGCAGAGTATGAGGCATTAACCATAGGTCTCAAAATAGGAGTGCATTGACACATCATGGACCTCAAAGTATATGGAGACTCTCAGCTGATAATAAATCAAGTGAACAATGAGTACCAAACAAAGGATGATAAGCTGACTCCATACAAAACGTTGGTAGAGAGCCTCAAAGAATCATTCATTGTTATCAAATTTGAGTAGATTCCCAGAACAAACAATAAAGCAGCAGACACCATGGCAATGATTGGATCCCTACTGGATATCCCTTGCAACATCCTGAAACATGAATTCTTGGTAGATCAGCTTCTCGTGCCCGCATTCGAGGTACCAGAGTTAGAATATGTGTGCGAAATCGTTAGTCCTGGTGATCCCTGGTACAATGAAATTTATACCTACTTGCAAATAGGGGTCCTACCTATTGACTTACCCTCAAGCCTAAAAAGAACCTTTGTCAAGAAAGCATCCTGGTTTGTCATCCTAGGAAACACCCTTTACCATAGGAGCATAGTAGGAACCTTATTACGCTGCCTAAATGCTGAGGAGGCATTAACTGCCTTAACTGAGGTACATAACGATATTTGTGGTTCGCACTTGAGCAGAATGACCTTGGCCAAGAAATTGCTGAGGACGGGGTATTATTGGCCTACAATGGAAAGAGAAGCACATGACTACGTCAAAAGGTGTCTACAATGTTAGCAGCATGGGGACCTCATCCATGCTCCAGCTCAAGAACTCCATCTAATTGTCACACAATGATCCTTTTCGCAGTGGGGGCTCAATCTCGTGGGGAAAATCACTCCCACCTCATCCAATGGTCACAAGTTTATCATAACTATCACTGAGTACTTCACCAAGTGGGTGGAAGCCATACCAATGGCATACATAACTGGGAAGAAGATATCAAAGTTCATCCTGAACTATCTCATATACCGATATGGTGTCCCACAGGCCATTATCTCAGACAATGGGACACCATTCAAAAATTGGGAGGTTCACGACTTATGCGACAAATTCAAAATCCAACATTTCTTCTCCACACCATACTATCCCCAAGGCAATGGCCAAGTAGAAGCCACGAATAAAACCATCCTGAAGATCCTCAAAAAGACAGTCAATGATGCAGGTTGCGACTAGCATCTACAACAGAATCTCACCCTCTGGGCCTGTCGAACCGGCATCCGCACACCCAATGACGCCACCCCATTTTCCCTGGTCTATGGATCAGAAGCCATATTTCCCATCGAGATCGAGCTCCCATCATTGAGAATATCATTACAAAATCTTATCACAGATGAGGAATATAGAGTATCAAGACTAAATGAACTGGAGTTGCTAGATGAGCGACGTATGGAAGCATTAAATCACTTGAAATTCTATCAGAATCGACTCAAGAGGAGCTATAACAAAAAGATCAGGAGTCAGACATTCCAAGTTGGAGAATTGGTACTGAAAGAGAATTAGAAGAACGTCCCAAACCCAAACAACAAAGGAAAATTTGAACCCAACTGGTTGGGACCATTTGTCATCACAACAAATTACAAGTTAGGGGCATATCAGTTGTCAACATCGGAAGGCGAGCCTCTGCAGGAGCCCATAAATAGCTCCCATCTCAAAAAGTTCTATGCCTAAATATTTCAAGGTATAGAACCAAAAAATTAGAAAATGTCCTGAAAAAATAGTCACCTTGGTGAAAACTTGGCAAATAGGCATCTTGGTGACAACAAAAAAATTAAAAAAGCAGAAAAATGATCAAAAATAGTAAAGAGAAAAATCGTCCTCTAGTGAAAACCACTTTGGTGGTGCTTTGGGCAAGTACCTTGTTGAAAACCTAGCAAACATGCACCTTGTGTAAATAAGCACTTTCCATCCACCAGGATCTTCACGACTTTTTCTGCATCATCCATCTATTATGCTTCCATCATCCATCAAATTCCATATCTCCATCCATCATCCATTCGTTCGGCATCCGCATCATAGCTTGGTCCTGTGTTCGTGTCATGATCCCTCCTAGTACTACTCGGCCCATTCTTAAGGTTAGTTTTTATTGCCTTTATCAGAGTATACTATTGTGTCACGCTGGGGGCATGTTCTCATCAGATCAGATTCGTGTATATTGTTGAGGTCAGAAAATCAGAAAATCCAAAAAACATCAAAAAATTAAAAAATAAAAAAAACATCAAAAAATAAGAAAATCCAAAAACATCAGAAAATCACAAAATCCAAAAACATTCGAAACATATCAAAATCCAAAAATAGGTCAAAAGTCAATAAAAAAAGTAAAAAAAAGAGTTGTCTTGTCGAACTACAGGTCTTTGAGCCTTGAACGTAGGCAAGGTTGATCTTTGATCATCCCCCGAGACACTTAGGTCAATCCTCTAGGAGTCCATCATAATAAACTAACAATCCATTTGTTCATATCTCATCAATAATTGAGTCTGTGTCAGTTGAACTACGTGGTCTCTGCGTGTATAACGTAGGAAAGGCTAATTTGTGGATCAGCCCCCAAGGCCCCTAGGATAGGTCTTTAGGTTATTCTCTTGGTCGAAATCTCAGAAAAAACAAAAAACATTGGAAAATTTAAAAATCAAAACATTTGAAAAATCTTAAAAATACCAAAAACAACCTCAAAACATTTCAAAAACATCAAAAACCTCCAAATATTTGAAAAAATCCATCCGTCTCATCTAGCTTTCACCCAAAATAAACATCATCCATAATAAATCAACATCATCCTCAACCTTTCGTGAAACAGTTAGAAGCAAGTCCAATAGATCGAAAGTGAACTCTGAAAAGTCAAAATCTTAAGTCTAGGTTAGTACGTAAACAAGTTAGTCAACTCTTTGTGTTAGTAGCCTATCATCCAATCAGTCCCATATCAAATCATTTGATATTGTCATGTCCTAGGATGCATCCTTCCTACAATGGACATCAACATCAGACATCGCCGTAGTTAGTCTTGGCTAGCGGTATTGAAGAACATCAGCTTGTTTGTGTACTTTATCTTTGTCTTTTGATTTATCTTATTGCACTCATTCCAAGGACCTCTTGATGACGTCCAAACAAAAGGATTTAGAGAGATAGGAATGGGGCAATGATCATTATCTTTTTATCTGCTGTGCTTGTTGGATATTTTTGTAGTATAACCTTGGTGATACACGCATTGTTTAGATGTCGGGAGGATGTTTTAGGTATCTTGTTGACCACATAGGAAGGTTTGCCTTCCTATGTTTTGGTCTGAGATGTTTCGAATATCTGAACTGCATTTCTAAATAAGGTTTTGTACACCAGGTGTGAACAAAAATACTCCTAACTGATTGTTGAGTCAAAGTCCATCACACTAGGTACAATGCCATCCTGGTTCTTTGTACTTTGATGCATCATACCTACGTGTTATCAAACATAAGGTAATTGGCCCTTTGAAAATCCCAACTCCTCAGCAAGCAAATCATCATCATCATCTCATGTCTTGTTGGAATCTCTTATTTTCTTCTACCTCTTGCTTTCTATGCTAACATGGTACCATGATAGTTAATCAGATCATTATCATCATTACATTCACCTTGCATTCACAAATCGTCAACATATTACATATTGCATATCATATAGGAAACATTAAAATCATATCATAACATTGCATTTCCATTATACATAATTTGATTACTCTAAGCATCTCACAAATCATTACATTGCATTCATTTCACATAAACATAAAAGCAATCATCCCATAGCAATATAAAAATCTACATCATCATAGCATCATTTGTATTCATTCTATCATAATGTTGCATAATCGTCCCATAACACATATAAGCATCCATTACACTATCACATACACATCATACATAATTTTCATCCATATCGTCATAACATTCACAAACATCATTTACACATATCATCATCATATCACATCATCGCATTACATCATACCATCCATCACTGCATAATATAGATTTTTTAGTCTAAGCATTTGCACATCATAACATTTTGCATAGATCATTAAAAATGCATAAGAAAAGGTACTAAAAAAGAAATGCATCCATACATCATAACATCATAACATCATTGCATCACATAACATATAGAAAGTAAAAAAACATCCATATAGCATAAAATAAGGATAGGACATATCATATCGCACCAAAACATCACCATCTCATATCATATATATCATCAAAGTATACACTGTCATGGTACAAAAATTGGATCAATGTACATGTATATGTCAATAAGTACAAAATGGCCCATGGGGCTATAAAAAATGAGCCCATTGGGCGCAAAAAGAATCCCGTTTGATCAAAATAAAGCCTAGCCCTGTTGGTTGCTGCCCTCGCTGCCTGCTCTCTCGCCATGCTCCTCTGCTGGCCTATGCCCTGTCCTCTATGAGAAATCTAGGACTCATCACGACTTGGTGGTAATGCATCTTGTAATAGTCAGCCTCATGGATGGCCTCCCTATATGAATGAAGTGATACCATGTTCTGGGAGGAGGATGCAACCACGCTCTCTAACTGCTACCGTTGGCCCATCTCAGCCACTGCCTGTAACTTTGTAGCCTGTCTCTGTAGGACAATCTCTTCCTGCTCTACTCGTAGCTGATCTCTCTCAGCTGTCAATTCTTGTACTTGGGCCTATAGTTATAAAATCTTCATGTCTCTTAGATCTGGCTATAGGGGTGGCTGTACTGGGGGCTGTTCCTAATCCCCATCCTTGGGGGGCGTTACGATCCTGTCCTGGTGTCTCAGATCCTACTCCAGCCAGGGAGCATCCTGTCTCTGCTCTCCAACCTATGGATCCCTGGGTGGCTGATCCTGTGGCCCATGATCCTGAACCTGGTGAACTGGTGGTGGTCCACCACCACCCTAATCTTGATCTCTGTCCCCCCGACCCCATCCTGCTTCCCTACCTCTGGCTCTTCGTCGAGCAGAGGGTGTCCCCTGAACTGTAAGCCTCAACGGTGGCCGAAACCAATCTCTATAGGTCTATGTGACCCCTAGATATGCCTTTCCCTGGTCATATGGCCATGGCCTAGCCACCAGCTGCATGAAACTATGAACTGCCTCATAGGCAGGTATATAGCGGCCCCAGGAGCTCTGGCTCACCGTCCTACAAAAATAGCCACGTACTGATCGTCCGACCTATCTTGTGGCTTGTCAAATTATCTTTGAACCCTGCCCATTAGGTACATCTCAATCATCATGTGCTCTCTGCCTTGCATAAGTCTATCCTAGTGGGCGAAGAAGAGTTGTTGTGCATCGTCAAACCAAGTGGGCTGTCCAAGGTACGACCATCATCTGAACACTCACATATCGTCAAGGAATCTCCTCCAATGAGGAATCCTGTGCTATCCTGTATGAGTAAAAGAGAGGCCTCCTCTATATCGCTAGACCACTAGATCATATAGCTCCATTGAAACTGAAACAACTCTCAGATGAAGCATGGGGATGTGCTCCCATGCCCAGATATGTAGGAGTATAACCCCTGCCCCAAGTGCTCTGCCGTCTAGATAGGAAAACTCATGAAGATCTCTGTAAAGAGAGTCTAGCAGAACTAGCCCCCATGCAAATAGTGTCCGTCTCCGCTGAACCATGCGCTCCCAAGCGATCCCCAACCCAGTACTTAAGTATTAGCCCCGCCGATCTGGTGCAACAAGACCTGATATAATGGCTGCAATAACTAAGTAGTAGGGTGATACGAGAGGCCTGTGGCGCTCCAACTCAATCTGTCCCTCACAGAATATAATTTCATCTATGTCTATGATGGCATAACAGGCCTCCCTCTTGACATCCATATCATAAATAACTCGCTCATTGTGGATAGGCAATCTCAGGATTCGCCACACGTCCTCTAGTGTGACTATGGCCTCACTCGTTGAAAGGTGGAATGAGGAGGTCTCACTATGCGACCTCTCAACAAGTGCTGTCATCATGCCCAAGTGTGTCTGCACGGGCGGTGCATAGGCGATGTACCAAAGTCCCATCTCTCCTAGGCGTTCCTGCTATTGGTTGGACAAATCATTCAGAAGACCAAAAATCTCTCGAGACTTGTGCTCATGTGAGTATATCTCTCTTGCCTCCTCCTACATCAGGAAATTCACCATGTTAAAATTCATCGAAAAAATATTGATTGTGGCTTGTCCCGACATTTCGAAGTAACCCCAGCGTCGCTTCTTGTGAAGGCAGTGTAGTTTGAAAAGTTCAAACTATGCTGCTAGAATCTTCAAACTCCTAAATCACACTGCGACATCACAATTTGTGATGGCGGATCAGTTTAAAATGAAACCATAATTCTAAAGGGCATCACGGTGGTGCACTTTGCAAAAGCGCTTTGGTTTGGAATTTGGAATCAAACTCCAAACTGCACCGTGGCCTTGCTATTCACGATGGCGGTGCAGTTTGACTCCGAGCGACGTTGTTTAAAAATCCAAGTAGCACTGTTTGGTATTGCTCTAAAAGACCTAACTTCCAAACATAATAAATGCACACGTAAATCAAAAATCAAGCTTGGGTCAAGTTGATTCACTGGTGGTCTAGTGCCGGGAAGCCTCTGATGCATCTGTACCCTGTCGAAAATGTGCATGGGGAGCTGTCATTGTGCCATCTCGCCAAGGTGTCAGAGCTCAAAATTACAGAATCTCTTAAGGCTGAATGTGAAAATGAATTGGAAGAGGCCCCTTAAGGCCTATTTAAGCTTGAAAATTAGGGTTTTTTGACCCCGTTTAGCTGTCTTGCTAGGGTTTTGATCCCCCGATCCCGTTTTTGTCTATCTGAAAGCTGTTTTGCATTGTTTTGTTGTGTTTTATCTCATTTTTTGGCCTCCTAGAGCCTTTCTAGACCTGTCGGGCACCTTGTCCTCTTTTTTTGCGAGATCACCCAAAAATTAGAATTCTCATCTGATCTCTCGAGGGGGCAGTATAGCAACGTGTTTTGTCCACTGGGGCAGCATCATGGCATTTTTTTTGAATCAAATTTTTTTTGGCTTTTGATCAAGACATCTTATTCTTTGAAACAACAGAGCAAGTGCATTGCTTCAAAGAGGGGCAAAATGTACACACAAAATGTACTGATTGACATTACACATCTGATCCTAACTACTAACACCATTTCATCCTAAATCATCCCTCAGTCTAACCATTTAATCGAATACCCTTATTTGATTAAATTCATCAATCTTCCTCTCTTAATTAAATAAATCATTTATCTGATTAAGTCACTCTCTTGTTAATTAAATCAATCAATCTAATCTAATTAACCCTAGCTCTTTATTAATTAAATAAATTAATTTTATTTAATTAATTTCTAAAGTCTATCTCATTAAATTAAATAAATTAAAATCTTATTTGTTTTAATCTAACATTCATCTCCTTTAATTAAATAAATCAAAAATATTTATTTAATTGATTTATTTAATTAATATCTAAATCACATTCTTCTCATCCTTGATTTAAATCAACCCATAAATTTAAGTCAAAATTGTCACATCATCTAATCCCTTCATTAAATTAATTAGCCCTTGATTAATTTAATCCTAATCCATGTCCCATCCTCTAGCTTTTGCCACTTGCACATGAAAATATATTTAATTCATTTATTAAATCTTTATTTTCTCTCAACATGGCATAATAGAGGAATATTCCTTCAAGTTTAAAATCCCTCCAAGTGGACTTAGTCCTTCCAACAAGGCATTTATTTCATCTTACAAGTCATTTTTCCTTGAGCCAAGTGGCATTTAAGACATTCCTTTTTCCCTCTTACATGTCATTTCATTATTTTCAAATATCACCTAATTGCATTTATGGGCACATTCATTAAAATGTGCACATCCTTCATCCATCCATCTCTTGGAAAGTGGCATCTTGTCATTGGTTGAAAGTTAATCCCACATTGCTTCATTTTGGGCATTTCTCCATCTTGTATTTCTATAAATAAGAGGCTTATTTCCTCATTTCATCACCCACAATTTGAGCAGACTTACTATACTCAAATCCATACTCAAGCATAAAAATTATCATCCATTTCATCAAGTCTTAGCTAGGTTATGCAGTTTTTTCATCATGGAGCACACTTGAAACCTTCAACAAAGTGGATCACTCTTCATCACATATCAATCTTGCATCATAGGGGTTGGGAAAGGGCCAATTTTCACATCAAATTGGCACGAATTCCCCCATGGGATCAAGAGTTTGCTTGTTTAATTAGGATTTAATCTATCTTATTGCTTTCTTATTGTGTTCATTTCACTTCCTAATTTAAGATTTGCAAATGGATTTCATGGGGAACTTAGATTCTAACTTGGATTTCAAACTTCTAATGTGTTTGTTTCTTGTGTTTTGCAGGTACTAGGATCTTGGTTCTACATTTATCAATGAGAGAATTCAAAGTAGACTGTACATCTACCTTGGAACTTTCATGAGTTACCTTTCCTAACTCAACCCTTGTAATGGAATATTAAAAAATATTCACTCCCTTAATAGACCTATCTGGAGGAGTTTGTGCTACCTCTGCATACTTGTATCCCGCTTTATCCACCAACAACCTAGAAAGAGTCTTTGCCTTCTTCTTGTATTTTCTTTTTAAAGGTGCAAAATGTCCAAAGTTAAAGTCATCTAGAGAGATGAATTGCTTCTTCCTTTTTGGTGTTTGGGATGAAAGACAAGGGGGAAGTGGAGAAGCACTTCCTTATGGACTAGCAGTCATAGCTTGCATTGATGTAGCTGGACTCACAAAAGTATTTTCATAATTGGAGTATTAGTTAAAATTGCACCAGGAATTTCCAAACTTGTAACTTGAGCATACTCAGTTATAAATTGTTCTAAATAAAATTGAGAGATTATGTCAAAAGAAGGTAATGAAAAACTTGGAAAAGAAGTGGGGGATTCTGAAACGTTTTCGAGACCATGTTTAGGACTTTCAAAAATTGACACTGAAGATGGGGATGAAAGAATTAACTGGATAGACATGGTAGAAGTAACCGTAACAATAGGAATAATTGTAGTAGTGATAGGATATTCTCATGGGGAGATACCCATTCTTCCTCATTTCTTTCTTCCTCTTTCTCTTCCTCCTAGGTTGATGCCTCTTTTGCCATAGTAGACAGTCCTTTAGTTGCTTGAATCTTATTCCCTTTTATAACAAACTTTATTTTTGGCCTGGAGGTCCTGTTAGAACTAGGTACATTATCCTTGTTCTTCATCCTCAACTCAAATTTCCTACCTGTTGAACCTTCAGGTTCCTCCTCCTCTGATCAAGTAACAAAGTGTTTCAAATGAATTCCCTTCTCCTCTAACCATACATTTATGTTAGCTAGGTTCGGTTCAAACCTTTCTCTGATCAATGTAACTTCCTTATTCAACCATTGGATAATCGGTAGAGGAGATCCTACAATATTATTCCTCTCATAGGCAGGGTCTAGGATATTTTCATCATCTTCCATACCTTTAGAAATATCCACCAAATCAAGATTTTCAAAATTTTCCATAGTAAGACGATATTAGTCCATTTTTCTTATCTCCTCCTCTATCCTGTGATATGCCCACACATCTTCAATTCTATGCACATGGGTGTGGGATTTCTTTATCTTGTCCTTCATTCCCCAGTAGTTGAAATCATGCCTCCTTTTGAAACTCTTCAAGGTTACTCACTACATCTCAAATTTTATGGCCTTAGCCTTTGGAGATGTTTGGATGAAATACCTACCAATCATGAGGGGAAACTTGAATCTTGGATTGTGTGATTCCATTTGCTTGCTATGGATGACCATTATCTGAATACAAATTTCCATTAGGAAAATTTTGTCACTAAGTTATGTTGGGAGCATGTATGGATAACCCACGAAGCAACCAACTCTCAAGTAGGTGAATATGGGAAACTCTAGATATAAGCAACCATATTTGTTTACCATAGTCCATACCTCATCAGAAACCCTTTTCTTCTCCAATTTAGGATCAAACACACATAAGAAAGGAGAAAAGAAAGCATCATTAAATCTTTTGAAATGATGAATGCTTCCATCAAGAGTTATTTGAGCAAAGTACTTGTACATTGGAGTTATTCTTTTGTTCCCTTCCGATGTCAACCTAGAAAAATTTCTCATTGCAGCAACAACATACACCAAATAAGATGTCATGTAGAACTTAAGTGAAGTATTCACTTTGATCAATTGATAGTGAATTGTGCCACTGATTAGTTGACCCCAAAATATTTGTTTCTTTCCCCTCAATATGATCTTGATGCATACGTACATCCAATATTCAAGGTAGATGAGGTAGGAAACCCTTTCACTCTACTGAAAAGAGTGATCAAATCATTCACTTCTTCAATGAAGTCACTACACGGAAAGATTTTAGGCCACCTTGAAACACTTGGCCATGGATTCTTCAACCACTTACTGTTAATCACTTTATTTCAAGTATCTGCACCTTTCTCATATTCCTCTTGTGCATATTCCTTAGTGACATCTAGATTTGAGTCAATGCTAGGACACAAGAAAGCTTTGTCAAAGAACTCTGGATCTAGCCTTATGACCACATTTCCATTTGCATCCCTAACACTTTGGTCATCCTTATTGTAATGTGCCACAACTTGGAGAACAAATTCAAGATTATGTGCAGCTATAGGGAAAGTTACTACCATTCATATGTTGCTCTGAACTATATGCCTCATACCATTATCTAGTGGTTGCTTTTGAGTCCTTTCCACAAATTCAGACATATTAACATGTCCAATTTTAGTATCCTTTATCCAATAAATGTTTGAGGACAATGAAGTTACTAGGAAAACACCTTGGTTTTTTTAGAAGAACCACAATCTTTGATGTTTTTCTACCATCTATGTTGAGATCTTGCTACTACATGTCAAGCTTATCAAATATCTTGCATATTACAAATTTGAGAGCAAACAAAGGAAAATGTAGAAGGGCAATGGAGGGGAATCAACTTTGGCATAGGAATTGAGGTTTATTGCTTTATTAGTGTGATTTATATTGTCATTTGTGCTTCATTATTAGATTAGGGTCTCCATGGCTTGAATTTAGGTAGTTTTGGGGTTGCTATCGATGATTCGTGCCTTTCTCCTAATTTTCCTAATATTACAAATTGGTAAAACCAAAGTGAATCAAACATCCCTATTGTATCTTTATTTTTTTAGGTTTTCCTAACCTTATTTTGTTGTTTTGTTAAAAAATTTCAAGACTAACCTTGTGTAGATAAGGTTGAAGAAAAAACCCTAGGATTTTCCAAAGTTTTCATCATATCTCTCAAATGGCTATGATTTTTTTTAATAATTTTTTACTACAGTTCAAGGATCATATTAGAAGCCTACAATCCAAAAATCAAGTTCAGGTCAACATTTTTGAGTGAGTTACGCTATTTTTAGTATTTTCTAAAGATTTCATCATATCTCCCAAACGACTGTGAATATTTTTCTAATTTTTTAACTAAAGGTCAAAGATCATATCAAAATCCCACATTCCAAAAATCAGCTTTAGGTCTACATTTTTGAGTGAGTTACAATGTTTTTTTATGATTTTTCATAAATCTTAATTTTTGGTTTCAAATTAGTGGTTTTTTCAGAAATTTTTGTAGATCTAAAAAGCTCTCAGAATTCCATAGGAGTTTTTTTCTTTACATTTTTTAGTTGACCTCAAATAATTAAAATAAAATTGGATCTTTGAAAATTAGTACTTCATAAATTTGCTCCCTAGGACTGAAATTAAGGAATTTTTCTAAAACTTTTACATTTTTGGAAAGTTCTCAAAATTTTATCAGGGTATCTTGTTTGAATTTTTACTTTTGGGTCAAAAGTATAACACAATAATTGTATCTTTGAATCTCATTGATAGCATGCAATTTTTTTAGGTTATTAATATATGATTTCTAGCTATGTGGCAATCATTGGGAGAAGACTTTTAACAAAACTACTAATCCAATTTCTAGCAGGGTTCCATTGTGTGTTTGTGATTTCTAAATTATGAACATTTGGAATTGGTGCTTAAAAAGAACAAGTTTCTTCTATTTTTTGTGCACTTCTATGCATGTGAGTTAGTTATTGAAAGTGTGATTGTCTAAAGTATCCTCTCCCTTGCATTACGTGTGATTCCTAGGTGATGAGAAATAATGGCACAATATAGCCGTGAGTATCCTCTCCCCTTGCACTACATGTGATTCTTAGGTGATGGGAAAGAGCAATACACAAGCTTTCCATTTTTTATTTTGAGTAGGGTATGCCTTCTAGTGGAGTTTCACCCCAAGGAATGACCCACAATGTATACACCTCTCATACACTATATAAAAGGGTAAAAACTGAAAGGTGGGCTCAATTCAATTGTTTGCATATGGGGTGGCCTTCTAGTCCCGATTGATTTCGGACATGGGTTAGAGATTTCAGTCTCCCATTGCTACTATACCTTGGTTTTTTTTAAATTTCCTCCACTACAAACCATTTTTTTAGAAGCCTAATACCTTTTTATCCATCTACTATTGTGGTGCATCATGATAGCATCATCACAAGAAGTTACTTACCATGCACGATGCGTGGTTGAGGTGACATGGTTACTTGTTTGGGATTCATCCTTTCAAGGCGAGGGGTGTTAAGGTGGTACATGACCTTGACATACCCTAGTTATCCACTCCTTGTAGTCATTTAAAAACACCCAAAAGGTGTGGTAAGCCCACTTTAGTAGATAACCCTATTACTACTAGCTAGGTTGTGCTTGCTTATATTGTTTGTGAACCAAGGGCTAGTGATTTTTATGGAAGAAAACTTCAAAAATAATTTCTTACCGAAGAGTCAAAGAGTCAAAATCAACCAAATTTGTCTTTTAAGTGTTTGTTGTGCTTTATGATCAAATCTAGATATTTCCTAAAATGGAAAACCACTTAGAAAACATCAATTTTAGGCCAAAAACTAGAATACGACAACTGTCAAATAGAACATTGCAACTTTTGGCTAAAATATTGCGTCTATCAAAAACCCTAGGAATTCAAAAACCCACATTTGATTGTGCACTACAATTGTTTGATCCTACACCACATTTGTTGGTTGTGCACCACATTTGTCAGTTTTTAAAATTTTGGGGAAATATCTATGCATCCAACTTTTAGTTTCCTTCTAGACAGTGACTATACAATCAAACCTGAGACTTATTTAGTTCAACCAGTCCATTCATTTCATTTTACCATTTGTGTTAGCTTGCATACCCTAGTTTTCATTTTCACCTTAGCTTACTCATACATCATCATCATCTTTGAGTCTTTAGATTAGGAAGCTTATCAGACCATAGTCACATATTTGGGTGTCTTGACCTTGTCATATTTCATTCATCTTATCCTTAGGTTGGGCCTAAAACTTGTGTGTATAGTTTAGGTTCACCTTTTATCCAATCATCATCATCACCATGGTTTTTATTCTCTTGAGGTCTTGGCATTTAGATTTGTTACCTTGGTTCATCATAGTTTTCTTGGCATCCCCTTTTGAGGTTCAAATTTGCATATTCAAAATCCTTAAGCATAGTCATACTCTCATTACCTCTTTGCATTCCAAACATAGTCATATCCCCAATACCACTTTGCATACCGAGCTTAGTCTTAGTTTCATTACCATCTTGCATCCTTATATCCAAAAAAAATCCCAAAAACATATAGTGTCATTGCCATCTTGCATCTTCATCCCTAGTTGCATTCATTTCAAAAGTCTCAAAACCCAAAAGTTACAAGTCTTATATGGTCTTCACTATGTCACAAAGGAAACAAAAGGAAATGGATTCCTCAAATGACCCTGTGAATAAATATTCAACGAGCTCCCTTTGAGTGTATTTTACTCTAAGTATCAGCCCACGCATTATAGGAAATCCACTTGGCCTTTTATCAAGGTCTGCTTCCCCCTCCACGTGTCTGCTCTATGCATCCCGAGGGTTTCCCTTCCTTTGCATCTCGGGAATCCCCACTATACTTCCACGTGTCGTAGCTGTGGGCCATTTTTGATCGTTCCTTTTTGCTTCTTCATCGGGTTTTGCTCGAGTGCCATGAAGCTCTCATTCCCAAAGAAATTTGGTGGGCCCCACAATTTTTGTCTACAATGCACTCTTGCTACATGTCTACTCTTCGCAAATATTTTAACGAGAGGATGAAATAACGACCGTGGGTAGCAAAATACTACCACGTGTCTCTTTTGCACCCATCCGATGATCGTTTCCTCCACTTTTGGATAGAGCTCTGCCCACTCAACACGTGTAGCCTTGGTGCAAGTCTTCAGTAGCGAGAGATAAAGGTTCGCTGCCACATGCCTATTCGGTGGATCTTGTATTTAGGCGATGAATCAAGAAAACCAAATGCTGCAATTGGCCACCGCATGTCATAACCATTTGCACGGGATGGTGACACTTGTCTGTTTTAACCTTGCTAGGACCACCACCATCATTTGCAGGAGATGCACCTGAGCCTAGAATGACTAGATGCTTGGTTTCAAATCTTTTTTGTTGCAACAGCTTGGGGAATATTCTTATTTTTGTATCATTGCTAGGGATCACGAAATATTTTCTGTTACTACTACATATACTTCTATCTGTTGTGAGAAAAGGGTCTAGAATTTTGAAGGAACATTGGTTTTAGGAAAAGATGCCAAGCCTTTATTACTATTTTATTTTATTGCAAAAGACTTTCAGACTGTGCCAATTGTTTGGCCTTTCTATTCTTTCATGCTATTTGATCAAACTGTAAACTGTGCTGCTATTGTCTGGACATTCCATTTGAGAACTTCTATATATATTGAATGCAAGTTTGTTGATCTAGATCATGTCTAATGACTCTTCTTGGCGGTAGGAATGTATGCAATGTTATTTTATGTCAATGAATGGATTGTGTGTGCTTTAATTTTTAGTTTGTGCTTTTCTGGAACACTACAAATACTAATCGGGCCTGATTTATCGTGCCTATCATTAAGTCTTGGCGCATCACCTTAGGTTATACTTTATTTTATATATCTGTTTCCTTTTCCCTTTTCAAAACCCCATTATAGAAGAAGCTGACTTCTCTAAAAACTCGTAGGTCACTCAGTTTAGCGTAAAAGGTCCCCCATAAACTGAGTTTCCCATAAGACACTGTTACCCTATCAATTTTTGGCATCAACAGTTTGTTCTTTTTTCTGGCACATCCGGTGGGACCGAGCTTAAATGAATTTGTGCTTTAGAAGGGTGTATGAGCCTGTTACCAATTTTTCGCTACAACTCAATTGGTGGAGCTGAATTAAACATTGTTATATCTTAAAGAGAAATTACAGTTATTTTTGCATTATGCTTAAGTGCTATTTGCACCTTAAGTGACAGTTGTACATTAAATGAGGAAACAAAATTTCAGAAGTGCTATTCAATGTTTTACAATTAAATGAAGTATAGAATTGAGCATATAAGCAACAAAGCATTTTAAATGCTTATATTTATTTCATGAAGTGAGTCATATTTACAGAGCTTCATTTGATTGCAAGAATTCAAATGATAATACAACATTGCATTGAGATGGATTTTTCTTTTCAAAATGAAAAGCATGAGATTGAAATCAAATATCCACACAAGCCATGGATGGGACTGTCATAGTGCATCACTAGTATCACACTACATTATGGAAGATGCATTAAGGAAGAAATCACATAAGTAACAACATAATCATCATTGCCTGATGGATCAATGCTCGATGCTGAAGTGATACACCTTTTGTCTTCTCCAAGCTCCGTCGACCTGTAGAAAGAAAAAGAGGGATGTCAGAGGCTCCGACTATGAAGATACCTATATGAACCATTGACAATAATGCAGTCTGCTACTAATCATGCACTGAAACAATCAAGAAAAGTACAAAAGCTTGAGCTGAAGGAGAAAAATCAACATGATCATGATATATTGTTTTTTATGCTAACTTTGTTTTTTTCTTTGTGCAGGTATAGGGAAAATCACGAAGTTGATTATTATTTGAAGACCAAGCATGTGGAGAAAAGGGGCTCCCACAAGGGTAGAGCTTGACATGCTGTCCTTATTCATTACAAGTGGGCCAAGATAGTAATTGAATCATATTATTCATCAAGAAAAGAAATGATATACAACTGAAAGAGTAAATCAGAGTTATCTATCAAGCTATTAAACCAACTGTGCATTCATAACAATCAGGTAAATGCTTTATGAGAGCTACATGTGAACAGTGAGTTTAATCCGCTCAATCATCTAACTGAGTACATTCATCTCAAACATTGTTGTATGGTTTACCTTTCGACACAATAATATTTATTCATCATGTTCATAATATCATGCAAGATCAACAATGTTCTTTCTCTCAATCTAGAACAGTGAATAGGCATACATAATGCCTTAATAAAGAGAATTGTTTCAATTTTTTTTCAATCTTAGAAGAGAGCAGATTCATGGAATAGTTAATTAAATGGAGCATAAAAATGCATGAAGAGTGTCGGATATAAGCAGTTTAGTCATTCATTGAGTGGTGAAGCAATCAACTTGCTTGTAGGTACAAAGTACAGTGTTTAGGAGAGTTTTGATGTAATCTTTTGGCTGATAGTGAAATGAAATAGTCCAAGGTATACCATTTTTTAGGGTTTTATTTCTTCATTTGTCATGTATTTCAAATGGTGATACAACCGATGAAGGTAATTTTAGAATAATCAAGGGGTGACAAAGCATAAGAAAAAGTGTTTCTGAAGTGTTAGTTGGCTAAAACAATCAAGTAAGATGTAGTCCATAGAACTACAATGTTCCAATTGAAATCTCTGCATAAGTCCAAGAACATATTCAAAAGGTCAATCATTCTAAGATTCTTCAAGGAAAATCAATAAGGAGACAACATCAAAGCAACCTATAAGGAGTATGGATACCATCGTTTTATTGTGGTCACTAAACAATGAGATCATAACTGTTCTTATTCTCAAATGTGAAATATGAAGACAAAAACAAGAGTTGCTGTAGACTAGATGGTGGTATAGTAGGAAGACAGTCATTTTAGAATGAATAGAGGTGATTAAGGACAAGTTTGAATGTAGCTGTGAGTGCATGAGAAGTTTAAAGTAGATGACTAATCTACAGGTTAATCAAAAGATTTCTATGTACAAAGAAGAAACATGGAGATGATAGTTAAAAATATAAACAAAGATACATTTTCAGAATCTCATGAACCAGTGTGAAGGTTTCAATAGTAATACATTCAGAAATGCATTTGCTTCACAAATGAAAAACACCCATATGATGAATATTGAAGAATTTGAATGCCAAAAGGAGCTAGGGTTTTACACAGTAATCAAAATATGCAGCTTTTGTTTGTTTTTCATACACCCACATTGGGGTTTGAATTTATAACACATAATTCTACATGTCACAAATGAACTCATATGGTGATGATTTCACACAAAAAAATGCAGAAATAAAGGATGGGTCGAGCCCAGTTTTTTGAGTAATTAGAATATACAATTTTTCTTTATTCTCCTGCATACCCACATTGGGGTTTGAATGCAAGACACAAATTTCCTCAAGGTACACATATACCCAAATGAAGGTTTTAACAGAAAGGAAAAAGAATGTTTTTTCCTCAGAATAGCATATACCCATGTGTTTTTTCCTCAGAATAGCATATACCCATGTGAGATTCTGGCGAAATACAGGGAATTCATACAATGTCTTCATGGTCAAATTTGAAGGATTCAAGAATAAGTGTGATTTCGACAAAATAACGAATACCCATGTCCAGTTTGCAACTAAAAGTGCAAAGTAAGTAAAAAGTCAATGTGGGTCGAGCTAGTGTTACATGAATATCAAAGCACATAGATTTTTTTTGCTATTTCCAGGTTACTCATATGGAGATTTCCTCAAATAATCAAAAATAGATGCTTTCTATTGTCACCCATGTCAGGGTTTTATAAAGAAATGCAAAAGAAGATAATGAAAAGACATGGGTCGAACTTCAGAATAAAGAATACAAATTTCATTCGATTCTCATGATACCCATGAAAGGGTTTGTTCGAAATGTGAAAGAAGAAGGAAATTCCTGTTTTGAGTCGAGCCCAAAAGCTTTAAATATGATTTTTCTGAGATACACATGGTGTGGCCTAAGTGTGGCCATGAATTCATAAGTAAAAGAAAAGTTTTCTTGAGCTTTCTGTAGAGAGAAATATATGTTTAGAATGGAACTTACCAGTTCATGCCTATAGAAGATCACATTTAGCCGCGGCTAGAGCTTTACAAAGTTTCAAAATCCCATGCAAAACTAAGACATGAGCTCTCATGCATGGCGGCCAGTGGATACAAAGAGCATAGAAATAACAAAATCACAAGCATAGAAGATTATAAAAGTGTCAGATATTGTGTTATAGCCATGGCCACAAGACCAAGGATACCTCAAGAAGTGAACTCATAAAGACACTATGCTCAATAGGTCACCTTGTGTGCAGAGAAGAAGAGTTTGCGAACAAAACTCTCACATAGAGCTTCCAGGCTTGAGTTCATGCTCATACATCGCGCCCAAGAAGAATAGATCATGAGAATGTGAAAAGAGAAGTCAGAAACCAAGTATGTACAGGCCGCGACCTTAATGGTTATTATTGCTTTTCAACTGAAGTGGAAAAGCCACAATACTTCAGAAATCAAGCTTAGCCAGTGAAGGATCCGACTATTTGAAGACAAAGGTGAAGATTCTCAAGCACACGAGCTACAGACTGAGCTCAATCATGGCAGTGCTATCCTTTCATGCAGAGACCAGGGTTTTCAAAATGATGATTGCAAAAATGAATTGATTTTTAGGGTTTGAATTCTTTTTGTCTCATGCCCTAATTCGAGCTAAGTCGAACATTATGATTACCTTGAATATTCACTTTTGACAATAGCATGTGGAGAAATTTGAATTTAGGTTTATTTTTGCATTATGAATCTAGAATCTGAAGCTTAATACTTTTGGTGGCCGAATTTTCATATGCCTAGGTCAATGTGTTTAAGTCCTTAGGGCTTGAGATTTTATGTTGTCACTCACACTTGTGCCTTAGTAAAAATTGAAGATTTGAGTATCCTAGTTTTATTGATTTTGTGAGAAATCAATAAGAATTGCAAGGTATATCACTCATAAATTAGGGTTTTATTTTCAAATTGTTTTTCAAGTTGATTTTAAAGAAATCAATTGAAGACATATAAGAGAGAGTGATATGCCTTGATGTTTTTATGATTTAAAAAAAAAGAAAAATAAAGCTTTGTATTGGTGGAATAAAGATGTATTTCTTTTTGTGAAAGATTTAGGAATCTTTAATTGCAAAAATAGACAAATTGTAAAATCTGCAATCATGTAAAGCAGAAGCATAAAGCAATATTTATAAATTGTTTTATGATTTCTTGCTATTTTTAGTAGATTGATATTGAATTTTCCTCTTGGTCGAATTTGATTTTCATCTTGGAGAGATAAGGTGTTTTTCTGGCTTTTAAAGTAGATTTAGCCTATTTTTAGAGGCTTTTCAGTATGATCATAAAAGCAGTGTGCTTTTTTTTTTCTTTTATGCAGTCTTTTGGGACAGTTTTGAGGATTTTTTCCTTGAGCTTCTTTGTGAGCTCGGATTAGGGTTTCTAGGAGATATATTTTGAAGAGTTTTAGTGTTCTTTTTCTTCCAGTTCAGAATACAGTTTCTAGCTCTTAGCATTCTTGAGCTTGTAAACTCAGTTGTACTCAGTTCAGATAGACACTCTTTCAGTTTCAATAAAACAACAGAGTTCTTCTTTTCATTTTCTTGTCTCAATCTGGTAACAACAGTTTGATGTCTTTGTGTTTTCAAATTTGAAGCCTTAAATTTCTTGCTTTTATGAGTTTTCTGCATAGAATTTCATGTTTCCAGGTTGTATGATGTATTCAATGCCTTTGAATCTTCATACAATTTGCTGATGAAATCATGTACCAATGAGATTGTGAGAACTATTGTAATAGAGAAATTGTTGTGAGTGGTAAAGTCTGGTTTTTTTTAGAAATAACAGTTAATCACCTGTTAGATTTAAGTTTTAATTTCAGTTCATCCTTCTAACTCTTTCCTTTAGAAAAATATTTAGATTTGGATCAATCATTCGGAGAACCAGCTCACTCTGGAGATTCCTTCTTCGTTCAAATCACCCACATTTGAAGAAGGTTTCCATGTTTCAGTAGATTGCTAAATCTTGTATTCAACAGGGTGCAAATCTAATTGATAACAGAGCCATCAGCTTGTAACTAGATCCCAAACCGCAAGCAACCCTAGTTTACTAGTACCTCCACTAGGAATAGTGCAGGCCGCAAATCAGCTGGTAACTGTTCCACTCCCGCCAACATAAATTATGTGGCATGAGACACCGGAAGTCCCCTAGTAGCCCTAGTAGCACCTACTGTTTGGGGTGCTATCCCGATTTCAGCTATGAAAGCTATACCCAAGTTTATCGGAGATGGCTCAAGAACACCCACAGAACATCTGTAAGATGTGGCAGAGATGTGTTTGGTGCACAAGATCACAACGCAAAATGTAGCTCTAAGGCTTCTTGCTATGTATTTTAAAGGAAAGGTGCTGGATTGGTATCGAACACTGTCACCTAACACTATTTGCACTTGGGACAAGCTCAAAGATCCGTTCTATGAGAGGTTCTCAAATGACAAAGATCGCTCTTCGCTATATTATCAACTATCTGTCATAAAATGAGCTCCCCAGGAGGCTATGACAGACTTCAATGCCCGATTCCACACAAATTGGCAGAGGATCCCTGTTACTATACGCCCGACTCCTGAGTTGGCGTTCATATTTTATCTGAAGTCCATCAATACCGACATTTCTATGATGATCAAGTCTTTGGGAGGAGCTACTCTACCAAATGCTTACGGTGTCGTCGTCAAAGCCAAGAATCATTTGATAGATTGCGGAAAGTTGCCTCCTCGGCCTATCATGCCGATATTTCCTGAAATATTGATACCCGCACAAGAAGTTGCATCAACTAGCATGCCTGCAAGTCCCCAGTCAATGTAAACATTTGTGGTAGTGCCACAAAATGTCACCTCTACATCCAGTTCTTCCAAAGATGAAATGAGCGATCTTAAAGAAATGTTTCAGACTATGGAAAATGACATAACCACCCTCAAGTGAAACCAATCAATGTTTGAAACCTGCCTATTAGAACTATCAAGGAGGATGGCCCTCATACCAGTAGAATCAGTACCAAGGTGGTTCCCGCACTAATCCACCAGCTCAGATAGTCAACCAAATGGTGCTGGTGCCCACTTTGCTGATGAGCACTTCACCAAGCTCAAGTAGAGAATTAACTACAGGCAGAATAACCTCATTGATGACATCAATCCGTGGTGCTTCCCTTGCAGCGATGCGCATATGCCCCATAATTGTCCACATGACAACTTACAACAAAAGGTGGCAAAGCAACGCAGCCAAGGTGCGATGCCAGACCATGGAGGTTATGCATATGCCTCGCCACAAATGGAGAGTGTGGTTCTTAGCACGCAAATGCAAGGGATGTCTCTAGAACAAGAATCTGACATCGCTCTTGATCACATGCTCTTCTCATGGATGGAGGAAGAAGAAACGATGTTTGCTAATGATACTTCCATATCCAAAACAACACAAGTGCAATCTAAATATAACACTCGCTCAAAGAGGAGATTTATCGGCGAGTCAGTTGTTCTGCATCTAGCCAACCCACAACTTAAAGGTGCTTCCAATCAGATACCTGGCACTTCCACTGTGCCACTGCAATCTCAACCGCGGAAGGAAATTATCATAACAAGAGCAAAGGAGCAAAACCTCCAAGTTTTCCACCTTTTAATGTGGTAGAAAAATTGAAGAAATTATCTACTAATGTGTCTCTATGGGAAATTCTAGCTATCCCAGAGCAAAAAACGCTATTACAGAAGGCGCTTCAAGTAGAGGTTAGTGCAATGCCAATAGAGCAGTTAGCCAATGTAGAGGCTGTTAATCAACTATCTCCAACTAAAGTCCTTATGAACAACACAAAAGAATCCCCTGTCAAAGTTAGAGATAAGTTGAAGCCCCAACCCTTCTTCTTAACTCTCATTATAGGGAAGAAGTTATTGCATAATGCTATCATTGATTTTGGTGCTAGCACCACTGTTATGCCTAAAAAAATAGTCAAAGCTTTAGGACTTGGCTATGAACCTATGAAAAGGGGAGTAATGCAGCTTTATGGGAACAAATTTGAAACCATAGGTGTCATCTTGGCACTTCCTTTAACTCTATTTTCTTGCCCTAGTATCATAGTGCCGCAAGACATTGTGATCATAAATGTTCCTTCCATGTTCGACCTCTATCTATCTTGAGAATTTACTTCAAAGGTGGGCGGATACCTGTCCCTAGATTGGTAACATTTGATTCTCAAAACCAAGCACGACACAAAAATGAAGATAGAATCGAAGGCTTTACATTCTGAACATGTAGCGGATGAAGCCCTGATCAATTTTGAAGCCACTCATACCTCTATCACCAAGCAAGAAATGTATTGCGTTGAATTACTAGAGGAAGAAAATGTGACCAGAGACCAAGATGATCAAGAAGATGCTCTATTGAGTGAACACATGGACAATGACCCTTTCGGCAATTATCATGCTACAGAATTGGGCACCTATGTAATTTATGATGAAGACCAAGTGCTCCTGAAGGTTGCCAAAGAGTTTGAAGGTGGCCAAGAACCTGAGCTATGGACGTAGTACTTTGATGGAGCAAGATGTAAAGTAGGCGCCAGAGCGGGGATATGTTTAATATCCCCACAAAATGAAAAAATACTAAGGTATTTCCGCTTCTAGTTCACTTGTTCGAACAATGAAGCCGAATATGAAGGATTAGTTCAAGGTTTGAGCCTTGCAGAATGAATGGGAATTAAGCAATTAATGGTGTTCAGAGATTCCAAACTAGTAGTCAACCAAGTCTGGGGGATTTCCATGGCAATGAATGTCCACATGAGATCCTATCAGCATCGAGTCTCGGACCTGGTTGAGAGTTTTGAAGCTTTCAACATCCAGACCGTTCCTCGAGGACAAAATGGTGATGTAGACCAAATGGCCATGATTGGTGCTCAGTTTGATCCTACCTCTAACCTTATACATAATGAAAAATCTGTACGAGTAATAGTCCAACCGATGATTCCTGACAATGATGAAAGTTGGTAGGATTTTGAAAGTGATGAACATATTGCCTCGTTCATTCAGCAATCAGGGGAATTCACTGATCAACTTCAACCAAAGATCACCGAGGCTTATGAAGGACAAATCATGCAGCTCAAATCCAACAAGCTTCTGAAAGGATTGGTTACTCTCAATTTTTTTTTGATTGTGATGATGCAAGAAATGATAGACGAAAGTTTGTGGTAGACAAAAGTGATTATGTAGACCTTCGGGTCTCAGATGGTAGAAACCTTCGAGTTGGGAAAGATGTCCCACACCATGACAAATAAAGGCTCATCAATTTCTGTAAGAAATATGGAGTAGTGGCCTGGTCCTATGATGATGTGAAGGGATACAATCCTAACATCATCCAACACATGATCGAGCTGACAAAAGGTGCAAAACCAATTCAAAAAAAGCAGAGGCCAGTAAACCCCAAATTGAAGTGTTAATGGCGCAAGAACTAACCAAGTTAATTGAGTCGTAGATTGTCTTCTCAATCAAGCATAGTAATTGGGTATCCAATCTAGTCCCGGTCCAAAAGAAGAATGGAGATATCCACTTTTGTGTGGACTTCCGAGACCTAAACAAAGCATCCCTGAAGGATCATTATCTGCTGCCTTCTATGGAGTCAATCCTACAAACGATAGCAGGATTGAAAATGTTTTCTCTGCTGGATGGCTTCTCTGGTTACAATCAGATCCGAGCTAAGAAGGAGGATCAACACAAGACTACATTCACTACAAAGTGGGGAAAATTTGCATACACTAAAATTCCTTTTGGTTTATCCAACGTAGGGGCAACATTCCAGTGGGCGATGGACATCACTTTCAGTGAGCTAATCAATAAGTTTATTCTAATCTATTTAGATGATCTTACTGTGTTTTCTAAATCTAAGGATGATCATTTCGACCACTTAGAAATAGTTTTTCAAAAGTGCCAGGAGTTCAGAGTTTCCCTGAATCCAAAAAAACACGTATTCAGAGTGTCACAAAGCAAGCTGTTAGGACACGTGGTATCCAAAGAAGGAATTTCAATCGACCTTGAGCGGGTGAAAGCTATCAAGGAACTTCCCCTTTCGGTGAACAAGAAAGGCATTTAATCCTTCCTGGGCAAGGTAAATTTTGTTAGCAAGTTTATTTCTGACTTTGTGGGAATAATTAAGCTGATCACTCTGATGCTTAAAAAGGATCAAGGATTCAAGTGGACAATCGAAGCTCGGGAAGCCTTTGAAAAAGTAAAGGATGCTATTTCCATAGCTCTGGTACTGGTTAATCTAGATTTATCTAAGGATTTTATAATGTATGCATTTAGTAGCAAGTATAGTATTGCTACTATCTTAACTCAAAAGGATAATGAAGGAAAAGGAGAACATCTAGTGGCATTCTACTCCTAGACCCTGAAGGAATATGAGACGAATTATAATTTTGTCGAAAGACAAGCCTTTGCAATAGTGAAGGGACTCAAAAAATTCCACCATCTAATTTCCTGCAACAAAGTGTTTGTTTATGTTGCACATTCCAGTGTGCGTGAATATATCGAGGGAGAAATCATAGAATAAAGAGTTAATTGGATCACCAAGATCCTTGAATATGACATTGAGGTCAAACCCACTAAAACTGTCCAAGGAAGAGGACTGTGTGAATACATGGCGTAGGACGAAGAGATACCCACCGAAGAAGAGCAATCAGAGCTTGTCCTGATAAATGAGATAGAATTTGAGGGTTGCTGGCTAACAGATAGAATGAGGTTTATGCAAATAGGAAAGTATCCATCAGGTCTTTCCTCCCAAAAAAGGAGATACTATCGGCTACAGAATTGCAGATATGCGCTAGTGGAAGGGGTCCTTTTCAAAAGGAATTTCAATGGTCTCCTCCTGTGATGTGTTACTGTAGAACAAGTGAGGAGAATCCTTGAGATGTTTCACAACAGTGCTGTGGGCGGACACTTCTCCGCTAAGACCACCGCCATCAAAATCATGTGCATAGGTTACTATTGGCCCACACTTTTCAATGACTCCCACTCTTTGGTAAAATCTTGCAAAAAATGCCAGTTCTTTACAGACACAAGGAAGAATTCTGCAATGCCTCTCAAACCTATAGTGGCGGACAGACTGTTTGCAAAATGGGGCTTGAACTTCATCGGGATGATTAATCCCACTTCTAGCATCGAGCACAAGTGGATTCTGACTGCCATAGATTACTTCACAAGATGGATAGAGGTTGTTCTGCTTAAAAACACAACAAAGGCAAAAATAGTGGATTTCCTTGAAGAGCTGGTGACAAGGTTCGGTCCTCCGTAGACTATCATTTTCAATAATTACAAAGCTTTCCTAGGTGCAAAGGTATGTCACTTTGCATTAACAAATGGAATATTCCTTAAGACATCATCAAATTATTACCCATAGGGAAACAACCTAGCAGAGTCAATGAATAAGAACCTAGTCCAACTCCTTAAAAGAATTGGTTCAGAACACCAGAGAGAATGGCATAAAAACCATCGAGCGGTGCTTTGGGAAAACCACATAACTCCTAAGCAGGTCCTTAAGACCTCACTTTATGAGTTGGTATACGGGAAAGAGGAACTGTTGCCTTTATCTATGGAGATTCCAGCGCTTCAACTGTTGAAATCCCTCGAGATAGAAGAAAATGGCACCATGGAGGTTCGGCTTGGAGAACTGTTAGAAGTACAAGAAAAAAGGGAGAATTCCCTAATAGCCATGACAAACTGCCAACAAGTGGTCAAGCGATGGTTTGACAAGAAGGCTTTCTACCAAGGCCTAAAGTGCGGAGACTTAGTACTAAAATATGATAAAAGGGCTGCTAAGCCAGGTCAACATGGAAAATTTGATAGCCTATGGGAGGGCCCCTTTAAAATTATTCGGTGCAAAGAGCATAATGCTTTTGAGTTAGAAAGTATGGAATAGGAACCTTTGGGAATTTCAATCAATGGGATTCATCTTAAGCTGTTCCATTAAGTGCCGAATTTTATTTTTGTACATATGTGAATAATGCTTTTATTTTCTTTCCCTTTGTGTTGGCCGGTTTTTTTTGAAATTGGTTTGTGTTTCGGAAATCAATCCGTCATTGTAGAGAGTAGAGCAGTGGAATTTCTTTACAGTTTAAAAATACACCCATGTGCAAAGGAAATGAACACATATGCTAATAAAAAGCCCATACAATGGATATGCAGAATGGAAGAGAGAGCCATGGATTTTTATAAAGATATATGTCGATTTATATATATTCTTTCATTTTTTACATTGCAAAAATGGCTGAGAGAGTCATAATTCAAAAAGTATATGATTATATGAGCTATTCTTTCATATATGTTATATCTATAGCCTTTTTCAAGCTTATATACAAAAACTGTAAGTAGGTGGTGTATTCAAGAACATAAAACAAAGAAACAAGGAGGCGTTTTATCCAAGAGCACGAGAGGTAGCAATTGACGCATGTATGACAACACCTATTGCGTCTTCATCAGCAAGTCCTTCAACAACAAAATCAGAATCATTTGGAACAACCGCCATTGGCAGAGGGGACACCAAGTTCCTGAAGTCAGTGTACCAATCAACGTCATAGAATGGTATTACGTTGTAGCTGCAGAACAAAAAGTGCAAGGCCTGGGTAACCCTCTGCCGATGCTCGTCACATGTCTGAAGGCAGAATCCACTGAGAAATGACAGCCATATAATGAATGCTTCTTCCTCAATGTAGCATCAGAGGTCACTGGCTGTTGGCAGGCCTACCCCATATGCAGCGTGAGCGACAATCGCACCTAGGCCATTCAGGTACTTTTTTGGAAAAAATTCTTTGACCAACTTCAAAATTAGAGGCCTGGGGATACCAATGACCAACATTGACTCAACAAAGTGCGAGCAGATATCAGTGTTCACACGTTATTTTTCCTCATACTCTATACAATCCCTACCCAGAACCCATTTTATGGCTACTAAAACCAAGGAGTATTTATTTTTGGTCGTTCTCTTCAATCACCTAGTGGAAATATCTCCCAGAAAAGCTGTCTATGACTTGTAAGAAGTTAACCTAATGGGAGTATCCATGGTACTGACACAATGCTTCTACCTTCTAACTAACACTGAAACTTTTCTACCACCTAGCTTATGAGAAAACTCGCTTACTGAAGCTAAAGAATGTGCCAATGACCTATTGTTAAATCTGCTCAAATGCTAAGTGTGATTTCCTCACTACTTAGTGGCCTATTTATAGAAAAAATGAGAAAAAGCATGCTAATCCATTTTGAGAAAACATGATGATAACCAAGTTCTAACTTGGAAGGCATCCCTGCGTTTGTTCGCATTTCCTGACCGATTGCATATGTAGAAGTATGGCTCAATGCGTGCTAAGTTAATAAGAGCTAGTTAATTAGCTTTAAAATGGTGGCGCTCAATAGTAAGCTGCACGACCGTAGGCTATTGTGTCATCTCATAGGCATTTCCTAGAGCCCAAGGAAGGATCCATATCTTTTTTAGGCCTTGATCGTTTGCTTTGGATTTATCATTCTGTCCAGGATATTAATTGCCAACACATACTAATGCAAGGTTATAAGGAAATTTTTTGGCTCAAGTTTCATGGAAATCATAGCATATCATATGGTTTCCAAATGCAATAATGAATTCTTACCGCCTCGAAATGGAAAGTAGTTCATTTTTGCACGAGCCGAGGAATTAACGATACATGCCGAATTAAATGCAAAAAGAACACTTTCCTCTACCACCTTGAGAAAAGATAGCTAAATATTGCATGGAAAAGTTTAATGTTTAAAGTTTTTTCAAATATGCTTAGGCTTAAAGTGCAGAGAAGTTTTCAACATATCCAGAGTTGAATAAAATTTACAAAGAGTTTAGAACCTACAAAAGTTTTCATCTAAAGAATTGTTTTGGAGAGTTCATCACAGCAAATGCAAGAGGAGATTGGCCAGGATTTGTTTACAGCCACACGGTTGTCAGAAGATGTGTATATATATGAAGATTTAACATATGCTACACCTGGTATACCAAGCAAGCTGAAGAGGGCGAATACAATAGAGCTGAATAGGCCCAAAGATTGCAAAAACCAGAAAATGGTTGAGGAGAAATGGGATAATATTTATGACCCACGACTTGCAAAAAACCTTAAATCCTTAAGAGAAGCAGCCTGTGCAAGGGTGAAGTCACCTAAGGTAGACACATCGACAACAAGGAAGGTTTGGTATAGTGGTCTTCCATAATAC
Organism: Sequoia sempervirens; assembly: GCA_007258455.2. Taxonomy (NCBI): domain Eukaryota; kingdom Viridiplantae; phylum Streptophyta; class Pinopsida; order Cupressales; family Cupressaceae; genus Sequoia; species Sequoia sempervirens. The sequence continues at coordinate 141,008,955 of VDFB02000015.1, forward strand.
ATGGTCCCATTGGTACATTACTGCCCGAAGTTAGTTGATGCCGCCATTTAGCGTTATAACCCTAGCACCCGCTGCATCGAGGGTTGAAACTTAAGAGTTCACATTATCCCACAAGCCATTTGGCATATGCTATTTATCCCAGACCCAAGTAAAAGAAGGGAGAAAATTGAGTCCTTCCCTGGTAAAGGAGAAAAAATGTGGAAGGTGATGAAAAAGAACTCAAATTTCTTGATAGAGGAGATTGTAAGAAGGGAATCCTAGGCGCTAGGCTGTCGAGTATCCCATTGCCGCGTGGTTCATTTCATAAGGACATGTAGGATGCCATGTCAATGCTAGCTTTTGTGTGCGGCCGAGACTCCGACGAGATGGTGGAAACCTTTCAACTGGGGCCGACTTTCCAATTTCGCAAACAACACGATACCTTCTGGTATGATTTCACCGAGTTCCTGGTAGAGGAAATGATACGACAAATGAAAAATTACCCGGTGGAGGGAAAGTTTAGATTTCTTTCCTTCCTGGTTCACATGTTCCTACATCAAAACCTTGATTTCTTTGGCAGGTATTTTGAATTATCAAATTTTGATGAAAAGAAGAAGAGGAAGCCAATATCCACATGGACACCCTTTCTTTCCATGTCATATGATTATTATGAATTTTTGGATTATTTAATAACTCTGGTCTTGCAAGATTTACAAGGAAGAGGTGACATAGTTTGGATTGACAAGGATCAGACCATATATATGCAGAGTTTCACTCCCGCTTGTGACTGGTTCTTAGGAACATATTTCACAATTCTCTAGATGTGAGGCTTCACCGGTCAACCCTTCCTTCTCCCAGCCTGCGTTACAGATAGGGTGCTCATTTTTGAAATGTATAGGTAGGCATGTATGATTGATTATACCTTTTGCAGCAGCCCAAGTGTCAAGAGAAAATGATTCTTCACTTGTTTGAAGAATTTTAAAACAATGACTTTGGTAAAGAAGCAATTAGATTGGTTATTGCAGGATAAACTGGCTCATTTAGGGTTGGTTTTGGTATCTAAAAAATGGGATTACAACCCTTTCAATGACCTTCCAAAGCCACACATGAAGGTTACTCATGTTCCTCGACCTTACTGGGAAAAACAGCGTAGCCCGCGGGCAGACAAAGATGAAATTTTTGTTGAACTAGCGCATATTCCCACACAAGATAACATAGAACCATAGCAAAAGTTCTACTTTGCTATGGTGATGGCCGAAGATAGTGTCCAGATGGAACGTGCCATGTACAACAAGTTGCAGAAGGATGAGGAATAGACTAATGAGAAGATAGAAGCTTTTTGGAAGTATTGCCAAGAAACAGGGCAATTGGATGCCCCTTATGAGAGCTTGAAGGAGGAAAAGAAATTTGAAAAATGGTGGGATGAAGACCATCCTAGCCCAGAATCTAGTGTCAATAAGAGTGATGACCCAGAGGATGATTCTAAAGAATGGGAAGAGGAAGTGGAAACTTTTGTGTCCTCCACGCCAAAGGAGAAAAGCTCCAGACAACCCGCCTATGTAGCCATGAATGTGCAGTTTAATATTTTGAGGGCTTCACAAACACTCACTTGGGCCGCTAAGATAGCCAGGGTACTACAAAAATAGTCGACAACAACTTTTGAAGCTGGGGATGCCTCGCCTACAAAACGACAGCGTACAAAGACCATTATTGAAGTGGGTTCGCAAGAACCCGTCGGAAGACAAGTGCTTGTAGCTAGCTAGGAGCCTGAAGCCGAGGGAGAGTTTCTAACGATTCTGGAGTTTCCATTGACCAGTCAATAGGTAAAATTTTCTCCTTCTCTTGCTTCTCAATCCTTGGTATCAATCCCTGTCTCAGCAGAAATCCCTGCCATGAGTATTGGCCCTTCATTTCCCACTTTTAATCCAACACATGTGGGAGGTTTCACCCAATTCTCACAGACCACTCCACTCGGCTTTACTCCTCCGTGAACCCTTACACCAACTGCTTCCACTCAAGCTCTCCTTTCCTTGATTTCTAAAGGCATGCCCTTTGCGGGCACCCCTACTTCTGCTATTGCTGCAGATCCTCTTCTATCACAATAGGCTAACTCTGCAATGAAAACTCCTTCACCATTCCTTCCCATGAGTCCTTCTGTCGATTCATCAATTGAGCTGTGGCAAGTGGCAAGCCCTTCTGCTGGTTCTCAAACCAAGCTTTGGAATGTGCCCCACTTTTCCTCGCAAATTGTCACTCTCCAAAAAAAGAAAATTCCTAGGCCTATCAGAATTACCTATCCATATTCCCTACCTTTTGGTGCTCCTTTCGCAAGCGGACTAGTTTCGTCACTAGCCAAATTCATGGTGCAGATTGACTGCGAAAAGGAAGCATGTGCAAGTAGAATAAAAGCACAAGGAAAAGGATGACAATACTTCTACAAATTCAAAAATATAGACTCTTTATGATGAGACCTTGCAAGAGCTGAAGTTTGCAACCATGTACCCGAGAGTAACCAAGCCATAGGGGGAGATGCGCCCAGAAGACTATGAAATATATGGGGTAGGGATTGACATGAAGGTGGTATGACCGTAGGATAAGGTTGAGATTATGGAGGAAACACAACGAGTGGTTACCTTCAACTTCCTTAAAATTGGTCGCCAACTAAAGAAGAAGGATGAGTAGCTTAAAGCAGTAAAGGAAGGGGCTAGATTTTTGGAGAAAAAAGATAAATCCCTGGAGGTGGATGTTACACGTATGACAGAAAGGGAACTGGAAATAGAGAATGCAAAGAACAGACTTAAAGGTGAGCTTGCAAAGGTTTAGACTATCGACCTGGCTATGGTAAACGAGCTGTGTACTAAGAATCAGGAGGCAGAGTAGGATTTGCAGCTAAAGAGTGAAGAGCTGGAGCGGCTTCGACTTGAGTATAGTCAAGGAATAACATAGAAGAATGAGGCTTTGGAGCACCAGCAAGCTCAATATGAGTAGAAGTTACAAGAAAAAGAGGCTAAATTTGAGGGCCTAAAATCTCAATTAGAACAAGAGCTTCAAGAGACAAAGTCCTCTCTGGACATGCATTTAGGAAATCACTCCCAAGCAAAGGAAAATTGGAATAAAGAAACGAGAAGCTCTACGGAGCAACTGGCGTTTGAGAAATGGAAAAGGACAGAGTTGGTTGAGGCCATTAACTCAAAATACATAGAGATCGCTTCTCTTAAAAGCTCTCTCCTGTCCTCTCCTGTACAACCGGATATTATTCCATTGGTTAGGTAGTTGTACATTTCTCACTAGCAAAAGATTAAATATTTTTGCCTAGCACTGTAGCCCACCCTCCGATTCATCACCAAAGCATCAAAGTTGAGCCAGGAGGCTCATGATATGATTAGCCAGTTCTCACGATTTATCTTGGAAAAGGTTCTGGAAGCAAAAGACTTGCTCACCAAGCTATACTCGGTCTTTGATGAAGACCTCGCCAGGGCAGGGATTAAGGATCGAGATGCTGCTGCACAGATGAAAAACAAGTTTATCCATTGCCACTCTACCTTCTAGTGCACTAAAGTGGCCGTGAATAATCTAAACAAGACAATGGACAACATGTGAGAGAGTTTCTCCAAGTTGAACAGGATGGGTTTGCCATCCTCGTTCCTTGAGAATGGTTCAATCGCTACGATTGAGCAAATTGTAGAAAGAATAGAAGAGAAGGAGAATGATTCAGATGCTTTCAAGGATTTCGGTCATCCTCCCACCATAACTAACATTGAGGGAGTTATTCATCTGCTTGCACAACTACTGTTTCATTGTGAAGCAGGGGTCGGTTTACCTGATGCGCTGCCTCATAAAGAAACGATTGATCTAAGTGGAGCACAGGAGAATTTGTGCAACATAGTAAGGCCATCTGAGGATGAATGGTTGCCTCTTCAAGTGACTCTTTCCAATATTTGATTCTATTACCTGATGAAATGGCGCTCTAGTCTGTAAACTAGAGAAATTTTGGGTTCCCCATTCCTCAAGCGAGACGCCCTTGGTAGTCGCCAAAAGCTGTGAATAAATATTCAACGAGCTCCCTTCGGGTGTATTTTACTCTAAGTATTAGCCCATGCATCGTAGGAAATCCACTTGGCCTTTTATCAAGGTCTGCTTCCCCCTCCACGTGTCTGCTCTATGCATCCTGAGGTTTCCCTTCCTTTGCATCTCAGGAATTCCCACTATACTTCCACGTGTTGTAGCTGTGGGCCATTTTTGATCGTTCCTTTTTGCTTCCTCATCAGGCTCCGCTCGAGTGCCATGAAGCTCTCATTCCCAAAGAAATTTGGTGGGCCCCACAATTGTTGTCTGTGATGCACTCTTGCTACGTGTCTACTCTTTGCAAATCTTTCAGCGAGAGGATGAAATAACGACCGCGGGTAGCAAAATGCTGCCACATGTCTCTTTTGCACCCAGCCGATGATTGTTTCCTCCACTTTTGGATAGAGCTCTGCCCACTCAACACATGTAGCCTTGGCACAAGTCTTCAGTGGTGAGAGATAAAGGTTCACACGGGAAACGAAATGCTGCCACATGCCTATTCGACAGATCTCGTATTCAGGCAATGAATCAAGCGAACAAAATGCTATGATTGGCCACCACATGTCATAACCATTTGCACGGGATGGTGACACTTGTCTGTTTTAACCTTTCCGGGACCACCACCATCATTTGTAGGAGATGCAACTGAGCCTTGAATGACCAAATGTTTGGTTTCAAATCTTTTCTGTTGCAATGGCTTGGGGAATATTCTTATTTCTACATCATTGCCAAGGATCGTGAAATCTTTTCTGTTACTGCTCTCCGAAGCTGTGGCTACATATACTTTTCTCTATTGTGAGAAAAGGGTCTAGAATTTTGAAGGAACACTGGTTTTAGGAAAAGACGCCAAGCCTTTATTACTATTTTATTTTATTGCAAAATACTTTTAGATTGTGCCAATTGTTCGACCTTTTTGTTCTTTCATGCTATTTGATCAAACTGTAAACTATGCTGCTATTGTCTGGACATTCCATTTGAGAACTTTTATATATATTGAATGCAAGTTTGCTGATCTAGATCATGTCTAATGACTCTTCTTGGTAGTAGGAATGTATGCAATGTTATTTTATGTCAATGAATGGATTGTGTGTGCTTTAATTTTTAGTTTCTACTTTTCTAGAACACTACTGTCACGACCCATATTTTCAACAAGCAATTTATAATTCAATAATATTATTTTGATACAATTAGTATCTAATCTAGCTGAATGATTATATTGTTCGTATTTAATGTTCAATTGAATTAATTAGAAGTGAAATAAAAGTGAAATGAAACAAAAAGGAATTTATTTTAATTTAATTATAAATTTTATTTTGTAAGTAAATGATACTGATTTGTTATTTAAGAATAATTAATTTATTCTCTATTGATCGATATTCCTTAAAATTCATTTATTTGGAATAAATGTTTAAATTGAAATTAAAAATTTCCCTCAATTTTGATTGTCGTGGGTGTCAAATCTTGGACATAATAACTGACTTTTGCAACATGATAATCCTGCCACGCTATATTCATCAGCGTAATCATCTCTTGGAGGTGGGCATTCAGTTAAGATTCTAACCGATTCTTGGATGGAAGGTGAGTCTTTTTGGTCGCATTCTCTCATAGTCTAGATATAAAATAAAATAAAGAAATATTTGATAGGGGATATACATTTTGTAACCATCTTTTCTTTGGGTAACTGGAAGCTAACAGATTCATGGGGCGAAGAGAAATATATGAAGGAGGACAAAAATGGGGAGATCATCTGAACAAAATTGGTATTATGGATTGTTGGTGTCTGGTAACGCTTAACCTCAACTTGTTGTGAACCCGGTTCTCTTGGGCGGGTCGACCACTGTGCAAGAATTGGAGCACCATCGCGAATGGGACGACAGAGGGGAATTACCTTTAACATAACGGTGAGTCCTTCTTTCCTCATGTAGAATTTCCATTTAAGTTTTTTATTTGAAAAGCCTGTCATGTTAAATAGGAGGCATCATTCTTGACGAATCCTCTGGCTTAAGTCAAATGGTAGGATCAGATCTAGAGGACTCTAACTCCCGTATTTTATGTCTAATGACTTCCAATATTTTAAATGCTTCTGTCGCATGACCTCGTAGGAGGTTTTCCATGTGGGCTTGTACAGAGGAAGATTTAGAATGTCCACGATTTGGTATGTCTTGTTTTCTGCAAAATTTTCCTACACCACATCTTTTGCGATTCTTTTTACCACACTCCCAAGGTATCGGTCGTCATCTGATCATCGCCTTCCTGACCCAAATGGTTGCAAATACCTTGATTTAGGGTACAGTAATACATGTCTTCAATTGATAATTTAATTTGTATCTGGGACTGAGAACTATGATAATCATGGTCAGTTAGACTGGGTATAAAACAACCTCCTGAACACATTCACGTGGTCTCTTAGCCTTTATGTTCTTCTTGTATTTGACCCCATTTAAATGCCTTCGATATTATTTGTCGCTTATATATATACTTGTTACTTATAGGTGAATTGGTGAATCTCAAAAGTTGAAGTCTCTCCCGAGTCATTCGTTCAGTTCTCTCTGTCTTTTGGACTTTTTCAATGCTTATGACTACCTGTCTCTTTCCCATCCATGCTCACCCATTTTTCAGGAAATACTACTTTAGCATGGGTCATTCCTTCCTTGAAGACCTCAATGGCTGTCTTGATTCGCTTAATGTCTTGTTGCTACATTGACTGGGGTTTCTCAGTTAGAAAAATCAGAGTTTAAAATGATATTGGGAGTATATCATCGTTGACGAGGCACATTATGTTAATGACTAACGATCTCAATTATCACATGATCTCGATAGTTTTAAGAGTCAAAAGAGGTTGCTACTTTTAGGACCTCCTTTTTTGGTGTTGGTCTTCTTCCTCTATATATATATTTCTACATTGGTTGGGTTTATTTCTGAATGTATGAGTCAATAAGTATGTAATTCTTCTATGCTCAATAAAAATTGCAATTATATTTGGCTTCCTTGGCTGGAAAGTTTGACATGGTATTATTCTTTCATTTGTACGGTTGATTTGTAAATGTGAGAAAGGACCCGTGCCAAAGATTAGAACTACTCCACCAGCAGTGGCACTTCTTGAACTGAAGCCTCCTCCATACAATTTTGTACGTTATCATAGTAGAAGACTACATCCAGATTACATTTCTATATATTTTAACAATAGATGCATTAGAACCACACATGAGCCAACAAACTTTGGAATTCCATTGGGGTAAACACCATTGAGCTTATGTTGTTTTTGTACTACATGGTCATTGTGTACTACATCATGAGGATGGGGCTGGCAATGTTGCCTATCCGTACACTTACTTACTGAAATCCTGCATATTGATAGGCATTACATTTGCAATCTCAATCATTTCCTCCTTACATTGAACCCTGTCAGCTGTGCCTCTGGATGTGTTTTGACCTCTATACATTAAAATCCTATTATACTATTGTTCAGTTTAGACTAATTTTAAAATGGTTTTGATGCAGTAGAGACACTCTCTTCCACTCTACTCACTTCTTCAGCACAGAGAACCAATGAACAGTTCAAAATCTGTATGAGATGAATCTCTTCTCCAATATCCCTTTTGTTAATGCCCAATAAGATTCAATCAATATACCGAGGTAATATCATGGAAAGTTGCGTATGATAATGACCATTCATAATTTTAGTAATCTACACGTAGTAGATTTAAATTTTTCTCATCTTCGTATTTATGGCACTTGTCACCTTTTAAAAATTCTGAGAAGGGAGCTTTTAGTGTTTTTTTTTAAAGTTTCTCATTCAGAATGAATTGGATAAAAATTATCTTTACTCACGTTGATTATCACACTAAAGAAAGATCATTTCTCCTCACTGTACATTTCTATTTTCGATATCTTTCATAGAAATATTGAAGCAAGCCTCGAAAGTCACCTTGAAGAAATTGTGGCATAATTCTGTGGAATAGATAAGTTAGGAAAGGAGCGAAAGTTTAATATTGATGATCTTCCAAGTTACGCATTAAGTTGAATGCTGGATCATTAACATGTTTATGAATATCACTAGTATCAAACTAGTTAAATTGTTGATAGTGTGATAAGGATACAAATTATAGTTATTGATGTTGGGGGTGAGGCCCTAGTTTGTGTGTGTGCTTAGTTGTGCTTAAAGTGAAGCGGTGATCTTCTTTCTATGTAGATAGAATGCTTTATTTTATTTTCTAAGTAAGAGAGGTAACGCTTGCTCATAAAAGTATTTGTATGTTCTAATGTTGTTGACATGTAAGGTGTGCCAATATATTAGGAACCAAAATTAAACATGCAGTAGAAAAATGGGTATACATCAGGGATTATGTTTGCACAAACTTGTGTGTATTTTAACTATGTCGGAAACATGTACATTAGGCTTAAGTATGTATTCATTTTATATCTCATCTAATGGAAGGTAATTAGGAAACTTGTCCATTATTTTTCAATCTTTTAATAGTGCTACCTTCTATAAAGTATATTCATTTACTATGAGCGATAAAATCTTACCATCATTGTTGTATTTGAGCTAACATTGGTGGTAAAGGATTTCATGATTCAAGAAGCATTCAAGTCAAGATTTATCATAATCAAGCAAGAGCTTAATGCTGTAGTTTCGGTAAGTTGCGACATCATTGTGTGATCATTCTTCATTCATTTATTTTATTTCATTTCATTTCAAGGTTTAAATACCAAGCGGGGTTTGACCGAGGCAAACCCCTATTCACTAACATATTTTTGTAGCATTTAGGTGGTGGACACATGGATGAGCAAGATTGACTTATGTTTGCACCATTAGGTTGGTCAGTTGTGTTGCACCTATAAGTCATTTACTTAGAACAAAGATGATTCCCACTGACAAATTGTTTATCTTGTTGATATATTATGATTCATTGATATACATATTAATTCATTTTTTTAAATGATGTAAATTATATAATTAGTGGGTTCTATTAAATTATTTTTGAAATTGTGGAATTATAATTAATAAATGAGATATTTCTAAATCCTTACATTTAATACCAATTGGGCCCTTAGATCTATGATTTATCATGCCTATCATTAAGTCTTGGTGCATCACCTTAGGTTATACTTTATTTTATTATATCTGTTTCCTTTTCCCTTTTCAAAACCCCATTATAGAAGAAGCCGACTTCTCTAAAAACTCGAAGGTCACTCAGTTTAGCGCAAAAGGTCCCCCATAAACTGAGTTTCCCATAAGACACTATTACCCTGTCAAATTTTGGCATCAACATACTCCAACTTTAATCCTACTAGCACCATAAAATTTGGGTCATCTTCAAACCAACCACAAACACCACAACCCCAAATTGCAAATCCATTTTCCAATCTTACACTTCATGAGGTTGAACAAGGTCTAACCCTAGAAGAAATTGAAAATGCTTCCCAAGATCCTATGATATTGGGCATCATAGAGGAGCTTATCAAAGGAGATCCTGGTAGATACTTCCTAGCACTTTCTCAAAATGGGGTCAAACTTCCCATTGGTTTTGACACTTCCACAATTGTAGAAGGGAAAACACAAACTCAAGGTCAAGGTCATAACACATTTTCACCGAGTCATTCCACCTCACAAAAAATACACACTAGTATGCCTCTTGAGGGAACCACACAATATGCAACAACTACAAACATACCCCGTACTCCAACATTTGGGACCAAGAGAACAAATCCAAAATATCATAGACCAAGTCCCTCATTTGTCAACCTTTTTGCTACATCATCTAATACCATGAGTACCTCATTTGTAAATCCATTTACCACCTCATCCCCTCAAAATAAAACACCATCAACTAATACCATGGGTGAAAACATCAAAAATTGAAATCCACCAAATAAGACACGAAGGATTCACATTGCCACACCAATAACACAATCCCAAATGACCAACACTACACCAAACATGAACATGTCTTTTGGGTCAAATCTAAACACTTATCCACCTCCATCACAATAACATGTCAATCCAAACCCCACTTCCACACCAAAATACCAAAACATGAATCAAAAACCACCCCAACATCATACCAATACCAATACCATGTTCACATCTCATTTCCAACAAGGAAATCAAAATCCTTCCCAACAAAACATCAATCCAAGTCCAACATTCATATCCAACTTCAAAAAACAAAATCCATCCTCATCATACAACCATCTCAACACATTTAACACCAACACCAATCCTCTCATGCAAATTCAACCTAAAATGCAACCATCACACATGGATACCTTAGTATAGCAAATGCAAGCATTGCAACAAAAAAATCTAATATGAAAGTGAGTGGGACAAAGAAAGCTTATTCCACGGAGGAACTATGTCTTTATCCCTTTGATCAAAGCATATACATGCCACCTTTTCCCCAACATTTCCATGTACCAAACTTTAACACATAAAAGGAAAAGGGAGATCTAGTAGAGCATGTGCACGAGTTTCACACTGATTGCATGAACATCACTTTTGAGCATACACACTTGATGAGATTCTTCCCACGTAGCCTTTCGAGGAAAGATCTACAGTGGTTTGCACATCTACCTCTTGGGATAAGAACATGGAATGAACTAGCCAATAAATTTTTCAATCACTTCTCCTATAACATTGAAAGTGACATTACTCTTGAAAAATTATGTACAACCAAACAAAAAGAGGGAGAATCATTTGCCTCTTTCCTCTAGAGATGGATAAGTATGGCTAGTAAATTTCCATGTGATATCCCTGACAAACAATTGGTACACATGTTTGTGAAGAATCTAAATAAGGAACTAATGTATCAACTTCAAATCCATTGTTACAATAACTTTGAATAGGTTGTTGAGAAAGGTGTTTCCATTAAGAGAGCACTTGTTTCCCAAGGATTGGTTAAAATATTCAAAGAAAAACAAAATACTCCCAATGACAAAAATTTTTTTTGGTCTAGAAACAAGAATGTCACTAATGATGGCGTAGTTGATGTTAAAGTGGTTAATAAAGTCCACCCCACCATTCATCTAAAAGGTCCCTCTACATCAAAAAATAAACCATCAAGTCATGACCAAACTACAAATGTAGTCCAAAACAATTTGCAATGTCCTGGTCCTCCATGAACAAACACACAGAGACAAACATATACATCCTTAGGGGAACCAATTGAATTGGTTTTTGAAGAAACTATTACAATCAAATGTCATTCAAATCCCAGAAATCAGACACTATGAACCAAGAATTTTTAAACCAGTTTGGTGGAATGATAATGATTTTTGTGAGTACCATCACACAAAGGGACATAAGACATCTTCATGTTACAAACTTAAGGACATCATCCAAGGTCTCATTGAACAAGGTGACATATCTATATACAATTCACAAAGGAAGACAAATTCCAATCATACCATTTTCAAAAATCCCTTACAAGACCATGGGTCAAGAAAAGCCTCTAGTTCAAGGAATAATACAAATAATAATGCCAATTATACCAGTGTCGTATATAAGTATACTATTAATAACATTGAAGACTTTGACAATAATGTATCTACCATTACCATTAAGAAAAATACAAAATGTGTCATTACAACCTAGAGATCTAAAGTGGTCTTGCAAGGGGTCACTTCTAATCCGTAACCAAAAACTCAATATAACCTCCTAGATCATCTAGGGAAAACTCTCGTACAAATATCTATTCTTGAGTTTCTTCATATATCTCTTGAACATAAAGTCATTTTGGAAAAAGCTTTACAAGATACTTTTGTCCCCACAGACCTAAATGTTAGTCAATTTTAGGCCATGGTAAGGTACTTGGCTACCACTCATCTTGTTACATTTTCCAAACAAGATCTCCCTATGCAAATACCAAATTATAATGATTCATTACAACTTGAGGTATACATTAACAAACACAAAATCAAATGAGTCTTGGTAGACGGTGGAGCAGATCTAAACATATGCACTCTTGAATTGGTTACAACATTGGGATTCTCTGAAGTTTGTATAGATATACCTAAGAAAATTATTATAAGGGCTTATAATGATGTTGAATGTTCCTTCAAAGGTATAATTACACTTTCTGTAAGAGTTGGACCAACATTAAAAATATGATATTTCAAGTCTTGGATCTAGACCTACCATATAACCTTCACCTTGGTCATGCATGGATTCATGCCATGAATTTTATTACATCCACTTACCATCAATGCCTCAATTTTCCCTATAACATCAGAATCACAATAACAGGTGACTCTGATATCTTCCAATATTGCAATAATCTGAAGGAAACCTCTAAAAATCAAGTGCTTATTAATCAGGAAGCCCCTCCCTTTGCCTCATCACATTACATTGATCCCTCCTCATTATCCACATCTTCCACTCCATCCACTTCCATTCCCAAAGGTGAAGTCCATATCCGTGACCAAGGACATGGAGAGTATAACATTGAGAGTTCATTTTGTATTGGAAAGTTACCTATATCATCAAAATCTCATGGGAAACCTCATCCTATCCAAAAGGAACCTAAGGTTGTCATCCATAACCCTCCCACAACTTTCACTAAGTGGGGTGAACTAAGGGAAGAGACCATAGGAAAGGATATTTCTACATGGATCTACAAGGATGAAGAAGATACCGAGCCCATACAGATACTGATTGAGCAATATGGAAAAGGATTTAAGATCATGAAACAAAAGGATTATGATGGACATAGTGGACTTGGTTTACTTAAGAATGCAATGGTAGGACCTCTATTACCTCCTAAGTTATCAAAGAACAAAGGGTTAGGGTATACACCATTAAAAGTGAGTCCTCCTCATACTAAGTTACCTTTGGATAAAAAATTTAACACTTCTAATGATGTCGAGACTTCTAAGGATAATACCGATAGTGAACCTCCTAAACCCAAACATATTGATGGTCGAGCTTGGATTGAAACCTTTTGGGGTCCTAACGATACATCCATATTTACCATATCCTCTTTATCCTTGAGCTATAAAGATATCGATGGTGACTTACCCTTAATTTTCTTGTAATCAATAGATTGGGATCAATAAGGACCTTCAAGCTTAGGCATATTCGAAAATGATGAAGCAATAGTTGAGTTTATGGGACTTTGAGAAGGAATACCAAGTGGGGATGACAAAGTTGGATTTGTTATAGAACTTGATAACACAACTTAATTTGGGGAGTTTACTCCACCCTCTAGTCACAAAAATTAGAAAAATAAAATGTCATAACCCAATTTTTCTACATATTTATTTAAATACGTAAAATTGAATTGTTGATGAAATTCAATTAAATATTAAATGGAGATTCTAGAATATTCACATGTTGAATATGAGGAGTTGACTAACGTTGACTTTATGAAATTCTAAAAACTATTTTTTATATGTCATCAAGGATTGAACGTTACTGATCAATTTGCAAGTATGTGTAGTAGAAGGGTGATAGGATGAAGGACGAGAACATGGTTGAAGTAGGATTGTTTAGCCAGATCAAACGGTAAGCTAGTTGGAATCTGGGTGCACACACCATACAAGGGCATGATGAATTGCATTTAAATCAAATTGCATATGTCTGATAATGATAATTTCTTGACTTGAACTAATTCCGTGTTTGAAAATATATGGCTTGTAGATATGAAAATTGTCCATTTAAAACTCTATGTTTGATGAAACAAAAATAAAATTTCTATACATATATAGAGATGATGGAATTTGAATTTAAGTTATCCATTGAAAGTAATATTGTATGGAACTCGTAAGCCATAACAAATGATTACACATAGAAGTAAATATGTATATATAAATATATATGTATACATATATGTTGGAAATTAGTGTTCACATAGGTACAATAGGATGCATAAATAATTAAGCATAAAATATTTAGGGGGTGTAAATAAGTATCAAAATAATATTAAGTTTTTGAGAAACAACTTAATATTATTATTAGTCATATAGTTTGTTTAAAATATTATTTGTTGTACATGTGTGTTTGAGTTGTTAAAACAACTCATATAATTATAGAGGTTGTTTAGGAATTTTCCTACAAAATAGGATTTGAGAATCCTATATATATGTAAATATATTGAATGAAAATGAGGAGTGGAAGCACGTATTATTATTATTTTTGATTATTCTGGCTTCTCTATCTCTGCCCATATTTCTAATATGGTATCAAAGCTTAGGCTACCTAGATTGCTAGTAGATTTGTGAGGAGAATTTTTGAATGTGCGATTCTTTAGATATTATTGCAATCAGAGCCTACTTCTATTCCCACTCCCACTACACAAATCTCAACTCTCCTGCCCATCCACATCAGTAAACATTAGATGATTCACAACCTTGTTTGGAAGGGATCAACATTTTCCTATTGTGGACACATCATATATTTGGATATAGATTAGGCACTTTGATCTGATTGGCTGTGATTATGGCCCGTATTTCCTTGATCAAGTGCATCATTTCATTTATTTGGACAGGCATTTTTCTTTGCATTGCAAGGATTTTTTTGTTGACCGTGACTAGTTGGAGATTGGGCGCCTTATTTGTGATTCCCTCTCGCATGGAATACATTGCAATTGAGGTTGGTGTTTTGTTTGCTCATTCATGAAATTGTGAGTTGTTATGCACACTCACCCCTTGACCAACACACTCTCATCTAAGCCCCATATCTCGAGGAAAGAAGCATGTAGTTTGCAGAGTCACACATTGATCAACAATTCAAGGCTTCTCTATATTGGTGTTTGCACAAGAAATAATGTCAGGCGCATCATATTTGGAATGAACCGATCCTTTGGAACATTGAGGATGAGATTGTACAAATTTCAAAGGCTCTTCCATGACCTCAACTGCTAGGTGTAGTCGATCTTCATCCCTGGATTGGTTTGTGTGCTCTCATTGCATGCAACAATCCATCTTGTCTCGAAATGGAGAATGCAACAAAGCTACACATGCTATTGAGCATTGTTAAAAACTCTTCCTATTGAGAATGAGAAGGGACACTTCTATGCGCTATCTCGCCGGCACAAATTTTTGGGTCTTGCATTGACAAGTGGGTATTATATTAGTCAAGAGTGTAGTAGTCAAACTTTTATAATAGATATTGTGTTATATTCCAAAATTTTAATAAAAATATTATATAGGGTCTATTTAGGAGTCATCACTTGTTATAAAGGAAAAAAAGGGGTGACATTATTTTTAATTGTAATTGGATGCACTCTCGCTTATATGTGACATCTATTTTTTGGGGGGGCATTCTAAAATTGAGCTCCAAAGTCAACTTTTTAAAGTAGAAAATCAATTGGAGGAAGGAGGAAATGGAGGAAGGAGGTTAATTAGTGACTTCTTGTCAATCACCAATGATGAGGCTGCTTATCAGCTTTGGTGGCATTTTATTTTCTATTATGTGGCAGTATGTGTTTTCTTTTCAACTTTTCAGTGTGGTGTGTGAATGCTGGAAAAATGATCATATTGGAGAGCATATGAATGTTGAGGTCTTCTGACTACTATGATCCTTTGAGTACTGTACTTCGTTGGAAGATGGTCGATTGGTGAATACGTTCACTAGCAATAATGACCATGTGCAACAAGATCCAGATAGTAGTATGTAGTATGGTATGATTTTCTTTTCAGTATTCTTGGTTGTGTGAATAAATGGAATTTCACATTATGGGGGGAATAATAACCAATTTTCAATTCCCATTTCATGCCAAAACACTTAAAGTCAAGGGAAGCTTCCAGTGGCAGTATTGGTTGTCTATGCTATTCGAGATTGAGTGGCGACAATCGATAACAGTGACTACAATTAAGAACATAGTGTTCTTATGGAATGTAATGTGAAACCTTTTCTAGTATGGGTTTTTTCAGATTTGTGATATGTATGTTGATTTCCATATAACTTCTCTGATGTACAAGCATTGTGGTGAACAAAAGCACCAGAGTAAGTCAGTTCATGGATCTTGAAAGGGTTTGTGGGAGGATCCAGAAATTTCCACACGAGGTGGATAGATGGTGGAGGTTCCTGTTCACATCAAGGTTTGTGGTAAGCCTATTTAAAACTATGGGAGGAGAGAGCCTTTCTTTGGATCAAGGTCATGAGTTAGTTGGACATACCATAGGGATGAGCATACTGCAAATCAAGGGTGTGAGTTCGTACCATGTTAACACTAAGGGGGGGAATGTTGGAAATTAGTGTTCACATAGGTACAATAGGATGCATAAATAATTAAGCATAAAATATTTAGCGGGTGTAAATAAGTATCAAAATAATATTAAGTTGTTGAGAAACAACTTCATATTATTATTAGTCATATAGTTTGTTTAAAAGATTATTTGTTGTACGTGTGTGTTTGAGTTGTTAAAACAACTCATATAATTATAGAGGTTGTTTAGGAAGTTTCCTACAAAATAGGATTTGAGAATCCTATATATATGTAAATATATTGAATGAAAATGAGGAGTGGAAGCACATATTATTTTGTTTTTGATTATTCTGGCTTCTTTGTCTTTGGCATATTTCTAATAATATACATATACATATACATATACACATGTATGCATGTAATATTCGAATACACACACACACACATATATAAATGTATATATGTGTGTGTATATGCAAATGTAGTAAGTATGGTAAATAAGAATGGGAATCATCTAAATAAACATAGAAATACGAATAAATATATCTATATATATTACACATATATATACATACATATATATAAATACATGTAGATTTGAATGCTTGTTAAAATGTATATGTGTTGAATTCAAATGATAACCAATAGCACACTAATATTGGTCTATAATTAAAACAAATACAATGATGGCAGTAAGTCCCACCATGAATTTAATGGCTATATTTGAATTGTGTAGTGTCTAACGGCCAGGCCATAATGCCTCTGCCCTGGGCATGCAAAATATAGACTGTCATTTCCATTTTTGAATAACACACAGGCAATGAGGTGAAGAAAATCATAGGAAAAGGTGAGTCGTGGGAAGGAAAAAGCAAAGGAGTTCAAAGGAAAAAGTGAGGGATAGCTTAATCAATTTGATATTGAGGTAATCCAAACCATGCAAGAAATATAAACTCATTTATATTTCCATTCTTTCCTTCTTTATTATCAAACGATAGCAATTTTATTTTGTATATCATTTTCTTTCATTTTTCTTTGTGTACATTTGATAGAAGCCGTGGCCTTAGGCCGAATGTCATAGTGTCGACCTCTGTGGCTCACTTGTTTGCATTATATGTATGAGATCTTTCTTTTAGGAATCCATGTAGATAGATCTATGAGCTAAGCTAAGCCTTTGAGTGTTAAACTCAGGCGTTTCTTCCTTGAGGCTGCTCACATGAGCATGCCATACGATGGCATTCGTATACTTTGCACAATTTTATTATAAGTCACTGTGAATAAATAGTGATGGATACCAATTAAGGATTCCCTTAGAAGAGGGTTTTTAACCATGTAAATTTCTTTCATATGATTGTTCACCACCCTAGCAGCTATCAAGGATTGTAATGCTTCAAAATCCGATCATAAACTCATGTTATTCTAAATGTTAAGCCCATAGGGCTATCAAAATTAATTCTGATGACAATATAAGTGATTCCTCCTATACATATTTGGAATTGATTATGATCCAGGGGAAATAAATGACCCCTCTGAATATTGTATTTTCTTGTATTTCATATCGAACCTTTGTATTAAAATGGGATGATAACATAAAATAGGAAGGGCTATGTTTACTATTTTTAAGCCTTGAATGAATGTAGGTTGTCTTTCTATGAAGCCAACCCCTTTTGACTAGGATGGTGGATAGAAAAACCATGTTGAAATGAAATTAAGGTTAGCATGTAGAATATCCTTGCATGCATGGTAATAGATAGTAAAGTACATAGATTTTTTTTTTGAATATAATTATGATGAACTTGACCATTAGGAGATGGTTAATAGCTTGATGCTATAGTCTATTGGGCAACAATATTTTCTTTTGAATATTGTCATACCGTCCTTATGCTTGATACATGGTATATTTTTACTTCAATATTTTCTGTACAATGTGAAAGAATCGTATTGTTTCTTATAATTGATAGTGAATCATATGCTTGTAAAAGTGATCATTTATTATAAGAATAGCTAGATATCTATAATAGAGAAGTGATATTATTGTTTTTTCTTAAAATTGAATCATGGCAAAGAGAATATGAATGTTCTATTGCATTACAACACTGTTCGATTTTTAAGTGTTTAAATGATAAATGTGCATATGTGAGCAACTTGCTTATAACTGTATAATAGGAATGATATTTTTTCTATTTAAGCCAAGAATGCACTTAAGAAAATAACTAGTTTTGTAACTGTTTAGAAGGAAACAATAAATGTATGCTCAAACAATATGCATGAAACTATAAGGCCTGTACTGTTCACTTGAAAATGAGGTCAAATAGAATACTATCTAAATTCACAATATGAATTAATGTATTTTTTTCCAGAATGCATGCACAAAATCAAACATAAGTAGGCGCATATATGTGTATGCACATAGACTTCATCTATGTACATACACATACTTGTGACGTACCTTCTTTTCTTTTTCTTTTAGTACTTTCATTTTAATTGAAGAATGCTTGAGATGATAAGTAGAAAATAGTCATAAGAATGAAGTGACTGAATGATGAATTACTCTATGAATCTGAACCGTGGATTTTTGGCTCTCTAGGACTTCTCTAACTCTTCTAGGGTTTTTCACCTAAAAGGAGAGAGGTAGGGCAAAAAATGCTAACTAGTTCATTTAAATTATGTTATGTGTGATGTTTTCTAAGCTAAATGAAGTAAAATAAATGCAATTGAGTGATCTATATGAGTGAATTTGAATGCAAAGCTAAGATTTAAACTATGTTTGAAAACACACTATGATATGCAAACAATGAACTAAATGAAGAAATAATGCAAAACAAAAAGAAATAGGTAGAAAAAAAGTGCACTTGGGTAAAAGATGATGAATCTGGAATGTTGTGGATGCTGACTGAAATCACTAAATTTTCACAGTGGGACTCATTCGCCTAGGGCGGTGAATTAGTCCTCCTTTTGGTGAAAAAGTGTCAGAAACTAGTTTCTGTTTGTCGGGATCCGAAATCTGACAAAATTTAGATTTTCAGTCCTAAGGTGGGACTCATTCACCACTAGTGGTGAATCATTCCTCTCCCAAATTTCTAAAAAATTAGGAAACAACTTTGCAACACCAGATCTGGAAATCATCGATTGTCAGGTTGCCGAAATCAATTCTATAGGAAACGAAAAGAAAACCTTCTCCAAACTTGAAATAGACTTGAGTTGACTTAAAGAACCTAGTTGACTTGTTAACCAATCTTCAACACCAAAAATCTTGTCAAATCTGCACATAAAAGGCTACAAACAAATATGCAATAGGAGAAAAATGGTTGAGGGTTAGCAAATAGAGGTTTGCCTTGGTCAAACCCCACTTTTGGTAATCAAACCCTTAATGAAATAATGAAAGGAAAGAGAATGATAAACTAATAACATGCAATAGCTATCAACTTACCAAACTCTTGATAATGCAAATTTGAAGTAATGTCAATGGATGCTCCAAAGTGCTTGAATATTGCTTGAATTGATGTTGTAGAATGCTTGAATGCTTGAGATGTGAGATGAAATGCTTGAATGAATGAGGAGATTGTAGGAGATGTAAAATGAGGTGAAAATCACATATTTATACACACTTGTGCCTTAGTTAACCATTCATACCTCATCACAGGCTGACATCAAGTGATTTTGAATAAAAATTCGAAAGGAAATTTTAATTTTTTTGAATTTAGAGCCAAGGGGGACTCATTCGCCACCCATGGCGAATGGGTTCCACCTAGGACTTGAAAATATGTGTCAGGAATTAAGTTGTATTTAATGTTGTTTGTTTGGTTAATATTCAAAAATACACTTAATTAAGACATATGAGGGCATAAAGGGACCAAATAAAACATGAGAAAGGGATAAATAGTGAAATTGTGCCCAGAAAAGTGTGAAATCTTGTTACAAGACTTTACAACACTTCAAAATAGGACTTAATAATGAATAAAAGGGTGATTTTTAGGTGAATTATAATAAATAAAGTTTAGAAGAATGTAGAAATGTCTTACAACACTTCACAACACCTTCAAAAGACATCGTTATTTGAATTTTAGTACCTAAATATGCATGTTCAACCCATGTCACAACATAAAATTAGAGCAAAACATATCAAATACCATGAAGCAAGACCTAAAAGGCCATGAAAATGACAAGGGGCCATTTTTCTACAGCACATTTAGCCCCCACTTTAGTGAGAGGATGAACTTGCTTCAAACTCACACTAAAGTAGCCATGAACATCGAGAGGAGGGTTCAAATGCACTTACATTAGCAAGATGGAATGACAACAATCAAGAGGGATGATCAAGCCCCCAGGATGAATATCCCATGGAAAACTAAACATAAGAACAAAGGAACAGACAAGTGTTGAAATGAAAGAATTGAATGAAGCTTCGATCGTCTATCCAACTATTTGTGGATTAGATCTAGGCTAATTGTTTGAAAAAGAGAATGTCTACTCACTATGGGGCCACAAAAATTCTTGTTGTTTGCGGGGTGAGAAGGCCCAAATGTACTCACTCTGGGGCCATAGAAATTCTAGCTATCCGTGGGGTGAGAAAGCCCAAAAAGGTAAGATACATACACTAGTTGGTATGCACTCACAAGCACAAAGGTGGCTATGGGGAAAAGTCATGCCGCTAGGTGGGCTTCCCACTCAACCATATTAAATTTACACCTACTGATAACTTTAACAAGGTGCCATAAAGAA
Organism: Sequoia sempervirens; assembly: GCA_007258455.2. Classification (NCBI taxonomy): domain Eukaryota; kingdom Viridiplantae; phylum Streptophyta; class Pinopsida; order Cupressales; family Cupressaceae; genus Sequoia; species Sequoia sempervirens. The sequence goes on from VDFB02000015.1 coordinate 141,029,867, forward strand.
AAATTCCATGAACAAAGAGAAAGGTACCATAGGCATGCAAGTTGCATTATGCAAGGTGGCAAAAGATGCATAAATGTAAATGCAAAATTATAAAGCGTAAAAATGTAAAGATGTAAAATGTTTGAAGGAGTCTTGTTTAGTTCATGCAAGGTCAATCACTTAGGGAACATTGTGCCTAATGTTTCCAAGAGAGGACCAATCAAAGAATAGTATATTCACAACTTAGGGGATGTAGTGCGTCGCATCAAGCCACCAAGAGGAATGTAATATGCTAAGATAGATCACAATTATGAAGGAAATCACACCCAATGTCATCCACAAAGTGATGAATGCATCATATAAACGACAAGGATGCACTAGGAACCAAGAATGCAAATGAAATAATGGTAATGTATGCCTCCCACTTTAAAGGAATCGCTACACATCGTTTTGTGAGAAATTACTTTAAAGTAGCGAAAGAAAGAAAATGCAAAAAGAAAACAAGACATGAGAGCCAACTTGGAAAGCCCTATGCCAAGTCCTATGTTTTGAAGTTAGGTTGCGTCATGTCAAGGAAAATGAAAAACAAGGAAAAGGGAGTTGACCTCTAGAAAAGAAAGCACACCAAACACATAAGGGATCTATGGATTTGGGGTCAGTATGTTCCTTGCTGCAATATGTTTATGAAAGAGCTTAGAACTATCATCATTCCCCAAAGAACATAGAACTAGAAGAATGACACAAAGAGAGCGAAAACAAAGGAAAAAAAATAAAGTCCGTTTTGGGTCAACATGGAAGAGACATTGCAGTCTTGACACCTTGCATCATCCCCAAAAGGAAAACACAAGTGAAACGAAATAAAAAAAAAGGAAAATGAAAAATATTTTGGGTCAACATGAAGGAGACATTTCGGTCTCGATACCTTGCATCATCCACAAAAGGAAAACACAAAAAAAAAGTGAAAAAGACAAAGGACCTTGTGGGTCAACATGGAAGAGACATAGGGCATCTCTACGCTTTGTGTCATCCCCAAAAGGATAACACAAAACAAAAGTGAAAAAGACAACACACGACATATAGAAGAATAGAGGTACGAATAGAAGAAGTGTACGAAGAGAGGGAACATCAAATGCATGATATGGGGGAACACGATACACATATGAAAGGAAAACAAAAGGAGAAATTAATGCAAGTGCAAGTCAACCATTAACGAAGTTATTGGTCTCTCAATATTAAATGGTTAAGCGAAAAAGGAATAACATAGTTATGAAATAAAGGAAAATGCATTACAAGGACAAGGCTAAAAACTTCTTGCCCCCCACAAAGTGTAAAGGAAAGAATGAGCCGAGATAAGTGATGGGAAAGGATCATGCGATAGTCAAAATAAAGAATTCTACAACTATGGCATGATGAATGGCTTTGATTGTTTTAAGGTATGATGGGGAAACAATTGGTATCAGTGAAGTGATGCTTATCCAGTATGTCCTTCAATGTCTAACATTCTTTGGTTCGATGTCTAAGAATACGATGATATTTGAAAAATGGTATGTTAGAGTCTTTTGGATGAATAACCAACCTATTCATAGGTGGTAAAAGTATATGGCCTTTGTTTAAAATCAATTGAAGTCTCCTTTCACATTCAGGTGGAGGATGTGTAGGAAACTTGAGCTTCTTCAATTTGTATGGTCATTTTCGTTTGCTAGATTCGCCTTGTTCATGAATAGAAGGAGGAAGGGGACCCATGGGGATCCTAACATCCTTGTCATTAGAAGGAGAGAATGGTTGTTCACGTGGAAGAAGAATGTTTAAGTTAGGAGGGGCATCCAAAATCACTGTACTAGCATCCCAAAGTCTCTTGGGTTGAAAAGGATGTCTATCAAGATGAGAAGGATCTTGGTATCCTAATCCTATTGTGTGTGCATCAATTGACTGTTGTTCAAGAAGTTGATGGATGTCATGTTCATGTTTTGTGTCACAACCTTGTTTACTTAAAATAGTGAAGCCTTTACCATATGTTTCTTCAAGGTTTATAGGAGTGTTTGTGACTTTGTGATCATAAAAGGGTTGTGAGTGAGTTCGTTTAGAGGAACTAGGTCCACTTGAAGGAGGAACCTTAGGTACTTCAATGATTTTAGGATGTAAATATGCAAAGTGATTAGGAGGTGCAACAGTAGGAAGATCTTGTGACTTCATGGATGGATAAAATGCTACATTGGCTTCTAGGTTGTCAAGGCAATCATTGTAGAACTTGTTCATGCTAGCATCATCTTCTCCAATGATGTCTACATCATGAGAAGTTGAAGAAGCATGTGTGAGTTCAAGGTCATTAGGGTCACAACCAAAGGCACAATTGGACATGTCTACCAAGGACTTTAATGAATTCCAAATTTTGTTGAAAGAAAATGCCATGATGCAATTAAACTAAGGTGCAATAAATGATCAAAAATAGAAAATCTGTAAATGAAAATAGAATGCAAGAAAAAGAAAGTGTAATGTAGAAAAATGCCAAAAAGATGTCAGAAATGCCAGTGGGGTGATCCCACAATAGTGGTTTACAATTTTTGGACAAATTGGACACTTAAATTATTATTTTTAACTAAATCTTCACATTCAGGCACCTATAGCGGCTAAGCTGTGAGGAATTTGAAGATGATGCAAACTAGAGTCTCGTCACATTTTGTTTGTAGATTATAAAAATATTTTTTTCAAAATTTTTGGAATCAGATTGCATTTCTTTTTCCATCTCCCACGAAAGCTGGTTTTTTCCAGAAAACAACATTTTCAAAAAGTGACGCACACCGTATAACGCATAACTTTTTTTCCATGAAGGATAAAATTATAATTCTTTCGAATTTAGATTTGTAACTTTGATATCTAGTGCTTCCACTTGGGTAGATAGTTTTTTATTGAATATTTTTTCTTTAATAAAGTTTCGAAGTCAAACCAATTACAATTCAGACATAGCACGACCGTATAATGTGTAACTTTTTTTGTATATATCGAGGATTTCAATATCTGGTGCACTCATATTTTTCAATTTTTTTTTTTGATAATCTGCTATTTTTCCACATGTGCAGAACAAAGACCTTCATTTTCGGTGAAGAACCAATGTTTAATAAAACTAAAAAAACAAATACATAATAAAATCAAAATATATTAAAATTATATTCGTTGCATAGCTCGTTCCGAGGACTACTTGATTCCAGATAGGTTTCTGAAGACTCCTCCATTTTCATCCTCAATCCGAGCTCCAAAGTGTAAAAAATTAGACATTTTTTGTGTCTCGGGAGGGGGATGAGGGGCAAGGGGGTTTCGCTCGAACCATGGTTCGGCCGAACCTTGGTTCGAGCAAACCCCTTCAAGGGGGTTCGACCGAACCCCTTTGCTATGCATTTGGGTTTTCTTTTTTGCGGCCAAAATTCAAAGGGGTTCGCTCAAACGCTGGTTCGTACGAACCCCCAAAATCACTTTTTTTTCTTTGGGGTCATTTTTTGTGAGTTTTCCTTCCTCACTTGAATTGTAAACCACTATTGTGGCTTCACCTGCTATTTAAAAAGTGTAGAGGGACTGATTCACCCAAGGTGGCGAATGAGTCCTAGTATGATGTTTTTTTGTGTTTTTTAGAAATTTGAAGACAAATTTAATGCTCTACAAAATACAATCAAAGATGTAGAATGCAGATTTTCAATTTTTTCAATGAGATGCAATGAAAAAATGAAATCTAAATGAAGTTTTCACTAATGCACTAGGAAAAGTCCTAGAATGCAAAAACAAAACAATTTCCTAATTGAATGTTGATGCAAAAGTAATCTAGGATGCAATATGCAAATGAAATAAGAAATGCAAAGTGTTCAAAATGTAGGTTCACCAAAATGAATTGTGGATTTTAGGCTCTCTAGGACTTCTCTAACTCTTCTAGGGTTTTTCACCTAAAAGGAGAGAGGTAGGGCCAAAAATTCTAACTAGTTCATTTAAATTATATTATGTGTGATGTTGTCTAAGCTAAATGAAGTAAACTAAATGTAATTGAGTGATCTATATGAGTGAATTTGAATGCAAAGCTAAGATTTAAACTATATTTGAAAATACGCTGTGATATGCAAACAATGAACTAAATGAAGAAATAATGCAAAACAGAAAGAAATAGGCAGAAACAAAGTGCACCTGGGTAATATCTGATGAATCTAGAATGTTGTGGAAGCTGACTAAAATCATTGAATTTTCATAGTGGGACTCATTCACCTAGGGTGGAAAATTTGTCCTCCTTTTGGTGAAAAAGTGTCGGAAACTAGTTTTTGTCTGTCGGGATCTGAAATCTGACAAAATTTAGATTTTCAGTCCTAAGGTGGGACTCATTCGCCACTGGTGGAAAATTAGTCCTCTTCCAAATTTTTGAAAAATTAGGAGATAACTCTACAACACCAGACTTGAAAATCACTGATTGTCGGGTTATCGAAGTCAATTCTATAGGAAACGGAAAGAAAACCTTCTCCAAACTTGAAATAGACTTGAGTTGACTTGAAGCACCTAGTTGAATTGTTAACCAATCTTTTGTTGGAGTTATGGATAGACACTGAGAGGGGGGGGTGAATCAGTGTCTGAAATTTTTAATCTTTGACCAAGATTTTTAATTATGATTTCCTTTTCTTTCAACAATAGAGTAGAGTAATCACTTTTGAAAGCACAAAGATATGACAACATTAACTCAGTCTATTAGACAACTTATGAAAATATCATTACTCCTACCAATCCTTCACATTTGATATCACAGCTCCACCTCACTTCAATTCAACATGTCTCAATAAAGAAAAATATTCAGACCACCCTAGCTGCAATACACCATACTCCTCTCAGCTCAAGTCACAATTCAGAATAACTCAGCTCAACCCCAAACTCAAAAGCAGTTAATACCAAAATACACTAGCTATGACACTTCACCACTTCTCCATGCTAGACCCGACACACAAGATGAGGACACTTTCAACCCAGAGAAATATGTTCAACATTATTGACTCACTTCTTAAACAATTGATTTGAATGCAACTTTAAAGACAAGAAAGGTATTGAGACAACAAACACCTTTAGCAAATTATAACTATTCTTGAGCAATGAATCAAATGAGAACATTTAGGCTTCCTTTAGAATTAGACTCTTCAGCAATGACTTGTGCAAGATATATGAACTAAAAATTTGTAGATATGAAGAAACTATCATTCAAAAATGTTTAGACTGATAAAGTTATCACAATCAAGAAATATTATGACACCAAAACAAAGAGACCATAAGACAAAGGATTTGCCAAGTGGAAAACCCTCCTGGGGTAGAAAAACCACTCCTAAACTGCCTTACTGGCTTAATCTTCAAAAACCACTGTTAACAATGCCTTATAGGCTAATTTCTGAGCACCAACTCAAGAAGCACCAACCCCTCATTTTGAAACACCAATTTCAAGGAGCACCAACCCCTCATTTAGAGATATCTATCTCAAGGAGCACCAACCCCTCAAATTATATTTCTGAACAATAATAATATATCAAAGGATCTCTCTATTTTCAGTTCATAACTGTCTGCTTCGTCTACCTAATACCCTAGGAACAATATCCCAGAATTACATCCAGTCCCCACTTTTTATAGTTTTTCAATACTGGTTTTTATATACATTTCAAGTATGTTTGTCATGAAGAAGGTCTTCAAAGAATGCGAGGTCAAAAAGGAAAACTAAAACCTCATTCTATTTTCAGGAAGAAAGATGCCAAATAGTAAATGTTTTTAGGAGTAAGACCTATCCAATAGGCTGTCAATAAACTGACAATCATAAATCAAAGTGAAATTAATTTTCCAATACAAGATTTGTTTCACCCAGCTAAGAGTCATCCTCAACACTACAAAGAATAACATTTAATGAACACAATTATCATTTAGAACCTAATTTTTGATGACCCAAATGCCCATTCGATTGTTTTCAGAAAACCCTAAATTTCAAACTTGAATTTTTGAAAACCCATAATCAAAAAACAATAAATTTGAAACATATGAAGTCATTTCTTTGCTTAAAAAGCACGACTGCCCACCACTATAAATCATAACCTCTAATGCATGAATAACAATACTCTGTCAGGACATCATTTGCCACATTAGTAACTAAAATGCAGAGAGAAGTTCCAAAAAAAATGGTGATTATAAACCAGTATGTGCAGCATGAAACACATAAAAAAAATACCAGTCAAATCTGCAACTCTCATGGCTCCATCAACCACTGTCGAGCTTCCAGCCAGAAACGTACCAAATAAAGCTTCCATATACCACTGATAAAGCCGTTATAGCCAGCAACAACAAAAACTAAAACTCTCATGATGGCAGCCAGGCTAGGGTTCCATACCTAGCCAAAAAGAATAGACTCAAAAAGTTTTCCCTAATCATTCTTTCATCTGGTGTCACTGAGACAATTCATAATTGGGGAGACCTTATAAAGAATACCTTTTGTTTTACCGAAAGCCCACTTGATACACATTGATTTCTGTGACACATGGTTTTTCTTGCCGACGAGTCCATCTGTCCTATATATGTTGCTGTAACTTCAAACTATCGGGGAGACATCTTGTAGATTGTTTTATGTCATGCCAAAACACCCCAAATTCACACCTGGTCACTGAGACATCCAGATAGTTCTGTAGAAAGCAATTAAATCGCCAGTCATTCCCCTTAGTTATCGCTTTCGCCATGACCCAACATAATTAGTGAGAAGTCATAACGAAAACATTATGTCACGCCGAGAGCCTCCGTGATCAAACTTGTCGCCATAACATATCGCTCTTATGGAGACCTCACGCCGAAAACCCTGACTCTTACCAATACGCATCCATCTTCTGTGTCGTTGAGACAATACCAACCTCTCACCGAAAGCCCCTCATAAGACTTAGTTGGCAAGACCTGATGGGTTTGCTATGACATTACACTGAAGCTGAGACCTCCTGCCGATATACAATTTTTCAATGGCGGTCGGCAAGACACAAAGCGCTCGATGAAACAACATGCCGATAGGGATTTCTTACACCGATGAACCACCTCATGTATTAGTCAGTGAGACATAACAATCTCGCTGTGAAATCAAATCGTTATGACATCAGAAACATCTTGCCGATAGGCAACATAGACATTTATCAGAAAAATGGATCGGGGAAACCTTAGCATTCTCATGGCGATATGTTCTTTTTCTGTCACCGAAACAATTGTACAAATAAGATAACTTGAGACAGGATAAAGCATGAGAAACCAATCTGAAACTATTTGAATGTAAGCCAATGCCAAAGTCATCAAAGAGGTGCCATAAATAAAGCATAAGTATCCAAACTGAGATTGATCATCAAAGAGAACCAACTGAAGGAGATTTTTTCATCAAGGACAAACCATAAACACAACTGAGAACCAACATCTTCAACACCAAAAAGCTTGTCAAATCTGCACACAAAAGGCTGCAAACAAACATGCAATAGGGGAAAAATGGTTGAGGGTTAGCAAATAGGGGTTTTCCTTGGTCAAACCCCACTTTTGGTAATCAAAACCTTAATGAAATAATGAAAGGAAAGAGAATGATAAACTAATAACATGCAATAGCTGTCAACTTACCAAAATCTTGATAATGTAAATTCTAAGTAATGTCAATGGATGCTCCAAAGTGCTTGAATATTGCTTGAATTGATGTTGTAGAATGCTTGAATGCTTGATATGTGAGATGGAATGCTTGAATGAATGAGGAGATTGTAGGAGATGTAAAATGAGGTGAAAATCACATATTTATACACACTTGTGCCTTAGTTAACCATTCATACCTCATCGCAAGTCGACATTAAGTGATTTTGAATAAAAATCCGAAAGGAAATTTTAAAATTTTTGAATTTAGAGCCAAGGGGGACTCATTCACCACCCATGGTGAATGGGTTCCACCTAGGACTTGAAAATATGTGTTAGGAATTAAGTTGTATTTAATGTTGTTTGTTGGGTTAATATTCAAAAATACACTTAATTAAGACATATGAGGGCATAAAGGGACCAAATAAAACATGAGAAAGGGATAAATAGTGAAATTGTGCCTAGAAAAGCATGAAAGCTTGTTACAATACTTTACAACACTTCAAAATAGGACTTAATAATGAATAAAAGGATGATTTTTAGGTGAATTGTAATAAATAGAGTCTAAAAGAATGTAGAAATGTCTTACAACACTTCACAACACCTTCACAAGATGTCGTTATTTGAATGTTAGTACCTAATTATGCATATTCAAGCCATGTCACAATATAATATCAGACCAAAATATATCAAATACCATGAAGCAAGACCTAAAAGGCCATGAAAATGACAAGGGGTCATTTTTCTACAACACATAATCATAATTCTATTTTTCAGATTAAGCTTACTTTACATTTTGATAGACATTTATGAAGAAGAAATTCAAATATTGAAACAGAACAGTGATACTTTAGTTGACTAGAGCATCTATGGGTAGTTGTTGCTAGAGGGTAGATAATTGTTAGTAGAAATTTACCTTCCGGGATGGGTGCCGAAATGGGTCAGAGAGTATAGGTTTTCTTTACCAAAACTTATCGTTTTCTATTGTTGCAACACACTTTTATGCTTGGCCAAGCAATATTGTTCATTATGTATGCATGAATGAACTCTGTGATTTCACTCTCTACCATTCCTAGCATAAATCTTGTTAGAAAACCAAGATCACTTGCATGCAAGATGGATACTTGTCACATGCAAAAGATATGAAGAACCAAAGAAGATGTTCTGTAAACCTCTTAGTTAAAAATGCATTAAGAGAATCAATGATTACAAAAGAGATCAATCCTTATTAAGGAGATCAAGAAACCCTAAAAGGGAAACCCTAAATGAAACCCTAGTGTGCACACTTAATAATTAATAATTAATTAATTATTAATGTTCCTAAGTTTAGCTTAAGTAACAAAGAGGAATAAGTGACTTAATTAATTAATCAATATGATATAATTAATTAAGCATAATAACTTATTACTCTAACACCCCCCTTAAGATGAACTTAGGAAGAAGCTAAAACACTAGAATAAGATGCATGAAAGCAAAGATGGGTCCCGACAATTAGGCCTCATTAGGTACCCATTTACAAATGCAAGAATGAGGTAGAGAAGGAAAAACCCAGTGGGACAAAACCCCCCTACAATGTGATGACATGCTGCAAAGAAGCACTGGAAGAACTCTGTAGAGTAACACTAGAACCGCAATCTGGCAAGCAAGGAAAGATATTTCTGTCTACTACTGAAACCGGATGAGAGTTAATGATTGACTCAAGGAATCATGAAAAAAGCGACAACAGACCCGATGCCTCGGAACACTCGAAAACTCCAAACAGGAACAACCCTAGAATCTATGAAGCAACAAGCAATTATTGAATGATGTACTACTGAAAACGAAGTGCAAAGATGCAAGATGCACCCTCCCAACTGCCAAAATATCCAAGTAATCTCCAAACAACCCATTGGGCCAAATCTGGACTAAGTGATCAACCTGGGACAGATACAAAAAAAAGTGCATGGACAGCAACATAGAGCTCCTCAATACCTTTCCAACGCCGCAAACGAGGCAAAAATTGGACATCGTGGCAAAAATTTATGAGCTCGGAAGTCCAAAAACAACATCTGACTTCAAACAGCAATAAATTCAGTAAAAAATAAAAATACTATAAAATAAACTGCACCAAATGAAAGTGCTCAGAACCAGCTTTCCGACGATATCTTGTTTGCCCGATTTCGATACCGTATGCCCAAGTTATGACCAAAAGAAAAAAACTGCTTCTTTAGGGAAAACTGGGGTTAGGAGGGGCAAAGAGGGGCCGGCCGTACGCTGATGTCATGCTGACATCAGCAGCTCGCGAGCGTAAAATTGACGGCCGTTTGGCCGTCGCCGCAAAAAATTGGCCCCCCAATCGGAAAAAATTCGCCGGTGACCGGAATATGCAGATCTGCCGGAATATTCTCCCAGCCGGCCAGGTTGTCTATGTGCAGGTCTCCGGTCACCCATAAAATTGGCACTGGCGGTCGCTGAGCGCTCAGGGGTTGAGCACTAGGCACTTGGTCATCCACATGATTGGCAGCACCACTGCAGGAGCCCGCGGGGGCTAGAAAATTGCCAGCGGTGGAAAGATGGGGAATGCCGGTGGAGGTGGAGTAGCGGTGGCCGTCGGGCGGCAGAACCCTTTAACATTGGACGCGCAGGCCCGAATTCCAAGAAACGCTATTTTTTGAATTTTTTTTTTGATTTTTCATGCATCAAAAGGCGTGCTGGGGAGGCCGTACGACCCCCAGACAAAAAAAAATTGCCTCTCGGATCAACTGCACCAAAATGGACGATTTGACAGGCATTTCTAGGGTTTTGGGATGCTGCGAACACAATGGCGACATCCGTTTGAGCCCATAGTGTCCTGAAAAAATGGCTACCCCCAGATCTTGCAGAAAAAATTCCTGTGGAAACCCTTGCACTTGAAACTCACAAAGAGGCCATATCTTCAGATCACAAACAAGCAGCTGCAGGTCTGGAGCTCTGGTACCATGTTAGAAAACCAAGATCACCTGCATGCAAGATGGATACTTGTCACATGCAAAAGATATGAAGAACCAAAGAAGATGTTCTGTAAACAAATCTTGCACTTCTTTTTCTAGCATACAAGATATAATTTGCATGTTGATGTTGGGCATGCACCAGATTCCACCTTACAGGTTGTTCTCTTGCTAAACTCTCCATGTAGGGTGGGGAATTCTTGAAGTCGGAAGAATATTGGGGAAGCGTAAGATTCATGGTTGGGTGGTAAAGCGCTTCAACCATGTTCTCATCCACCAGTGGAGGCGAGCGATGAAGAAGAACCTTAATGTTCACTAGAATAATACAGTCTATGTTGTAACTTGATGTATCTATCATTTAATTACTTGATGAGAAATGCACCTTGAAATGATATTATGGCCTTTGGTGCCAAGTGAACATGATATGTAATTTGACTTTTGAAGAGAATATAAGAATCTTTGACTCTTTTTAAATGGACATGTGTAGCTATAATTTACTTTATCCACTAGTTATGTCTCTTTAATTTGGAGTATATTGATGTGTCAATTACAAGGATATTAAATAAGTAATAATTAGGAATAGGTTATTACATTTGGTATCAGAGCTTAGGGTTCAACTCTAGGCCTTTTGAGTCTACCATAGTTGACTAGGGTAGTTGACCCTTGACCTCAAACTAGAAAGCCTTAGAATTGACCGAACCTGGATTGAATGCAGGAATGAGAAGGTCAAAGGCAGGACAAAGGAAAGGGAAAACTGTTAGAACACCATGCAAGAATGACATAAAGGAAGGAAACACCAAGGTGGAGGTTCCATAAAAAATTCCCAATGACAATGAAACTCTAGCACAAGCTCTTACATGACTCAAGCTAGAGAGAGGCTTGAAGATTGAGGAGAAGCGAACACCTAAAATCAAAAAACCTTCCGCAATCCGAGACTGGCCTTTAGGGTGTGGACCCAATGCACCCTTGTTGACTAAAGCGGAAAAGGAGGGCCTACATTCTCAACCATCCTCATTTGTAAAATCTGATGTAAACTCAGATGATGATCCAAAGGAATGTCCTCTAACCAACATCGAGAAATTAGAATGATGTAACCTAAAGCATATTGTAAATAAGGGTCTATTGACTCACCCTAAGTATAAATAAAATTTAATGATATTTTGGTGTGTTCAATGGACGAATCTAGAATGCATGTATCTTGTATGAATGTGTATGTATGCTATGTTAAGGATGTATGCATATGAAAATTTTAAGATGTAACATAAGAATGTTTACTCGTAGAACCTTGTGTTGAGATGTGATGAGCATGACTGTGTTGTAGGGTAAGTGTGGGAAATCATGGTGACCACCAGGCAAGATGGGGGTGGTAGTGGTTCCGATAATGGACCAAAAAAGAGGTTGGAATGAATTCTGGAGGTTCTAAACTGACAAGAGTCTCACATGGATCTTATTGAGAAAGAAGCTTGAGTGGCATGTGAGGACCGGGACTGCAAGAATGCAAAAGGAAATCAAGGAGATAGTAGGTCTGTGGGGGCGAATTGAGGAAGAGCTCAGGAAGACCTCAAAAGAGTAGCACCACCCAAGTTTGATGGAAAGGCCATCGGAACAGGAGCTGAGGCTTGGATTATAGAAATGGAAAAATACTTTGGGCTCCGTAACCTTTTTGAGCAGACAAAGGTGGCATGGGCTATGTATCAGCTCTTAGGTGAAGAAGTGACTTGGTGGGATAATGAGAAGTTAGAACGAAACCTACAACTTGCTGAGATCACTTGGGAACTATTCCTCCAATATTTTAGGGAGAGATGGCTATCACAACTTTTCTTTGACAAGAAAATGATAGAATTTTAGAACTTAACCCAAGGAAATATGATTGTGATTCAGTATTGGGAAAAGTTAATGAATTTGTTCAAGTATGTGCCTCACTATTAGGGGGATGAACAATTCCATATCTAAAAATTTATAATGGGACTCAGACCTCACATAGGAGCTAAGGTGGATATGCATGAACCTCAAACCATGTATGAAGTCTTTCAAAAAGCCACCAAACAGGAACAAAAGCTGCAACAATTGTCCAATCTTCACAGCGATTCAGGTTCTAAGTCTTGGTATGGAAATAAAATATTTCATATGGGGGACAAGAGCCATTGGATTTGTAACCTCAAGAGGGGAAGTGAATCATAGGATAAGGGAGAAAATGGTAACAGTGGAAGGAACAAGAAAGCCAATAAAGGCAAAGGGAAGGACGACCAAAAGATAAGAGTTTTAAGGAGGAAAAGCCTGGAGGGCATAAAGGACCTCGTGATGGATGTTATACTTGTGGGGGAAATCATTATGAATTGAATTGTCCTCAATGGTCAAAGAACCAAAGGGAAGGAAGCTATCAGTATATTCACTAGATCCACACTGCAGTGGACAACAGGTAGGCAGAATATCAAGCTTCGCCAATTCAGCTAACAGGTAAGCTCTATGGCCAAACTGTCTTTATCTTAATTGATACTAGAGCTATTGAATGTTTTGTAGATCCTAGAATAATATCTAAGATACCCATTAGAATGAGGCACATGGAAAACTCATGGACATTCCAGTATGGAAATTGAGTAGAGCATAGGGTAGATACCTGTCTCTTTTGTAGTGAGTTAGAACTTCCAACCTTCCAAACTCAGGTCAACTTGTATGTGGCACCCTTAGGCTCATACGATGTGATTTTGGGGATAAATTTGTTATTTGAGCATAAATATTTAGTGAATTGTGAGGATAAGGTGGCCAATTGTCTGGATGATCTTGGAAACCTAGTTGTGGTTTGTGGAATGCAAAGACCCTTAGAGCTTAGGCAGATTTCTATAATGCAACTCAAGAAGGCTTGTCGAAAGGGATGTACAATTTATGCAATGCATGTTAGTAATCCTGACAAAAAGGAGCCATATTTAGATGACTATCCTATTCTCAAGGAGTTCTGGGATGTATTCCCTGAGGAACTTATGGAATTTCCTCTGAAGCGGGAATTTGATTTTTCTATCGACTTATTTCTAGGAGCCGAACCTCAATCCAATGCACCTTATCAAATGACCACTATAGAACTATATGAGTTGAAGGCCCAAGTAATGGAATTATTGGACAAGGGACTCATAAAGACCCAGTGTGTCTCCTTGGGGAGCATCGGTAATTTTTGTGAAGGAGGATGGAACTTTGAAACTTTGTATAGACTATTAGATGTTGAAAAAGGTTACCATCAAGAACCAGTATCCACTTCTGAGGATTGATGAATTGTTTGATCAAATGAAGGGAGCAACAGTGTTCTCCAAAATTGATCTTAGGTTGGGGTGCCATCAATTGTGGATTAAGGAAGAAGATATTTTGAAGACTGCATTTAGAACTTGGTATGGACATTATGAGTTCGCAGTGGTACCTTTTGGCTTAACTAATGCACCAAAAGCCTTCATGAACCTTCAAATTGATATTCATTAATGACATATTAGTCTACTCAAATACTATCGAAGAGCATGATAGACATTTGAGAATAGTTTTTCAATGACCTAGAGAAAGGAAATTTTTTGGTAAGCTGTCCAAGTGTTCCTTTTTTCAAGACCGATTGCACTATTTGGGCCATATAATTTCAGCCGAAGGAGTCTTTGCAGACCTTGAAAAGATCAAGGAAATAGTGGAATGGACAGTGCCACAAAATGTGTCAAAATTCTATAGCTTCATGGGCCTCACAAAGTACTATTGGAAGTTTGTGCAAGGGTTTTCCCAGATTGCATCTCCTATCAACTCACTCCAAAGCAAGGGAACATGGTATGAATGGACCAAGAAATGCAAGCAGGAATTCCAACTCCTAAAGGAGAGGCTCACGACAACGCTAGTGCTAACTATTCCTGACTCTAATGGGAGATTCACAGTGATCATAGATGCCTCCGAAGAGGGATTGGGAGTAGTGTTAATACAAGATAGACAAGTGGTGGCATATGAATCAAGGAAGCTCAAGCAATATGAAGTGAACTATGCACCTCATGATTTGGAATTGATAGCCATAGTTCATGCCTTACAGATGTGGAGGCATTACCTTTTGGGAAAGCCATTTGAACTCAAGACAAACCACTTAGGGTTGGGAATATATATTTACCCAACCAAACCTTAATGCACGATAGAGAATGTGGCTAGAATTCCTTAGCGAATATGACTTTGGAATTGAATACATAAAAGGGAAAGAGAGTAGAATGGTTGATGCTCTTAGTAGACGAAGAAATATGACAACCATGATCTCAACAAGGTCTAATTTGAGGCAACAGGTAATTCAAAAACTATCCTGAGGATGAGTACTATGAAAGAGTGAAGAATTCCCTAGCAGAAAATCCTTCTGATCATCATTTTGATGGGTATGAGATTGAACCAGATGGTATTTTGAGGTACCAGAGGAGAATGTATATTCTAGACTCCAGAGAGCTGAGAAAATTGGTTTTGGAAGTTCACAATGCACCTTATTCAAGACACCTCGATGTATCTAAGATGATCGCAGAGTTGAAGACTCTATATTTTTGGCCTAAACTCAAGAAAGATGTAGTGGAGTACGTAGCCAGATGCTTGGAGTGCCAGCGAGTCAAGGCTAAGCATGCACACCCGGCCTGGTTATTGTATCCCCATGACATACCTAAGTATAAATGGCAGGTGATCAATATTGACTTCGTACAGGGGTCGCCTTTAAGCAAGAATAAGCATGATGTCATCTTGGTTATCATTGATAAGTTGACCAAGGTTGCACATTTCATTCCGAGAAACCTTAAGGATGGATTGTTGACCCTGGCAAAGAAATTTGTGCAGGAGATCTTCTGTTTGCATGGAGTGCCAGAGACTATCATTTCTAATAGGGACACACGGATGACCTCAAGGTTTTGGATGACCTTGAATGCAACATTGGGGACTAAATTGAATTTTAGCTCATCTTATTATCCTCAGACTGATGGGTAGACGAAGAGGGTGAACTAGGTAGTCGAAGACCTCCTCCAAATGTATTGTATGGACCAACAATATAGGTGGGAAGAATATTTTCCTTTGGTAGAGTTTGCTTACAATAACTCCTATCATACCTCCTTAGGCATGGCACCATTTGAGGCCTTGTATGGGAAAAAGTGTTGTACCCCCATCAGTTTGGATAAACTGGAGGACAAGATCATAGTAGGACCAGAAATGCTTAAGGAAATGGAAGAGAAAATGTAGGTCATTAAGAGCAGATTGAAGGAGGTGTTAGACCGATAGAAGAGTTATGCCAAGAAGAACTGAACTCAGAGGTAGTTCGCAGCAAGGGACAAGGTTTTCTTGAGATTCAAACCTCATAAAAGTTCTATTGCTTTTGGAAAGTCTTCCAAATTGGCCCCAGGATATGTGGGACCGTTTGAAGTCTTGGAAGTGATTAACCTAGTTTCCTATAGACTAGCTCTACCACCTAATCTGGTTCGACTTCATAATGTGTTTCATGTTTCTTTGCTTAAGCCATATCATCCTGATGTGACTCATGTACTTGATTGGAAATCCTTACAGGTATAGGATCCAGGAGTGGTGCTAGTGGATCCCATTAGAATCCTAGATAGGCGCAATGTTAAGTTGCAGAATAGAGATATCACATAATTTTAGGTCCAATGAGACTAGTATTCTGAGGATAGTGTTACATGGGAGGATGTAGAAGAAATAGAATGCTCCTTTCCACATCTGCTTTCTTGAAAGAGAAAATCAATAATCTTGTTTGATATTTCTTTTTGGTTTGAGATAGTATGATATTTCATGCTTAAAATTTTTGATGTTGAAATAGACATAAATTTCATGAGAAATAGACATATGTTTGAAATGATGTTGAAATAGACATATATTTCATGTGATGTTGAAATAGACATAAAAGATAAAAAATGATATGATGTCATTCATTTTGACTTACTAGACATCGAGATGATGTCTCTTCCAAGAGGGGAGGGATGTCATAACCCAATTTTATTACATATTTATTTAAATACAAAAAATTTAATTGTTGATGAAATTCAATTAAATTTTAAATGGAGATTGTGGAATATTCACATGTTGAATATGAGGAGTTGACTAATGTTGACTTTATGAAATTCTAAAAACTATTTTTTATATATGTCATCAAGGATTGAACATTTTTGATCAATTTGCAAGTATGGGTAGTAGCAGGGTGACAAGATGAAGGACGAGAACACAGTTGAGGTAGGATTGTTTAGCTAGATTGAATGGTAGGCCGGTTGGAATCTAGGTGCACACACCACATAAGGGCATGATGACTTGCATTTAAATCAAATTGCATATGTCTGAGAATGAGAATTTCCTGATTTGAACTAATTTCGTGTTTGAAATTATATGGCTTTTAGATATGAAAATTGTCCATTTAAAACTGTGTTTGATGAAACAAAAATAAAATTTCTATATATAGAGAGAGATGTCAAATTTGAATTTAAGTTATCCATTGAAAGTAATATTGTATGGAACTCGTAAGCCATAACAAATGATTACACATAGAAGTAAATATGTATATATAAATATATATGTAGACATATACATATACATATATACATGTATGTACGTAATATTTAAATACATATACATACATACATACATATATGTGTGTGTGTGTGTGTGAAAATGTAGAAAGTATGGTAAATGAGAATGGGAATCATTTAAATAAACACAAAAATATGAATATATATGCATACATATATATATAAATACATGTATATTTGAATGCTTGTTCAAATGTATATGTATTAAATTCAAATGATAACCAATAACATACTAATATTGTGCTATAATTAAAACAAATATGATGATGGCAATAAGGCCTGCCATGAATTTAATGGCTATATTTGAATTGTGTAGTGGCCGACGACTAGGCCATAATGCCTCCACCTTGGGAATGCAAAATATAGACTGTTGTTTCCATTTTTGAATAACACACAGGCGGTGAGGTGAAGAAAATCACAAGAAAAGGTGGGTCATACGAAGGAAAAAGCAGAGTTCAAAGGAGAAAGTGAGGGATAGCTTAATCGATTTGATATTGAGGTAATTTGAGCCATGCAAGAAATATAAACTCATTTTTATTTCCATTCTTTTCTTCTTTATTATCAAACGATAGTAATTTAATTTTGTATATTGTTTTCTTTCATTTTTCTATGTGTACATTTGATAGAAGCCATGGCCTTAGGCTGAATGGCATAGTGTCAACCTTTGTGGGTCGCTTGTTTGCATTATGTGTATGAGATATTTCTTTTAGGAAGCCATATAGCTAGCTCTATGAGCTAAGTCGAGCCTTTGAGTGTTAAACTCAGGCGGTTCTTCCTTGATGCTGCTCACATGAGCATGCCATATGATGGAATTTGTATACTTTGCACCATTTTATTATAACTTATTGTGAATAAACAATGATGGAGATCGATTAAATATTCCCTTAGAAGAGGGTTTGTAACCCTGTAAATTTCTTTCGTATGATTGTTCACCACCCTAGCAGCTACCGAGGCTCGTAATGCTTCAAAATCCAGTCATAAACTCATGTTATTCTAAATGTCAAGCCTGTAGGGCTATTGGAATTAATTTCGATGACAATATAAGTGATTCCTACTATAGATATTTGGAATCGATTATAATCCAGGGGAAATAAAAGACCTCTTTGAATGTTGTATTTTCTTGTATTTCATATCGAACCCTGAAATTAAAATGGGACGATAACATCAAATGGGAAGGGTTGTGTTTATTGTTTTTAAGCCTTGAATGAATGTAGGTTGTCTTGCTATGAAGCCGACCCCGTTTGATGAGGACAATGGATAGAAAAACCATGTTGAAATGAAATCAAGGTCAACATGTAGAATATCCTTACATGCATGGTAGTAGACAATAAAGTACATAGGAATTTTTTTTGAATATAATTATGATGAACTTGACCATTAGTAGATGGTTAATAGCTTGATGCTATAGTATGTTGGGCAACAATATTTTCTTCTGAATATTGTCATACTATCCTTATGCTTGATACTGGACAAATTTTTACTTCAATATTTTTTGTACAATGTGAAAGAATCGTATTGTTTCTTCTAATTGATAGTGAATCATATGCTTGTAAAAGTGATCATTTATTATAAGAACAACTAGAGATTTGTAACAGAGCAGTGATATTATTGATTTTTTTAAAAAACTGAATCATGGAAAAGAGAATATGAATGTTTTGTTGCATTACAACTCTATTCAATTTTTAAATGTTTAAATGATAAATGTGCATATGTGAGCAACTTGCTTATAACTGTATAGTAGGAACAATACTTTTTCTATTTAATCCAACAATGTACTTAAGCAAGCAACTAGTTTTGCAACTATTTAGAAGGAAACAATAAATTTATGCTCAAACAATATGTATGAAACTGTAAGGCCTGTATTGTTCACTTGACAATGAAAGGTCAAATAAAATACTATCTAAGTTCAAAATCTGAATTAATGTATTTTTTTAGAATGTATGCACAAACTCAAACATAAGTAGGCACATATGCGTATGCACATAGAATTTTTCTATGTACATACACATACTTGTGACATACCTTCTTTTGTTTTTCTTTTAGTACTTCCATTTTAATGGAAAAATGCTTGAGATGATAAGTAGAAAATAGTCATAAGAATGAAGTGACTGAATGATGAATTACTCTGTGAATCATAAATCTAATTTTTAGATTAAGCTTACTTTACATTTTGATAGACATTTACGAAGAAGAAATTCAAATATTGAAAAATAATAGTGATACCTTAGTTGACTAGAGAATCTATGGGTAGTTGCTGCTAGAGAGTAGATAGTTGTTTAGTAGAAAGTTACCTTTCGGGATGAGTGCCAAAATGGGTCAAAGGGTATAGGTTTTCTTTACCAAAACCTATCATTTCCTATTGTTGCAACATAATTTTATGCTTGTCAAAGCAATATTGTTCATTATGTATGCATGAATGAACTCTATGATTTCACTCTCTACCATTCCTAGCATAGATCTTGCACTTTCTTTTTCTATCATACAAGATAGAATTTGCATGTTGATTTTGGGCACGCACTAGATTCCACCTTGCAGGTTGTTCTCTTGCTAAACTCTCTGTGCAGGGTCGGGCATTCTTCAAGTTAAAATAATACTGGGGAAGCATAAGCTTCGTGGTTGGGTGGTAAAGTGCTTCAACCATGTTCTCGTCCACTAGTGGAGGTGAGCAATGAAGAAGAACCTTAATGTTCACTAGAATAATATAGTCTATGTTGTAACTTGATGTATCTATCATTTAAGTACTTGATGAGAAATGTACCTTGAAATGATATTATGGCCTTTGGTGCTATGTGAACATGATATTGTAATTTGACTTTTGAAGAGAATATAAGAATCTTTGACTCTTTTTAAATGGACATTTGTAGCTATAATTGACTTTAGCCACTAGTTATGTCTCTTTAATTTGGAGTACATATTGATTTGTCAATTACAATAATATTAAATAAGTAATAATTAGGAATAGGTTATTACATAAAAAGAATAGGTCTCTAGGTGAAAACCAAAAGACACCTTTAGATCATGAAAAGTAAAAATAAAGGACGTATCTGAGGGTGAAAACCTCCCTGAGGTGCCTAAGGATGGAGGGTTGGACATTCTTCCTATAAGACAAGAGAAATCACCATTGTTCGTAGAAAAATCAGAAGAGGTCAATCTTGGTAACGATGACAATCCAAGAATCCTTCACTTTGTAGCATCCTTGACAATCATTGAAAATATGGAGTTCATCAGTTTTTTTTTAGAAAGACAAATCAATTTCATGTGGTCATATGTTGATATGCCTAGGTTGGATCCTGATTTAGTCTTGCATCATTGCCATTATTTCCAAATGCAAAAGTGTGAAATACAAGTTGAGAAAAATGCATCCCCAAATCACAATCTTGGTGAAAGTGGAGTTGAAGAAGTGCTAGATGTTGGTTTCATTTAACCTATACATTATGTAGAGTGGATTTTAAATCTTGTACCCATAATGAAACCAAATATTGGAATTAGAGTTTGTATAGATTTCAAAGATTTAAATAAAGCTTGTCCCAGAGATGACTTCACATTTCCCAACATTGACATCATAGTAGACCTCATAGTGGGATATAAAATGCTATTACTCATGGATGATTTCTTAGGATATAATTAAATTAGAATTTCCCCCAAATATCAACATAAAACAACTTTCACTTGTCCTTAGGGTACCTCCTATTGGAATGTCATGCCCTTTGGCCTTAAAAATGCTAGAGCAACATATCAAAGGTCTATGGCTACAATATTTCATGACTATATGCATACACTCATGGAAGACTATGTTGATGATTTTTTAGCTAAATCATTATCAAGAGACAGTCATTTGACAAGATTTTCAAGAGGTTGAAAGAGTACAAGGTTAGATTGGATCTAAAAAAGTGTGTTTTTGGGGTAAAATTGGAAAAATCTTAGGATACATTATGTCTGGTAGAGGTATTGAAGTTGACCCTGCAAAAGTAAAATCCATCATGGATATGCCTCCACTAGTAAACATAAATCAGTTACATAGTCTACAAGGAAAGCTATAATCAATTCAAAGGTTCATCGCTTAGTTGACTGATAAATGTCAACCATTTCAACAGTTTCTTCATAAGGGAGTCCCATTCATATGGATCAATCGTTGTCAAGAAGAGTTTCAACAAATCAAGGATTATTTGTTATCTCCTCCAATTCTTATGCCACCCATTGATGGAAAACATCTAATACTATACATATCATCAACCTCATCAGCATTGGGAGCCTTGCTAGCATAGAATGATGAAGAAGGAAAAGAATGAGCCATGTATTATATTAGTCACACACTTGTGGGGTATGAGCTTAATTATAGTCCTATTGAACGTGCGTGCCTCTTAGTTGTCTTTGCCACTCAAAATATTTGAAACTATATGTTGAATCATCAGACAAAATTGGTAGCAAAGATAGATCCATTGAAGTACCTACTCAATAAAGTGGCTCTAACAGGTCAACTAGCAAAATGGGTAATAATATTGAGTAAATTTCATATAGAATATGTTGATCATAAAGCAACAAAAGGATAAGTGATAGCTGATCAACTTGCATATGCTCCTACAACAACAAATCATCCCTTAATGTATGATTTCCCTATTGATTCCATCTTCACAGTAGAGACCTCTACTACATGAAAACTATATTTTGATAGATCTTTCACGAATCATGGTTCTAGAAATGGTATCCTCTTTGTCACACCCTAAGGTGATTCAATACCTAACTCATACATAATAGCATTCTCTTGTACTAATAACATGGTTGAATATGAAGCATTGCTCATGGGGATCCAAATGGCTAGAAAATGGAAAATTAAGAACCTTCAAGTCTATGTTGACTCATAATTGGTTATCCATCAAGTTAATATTGACTAATATACAAAGGATGAAAAGATTATCCTCTATAAGAGAATGGTTGATAGTCTCAAGCAGTATTTCAATGTCATTGTCTTCAGTAAGATTCCAAGAATATAGAATAAAGTAACTGACGTAATTACCACCATAGGATCTCTCTTGGATATACCTAACAATGTGCCTCATTATGAGTTCTTAGTGGAACAATTGTTGATCCCCACATTCGATATCCCCAAATCTAAGCTTGTGTGTGAAATTTTTGGTCCTATTTCTCCCTAGTATAAAGAATTTTATAACTATCTACATGACCAAATTATCCCCTCTGACTTTTCCTCCAAGCAACACAAGACCTTTATTTGACAAGCCTCTAAATATGTAATCATCGGTGATACCTTTTACCACCATAGCCTAGATATCACACTCCTTAGATGTATCAATTCAAATGAAGCACACATGACTTTACACAAAGTACACGCTGGTATATGTGGAGCTCACTTTAGTGGTCCTACCTTAGCTAAGAATCTCATGTTAATGGGATACTATTGGCCTACTATGGAATGTGATGCCTAACACTTTGTTAAGAAATGTCAACAATGCTAGATACATGGAGATCTTGTGCACACACCCACTCAAGAGCTTCATCCAATTACATCACCATGGTCATTCTCTTAATGGGGACTCAACCTCATGGGAAAGATTCACCCTACATTTTCCAATGATAATAAATTCATCCTCACTACAATTGAGTACTTTATAAAATAGATCGAAGCCATCCCCAAGACATACATTATCAGAAAGCAAATAGCCAAGTTCACCCTCAATTATATCATATGCCGGTATGGTGTTCCCAAATCTATCATTATAGAAAATGGTCATCCTTTCAAGAATCGGGATGTCCATGAACTGTGTGATAAATTCCATATCCACCATCATTTTGCTACTCCATATTACCCTTAAGGTAACAACCAAATCGAGGTGTCTAATAAAACCATCCTTAAAATACTAAAGAAGATTGTCAATGACACTGGACATGACTAGCATATCCAACTTAATCCCACCTTGTGGGCCTATCGAACTAGAATCCACACTCCTACTAGAGCCACTCCATATTACCTCATCTTTGGATCCAAATCCATTCTTCCCATCAAGGTTGAGTTACCATCCTTGAGAGTATTTATGAAATAGTTCATTGACGATGAAGAATATTGTGTATCATGTTTGCATGAGCTATAGTTACTTGATGAGAGGTGACAAAATGCATTGGTCCATTTACAAGCTTATGAAAATTATCTCCTCATAGCTACAATAAGAGAGTTTGAGTAAGAACTTTGACATTAGTGACTTGGTCTTAAAAGAGAATCTGAAGAATCAAATGGATCGAGAGAAGCCCAAATTTTTTGAGCCTAATTGGTTGGGTCCTTATATCATAATCACAACATATGGTTCTGGTGCTTATTAGCTTGCTACACCTGAAGGGGAACTACTACCAAATCCTATCAATAGCATGCACCTTTGCAAGTATTATACTTAGTTTCAAAGAATCTCACAAAAAAAGAAGAATAAAAAAACAAAAAAAATAAAAGAAAACAAAATAATCAACCTGATGAAAACCTGGAAAACATGCATCTTGTGTGACACCAAAAAAATAGAAAAAAAATAGTAAAGAGAAATAATCTATCCAATAGTTAAAACCACTTCGGTGGCGCTTTGGATAAGTACCATGGTGAAAACCTAAAAAACATGCACCATGTGTAGTCGGTCTTTGCTCCATCATCTACTATCATTTTATTAAATTTTTTCATTTCCATCCATGATCCTTCGTGCATATCCCATTCCATAATAAAATCCAATCCATAACAAAGCTTATTCATCCTTCTCACGGCATGAGAATTAATGATGTTTAGCGTCTTCCACTTCCCATACTTATCCATAATAATTTTTTCCCATCCAATCCCATCCATAATAACGAGTCCTATATCTAAATGGGGGAAAATCCTTGACTTAGGTTTTAGAATGGGATCCTAGACATGGTATCAGTTTATAATATTCCTAAATATCCAAAAACTCCAAAAATAATGTATGTCAGTCCAAGTTATTGAACTATGTTGCCTCTGCAACTTCACATAGGAAAGAAATAATTGATAAGCCCCCAAGGCTTAGTTTAGTCCCTTAGTTTTTGTCATAACAAGTTGTCTATCCATCTGTATTTGCATTTCCATAATAAGCTATCCATGGTCAAGGTTAGTCGAACTATGTTGCCTTTGTGACTTCACGTAGGCAAGACTATCATTGATGGGTCCCCGAGGCTTCAGTCTGTCCATTATCAGGTGTCCATCATTATCCATATCCCATAATAAATGGTCCCTTGCTAAGGTTGACATTTTGATCAACCACAAACAAAAAATATCTTACAGAGAACTGAGCTTGGAAAATCTCAAAACAATAGATGAACTATTCAACTAGTCTCTAATCCTCATCAATCAATTCCCCTATCATAATCAGTTATCCTAATCAACAATCATCTATCTTATACATGATGTTGCATCATTGAAAGCGGACTTGATGTCTTATATGACATGCTTCATTTCCTGAAACCAACCTTTATCCAGATTCCTATCATACAAGTGCTCATTGTTGGCAAGAAGATCTGAATGGTTGTTGATCTATTGGTCCAATTTGTCTTATCTTTTTATCTAATTTCTCTTTGGTCATGTTACTATGAACCTCGAGTAAGTCCACAAGTTATGAGAGGAGCGATGATGGATCATGACCTTTTTCTCTTTGATTTCTATTTGTGGTTTGTATTGAAAATATGACCAGGGCAACTAAGTTACTTGTGTGTAATTGGGATTCCATTTGGCATAATAAAGACATCCTATGCAAGTTAAAGGTCATCTAATGCTTTCTTACATCAAGACTAACATGCTTTGTGGTTTCTTCCTCACATTTTCTAACAAGGTCCTAGGTTACTCATTTGCGTCATGAGACTCCTTGCCCATCATGTTTTTAATTTTCAAGGGATAACATATGACACCTTTGTCTATGTCATGTCTTGATGTTCGTTATTCATTGCCACAATAAAATTCTCTATGATGATAATCGTACACTAAAATTAAAGCTCAAAATCTATCAACAAGATCTCACATCAATCTCAATCCATTTCATCATTCCATTCCAATTCTATCTAAATATTATTTACTTCTTACTAACCTCTTCTTCCATCTTATCAATAAATTTAGCTTAATTATCCATAATTTTTACCAAATTTCCTAAGGGGCACCACGCTATTTTTCCTTAATCGGGGCATGTCGAGGCATACTGGGGTAGGTCCTAAGTTGAATTTTCCTAATTATTCTTTCACACAATGCTCAAAATCACATTGTATCAAAGAGGGGAAAAATGTAGACACTGAAAAATATCCTAAGCCCATGAACAACATTTCACACACTAATTTACATCTTTCCTACATAATTAAATATTTTTTAATTATTTAATTATTCCTTAATACTAGATTAATTAAATAAATTTCATTTATTTAATTATGCCACTAATTATTTTATTCTTCTAATTTAATTAAATAAATTATTATTTGTTTAATTATTCATCATGACTTTTCATCTATAATTAAATAATTATTTTAATTATTTAATTGTTCATTTTTTGCTTTCTTCTATAATTAAATAATTATTTTAATTATTCATTTTCTACTTCCCTAAATTAAATAATTATTTTAATTATTTAATTATTCATTTTCCACTTCCCTAAATTAAATAATTATTTTAATTATTTCATTTATCTATATTTATCCTCTTTCTAAATGAATAAAATTATTTATTTTATTTGTTTATCATATCTTGCACATGCGATTATAAGTAATTATTTTAATTGTCAAAGTTTCATGCAAATCCAACTCACCTTCTAACTAACATCTTCTTCCACCTCATTCCTCATGAAAATAAGTGAACTCACACTTAGTCTAAGTTGTCTCCTCTTCTCAATCATTTTCCACCATTGATCTCATTACTTCTTCCTTGAATCCTCACCGTCCATCAAATCTAAATTTCTATAAAATCAGCTCTCAATTTCATTTCAACCTAACAACAATCTTCAAAAGTTTTCTATCATATTATCTTGGGGAGCCACATTCTTCAATATTTTGCTATCACTCATATGATTCATCTTGAAGAACCACAGTATTTGAAGTTTTTCTATCATCTATCTTGAGATCTTGGTACTACACATCAAGCTTATCAAATATCTTGCATACTACAAATCTGAGGGCAAACAAAACAAAATGGAGAAGAGCAATGGAGGGGAATCAACTTTGGCATAAGAATTGAGGTTTATAGATTTATTATTACGATTTCTATTGTCATTTGTGCTTCATTGTTAGATTAGGGTCTCTATGGCTTGAATTTAGGTAGTTTTGTGGTTGCTATCGATGATTCATGCCTTTCCCTCGATTTTCTTAGTCTTACAGCTAGCATCACTATTATTTTAGAGGTGCAAAGTTTTATGGGTCTAGGAGGCTATTACCACAAATTTGTAGAATGGTTCTCTAGGATTTTACATCTTATCACTTCCCTTCAACAAAAAGGGAAGAATTTTTTTTGGACTAAGCAGTGTGAGAGGGAATTTTAGACTCTCAAGAAGCGTCTTAGTAGTGATCCTATTTTAGTAGTTCTAGACTTGACTTGATGTAGGGGAATTCAACCCTCTAACAATAGCTCCTAACAACATAAGATGCACTAAAAAATTGCTTGCAACAATAACAAAAAAAATCTGCAAGAAGTATTCTTCTTTGTTCATTCAAAATCCCTTGTATATTACATAATTACATAGCATAAATGAAATTAAATGGTTGTGCAGCCATATGGGTTGATAAAAACTTGATTACAATCTGATATAAGTTTGTTACAAATAACAAAGATCAATCCAAATTGATCTCCTTCAATCTATCTTCTTCCTGTAGCTTCTAGCTCCTTCAACCTACAATCTCCAATGGAAATCATTGATGCAACAAACTTGCAACCTTTAAGTTTGTTTTCTGTTGTCCAAAAACCTTCAAACCTACAAAGCACAAAATCTTGGTCTCCTTCTCCAAGAATTGCACCCCTAATATGAAACAACAACCACACCACAAATTGTACAAAACAAATGCAAGAAGGAAGCATAGGATTTCTATTATCTTAGAAATACAATTAAATTACAACATCACATTCTTCATCATATGGGATTTTTGATTATATAATATGTAAAAAATTGGAGTCATGATCCTATGGAAAATCTAACATCCTATTATGTAAAAATTCAACTCTAAAAATATAACTTCTCATAGTGACAAGGCATCAATATATAATTTTGAGGATGAGAATACCACTATGGTATTTTGAAACAACATGCATATACCTCATTGGAAAACCCATG
This sequence comes from Sequoia sempervirens, assembly GCA_007258455.2. Lineage (NCBI taxonomy): Eukaryota > Viridiplantae > Streptophyta > Pinopsida > Cupressales > Cupressaceae > Sequoia > Sequoia sempervirens. The sequence continues at coordinate 141,057,299 of VDFB02000015.1, forward strand.
CCCCTTTTGTGAATAATTCATGAAAATATGAAAGTTATTTATTGCTCACATAGCCCTCACATGGGCGCCTAACTCATGGTCAATCAAATTTAGTCAATCTGGTGTGTTTCATTATTCTTCGACAACTCTAAAGAATCCATGAAAGAACATGCACAAACATGCAAACTTGGGCACCCCAACATGAAAGAGAATTCAAATCATATAAATAAACAAGTAAGGACATGCATTGATGAGTGGTCCCCACCTTGAAATGGACACCTGGGCTGAAATATTTGTTTGGGTTGCTCTAGAAACGTTTACCAAAGTATATTCACCTAAAAAATTACAATTACAAATTACATAGGGGAAATTAAAATAATTAATTCCCCACACATTAGCCCTTATTAAAAATACAAAACAAAGCAAGGAAACATTTTTGGTTGATGCAAGATTTTCGATGACTGTGGATGCTCCTGCATCATGACTTTAGAGTTTATAGTGCGCACATATGTTGAATGCACAAGACAACTGAGAGGTGGGTGAATCAGTTGTACCTTTAAACTTCAAAACCCTCAAAAACATTCAGATCCACATTAATTTATTTACCCTTAATCTATTAGAATAATTTATCATGAAAACAAATAACAAAAACAAAACCAAATCAACACCATACACAAAGAAACACTAGGTTTACATGGAAAACCCAAGATGGAAAAAACCACGGTGAGAATTAACTCAAAATATAAAGTAATATCAACACCAAATACAATAGGGCTCACTATCGGAGGGTTCACTGCCCAAACGAAAGAAAGGCTTGATGCCAAAATAAAAAAGAAGATAGAGAAGAGTGTTACAATGAGAAAACCATATTGATGCAACAAAAGAATCCACCATAACATCAACAAAACCTTCGTAGTATTTTTGAAGTTTTGTAGACACCTTCTGCTCACTGCATTCAGTATTCTAACACATGAAAGCTTGCACTGCACTTCTCAAATTCACACTCTATAACTCTGCACTTCACATCAATCACATCACTCACATCTATCTTAACATCCCTCAACAAATCAACTTATATTTATACCATCTTCAACCTTGAATACATTCTCCAAGATTAGATATACACCTCAATCATGCAAATTCAAATTAGGCTGGTACCAAAAAATTCCCACGGTGGAAAGGAATGAATGCAAACCTCAAGACACCTTAGCTAGGACCTAAATCCACTCATACACACTACACCATGCTTCCAAAAACATCAAAGCAACTTCACATTTAGTGTAAACACCCAAGGTTGGTCAAACCTGTGTGAACACCATCAAACATTTAAGTACATGCTTCCTCAAATCCAAAGATGACTCATGAAAACCACATAACATTTGAACATGATATAGAATATTCCACAAACACCCTAGAAACTAGAAAATTCTTTCACATCAACTTTCACTTGAAGAATGTACACACCTAGTACATTCAAACAACTCTGCCATATAATACAACTCAAGAAACTGAATTTTGAAGCAGCAAACCTCAAAAAAATTCAAATGAAGAAAGATACAAATACTATTAGCACCATTTTAGATCCATAAGAGTTGAGATCACTCTACGGAGACATGTGGAGTAAAAATATTTCTCCCAGACGCCTTTGTAATGCACAGTTCACACATTGGTGAACACACCTTCCTCTGCACAACAATCCATCACACCAAATTTTGGATGCAACACCCATGAACACCTTTGATCAACATATCTGAACCACACAAGAAGATATTCAACCTAGAAGAACCGTGGAGAAAAACCATAACACTACTCTACAATATAAAAAACCACTCCAACAACTATTTCCTCTTTTTATTCAAATTTTCTAAAAAGCACTAGAGACACATCCCCAACATCTTTAGTACTTCCTCATCACTATCAATAAGACTACAATATAGCAACTCAACCATGCATCCATAGACAAAATATTATCAAAGCAACACTAGAGGTTGACACCAGTAGATTACTAATGACAACATAATTAAACTAATCAAAGAATCATCAGATACAACAACAACAACTCAATACCAACTACTCACACTCTTGCAACAATCTCTTTCCCATATAGTTGACACCAATGAAAGCACCAAAGCTTGTTGCCATCCATGAAAACAACAACTACATATACTTGCAACAATCTCCCCCTTGTCATTGATGACAACATATGCTGTGAAAAACCATCAAGAACAAACACAACAACTCTGATCATTGGTACTCTGCTCCATACCAACTCATTATCTCTTTTTACAACTAGCTTATTACTTTCTCGCTTTTATATTATTCTCTCCTCCTTTGTAGCTTGTCTTTTCACATGACTCCCTTTCCCCCTTTTCTTAATTGAACATTTTTCACATTTCTCTCTCTATCCATTTGACATCAATGGAAAAGGGAAAAATATTTGCATCATCATTCTCCCTTTTCAATATTAACCATACTATTTTTAACTTCCTTTCCTTTACTACTCTACATACTCCCCCTTAGGAGCAAACACTAAAATGCATAAATCAACAACTTCTACATAATGAAAACACTCACTCATTTTGACTACAACAATTAATAATTCCACTACCTACTCCCCTTGAGAGGTCCACCAACATCAGTCCAGACCAAGGAATGAATCTTGAGATCCACTAAACTGATGCATCTCCTTATGCATCTAGTTAAAAGGAGGGGCAACAACCTCCAACTTCTCCTAGAGATACTCAAAAGCGTCCTTAGGAAAAGCCTTAGTAAATATATCAGCAACCTGATCCTTTGTAGGCACATATTCAAGATTCACTTCATTCTCTACAACTTTCTCTCTCAAAAAGTGATATTGGATTGAGATATTCTTTGTCCTTGAATGTATTACCAAATTCTTTAAAATATTGATAGCACTTGTATTATCACAAAAGATAGATATTGGTATATCATATACCACTTTGATATCCTTTAATGTTTGCCTCATCTAGCAGATAAAGACACTAAATCTTGTTTCTTGCTTAGCCATGAAACCAATCTACATCCAAGAAAGAATGCACCACCACTTGTACTTTTCCTATCATCTACACAATTATCCAAATTTGTATTTGTGTATGCACTTAGAGTAAAGTCAGTATCCTTTGGATACCACAAACCATGATCTAGAGTGCCCTTCAAGTATTTGAATATCCTCTTCATTGCTGCAACATGCGACTCTCTAAGATCTAGAAATCTAGCCACAAGAAAAATTAAATGCATGATATTTGGTCTAATAGTAGTTAGATCTAGTATTCCTCCAATAATTGTTCTATGCTTGCTCTGATCAACCTTTGGAGATTCACCATTCTTCCTCAACTTGCAACTAGTAATTGTAGACACTGAAAAATGTCCTAAGCCTGCGAGTGTCATTTTTCTTCATCCTCATCCTTCGATAATTGAATAATTTTAGTTATTCAATTATGTTTGATCATATTCCTCTATTAATTAAATAATTTTTAATAATTATTTAATTAATTCACTTTCTAATCTTTATTCTATCCTGATCAATTAAATAAACTAATTGCATCACTAATTTCTCCCTCTTCTTCAATAGTTAAATAAATAATTATTTATTTAATTATTTTGTCACCTTTCATCCATAGTTAAATAATTATCATTAATTATTTATCTATTCATGGTCCTTTAATTCTTCTATAGTTAAATAATTATTAAAATTATTTAACTATCCCATGCTACCTCCCGTATTAAATAATTAATCTAAATTAATTATTTAAGGTCTAATTTTCATCTCTCCATTTAATTAAATTGATAAATTTAATTAAATGCTCCTCTTTTCATTTTCTTTGAATAAATAATTTATTTTCCACTTGTCCATTTCCTCCACTCTCTCTATTTTTGAATAAATAATTTAAAATAAATTATTTATGCACCACCTGGTCTAAGATGCTCTGTCATAATCCCCTGTCATAACATTCATTTTTGTCATAGCTTGCATGTCTTGCATGTCTGTCATAGCTGTCAGGTGTCATAGCCGTCGACGTCATAGCTTTTCCATGCATGGCATATTTTGGTGCATCAATTATGGACCATTGATCTTGACATCTTTTCTGAGACTTAATCTCAACCATCCATTTCATAACATCCCTCTCATGCATTCACATCCATTGATTTTGGAATATTTCTAGAAGATGAATCTCAGCCGTCCATTCGAAAGGTTGTCTATAAAAACAACCTTCCTTCTCCATTTTTCAGCTTAACAACTATTCTTCTCCAACTTTCTACTTACAATTTGCAGGTATTTGCACAAGTTAGACTACAAATTTGAGGGCATATTTGCAAAAGGAGAAATAGGAGAGCAAAAGAAATGATTCAAGTTCAAGCATGGGGAGTATTTGGATTTGATGTTTTAGTTTCCTTATGTTTTCATTGTTTTCTTTTGTTTGGATGAGGTTAATAGTTTAGAAGTGTTGGTTGTCACTTTGTCTATTCTATTTGATTTCTAACCCCATCTCACATTGGTGAACCCGAATTTTTGTAGAGAAATTTGTGTGTTTTCTTGTTTATTTTTTGTTGTTTTGCAGGTTACATCCAAGAATTCATATAAAATCCCGTCATATTCTTTTGAACACAGAAAAATGGGCACCTAAAATATTTTAAAATGATTATCCGAGTTTTTTAGGCCTCGTTCTCAGCTTCCAGAACTTCAAAAAGTTTAAAATTTTGTTAAGATTTGAGAAAGTTATGGCCATTTTAGTGATCGCAGTTTTTTAAGATTTAGTTATTAAGATCCGAATTTTCTTTTATTTATAGCGCTTTTGTCTTGTAGGATTTTGCAAAACGTTTTCTGGGTTTTGAAGTTCTATGTCTTAGCTTTCCATAGATATCTACGGTTTAAAATTTTGTTTAGTTTTGAGAAAGTTATCATTATTTTAGTTTGCTATTTTCATTCAAGTTTTTTTTTTGTTTACTAATCTTCTGTTTGTAGCGTGTGGCTTTGGAGTGGGGCTCCCAAAAACTGCTTCTTTTGGAGCAACAAAAAAATTGAGCTCTTAGTTTTTAGTTTTCTTTAATTTCTTTTTCCTAGTTTAGTTTAGTCTCTTTATTTTTCTAGTTTAGTTATTTACTGACTTTTAAGTTTTAGTTTGGTTTTTAATCTCTTGCTCTAACTTAGTTTCTTTGCAGCTTTCTTGTTGGTCCAAGACATTTATGAAACTACTAATTTGTGGTTTTGCAGCTCCGTTAGTCAAAGACTCATTTCTCAAACAATGTGTTTGCGATTTCTAGTTTAGAAAACACTTCCATTGGTGCATTAAAATGAACATGTGTTTGATTTTGTCTGATTGTGCTTGAAGGTGGTAGGTGATTATGCTCTCACCTTGTGAAAACTAGGTGATCAGAAAACCAGACCCACCTTATTTTTTGTCACCCTCAAGATTTAGTAATCGAAGTATCCTCTCCCCTTGCGCTTTTGGGCGATCCTAGGTGTAAGAGAAATGGTTACTGACTCTAGAACTTGGGCTTGTTCTGGTGGGAAAAAGTACTCACTCCAGGACGACTCAGACCAGTAGCACCCTGAACCAGAGGGACTTCCAGCCGATATATAAAAGTGGATTCTTGGGGAAAGCCCAAGAATCACGCGTATGGTTCAGACGAGATGGATCCAAAAGGGGACTCTTGTCGCATGGATCATGCCCTACGAACAAAATGCCCTTACTAAACACTTATTGTTTTAGAGGCCAACCATTTTTCAGCCGTTACTTGGTATAGTGTAGGGTACAGTATCATGCCTGAAGACACTCACTACTAATCCCCTTGAGTAGAGATAACAATTCTTGGGAAGTGACTACCCAAGAATCCGAAGTTGGTGTGCCCGAATGACATTAATGAGCCGTGGAGGGGAGCTAGTGTCACCAAAATTCTAAGCTATCCGCTCTCGAGAAGGAAAGGTGTTTAGCACCAATCCGGGGTATATCGATGGGCTATATCAAGTATACAAACCCTTGGCCTATTGGCCTATTAGGATTGTACTTGTCTCATGTGCGTTTGCCTACACCAAAACATCGTGCTTGTCAAGTGTTTTCTGGATTTTCAAACAATATACACAACATTCACAAATCTGGACACAAACAATCAACCTCAGACAACTTAGACTTTTCAATAGAACATCAAAAAAATAGTCTCAGCCTATTGTCAAACATTTTTTTCTAAGAGTTCTTTGTCAGAAATCAACTTTGAAACTGCTCAAAATCCTCATTATTCAACCATTAGTTTGTATTCTTGACCATAGGCTTAGTCTTTCAAATTTTAGTTGCATACATTAGGCATTATCTTGACCATAGCTTTTCATTTTTGCATACTTTGGATTAGGTTAACCTCATCACAATTTGAAAAATCATTGCTTTCAAAACTAGGTTATCTTGGACTTAATCATCATTCCTTTTTTCAGTCATTGTCCCTTTTGTGAGAATTTCTAACTCAACAGTCTAGTTAGGAAAAATCACTAGTCATCTTGACCTTGTCACTTTGTCATTTTCAAAAAGTCCTTTGGTAACCAAAATTGAAAACAAAGATTAAGCTTAGAGTGCTTAGGTACCCCTTTATCCAAATTGCATTCATTTTAGTTCATACCTTGTATACTTTATTCCAAAAAAATCCAAAAATATCGTTCATCCTAGTTGTCATTTTGAACCTAGACCTTGCATTAGCTCCCTCATTAGTCCTCATTTTGTACCTTGACCTTTCAATTTTCCTAGTCCACATTGCCATTTTCCTAATCAACATTGTCATCCAAGTCAACATCGTCATCCTAGTCACCTTAGCTTTTGGCATACTTGCATTATCATCTCTTTGCATTGTCATCCATTATCACACAAAAAGACAAAAACATAGACTAGTGTCATATTTGCATTGTCATCATCTTCATTCGAGCAAATTCGTTGATGGTCGAAACAAGACTTCAAAGAAAAAAAAAGACAAATGACAGAATTTGGACAAGACTTTGACAACAAAACCAACACTAATCCCAACATTGGCAATAACACTTATGACACAAACCAACACTGGATTTTTTCTGACCCATTTCACAACATGAACACACAATCTTCCATGAGCATGCCATCTTCATCACAAAACCTTTTTGAACCATTCATACAAAGAGACCAAAATGGAAAAGTCTATGCTAAAGACTTGGAAGTTGCAGTGCAAAATCCTAACATAGCTTCCTTTGTGGAAAACTTAGTCTTACATGACCCTCAAAGGTATCTATCCATGCTCTGGGACCAAGGGGTTAAATTACCACATGGCTTTGACTTTAATATTTTGAGACCAACATCACCTACGTACCCTTCCTACCAAAAACCCATCAGTCCAAGTCCTCCATCCATCAACCCTCACTATCAAGAATCACTTAACGAAAATCCTACCATTAATCTCCAACACACGTCTAGTTATTACCCTTATCCTAACCTTGACAAGGGAAACCAATTGTCCACTAGTCCATTACAAATCTCCATGTCATATTCTAGTCCTTCACCTATCAATCTCGTCCAAGTCTACATGCCTTATCAACTATCTACCAACTCATGTCAAGTCTCCACATCATAACATATCGATCCCGTCCAAGTTTCCAAGTCCTATCTTAGTCAACCTTACACTAGTCTAGTCCCAGTCTCCATGTCCTCTCCTAGTCCATCCACTAATCCTTTCCAAAACACTTCATCCCAACATACATTTAGTCATGAAAATTCTATCCTTGTCCAAAGTCCCATGCCATTGTCTATATTTGAGGATACATGTCAAAACGAAAATCCAAAGCATGAAATTATAACCGCACCTTCATGTCAAAGTAGTCCATCTCACGACCCTATCTTTCAGTCCATTCAAGAAATCCTTCAAGACAATCATGACATCCAAAATACACCTACCCTTGACAAAGACCCCAATCCCAATTATATTGTCCATGACAACCCCATCTTTGACCAAGACACTGCCATTGATCAAGAAGTCCAAAACGATCCACTACTTGACCTTTATGCCATTCATGACCAAACATCTGAGACTAATACTACTCAAAATCCAAGCACATCCACTTCCCAAAATGAGACACTTGCCTCCATGGGACACATAGATGATCTTACTTCAGAACAAGACTCTTCTATGGACATATTTGCAAATGATCAAGCGATAGCTGAATTTGGTAGACTCTATGACGATGACCATAAAGACGGTTTCGACATCAACTTGGAAGCACCCATAAAATCATCTGAATTTGACATGTCACAAAATCAGACCAAGGATGTTAATCAGACCAAAGACATCCCACATGTCAACGAAGTGACAATGTCTTATCAGCTAGGCTCATCTATCTTTGTCAAAGTAGGCTTTCTTGCAGATGAGAACATTCTGAGTAACAATGTCCACATACATAATGATGGGTTAGCATCTCGCTTTCAAAACAATAAATACGCCATCGCAAATAGAATCTTTCAAGGCATGTAATATCAAGGCAAAGGAATAGGCATACATGAGCAAGGCATTCAAGAACCAATACAACTCTAGGAAAATTATAGACATCAAGGTCTTGTCTATTCTTCAATCAGCAAATCAAATGATGTCAGTGGAACCTCCTCGTTACTAGGGGCAACCTTGTCAGATACAAAAATCAAAATGGAGTCCATGAGTAATCCTTGTCATAAGGTTGCTTCCAACACTCCCTCCACCCACACCATAAACCGCCATTCCATCGTAAATAAACCTTCCCTTTGGAACCAACAAAAACAAAAGTCATACAAATCAAAAGATCAAAATCAAATGTCAAAGGCCATTGAATCAAACAAAAAGACAAGTGGAAAAATGAAATCAAAATGGATCCCAAAGACAAGTGGATCAAGAAAACAAAATATGTCAAAAGAAAAATTCAATCACAATGTGGAGCCACAAGACAAGAGGACTCCCACATATAACACATGTCCACCTCCTTCAAAATGGTCATCAAGCAAGGCATCTCAAGGTGTTGGTTCCAAATGCTATCCCTCCAAAATTCGTCATCCACCATACCAAGTTTGGAAAATAAAAAGTGATTCATCCAAATGTCCAAACAACCTTTCCATGTCTACCATCATCCATCATAATCCTACATCTTTCCTAAAGTCCAAAAATCCCATGTCACAAATACATCGCATTATGGCAGCAACTCTTTATCATAAGGATTCTCATGGCACTTTATCGCGATGTGTGTATTCTGATAAGGCCAATTCTAGTATCAGAAAGGACCATGATGAAATCAATCAATTGTATGCAAGCACTATCGTTCTGACAAGCCAACTACTTCAGAAAGGACATTATTGGCATATCATGGCACTAGTCTCTACATCGGCACCGTCAGTGGACTCAGAACAACCAATGGTCATCTAAAGCATCCAAGCTATCCAAAAATAAAATAAAAATTTGAAAAATGTAAAACATCGTCATCCTAATGAAAACCTGGCAAATAGGCGTCTTGGTGACAACAAAAAAAAAAAAAGTCAAGAAAATAGTAAAGAGAAAAATTTCGTCCAATGGTGAAAACCTAGCAAACGGGCGCCTTGGATAAGTACCATGATGAAAACCTAGCAAACAGGCGTCATGTGTAAAATAAATCATCTATGTGGACTTTTACACTTGGGGGCAAGTTGTCTCATTTCCCATGCTTTCCTCATGACATTTACACCCATCCATTTCATCCATATCATTCCCCCGCCCATTTTCCCACCTACCTTGGTCTTGACATAAAATTGACACAAATAAATCATGCTTTGGGGAAAAATCTTGACATGTCAATCCTTTTGTCACAAACTATTCTGTCATTTCCATCATTATCCCTATACGACATAGTCTTAGAAAATCATATGACAATTCCCTTAGTCTCATGTCTCCCGTCCTTTACCAAGGCCATCTCTCACCCTTTCATGTAGGTTACCTATCTTGACTTTCCCTTGTCAAACGGTCTAAGGATACTTCATCATCCCTTCTAGTCCTAACCAAGTCATTCCAAATGCAATGTGTTTCATCCATACAAGCACATTATCCAAAACATTACTTGAATTTTTTCCTGGCCCGACTACAGACCTCGATACTTTCGTCACATGATTGTCATCCTCACGTTGTTTCGGGATGCGTCCTTCCCATCAAACAATGTTGTCATCACCTGTCAATTGGTATTCAACTTAACTAGGGCATAATCATGTTTGTCCTTGGATTTTCATGTGTAGGTATCAGTCACATGCATTTGTAGTGATCCTCTTAAACCATTCAAAAAGACAAAAACATCATAAAATGTCCTAAAAAAAAGAAAAAAAAAAGACCTAAAAATTGAAAAATATCCTAAAAAAATCCCTAAAAATCATAAAATGTCCTAAAAAAGACCTAAAAATTGAAAAAATGTCTTGAAAAAAGACCTAAAAAAATCATAAAAAGTCTTGAAAAAAATAATCATAAAATGTCCTGAAAAAAGACCTAAACATCGAAAAATGTCCGAAAGAAACAAAAATAAAATAAAAAATCAAATAACTCCCAAAAATCCCAAAACAGAGTCAACATTCATCACATCAGTCATATAAGTCAAACATAGTTGCATTAGTCAAATAAGTCAGACATAGTGGCACTCAAACAAAATCAGTCATTCAAAATGTTGACATTTAAATTGTGAACCAACAGACAACATAGTCCAATCAATCATCTAGTCAAAATCAGTCAAATTGACAAAACAATGTCAATCTTGTCACTCTTTGGTCCCCTCTAGGATGTGTCCTTCTTGGACTTGGACCTCGTCAAAACATCATTTTCCTTTTTCAGGATGCATCCTTCCCGACAATAGGCCCTGTCAAACCGCCAACACCGTCGAATTGACAACCTATCAAAACTGTCAAAATGTCAAAGTGACAAACTATCATGAAATTCGTCTTCGGCAAAACAAACATTGGCAAACACATTGAATGGCTCTTAATTTTTTTGGTCTATTTTGTCTTACCTTTTGTCCATTTTGTCTGATCTTTTTGTTATTTTGTTTTATGTTTTTTTGTTTTGTCTCTTGGTCATGTTACTAGATACCTCGAGGATGTCCCTTGAAGGATTTAGAAGTGCGATGACGTCTCATGACCTATTTTGTTTTTCTTTGACTGCTGTCTATGGATTGTCTTGACAAAAAGACTGGGGCAACTTTTCCCTTAGTATGAGTTAAGACATTCCTTGTTTGTGATTGTCTGTTTTGTAAATGGTCACCTTGCACACCTGGGTCTATGTCATACCATGGTGTTTGTGGACCATTTGCTACATTTTGATGCCCAATGATGATAAATATAAAAATGTAAGCATGAAAGTTGGTTCCCTTATGATTTCTCATCTAGCTTTCCATCTTCATTCTCCTTTCTCTTCCACGCTAATATTCATCCCCTTCCAAGCTAACATTTCTTCTATCCTTCATCCTCTAGTCTTATCATCCATTTCGAGAGCATATTAGTGTTCTTTGAACTCACATGTCCTCTCGAGGGGGAATATACAACCCTCCTCGTCATTCTTCTTTCATTGGGGGATATTTTAGAATTAAATTTCTTTGACACAATGCGATGAACTGCATTATTTCAAAGAGGGGAAAAATGTAGACACTGAAAAATGTCCTAAGCCTGCGAGTGTCATTTTTCTTCATCCTCATCCTTCGATAATTGAATAATTTTAGTTATTCAATTATGTTTGATCATATTCCTCTATTAATTAAATAATTTTTAATAATTATTTAATTAATTCACTTTCTAATCTTTATTATATCTTGATCAATTAAATAAACTAACTGCGTCACTAATTTCTCCCTCTTTTTCAATAGTTAAATAAATTATTATTTATTTAATTATTTTGTCACCTTTCATCCATAGTTAAATAATTACCATTAATTATTTATCTATTCATGGTCCTTTAATTCTTCTATAGTTAAATAATTATTAAAATTATTTAACTATCCCATGCCACCTCCCCTATTAAATAATTAATCTAAATTAATTATTTAAGGTCTAATTTTCATCTCTCCATTTAATTAAATTGATAAATTTAATTAAATGCTCCTCTTTTCATTTTCTTCAAATAAATAATTTGAATAAATAATTTATTTTCCACTTGTCCATTTCCTCCACTCTCTCTATTTTTGAATAAATAATTTAAAATAAATTATTTATGCACCACCTGGTCTAAGATGTTTTGTCATAATCCCCTATCATAACATTCATTTTTTCATAGCCTGCATGTCTTGCATGTCTGTCATAGCTGTCAGGTGTCTTAGCTGTCGATGTCATAGCTTTTCCATGCATGGCATATTTTTGGTGCATCAATTCTGGACCGTTGATCTTGGCATCTTTTCTGAGACTTAATCTCAACCATCCATTTCATAACATCCCTCTCATGCATTCCCATCCATTGATCTTGGAATATTTCTAGAAGATTAATCTCATCCGTCCATTCGAAAGGTTGTCTATAAAAACAACCTTCCTTCTCCATTTTTAGCTTAACAACTATTCTTCTCCAACTTTCTACTTACAATTTGCAGGTATTTGCACAAGTTAGACTACAAATCCGAGGGAATATTTGTAAAAGGAGAAATAGGAGAGCAAGAGAAGTGATTCAAGTTCAAGCATGGGGAGTATTTGGATTTGATGTTTTAGTTTCCTTATGTTTTCATTGTTTTCTCTTGTTTGGATGAGGTTAATCGTTTAGAAGTGTTGGCTGTCACTTTGTCTATTCTATTTGATTTCTAGCCCCATCTCACAGTAACCATAGGGGAACATACTGGTTTAGAATCTTCCATTCCAAACTTCAACATTTGAAATTAAAATACCTTTATCTGTCTGATTGATTTATAGCAGAAGGAAGAAATTCATCTCCCTAAACATAGACATTTCAAACTCTTTCTACATCTCTTCTACAAATTTCTTACACAACTTCATTTCCTCCAAAAATTATGTCATCAACATACACAACTACAATCAAGATTTGATCTTTTTCAACTTTAAAGTAGAGATTGCTATATATGGTACCTTTATTGAATCCTTATTGTAATAAGTACCTGTCCAACCTTGCATACCAAGATCTGGGAGCTTTCTTCAATCCATATAATGCCTTCTTCAATTTGTAGACCATATCCATTTTATCTAATAACTAAAATCCTTTTGGTTGTTCTATGCATACTTCTACCAATTCACCATTCAAGAAAATAGATTTCACATCCATTTGATAAAATTTGAAATACTTATGTGCTGCAAAATCCAAAAACATTCTAATAGCTTCCATTCTTGCCACCAGAGAAAAATTATCCTCAAAGTATATTCCTTCTACTTTTGAGTAGCCTTTACATACAAGCCTTGCCTTGTTTCTTACTTCACTCTCATTTAGTTTATTCCTAAATACCCACTTGGTTCCAATCACATTCTTGTTTGTTGGTCTTGGGACAAGTTCCCAAGTCTGGTTCTTCTCAATCTACATTAGTTCTTCTTCCATAGGCTTGATCCAATACTCATCCTTACATGCTTTAATCACTTTTTTTGGTTCAACTTTAGAAAGTAAACACAAATTTACCTACTCGTCAATAGCTTTCCTTCTTGTTAGTACACCTTTTCTCTTATCACCAATAATATATTCTTCAAAATGATTCTTTTTCACATAATTAGGAGTTTTAGGAATTTTTTTCGGAGCTTCTTCCTCTTCAATCTATACTTCTTTTTCCTTAGATTTTTCTTCTTCTCTGCAAGAAGACTCATCTGACTCATATCTATCTATTATCACTAAATTCTTTTGTAGATCTTCATAAACCTTGACAATTGCACTCTTAACAATATTTCTTAGCCTTTTGTTGTAGCATCGATAAGCTTTGCTTCTAGTAGAATATCCAAGTAAGATACCTTCATCAGATCTTCCATCAAACTTTCCTAAGTTCTCTTCATCTCTTCTGATGTAGCATTTTCTTCCAAACACTTTGAATTATTTGATAGTAGGAATCCTTCCATACCATATCTCATAAGGATTCTTTGTGTTATTTTATCTTGCTTGCACTCTGTTAAGTATATAAACATCTATATGAATTGCTTCTCTCTAGTAGACTTGAGGTAGATTTGCTTCTTTCATCATTGTCCTTGCAATTTCTTGAATGGCCCTATTCTTTTTCAACCACTCCATTCTGCTAAGGAAACCTAGGGGTAGATAAATTCCTCTTTATTTGATGTTTCTCATAAAATATATTAAACTCATTGGATGTGAACTCTCCACCTCTGCCAGGCCTCAAACATTTTATTTTCATTTTCAACCATAACTTAGAATTCTTTAAACTTATCTAGAGCTTTTGATTTTTCTTTGAGAAAAGTAGCCCATGTCATTCTAAAATAATCATCTATAAATAGGATGAAATCCCTGTCACCTTGAAGACTTCTTACTCTCGTAGGACCACAAACATCTATATGCACCAATTCCAACAGTCTGGTAGAAGATTGTTCTTTGACTTTTATTACCCCCATTTTTGGCCCCTTGAAAATTTTAAAATCTCCCTCATTTTGATGGTAGTTCAACCTATCATGGTGGTGCAAATGTGTTTTCTTAATGACAATTTTGGCTTTCAATAAAGATAGATATTCATGCTGACATGAATCTCATTGGACCATGGCATAACATGTTTGTAAGAATTTACTCAGAGCAATAAGTGTGAAAATGATTGTGAGTGGTATTGAAAGAGATAAAATTATGAGGCCAGTTATATTTGTAATGGTGATGCACATTCATTTTATTTTTGCTGATGATCTATGTCTTAACGTTTGAAATCGATTTGTTAAATGGGAACAACAGGGTATTTCAGATCAAAGATTTATCGCTTCACCTCAATATCCCTCTTCGAAGTCGCGTAGTCACGCGATTTTCACAAAGAAGGTTCTTGGTCTATGATCGGTATTGGTCCATTCATGAAACAACAAATACCACATAGTGATGGAGTCTGTATTTGTTGAAGACAATGGAAAAGTCTACAAGCATATCATATTTCTCACGTATGGTGATCATTTGATTCAAGAGGTTTGGCTTTAATTGATATTGTTTCGAAAGTGGAAATGAGTAATGAGCCTTTCAAAGAAGATGCTATTGACATTTTAAGAAGTTCTAAAAACCAGTATTAGGCCTGAAGATAGTTATACAAACTATCAAAAGTGCTGACAGAGCCGATGCAATGTATAATGAAGGAAAATAAGGGTATAGGCGTAAATAAGAGAAGAGAGCACTCTCAGGTAGAGGTTTCAAAAGTTAGATGAACCTATCCATCAACCTCCTGCTAAGTTAGAAAAACCCATCAAAAGGCCGCCTGCTAAGTTAGAAGAATCTATTAAAAGACCGCTAGTATAATGGAACGTGGAAAGGCATAATGTGAAATAAGATGGATCAAATGAATACAGGCAAAAACTGAGATTCAGGAAAAGTAATAAAAAATTTCATAGTGGGTCACTGGTTCTCATTAAGCAAGATAATATTGGTGTTGTGATCAGTCTCTGGAATGCCAAGACAAAACCATAGAGTCTTGTATTGGTTTGATGTCTAATATATCTCCCACTGTTAATCTTGAAAGAAATAGGAATGATCTAAATTAGATTAATGGTTACCATCGAAGTATCATTCATTGCGACCCCGAAAGGTAAGTCTTAACCTTGCTTAAGTTAGCAATAAATAGGATTGTTTCAAGGAAATATTGCCATCAAACCAATATTTGAAAATCGTATTTCACCGAATGAAAGGCCTGATTGAAGTTTAGGAATGAAGCTAGTTATCTGCAAAGGAAATGGATGGTGACGATTAATGCTAAGGGAAAGGGTGAGACATATGCATTATATTAACTTGTGGATATGCAAAGCTGAGTCTATTTCAGAATTAGCATGGTAGCCAAATACAATATCAAATGGGACTATTGTCATCTTTCTGACTCCACTATTGTAGCAAGCAACATCAATCGTTAGACCCAAATGAATCAAGAATAATGGAATAATATTTAGAGTAATTGGTTTTGCATTATGAAGAAAATAATTTCATTTCAAGTGGGATGATAGAAGAATGAAGGTTTCAAGGTGATTGATGTCCACAGTGTCGTTTCAATGGAAGTTATCTGTTGAACTAGTGTCTCCACTATTACATCTATCAATAGTTGATTGAAAATACGTAAACGAATATCGAGACCTATTTCCTCAAGCGATTTAACTACTATTTACTTGCTTCTAAGTATTCAATGGCATTGTGATGTTCGTGGATTGCATAGAATGTATAAGAGCTATGCAGATTTTGTGGAGAACTAAAAGGCTAATGAAGAAATAGTGTAATCGAAGTCTATCATCTAACTGTTTGTCTCAGATTGATTCATCTCATCCTCATTATACACCAAGTGGAAGAGTCTTTATTCAAGTATCAATTATAAACCAAGGAGTGATTATGGAAAGAAATTGAAGAGTTTGTCGAGAAGTTATTTATTTGGAAAGATTTTCAAAAAGCTGAAAAGTCTCATAACTGTCCACATATTCATATACCTTGAAAGGAAAACTTTTGGCATTCTCATCATAATGAGAAGGAAAAAATCATATCGAAGAAATAGTTATAAAATTGAAAAGGCATTTATGAGAAGGGGATATAGAAGGTTTCTTTTATTAAAAGAAAAATTAAATTCAAGAAATCGGTTATGGAAATCATAAATGTTGATTGGGTTGACTTTAAATATGTAATATGTAGCCATTTTAGGGATCTTTTTGCTGTGAAATGGGAGCCTCTTTGAAGGATTTGGGATTGTAGTAACTGATCTATGTTCTATTCATCTAGGGGAGAGACATAATTTTTGAAAGCTCAATATTATTTGACTTTACTGCTATTACTGCGAATGAAATCACTATTTGTCTTTGTGCATTTAGTTTGTGAAGTTGATCTAGGTTCTTTAATCTTTGTGTTTGAGAGCATCTTAATGCAATATCTTATCTTTGTATAAGTGGTACAATTTTCTTCATGATAGATTTTATTTTTAGATAATATTGAGTAAGTTATTTTAATTCCATGTGGTTTACAAGTTAAGCTGGTCTTTGTGCTGGTATTTTATTATCTATATCTTGCATCTGATATCAGGATTCTTCCTGATAGTGGGGTTTGGCCTTTTATGCTTTCTGGTAACTGACTCTGGAGGTTACTATTGAATAATTTTCAACCAAGCAAAGAGATTCAGTTGGTCATTTTTATTGCAGCATTATACCCAGATGTTGGTTTTCTCCTAAAGCGAAGCAAGATAAGTGATATCGAAGTTGCACAACAAGAGGCTATTAGTATTGAAGATGAATTAATATTATTCAAGCTTTAAAAAGAAAATAAATTTGAAAAGATTCCTAATCAAGTGTAGCCACAAGAGGTAAAAAAATTGTCTTCTTCTTCGTTTGAATGCACCAATTTCACAGTTTTTGATGAAGAATTTTTTTCAAGAAATTATCAAATTAGTTTGAATATTGAAAGAAGGGAAAAAGTATATGGTTTGCATTATGAAGAAAGTGAAGGTGAATCTACTAATGGTCTAAATGATGAGGAAGGTCAGGTTTATTCATTTCTAGACCTTGGTAATTTAACACGTTCTAGTGCAACATGTGAACAAATTCCTAATAATACAAACAACTACAATGATACATCAAAAAAATTTCCAAAACATGTATAGCTGGAATGTGAAGTCCCCACATCAAGTCATAAAGATGAAAGGCTGCAAAAAAATGTTAGCAACAATTTTTCTCTTGAATCACCTTATTTTGAATAAGATTTTGAAGTTGTAAAACATGGGATAAAAAATTATTACATAAATGAAGATGGAGAAAGTAATGCTGATGAAGAAAATAAAGATATTCATTCCCATGTTGTCTATATTACAAGTTGATGTTTGGAAACACATGCAGATGATTTTATATGTGGAGAAGGAGTTGTTTTGTCTCCTTTGTAGGTTATAAAATAAGATGATTTGAGTGACAATTTTGAAAATACAGAGCAGCCAATAGAGAAAGATAGGTTCAATGGTGAAAGTAAAAGTGAAGTTTTTTTATTTGAGAACGGGTCCAAATTTAATGAGGATGCTACTCATGGTGTAATTTTTTAGCCTCTTTTAAAGGGAATTGATTTGCATCAAATTTTATACAAGGGATTAGCTGATATGAAAGGAAATTTGTAGGAAACTTTAGAAGTATATAATGAGGGATGGCTTTTTGGCATACCTTTCAAAAATATATTTGATTTTATAGATTCTAGATTGATGTTCATGGTATTCAAAGGATTTATGATTTTGTAGGTACTTCATGGGTATACACCTCTATCTCACATTGACATCTATTTTTCCCAACCAATAAATGGATTTGTATAGTTGTTTTTGGGAGTTGAGTTTTTTGTACCTAGTCTGGGTGCATACATGTGTCTTAGGTTCCTCTTTCCTATCCGTTGTTTGGGTTTTGCTTTGGTTTTGGCTTTAGTTCTTGTCTCCTATTATTTTCCCTTGACTCCATTTCCCAATGGACTTAGCACTGATCTGCTCAGATGTTGGAGTTCTTTGCATTCTCAGAGAAAATGCAGTCCCCAATCAGAGCCACTGTTACCCCCATTTTTGACCCCTTGAAAATTTTAAGATCTCCCTCATTTTGATGGTAGTTCAAACTGTCATGGTGGTGCAAATGTGTTTTCTTGATGACAATTTTGGATTTTAGTGAAGATAGATACTCATGCTAACATGAATCTTGTTGGACCATGACATAATGTGTTTGCAAGAATTTACTCAGAGCAATAAATGTGAAAATGATTGTGAGTGGCATTGAAAGAGATAAAATCATGGGGCCAGTTATATTTGTAATGGTGATGCACATTCATTTTATTGTTGCTGATGATATATGTATTAACATTCAAAATTGATTTGCTAAATGGGAACAACAGGGTATTTCAGATCAAAGATTTATCGCTTCACCTCAATATCCCTCTTCGAAGTTGCGTAGTCACGCGATATTCACAAGGAAGATTCTTGGTCTATGATTGGTATTGGTTCATTCAGGAAACATCAAATTACGCATAGCGATGGAGTTTATATTTGTTGACAACAATGAAATAGTCTACAAGCATATTGACTTTCTCATGTATGGTGATCATTTGATTCAAGAGGTTTAGCTTTAATTGATATTGTTTCAAAAGTGGAAATAAGTAATGAGCCTTTCAAAGAAGACACTATCGACATTTTAAGGAGTTCTAAAAACCAGTATCAGGCCCAAATATAGTTATAAAAACTATCAAAAGTGTTGATAGAGCCGATGCAATGTTTAATAAAGGAAAATAAGGGTATAGGTGCGAATAAGAGAAGAGAGCACTCTCAGGCAAAGGTTTCAAAATTTAGACGAACCTGTACATCGGTCGCTCGCTAAGTTAGACGAACCCATCAAAACACCGCCCACTAAGTTAGAAGAATCTATTAAAATATTGCCAGTATGATGGAACATGGAAAGGCATAATGTGAAATAAGATGGATCAAATGAATACATGCAAAAATTGAGATTCATGAGAAGTAATAACAAATTTCATAGTGGGTCACTAGTTCTCATTAAGCAAGGTAATATCGGTGTTGTGATCAGTCTCTGGAATATCAAGACAAAACCATAAAGTCTTGTATTGGTTTGATGTCCAATATATCTCCCATTGTCAATCTTGAAAGAAATGGGAATGATCTAAATCAAATTAATGGCTACCATCGAAGTATCATTCATTGCAACCTCAAAATGCAAGTCTAAACCTTGCTTAAGTTAGCAATTAACAGGATTGTTTCAAGGAAATATTTCCATTGAACCAATGTTTGAAAATCGTATTTTGCCTAGTGAAAGGCCTGATTGAAGTTTAAGAATGAAGCCAATTATTTGCAAAGGAAATGAATGGTGATGATTAATGCTAAGGGAAAGGGTGAGACATACACATTATATTAGCTTCCTTGTGGATGATACAAAGTTGAGTTTGTTTCAAAATTAGCATGGTAGCCAAATACAATATTGAATGGGACTATTGTCATCTTTTTGACTCCACTATTGTAACAAGTAGCATCAATTGTTAGAATCGAACAAATCAAGAAAAATGGAATAATATTTAGAGTAATTGGTTTTGCATTATGAAGAAAAGACATTCATTTCAAATGTGATGATAACAAAATGAAGGTTCCAAGGTGATTGATGCCCCCAATGTTGTTTCAATGGAAGTTATCTGTTGAACTAGTGTCTCCACTATTACATCTATACACAGTTGATTGAAAATGCATAAATGAATATCAAGACCTACTTCCTCAAGTGATTTAACTACTGTTTACTTTCCTCTGAGTATTCGATGGCATTGTGACATTAGTAGATTGCATAGAATATATAAGAGCTGCATAGATTTTGTGGGGAACTAAAAGGCTAATGAAGAAATAGTGTAATCGAAGTCTATCATCTAGCTGTCTGTCTTAGATTGAGTCATCTCATCCTCATTATATGCCAAGTGGAAGAATCTTGTCTTCAAGCAACAATTATAAACCAAGGAGAAATTATGGAAAGAAATTGAAGAGTCTGCCAAGAAGTTATTTATTTGGAAAGATTTTCAAAAAGCTTAAAAGTCTCATAATCGTCCACATATTCACATACCTTGAAAGGAAAATTTTTGGTATTCCCATCATAATGGGAAGGGAAAAATCATATCGAAGAAACAATTATAAAATTGAAAAGGAATTCACGAGAAGGGGATATAGAAGGTTTCTTTTATTAAAATAAAAATGAAATTCAAGAAAATGATTATGGAAACTGTAAAGGCTGATTGGGTTGACTTTAAATATTTAATCTATAGCCATTTTAGGGATCTTTTTGTTGTGAAATGAGAGCCTCTTTGAATTCTATGGGATTGCAGTAATTGATCTGTGTTCTGTTCATCTGGGGGAGAGACATTATTTTTGAAAGCTCAATATTATTTTACACTTTGCTGCTATTACTGTGAATGAAATCACAATTTGTCTTTGTGCATTTAGTTTGTGAAGTTGATATGGGTTCTTTAATCTTTGTGTTTGAAAGCATCTTAATGTAGTATCTTATCTTTGTATAAGTGATGTAGTTTTCTTCATGATAGATTTCATTTTCAGATAATATTGAGTTCATTATTTTAATTCCTTGTGGTTTACAAGTTAAGCTGATCTTTGTGCCAGTATTTTATTATTTGTATCTTGCATATGATATTGGGATTCTTCCTGATATTGGGGTTTGGCCTTTTCTACTTTTTGGTTAAAAGCAAACATCATTTTCATTTCTTGTTCTTTCAATTCATTGAAAATCATAAGAGGGAGTTGTACCTCCAAAATTCAGAGGAAGATCACCAAATCAATAACGATCTTCGGAGCTATTGGTAACTAACTTGTCTTCATTGCTGGGCATATTTAAGTCATTGTATCTTATTTTTCGAATCTTTGGAAGATCTCTCACAGATTGAACTGAACTTATTCTCACTAGGATATTAAAATTGATGTGACACATTCTTCTATGCCATAGCCAACTCTCATTGATCCGAGTCATGGAATAGTAACCACCAACACCTTTGAGCTGATAGACATTTCCATCTATCCTTCTTCTAGTAGCAAACATAGTTCCAAACCCTTTTTTGATCTCACAACGATCATCCTAAAACATAAGATTGTATCATTTGCTACACATTTTTCCAACACTCAAGAGGTTATGTATTAAACCCTTAACATAAAGAACATCATTAGTGTTATGCTTGCCATCAAAACTCATTGAACCTTTTCCACATATCTTAGTAGATGTATCATCACCAAACCTAACTAGTCCTCCTTCATATTTATCAAGTTTAACAAACTTAATCTTATCACTGGTCATATGATTAGAGCATCCACTATCAATGATCCAATATTTCTTCTCCTGTCTAGCATGAAAAGTAGATACCAAAGTGCCTTTAGTATTTAGTACTTGCTTTTAGAGCCCTTTTCTTCACACATCTCTTAGAGTTAGCATAATTAGTTTCATCTTTAAAGACATGAACAATAATTCACCATCCTCATCGTCTCCATAATCATATATACTTGCATATTCTCTAGCATAATAACTTTTCTTAATCATCTTACCTTTTTTCTCACTATCTTTGTCATTCAA
Source organism: Sequoia sempervirens (assembly GCA_007258455.2). NCBI lineage: Eukaryota > Viridiplantae > Streptophyta > Pinopsida > Cupressales > Cupressaceae > Sequoia > Sequoia sempervirens. Next base: position 141,079,474 of record VDFB02000015.1, read on the forward strand.
AACTCTGTTTGGACATCTTGGAGCATAATGACCTATCTTCTCACAACTAATTTTTTTGAAAGGAAACTGATCTTTGTACTTTCTAGTACCCCTTTTCATTCTCCTTAAAAATTTAGCTTCCACATCATCTAAATCCTCTTGATTTGATTCCATAGTCTTCTCTAATTTGGCAGCCTTAAAAGTAGTCTCAAATTTTGCACTACTTGTTCTAAATTCTCTCATTTCAAAAGTAGTTAAAGAACCATACAACAGATCTTTGGTATATTGATTCAAATTTTGTAATTATTCAATGGTAGAAACTTTATGACTATAAGCTTTAGGAAGAGTCTTGAGTACCTTTTTTTACCACTTCTTCTTTCAGTTCTCCACCAAGACCTCTAATATTGTTGAAAACTTCATCCACCTTCTGCAAGTAGTTTGTGATGTTTTCATCTTCAGACATTCATAGGGTCTCAAACATGATCTTCAACTTCTACATCTTAGCTTGCTTGATCTTGTCATCTCCTTCATAAATGCTTTCTAAATTTACCCAAATTTCTTTAGCAGTTTTCAGATTCATAACTTTCACCAATTCAAAATTAGTAAGACCAATTAAGAGAGCATACCTTGCTCTACCATTGTTTTCATAGGCATTGATCGCTTCATCAGTACTTAGACCATTTGTAGGAATATTTTATCCTCTCTCAAAAGACCTCCAAATTTCAAATCCAGGAGAAACCAGAAAACCTTCCATCCTTGTCTTCTAGAATGTATAGTTTGATCCATCAAACATAGAAACATCTTTCTTGTGTTCCATCCTAGATTTACCTCAAGAAGTTAAGATTTCTTCCAAGGAACCTTGCTTTGATACTAATTTTTGAATGCACAACAACTAAGAGGGGGGGTGAATTAGATGTACTTTAAAACTTCAAAACCATCACAAAAATTCAGATCCACATTAATTCAATTTACCCTTAATCTATTAGAATGATTTATCATGAAAAAAAATAATAGAAATAGAACCAAATCAACACCATACACAAAGAAACACCAGATTTGCATGGAAAAACCAAGATGGGAAAAAACATGATGAGGATTAACTCACAATATGAAGTAATATCAATATCAAAGGGCTCACTACCCAAATGAAAGAAAGGTTCACTACCGGAATAGAAAAGAAGATAGAGAAGAGTGTTACAATGAGAAAACCATCTCAATACAATAGAAGAATCCACCACAACATCACCAACACCTTCGTAGTATTTCTAAAGAATTGTAGACACCTTCTCCTCACTACATTCAGTAGTCTAACACATGAATGCTCACACTGCACTTCTCAAATTTGCACTCTACACTTCACATCATTCGCATCAATCACATCTATCTTAACATCCCTCAACAAATCAACTCACATTTATACCATATTCAACCTTGAACACATTCTCTAAGGTTAGCTATACGCCTCAACCATGTAAATTCAAATTAGGTTGGCACCAAAACATTCCCGTAGTGGAAAGGAATGAAGGTGGACCACAACACACCTTAGCTAGGACCTAAATCCACTCATACATACCACTCCACACTTCCAAAAACATCAAAGCAACTTCATAATTAGTGTAAACAACCAAGGTCGACTGAACCTGTTTGAAAACCATCAAACATTTAAGTACAAACTTCCTCAAATCCAAAGACGACTCATAGACACCACATAACACTTGAAAATGATCTAGAATATTCCACAAAACACTAGAAACTAGAAAATTTCTTTGCAACAACTTTCAATTGAAGAATGCACGCACCTAGTACATTCAAACAACTCTACCATACACTGCAACTCAAGAAACTGACTTCTGAAGCACCAAACCTCAAACAACTTCAACCAAAGAAATATATGAAGACTATCAACACCCTTCCAGATTTGTAAGACCAAAACCACTTTGCGAAGAAATGCAGAGCAAAAAAAATTCTCCTAGACACCTTTGTAATGCACAATTCACACACTGGTTAACACACCTTCCTTTGCACAATGATCCATCACACTAAATTCTGGATGCAACAATTTTAAACACCTCTAATCAACATATCCAAACTACAAAAGCAAATATTCAACCTAGAAGAACTGTGGAGAAAAACTAGAACACTACTCTGTAACATAGGACACCACTACAACACATGGTTTCCTATTTTTATTCAAAATTTCTCAAAAGAACTTAGAAACCAAGCACTAGAGACACATCCCCAATATATTTAGTACTTCCTCATCACTATCAAGCCAACTACAATATAGCAACTCAAACATGCATCCATAGATAGATTGCAGGGGCTCTAGTACGCATGCCACAGGCTCCTTAGGATCCTCCACCTAAGGGGGATATAACAGCTTAGCTAGTGCAAATGACAGTAGACAAAGATACAGTTAGAGCAGAGCATGATGCTAATATTGCATGGCGACAGGTCATTGAGGTACAATTTTTAATCGTGACTGGAGAGAGAGATACATTTAGAGTAGAGTGGGATACTCTCGATCATGAGAGAGACTCATTGAGAGAGGAGTTGGTTGCCGAGAGGCAACACAGGCTTAAAACTGAGATATCGCTGGCCTCTTCCATTCCCTTTCCCTAGTATCAGGCTAAGCGAGATAGGCTCTTGTAGTAGGTGACATATTATCAGACTTTGTATGAGGCATTGTGTCGAGGGCTCAGAGACATCCCCGGTTTGGTGAGCTGAGCATAGCTACAGGTGTACAGTCGGGTGGGAAATTAGTCAAATGATCTCCAGTCATGCCCCAACCATCCCCTCATCATAGAAAGCATTAGTTGAGATCTCCACCAATAGCCAAACAATAGAGATGGTTTTGTTTATGATCTTTTATATGTGTTGTATCAAAGACTTGTGTAGACATATTTTTGTATATATATATTCATCGACCTAGCTGAGGCCTCGTATATATGTATTTATTTTGATATCCTTGGATGTTGTATCAAACATGACATTTGATGATGGCATTATCCATTTTTGATGATATATGATATACCATGTTTTGATTCAGATTAACGATGTGTTATGAGATGTTTATGGATGATCATGGATATTTATATTTGTCCAATTGATGCTTTTGTATTTTTCTGATGTATGCATATGCTATGGATGAATGATTTATATATATATGTGATGAATGATGATATATGATGGATGATGCTTTATCGATTTATTATGGTCATGATATGTACTGATGAATTTGTGGATGAAGGATGCATGTGGTACTGATGATATTATGATGCAGGGTGACGTTGTTAGTTAGAAGAAGTATTTGATGATTTAGATATGGATAGAAATGTGATGTTGCTAGTTACTGATAAGTTTTTCTTTTGCTTTCATAGAGGCTTTGTATCTTTTTGCAATCCTTTTTCATGTAGCAAATAGACACAATGCACTAGGGTATTAATTACCAAGGTGGTGTTGTATCCATTGCATGGAATTTGACTCAACACACAAAGAATATTCTTGCTCATACCAGAGATACACAAACCTTGTTAGAGTATATAGTTGGGTTGTGTTAAAACTTTTCGGACCAGTTACATAGAGAGGTATGAAGTACCTAACATGCAACTGCTACATGAATTTTCTTAAAACAACTTCCATACACAAAACAAAGCAAGTATTCATTGTGGTAGTATCACAAAAATATCTAACAAACAAAACAAATAGAAATCAATAGTTAATGCCACCATTCCTTCTTCTCTAAATCCTTATTGACATCCTCAAGAGATTCTAGGAATGTGGCATTAAGATAAATAAAAAAGATAATACTATAAAAAGATAAACAATGCTGCAGTATCACTTGCCATAGTTGTTTTAATGTTTCATGATGAAATCCATTGATGGCGTTTATTATAGGAACGTTTTATCTGTTAGGACTCATGTTTAGGATTGTTGATAATGATTTTCAAATAGGTATGGTAGTCTATCCTTAGGAATTGTTTTCACTTGATAGTTATCTATTCATTTCAATCTTCACTTTGGAATTTTTGATTTTGATCTCTGTTTTGTTTGTTGATTGCCTTGTAAAAGGGTGAGGGTGATGATTTTTTATTGTGAATGGAAATTTTATTACATATAAGTGACAATGGAGATAGGACGTTTTTGATTTTCTGAGTTTATTTGATGTTGTTTTTGTTGATTTCAGGAAATTTAGAAATAAATAGGGGGACCTAAAGGGAATGACCTAGTGCCTCGGGGGTTGATCAAAGATTAGTCTTTCCTATGTGATGAACACATAGACATCATAGTTCGATTGTATTGATTAACATTGTTTTTGGAGTTTTCTATATTTTTATGAATGTTTTTGGATTTTGATAAGATATTTGAATGTTTTTGTTTTGCGAGACTACCCTAGGGCCTCGAGGGCTCATCAATGATGGTATTTACTATGTTATCCACATAGAGGCTCATAGTTTGCTTGTTTGATAAGAGTACATTTTGACTATTTTTCTAATTTTTTGAATGTTTTTGGATTTTCAAAGGATATTTAAATGTTTTTTGAATTTTTTATTAATTTTAAAGATCACAATAGACACCTAATGGGATTGACCTAGGGCCTCGGGGGCTGATCAACCATTAGCATTTCCTACATTATACACGCAGAGACCACGTAGTTTGACTGGTGTTGACTAAAAGCATAAAATGTTTTTGAGATTTTGATGTTTTTGACTTTGATTTAATTTTTGTTTATTTTCTAGATGTTTTTTTATTTTGATAGTTTTTGAATGTGATGGGATTTATAAGGATCCAATCCACTACTAGTTTTGGGAGGTTTCCCCCAGTTCGAGACAAGATTACCTTTATTAGGGGAGAGGGATTTTGATGGTTGCAACAAGGTTCAACACTTGATCAGTCATCGATCCATGGTTGGATGCATGTTTTGTTATGGGATGAATGGGGTGGATGCTTTAGATAGTGCTGATAGGTAAAGATGTAGGTCTTATTCAAACGTAGTGCCTATTTACCAGGTTTTCACTATGGTACTTGTCTGAGAAGCACCACAAAGTGGTTTTCACTTAAAGAACGTTTTATTTCTCTTTGTTGTTTTCTTGATTTTTTGATTTTTTGCTTTTTTAGCTTTTTTTGCTAGGGAGACTTTGATGTTTTCAAGTATAAAACTTTTTGAGATGGTTTTTGTTCAGCAGTTCGACTAAAGGTTCTCCTTTAGGAGTAGCCAATTGATAAGATCCAGAGCAATAGCTTGTTGTGATGATGAAAGGACCTAACCAGTTTGGTTCAAATTTCCCCTTCCCTTCCTGATTCAGTTGGATCTTTTGATTTTATTTTAGTACTAGGTCACCAAATTGAAAGCTTCTATTTTTGATCTTTTTGTTGTAGCTTTGTTTGAGCCGATTCTAATAAACCTAGAGATGGTTTAACGTGCTCAAAAAACTTTCTAGGAGTTCCAACTCATTTAATCTAGACACTCGGTATTCCTCATTGTTGACCATACCTTTCAGGGATACTCACAATGATGGGGTTTCAAATTTAATAGGTAAGACTGCTTCAGATCCATAGACCAAGGAAAAAGGTGTGGCACCTGTAGGTGTACGAATGCTAGTTCAGTAAGCCCATAGGGTTGGGTTTAGTTGTAAAGTCCAATCATGGTTGACATCATTAATAGTCTTTTTCAATATTTTTAGAATGGTTTTATTGGACGCTTTATCCTTGGGGATAGTAAGGCATGGATAATCTATGTTGGATAGAAAACTTGGAACAAAGCTCATGAACATCTTGGTTTTTGAATGGGGTTCCATTGTCCATTATGATGGTTTGGAGAATTCCATATTGACAAATTAGATTAATTCAAGATAAACTTGGATATCTGTTTCCCTGTGATGTAAGTTAATGTAATTGCTTCTATCCACTTTGTGAAGTATTTAGTTGCAATGATAATGAAATTGTGCCCATTTGACCAAGTGGGAGATATCTTACCTATGAAGTCTAACCCCCACTGCGAGAAAGACCATGGTGTTACTATAGGTCTCAATTCCTGTGCTGATGCATGAACAAGATCACCGTGTTGCTGACATTGGCATAATCTCTTTAAGAAATGAATGGTTTCCTATTCCATTGAGGGCCAATAATACCCTGTTCTTAGCAATTTTTGTACTAGGTTAGGTCCACTAGCATGAGACCCACAAATAGCTTCGTGCACTTCCTGTAAAATAGTTTGTGCTTCTTCCACATTGAAACATCGAAGTAATGTTTCATCTAGACTTCATCTGTATAGGGTATCTCCTAAGATGGTGAATCAGGATGTTCTACAGACAAAGGTTTTCTTTTTGTTTTTTGTTAAGTCAGGAGGTATGATACCATGTTGGATATAGTCAAATATATCTTGGGACCATGGTGAGTTAGGACCAACAACATCACAAACTAGTTTTGATTTTAGGATATTGAATGTCAAGATAAGGAGTTGCTTCACAAGGAATTCATATTTTGGAATGTTTTATGGAATGTCGAGGAGTGAACCTATTGTCGCCATAGCATTGACTAATCTATTGTTAATCTTGGGAACCTGTTCGAAGGTGATGATGAAAAAGTACTATTTGAAACTACCCAAAATTATTTTATATGGCATTAGCTTGTTGTCCTTTGTTTGATATAAATCATTTACCTGCCTTATTAATAGTTGTGAGTCTCCATAGACTTGTAGTTTTTTATCCTCCATTCAATGGCCATCTTCAATTCTATGATTAACACTTCATATTCAAAGATGTTCTTGGTACATGAAAAAACAATCCTATAAGCATTAGGTATACTATCTCCTTACAGTGTGAGAAATAAGATACCTACTCCTGAGGCATGTTGAGTGTGGGACCCATCAAAGTACAAGGTCCAATGGCTAGACTGATATGTTAGTAGTATGTTTTCATTTGGAAATTCTATTGTTAGAGGCTGGTGGTCATCGATTGGTGCTTCTGCTCATTGAGCTACTATGATTTTTCCTTTGATAGATTTTCTATCAATGTACTCAATGTCAACTCACTAAGTATCATTACCCACTTACTGATCCTCCCTGTTAGAGCTGCTTTTTTCAATAGATATTTTAGGGGATCTATTTTGGATATCAACTTTACTTTTCTGATTAAGATGTAGTGTCTCAAATTTTGTGTCGCAAAGACAACAGATAGACACACTCTTTCTATGGGTGAATAGTTCTATTCATAGCCCACTAGTGTTCAAATGATATAATAGACTGCTCTTTCCTTGTTATTGTTATCTAGTTGCACTAAGAGAGCTCCTAATGTTTTTGGTGTTGTAGAAACATATAGGATCATTCCCTTATCTTGGATTGGTTGCATTAATATTGGAGGAGTGAGTAAGTAATCCCTTACTTGTTTGAATGCTTGATCAAATCTGCCATCCCATTTGAATGTTATGTCTTTATGTAGCAAATGGGTGAATGGATGGCACTTATCTACCTACTATGCAATGAATCTCCAGATGAAATGTATTTTACCTTGTAGACTTCTTAGTTACTTCAATTTTCTTGGAGGAGGCATTTCTAATATAGCTTTTACCTTAGTGGGATCTACCTCAATGCCTCTTCTTAATACTATGTAGCCCAAATTTTTTCTAGAAGTCACACCGAAGACACACTTCTTTGGGTTGAAATGCAAGTTGTATTATTCTAGCTTGTCAAATACCTTGGCTAGGTTGGCCAAATTATTTTCTCTTTTGATGGATTTTTCTAGTATGCCATCCACATAATCCTCCATAGTGGCATGCAACATATCATGAAAGATAGTGGTCATAGCTCATTGATAGGTTTCCCCTGCATTCTTTAGATCGAATGACATGACGTTCCAAAAAAAGGTTCCCCATGCACAAGTGAAAGCTATTTTATGTTGGTCCTACGGGCATATTTTGATCTGATTGTATTTAGAGAAGTCGTCCATCAGTGATAGCATTTCATGCCCTGCAATTAGATCTACAATCATGTCGATGCTGGGTAGAGGGAAGTCATCCTTCAGGAAAGCCTTGTTCAGATCCTGAAATTTTGTGCAAATATTTATGCCCCCAATGGGATTTGATACTCGTACTAGATTATATACCCATTCAAGATAATCAATGGGTCTGATGAAGCCCACATCTAACAGTTTCTGAAGTTCTACTTTTACCAAAAGTGTTATTTTTGGATGCATTTTTCGTAGCTTTTGCTTGATGGGTTTAGCTCTAGGAAATACAACTAGGTGATGCATGACCAATGCTAGATCTAGCCCTGGTATGTCTGCATATTTCCATGCAAATTTGATTTTTCTTTCATTGATAAATGCTGAGAAGTTTACTTTTTCTTCAAGATCAAGTGATGCTGCATGGTATGTTATTTTTGGTATTTTTGCTATTACAACATTGATGGGTTCAAAATCCTCAACTAACAGTGCTGACTTCTCTTGATATTCTATGGTGGGAAGATTGAATCCTCCATTTTCGGGTGCCTCAGAGAGGTTTTCAACCTTAGATGTGTCCTTTGTTTTTCTCTTTTCTAGATCCAATAAAGCCACATTGTGGTTTTCCGTAGAGGACCTTCTTTTGATTTTTAAATTTTCTAGTTTATTTTTGCGACTGGAGGATGCAATCTCCCCCCCAAAATATGCTCCTTAATATAGTTCCATTACAAACCCCACTTTATGATCTCCTTGGGGTATATTCCTTTGAAGTCCCATGAACTCTGTAATAGCTTCATCATTTTGGAATGAATCAAAAATCGATGTATGATGTTGTTGGTCCCAATCTATCAATTGTGGATAATGCAAGGATATTTTGTCATGGGTATCTGCAAAGCTTATGTAAGTTGTAGCTAGGTTGGTGACATTAGTTCTTTCAAAGCTTCATAAGGTATCTAAGTTATATTCACTAGAGTCATAGGAATCCCATTCATATTCATTAGAATCCATCTCAATATGGTTGTCATCAGATGTGGATTCGACAGTGAGGGTATTTACATTGAGGTTTTCAAACATGTCTTGGATATATAGGTAGTCATCTAGACATTCACAAGTATCTGATGTCTCAACAATAGTAGAAGTGGCACCTTCCTCATAAGAAGTGTTCTCAGTATTTGGGGTAATTACATTAGATGAACCATAACCCGGTCCAAGATTCTTTGGGTGTCTTTCCATAATAATTGTTTCTCTTCTACCTTGTTCATGTAGACCAAGGCCACCTTGTCTAGTGAATCCCATGCTTTTGACTATTTGATACCCTTTTTTGTGTTCATCAATAGGAAGGAGAGGTAGTAGTTGTTCTCGTACTTCTTATTTTTAGATCCATGAATATAGATCCTCTTCACATACTTCCTCATCTTGCATGTCTCCCCACTTGGTAAAAATAGTGGGTTTGACTACCATTGTGACAGTTTGTACAGGTGAGATCTCTTTCGGTCCTCCATATGTCTTCGATGTTAGGGGAAACATCCCCATGCAAAAGGATTGGTTGAAGTGATATTCCCCACAACCTTTTTCAAGTTTTTGGATATTGACCTCATATTTAGATAGCTCAGTTGATGAAGGTGTAGTGGAGGACAAAGGTAGTGATGTTGGGTCAACATATGAAAAGGAATGGAAGGATATATCATTGTTGGGTATTTGGAGAATATTTTTATATTTTTCTTCCAACTTGGCACAGTAATGAAATGGTGTGGGGTTAGCATATATGGTCACTTCCTTATTGTCATCAGGAAACTTAAGGCATTGATGAAATGTGAATGGGACTGCTTTTAGAGCATGGATCCATGGCCGATCCAAGAGAAGATTGTATGGAAGCTTGAGATCCAATACTTAAAATGTAGTTTCTATTATTGTCAGTCCTATCTGAATGGGTATCTTGATAGTTCCTTCTAATTTTTTCTCCATTTCATCATAAGCTTTGATAGTGATGCTCTTGTTTTTATCTATCACATCATTAGAGTATTCCAATTGTTTCACAAATTTTAAGGCACAAATGTTTAGACCTGCACTGTTATCTATGAGTACTCTCTTGAATTTATGTTTGTGGACACATAATTCTAAATAAAGAGCTTCATTGTGGAAATGTTTTTGTAGGTCTTTCTTAGAGAAGAATAAATGATGGGTAGATGTGATATTTCCAACCATGGCTTGAAAATGATTAACGTCAAGGGTGTTTGGGAATGACGTTTCGACAAGAGCTTTCTTCAATATTTCCTTATGTCCTGGCAACAGTTTTAAGAGCTCAAGGATGGATATTAGGGTGGGAGTTTTGTTAAGTTGGTCCACAATGCTATAGTCACTTGATGGATTGCTTGTGGCCTTTACTTGAGTTGGTGCTCCTTGAATTGTTACTCTTCCCCTTTGGGTAGTCACATTACATGCAGGATCTCTACCTAATATGGTTACGACACAAATGGCATGATTGTCACAAGAGATATTTCCTAGAATGGTATCTTCGCCATAAGAGAAGTTGGCCTTATGGTAATCTTATTCTTTCCCTTTGTTGTTTTACCTAGAATGGTCAGGGATTGGATTTTTGTAGATCTTTAGGTCTTTATTTCTGGGATGAGGTTTGATGTCCACTTCTCCTTTTTCAATCAAGTCTTGCATGATGTTTTTAAGTCTCATGCAGTTATTGGTGGTATTCCCCTTGATTTTATGAAATTCACATTTGTCATTCTCATTATACCAAGGGGGTTTGAAGTTGGGTTCCTCATAATTTTCTTTGTCATTATAGTGATGAGGTTCCTTTGGACTAGTTTGTGCATAATGATCTCGAGGGATTCTCCCTAAGGAGTAAATTTTCCTCATGGTTGGTCATATTGTCGAGATGGTCTCCTTTCATTATCCTATCCTTGATTCTACTATTGGTTGTTGGGTTGGTTGTTTTGAGGATAATTGAGTTTGTTGTTCTATTGATTATTTGAAGCATAGCCTTGCTATGCTATTTGAACATGATTTTAGGGCACATTGACAGTTTGCACATTACGTACAACCTTGGCATTGACCACGCCATCATTGGTCATTTTTTTTTAGCCCATATCTTGGGCTTGTCATTTGAAGTGGAAGGTTGATCTTTTGGGTTGTAAAGTTTGATTACTCCTCTTGCAATAAGGGCTCTTTTGATAAGTATTCCATTTTCAATAGTTTCCTCAATTTTTTTTGGGCATAACACTATGAGGTTGTAATTGATATCTGCATATACATTAGAGATAAAGATATCTAAAAGATATTTCTCTAGAATAGGCCATTTAATTTTTCTCTCTTTGTGTCTCCATATTTTGAGGTACGAGGCAAATGCTTCCCCTTGAATTTGCTTGATTTTATAGAGATTTGTGATTGTTATGTCTTGTTTGATGTTGTATGAGAAATAGTTTATAAATTTATTGGAAAACTCATTGAATGTTCTGATATCAGGTGGTGGATGAGAGAATCAGTCTATAGCTGACTCACCGAGACTTAGTGGGAAAATTATCATTAGGTAGGATTGTTTTGTTTTAGTTCCATGCAAGACATTGGAAATTTACGTATGTGCTCTACTGGATCCCCTCTTCCCTTATATTTTTCAAATTTTTGGATTTTGAAGCCTTTTGGGAAAGGAACCATAGATAAATTTTGGTCAAATGGATATATACAAATATCTTGTAGAGCATAGATCTTTTTCGACTTTCCAGTTTGTATACTTGATATCCTTTGATTAAGTGTTTGTAGTTGCACATTTATGTCGTTGTTTGGTGTGCTTGGTTGAGGATTTTGGGTATTGTAGATCTGTTGTCCCATTACATTCATTTGATCATAAATTGGATATTGTGTAGCCATGGGACCTTCAAGACCTTGTTGTGTATAAGGTATACTGGGTCTTTTTTGTGTACCTTGATATTGACTTTGAGGTGTTCCTTGATACTAATTTTGTGGTCCTCCTTGATACTGATTTTGTGGGATATTTTGTTGTGGAGTTTGGGGTGTACTTTGATAGTTCATTTGTGGTACCCCATGTTGTTGTGAATGTTTTTGAAGGCTACCTTGATGTTGTGTTGATGGTATACCTTGTTGTGGATTGTGTTGAAGGTTACCTTGGTATTGTGTTGATGGTATACCTTGTTGTGGTTGATTTTGAAGGTTACCTTGGTATTGCGTTGATGGTACACCTTGTTGTGGTTGATTTTGAAGGTTACCTTGGTATTGCATTGATGGTACACCTTGTTGTGGTTGATTTTTAAGGTTACCTTGGTATTGCGTTGATAGTACACCTTGTTGTGGTTGATTGTGTTGATAGGGTAAGTTGTTGGAAGGGTCAATGTATGAAGTGTGTTGTAACATGACATTTCCCTTGTGATGGGTTTCTACCTTGTTGGTCCATTGGAATGTTTCTCATGTTTTGCATAGTATTATGTTGTGGAATGTTTTGGGTTGCATTTCCTTGATATTGTTGTGCCACAATTGCTTGTTCAATTTGGGATGGTGGTCTAAACAATGGGTTATCCATGGGTTGTGTTTGATCATTATTTTGTGAAAATAATGGTGGTATGTTGAGATTCATGGTTGATTTTGGATTTTTTCTAACCACCGTTTGATATCCTAATGGAACAAGATTTGGTCCATGTCCACATTGAATTCAATGGGTAATTTTGCACCACTCTTCGCTAATGTGAGGAAATATGAGTTTGCATTCTTCCGAAGTATCTTGTCCATAAGCTTTTTCATCTTAGGATCTTGGGAGTATTCTAATAGTTTTTCATCTATAATTTCCTCATCACTATCATATTCCTCTATGATTACATCATTGGAATTTGAAAGTTTATTTTGACGATCAATCATGTTTTGGTGTCCAAGGAGTACTTCCTCATCACTTGGTGGTTGGTTTTGTGTTGCCTTAAATGAGGATTCTTTTTGAGGAGTTGTAAGGTCACTTCATTTATAACCCCATGGGTTGGTTTCCTCATCGGTGATGTTTATTTTTGGTGCACTTGAGCTACTCTTGTTGGCTTCCATCTTTTTTCTGTTTTGAGATCTCGTGGTTGGCATAACAAGTTCCAAGATCTTGGGAAAGTTGGTGATCACTAACTATGGAATGAAATGGTGTTTTATTTTGGGATTTTATATTTAAAAGGTGTTTTCTAGGCTAGGATTAACTATTTCCATGTAGGAGGTGGTAACATTGGTCTTCTAGCTGCAAGATCAACTTTTTGTTTCTCTTTGTCTAGAATAGTAGCCATGTTTCTCCACTGATTTGGTGTTTCCTTTTTCTCAAACACAAAACTTCTCAAACTACTAATAATGTTTAATTTCTCACCTTTAACTCGTGTAAGATTTGGTTGTTGAACATGATCAGTAGGATGCCAAATGGTCATAAAGTGCAAGCTTTTTCTTGATGTTTGATGTTTTTTTGTTTAAAAGAATAATGAATGAGGATGATGTAAAAGAGAACCTTTTGGACAAAGGGGTTGATGGTTTGCTATGGATTTTTTTGTGATACTCAAAATCCTAAAGTATAAGTGATGTTGGGAGGATGTTTTGGAGATGATGCTAATTTTGGGATTCAAAGTGTAGAAAACTTAGAATGATATTTTACTTCGTTTCTCTAGAGGATATGTTTGAAGATCTACTTGAACTAGCCTTGAGGTGAAAGAAAATGTTAATATCTTAGAAATCGAGAGTAAAGGAATAATCCAAGTTGTGTTTCGATTTTGAATCCTAAATCTAGGTTGATATGTTTGATTTTTACAAATGGATATGGAATGATGTAGATATGAGGTGTTTTGGAGCTCTAACTATTTTGTTCTTAAAAGATGAAAGATTAACCACTTTTAGATCAGTCTCTGATTTGCACCAGAAAATAGGGCAATAATGGAAATCTTTTAGGTCAATAGCGACTGGTTTTTCTAGAAATAGCGATCAGGTTTAGCAAAAGCAACTCTGTTTCTGTCAAAAACTAGGGACAATGATAGCGATAATTCTAAGCAATAGTGAGCAAGCTCAAGTCAATAGCGATAGTTTTCAGATCAATAGCAGATTTTTTTTGCAATAGCGACTTTGTTCCAATCAAAAGCATTCTTGTTTTTCAAAAGTGACCTTCTTTTGTCAGTGACTGCCATAAATAGAGATAGCAAAAGTGATTGTATTGAGTAATAGTGAACAACTTTTAGGTCAATAGTGGTAAAAAAAACACCAATAGTGACTTTGTTCAATTTTGTTTCTAGTTTTCATTTATCAGCAGTTTAGACAAATTTGAAAATTTTGATGTTTTGGTTGATCTTATTTGTTTTGAGAATTGGCAAGTGATACAACACAACAATCAAATTTTTTTACTCTAAATGTCTATAGTTTAAGCAAGTTTCTTTCCACAAAGCTCAAAGTTTTTGAAAGTCAAGACACTAAAACCATAGTTCCCAATGTTGACTTTGGTCTAAATGTGACTTGAAATGTAAGCCTAAATATTTAGAAGCCTTTAGAAATATTTGTTTTGAAAAAAATAAGATATATTAAGGAATGCAAATATAGAGCTCTTTTCAAAGGTATTCACACTAAGTCCAAAGGGTTTGAGATTTTGATAACCAAGTTTAATGTTTGTTTTGCTGTGTTCTTTTTAAATCAAGCAAAGTATTTGATGTCCAATGTAATGGAGATTTTTGGAAAGTTCATATAAGACAATCATTACAACTTAGAGATAGGCACGTTCTTTTAGGTGGGCTTACCTCATGCCCCAAAGGGATGATTTTACATGCAGCTTATGGAGTAAACCATAAATTAGACTTGGTAAGTAACTTATTGAAAGTAAATTTTGATGCACCACTTTCAAAGAATGTTTTGGAAATAAGGGTGGCCTCTACTACAAGGTTCTTAGTCACCGCTTAGGGGACCAATGCTTGGAAAATCGTCCAACAAGTCACTAAAGGCTCTAACCATTTTACTAGGGACTCTATATACCCGAAGGTACCTCCCCATTCTAAAACGACATTGTCATCCAAGTTATCGTTGGTTTGATCCTTGGTGTTTAATCTTGATCATTTATATAGTGGGCTGAGGGAAAAACCACTTTGAGTCGCCTTGAGTTCTCCAATGCGGGATGCATCTCAAGGAAAACCCTCTAAAGGTTAAAAACAATAAAAAACAAGATGTGAAACTCAAAATGCTTTTTATCACCCAAGATTGTCCTAAGGTGCAAGGGGGGAGGATAGCAACTTAGTTTTCCAAGCACAAAAAACACAACATACAATCCATAACAATTCGATTTTTAACCCCAAATTTGAAAGGTGTAAAAGATATCAATTTGTTTTTTATGTGCACCAAATCAAAAGAATTTGAGACTTCAGTCAAATATAGCAATGTGCAAATCAAAATGGATTTGTTCAATTTTAAGCACCAAATTTTGAGTGTTTCTAATGGCCTAGTTCATCTTAATGTAGTCAACAAATGAAAAGCGTTTGTTCATCAGCAAAATGAAAGGCGTTGGTCAAAACAAAACGTTCAATTTTATAATCACCAAATGAAATGTTGTTTAACTAAGAAAGCTTTGAAGGTTCAATTTAAAAAAACACCAATTTGAAGTGTGCAAGTTGTGGGTTCAGTTTTACAACACCAAATTGAAAGATTCTTTAAACTAAGAAAGCTTTAAAATTTCAGTTTTAAGAACACCAATTTGAAGTTTGAAAGTTGTGGATTTAGTTTTATAACACAAAATTGAAAGATTCTTTAAACTAAGAAAGGTTTGAAAGTTCAGTTTTAAGAACACCAATTTGAAGTGTGCAAGTTGTGGGTTCAATTTTACAACACCAAATTGAAAGATTCTTTAAACTAAGAAAGCTTTGAAAGTTTGGTTTCAAGAACACCAATTTGAAGTGTGCAAGTTGTGGGTTCAATTTTACAACACCAAATTCAAAGATTCTTCAAACTAAGAAAGCTTTGAAGGTTCAATTTTAAAATTGAAGTGTCCTTGGACCATTCACCAATCCTGCAATGAAACTATTAGTTGTTCTCATGAAAATACATGTCATACTCTTGCAAGGGCTGCACAAACAACTTCTAGAAACTTCCCAAACACATAAGATTGTCACACATTAGTGTTAGGTAAATCTGTGAAATCAAAAAAAAGTTTTACAAATTGACAGATTCAGAAAATACATCAAAAGTGATCTTGTTCCCTGCAATAGCAAACAAGTTTAGGTCAATACCGTCCCTATAAATGCAAGTTCAAAATATTTTGTTCAGAAACCTGCAACAAAAAATGTCAATAGCGCACATATTTAGGTCAATAGCATCCCAGTTTAGGTCAATAGCACCACTTTTTAGGTCAATAGTGACCAAATAGAAGAGGAAAGCGTGTGCAAGTTTAGAGCAGAAACATTCCATTTTTAGCAAAAGCGACCAAGAACCTATAACTTCCTATCAAACTCAAAGAAAACGTTAAAGTCAAGGATCGAGGTCCCATAGGGCATTCTAAATGACATAAGGGGAGAATGAAGCATACATAAATCAAATGAATTAAACTAATTCAAACAAGATTAAGAATCCCTAAACCTATTACTCATGAAATGAAGCTCTAAACTAATGAAATAAAATAATGAAATCCTAAGATAACACAATGAATTCAACATTTAAAATAATATACCATCCCATGTCGAAGTTTTATTCGCATTGATGTTGAATTGCGTTTTTGTATCAATTAAAAGCATTCATTATGCGTTGCAAAAGCTTCAGTGTGTAAAATGTTGAACTAGAATGTGATGATAACTCGTAACATGCTCAAGAGATAATTGTGCAATACTTCGCTATGTAAATTTTAGATGATTTGTGAGAGGGTTGAAGGTTATTTTATAGATTTCACATTTCGAGATGAACAATCAAGATTTCATAGTAAAAGACTCTGATCAATGGTTCAAAACCATTGAGAGGAATTAAATCAAGTTGAGTATTCAGTGGAATTGATGAAATAGATTAAGAGGTTTTTGGGATTGAAGAATACACGATTTAGTCAACTATTTAGAGTGAGAAATCAGTGATCATGATTTTCTCAATCATAAAAGGGGTGAAGATAATTAATTAATTAGTATTTTTGAGTTTGAACGTGCAAGTCATGTTTGACTTTAACACATAAAGTTATATTTGTTTGTTGACTATGTTTAAATGATGTTTGAATAATTAATTTAATTATTTAGGTTTAGAAAGGGGAAATGGATTTAATTAAACTATTAAGTAATAATAATTTAATTGTTTTAGGAGAATAGGGTATATTAGCAACATAATTAAATAATTGATGTTATTTAATTAATCAAGAGGAATAAAGTTAGATAAATGATGAAATAGTGAATTAATTAAATAATTAAAGATTATTCAATTAATAGAGGAAAATAGGGTTTTTGATGTAAATGATGTGAAATGCAATGATTTTTAATGATAATGATGCCGATGATGAGAAAATGTCATTTAGGATGTGTGATATGTGTTAGGTCATTTTTACATGTCTACAGTTTGGTAACCACATCCTTCATATAGAATTTCCCAAGCATAGTGATGTTTCCTACATATCTAGAGCTTACCATAAAGTCAACCTCTATTTCTATGATATTATCAGCATAGTATGTACTTGGATCATAATGAATTGATAGTGTAGATAGTGGCTACCTACACTACTTTGGACAAAGATTCAACACCCAGTATTTCGAGTGAAGTTCATCTATATTCACCACTAAAATTGCTCAATTTGTATTGACCATTAGTATTCTATTCTATTCTATTCTATTGTAGGCTATTCCCTTTCCCGTAGATTATCCTAAACCTAGGAATAACCTTCCCATTAACTATCCCATTCTAGTTTATTCCCTTTCCCATGGATTATCCTAACCCCAAGAATAACCTTCCCATTGACTCATATTAAACTGACATTGCAATCAAGTATCTCAGAAAAACTCTATCTTATGCTACACACCTAGAGTGTTGTTATACTTCATATAGTACAATTAGTCTACATATAGTACAAGTAGTATTTATAATCGTATAGTTCCCAATACAAGAAACAATTAAAGAACTTTTATAAGAATTGCAAGCATCAAAACAAACATAAAAGAAAATCTTTTCAACATGGTAATATAATAAATAATCCTTCCAACATTATAATAAAGGAGTATAAATCAACATGTCTATTTAAACCTCCAATTGAGTATTCTTCCCTTCTAGCTTAATGGATCAAGTTCGCTTGCAACTTCCACTATGAACAACCCAAATTCCTCTACTAGCTTCTCTTTAAATCAATCAACAAAACCAATGTAAAACAACAAAACAATTCTCATCCTTATAACCTCTCAACTCTCTTTGCACAAAAATTGCAGTAGAATAACACAAGGAAATCTGATTGATAAGTGATGCAATTGGTATAATGACTTACACATAACAGTCCTCACCATTTAAATGGTTGATTCGACTTAATATAAGGGACAACAAGCTCAAAAAAAGTTTCCTAATTTAAATTCTTTCACATAATGCTGCCAAGTTTACTCTTGACTAAGTATCAATGATATTTACAACATTATGTGCATTTTGTAGACCTCTTATGCATTCCAAACACTTGCAATATGGCGCTACATTTATATGTTGGCACCCCTAGATTATAGCACGAGTTGACAGTTTTAAATGGATTTTAAACAACATTAACTTCTTATTCATATGTATACATAGCAACACATAAACTCTTATGTGCCTCATTCATTGGTTTGACTTGGTCTTAAAGTACTTTATGATCATTTCTACTATAGGTTGTTCTATGTTACGTATGCACTTTATTCATTACAACACTTACTTAAGAATAGTGCTATGTATTGTGCTTGGAGATTATCTCCATCAACTATCATATATACATATATGCATATATATATATATATATATATATATATAAATATACATAATATTATTCTTTATATATGTATGTTTATTAATTAAATTTATTTGATAACTTAATAAGATGGATATATATATATATATATATATATATATATATATATATATATGTCATGCCTAAATTTTGTTTCACCTAAACAATACACAACTACAATTTTTTTTTGAATAACCATGTGCAAATACTAATAAATGTCAAACATACAAGAAACATAGCCACACACCAGTGAGAAGATGAATATTAAATACCTCCTAATCACAACAATTGATAACACTTATATTAGTATTATATCTACCTTTAGTCTTATCACCCCCTTCTCACATCTATATCCAATAACATTACTAAGATCGACACTACTGATTTCTTGATAAGTAATAAGCATAATAATCTTACCTTTAACACTCAATACTAATATTTATTCCTCATTACCCTCCTCATAAGTACCAAGTTAAATATTAATGGTATCCACATATCTATATTCAATATTACCCTTCATATATAACTCTAAACTTACTTAACATCATGATTCATAACAACATATAAATCTACTATTATTGCTACTTAGCCAACTATAGATTTCACCACTAACCAACAATACAATATTAATGTTATCCATAAAGCTAGTATTTCTACTATTCATATCACATAAATTCCTAACTAATGAAGATATTATTGTGATTGAAAATCACAATAATAACATCATCAGTTCATATGGTGCCCATTACTATTTTTGAAATCTTCTTAATCAATAGCACTACAAATTAAGGTAATTAGGCAATAAGAATTCTATATAGGTATATTATCCATGAAATAAGAAAATAAAGAAACACCATATTCAAATGTAGCCATTAATTAAGGAAAATTGTTCAAATCTTTAGAAAGATTTCATGACAAGTTTGGTGATCTTAATCCCAAAAGATGTAGTTGATACTTAATTATTTCTCTATCTCATTAAATTAGAATATAAAATTTATTAATGCATCTAAATTCATTAGTGATGTACAATCCAATATTTGAATAGACTTAAGATTGGATTCAATTTCTTCCCACATTATTAAAAGTTGAGTTAAACTTTTATAATCCACTAATAAGTTCAAATACTAAAGATGCATCAAAGGTGGTGAATCAATTAAAATTTAACTTACCCTTCCAAGTTACCTATTTAATTCCTAATCATTAGAGATGAAATCAATATAGTAAAAAGTGCTTAAACTAATCTCACTAGCATGAACATGCAAGAAATAAGCTATCAAACAAAAACTAAACTATCAAATTATCACAAGTAATGCTCAACACTATTGGACCAACAACCCAAGAGAGATTATGCATATATGCAATTTACAATCACACATGCCAAATACATAATTATTTAAATTTTCCATCTTTTATTAACAATTATATTTAATCTGAAAAGTTTCAAAAGAATTAAGTGATACTCTACCAATGCAATTTGTGTTTCTACCCAACTAATATTCTTCTTAAATACTTTTTAGGTGATTGAATCAACTACTTTACTTAGACACTTCTTTACTAAGCGTATATATATAATGAAATACTCTTCTTCTTGAATAAAATGGAAATATTTCCTAACTCATTAAACAATCAAATAGGTGACTCCAACTCTCTAATAAGAAACCAATCCCAAAACATATATAAATAAATGAGACTAATCAATTGAAACTACTAATTCTAAACACTACTTAATTACAACTCTTAAATGATAACTAGAAACTATTTCCAAATAGAAACAAGATTCTTTAAAAGAAAAAAAAAGAAAAAAAATATAAACCTAATTCACAATTTCAACTTAAACATGGACTAATCTCATTAACAGAAGAAAATTAAATTAAAACTAAATTTGAAATTTTCTAAATGTAAGTTTTCCTTATTGACTCCATTAGAGATTCACAAATTAGTTTTTGATTCAATCCACCTTATCAAATCCATTTCCTCAATCGTGGGTTGTCATTTGAACATCAATTTATTCAAATTCATTGCTCATTTGATCCTTCCCATATGATTGATTATATCAAAATATGTTTAAAAAATTCTTAATCAAGTCTATTTTTTCTCTTGATAATTTAAAAATGGACAAAATATTTCATCAAACTCACTACCTTACAATTTTGACTTTGAACATTAAGACTCATTGTTATGTATGATATATATAAAATTTGTTAAGTATTCTTGAATTAATTTTTAAGAAGGAGAGATGAATTATAAAAATAAAGTGAACACACAAAAATAGGAAAATTTTGTATCTAAACAATAATTAACTAAGTAATTAATAAATAACTAAAAACTAATTCCAAACTAACTTATGATTCCTTAAGTGTGAGTCTCCTTAACTATTTGTCCTTTTCTCTTTAAAAATTGTTTTTCACATGTGTAATGTTATTTCTTGATTTCCTCCATTTGATTGTTGTTTGAAAAAGAAAATATTTTGTAAAATTTTATGTTGCAGGTTAACAAGAGGAAGAAGATGGAAGAAACATATTTCAACTCCTTTTTTTTTCATGAAACCCTACTCGGTTCCACTCAATTTGATTTTTTCAATTTGTTGTTTTAATTTTAAAGTAGGGGACAATAATTTTTTAATTATAACTTTTATTTGGTGTACTGGGTTCCTTTTATTTTTGGATATATTCTACACAATTTTGATTTTCAGAAACCCTTTAAATTTTATGACCTAAAACTTTATATTCCATTTTGTGTGATCAGATATATAAGACTATTTTTTGACAGATTTTTATTGTGAAAAAGGATGTCAATGTTTTCTTAATAAATCATAATTGGTGATCTAGGTTAATACAAATTTTTAATATGTTTTTATGAGATTAATAATTGAAAACCCCATTAAATTTTATTTTTCAATATCATGTGGATCGGTTCCTATGATAAAATTTGTGAAACTACTTTAAATTAGTTTATTGTTTGGTATAGGGGCAACAATGTTGTAATCCTCAACAACTGATTAATCAAGTGAGTTAGGATGAGTATTTGATATTATTTTTTCATTTACCTTTCCATAAGAGGAATTAATTTAAAAATCCAATAGAATTTTATTCCTTCTTGTACTTTCTCAACAAGTTAGGAAGTTTTCCATCCAAGACATAATCTTTTGTATTCCCTTAAAGATTTACACCAACATTCATTTCTTTATATCAAGGGATTGATACACACCTATTGTCTTCTTTGAATTTACAAATATAATTAAAAATATAAACACAATTACAAATTGAACCAACCATCATACCCAACAATTACTTTTCCCTAAACTCTACTATTTGGAACTTGAAGCTTTTCCCCAATTCTCAAGACTCATGTCTATTTCTAGAATCCTAACTTTCATAGACCTCCCATTGATTCCAACTTTGGTATATATGCACTTGAAAATAAGAATTCAACAAAAACAATATATGGCCACAAGCTCTCCTCCCAACCATAGGATTGATTTTCAATCCACTCCCGAGCTCTAAGGGTTACATAGCTTTCCCTTACACACACCATCATTATTCACAAGGATTCCTTAAACAAATTACACAACATACTATGCACAATGAAAACACACATACTATAATTCATCACCCTATACCTTAAATAGCTACTCACATAAAGAGATAATAAAACAACATGGAACTCCACAAGACAATACCAAATACACAATTTCAACAAATACCACAAAATAATCTAGTATTGAATTGCACATAAAATTCAAAGCATAAAAAATATTCCTTAACATCTAAACAAAGATCTACAAAACAATGGACCTTACCAAACAAGAGCAAATCCAAAAGTGGTAACCTCTTCTTCTCCAAGCCTTACTCTTCCATTCTTTCCTTTTCTCCATCAAGAGAGCTCCTCTCCAAATAATAAAAAAACAAGATCAACCAAAAGAAAAAAGAGAGAAGCCAAGGCAAAGAAAGAAACCCCTTCTCCTTTCAAAAAGAAGGAATATAGAAGAAAAAAGGCAACCAACTCCAATTTTCGCCACTTTTCATAAGTGGGAAATTAGAGTGGGTTTTAGACTTTATTTAAGGGGTTTTATGGAATAAAAAGACCCCTAACCCATAGACCTACTACCTAGGAAACATTTTATACACTTAATACCACATAAAGACTTCTCAAAACATACAATAAGTAATCATAATAAAAAGGTGACTCAAAGGTCTAATAAAATAACCTTTCACACATGCACAATCCTTACAAAACAAAGTTAAAACACATATCTTTGACAAGAATAGGAATTCACAAGAATAACATAAGGGAAATAGCTATGTGACCCCTTCACCAATAGTGGTCAATTTTAACTTCTTTACTCAACTAGAAAAAGGTGTCAGTATTTATCATAAGCAATAGTAATTGAAACAATTAGTATATGAAAAAAAAACTTCTAATAATAATCAACTAACGAATTAAATCTACATATAATTTAACTCTACCTACTTGCATAATACCTTTTAAAGTCAAGCAATAATTGATCATGTTATTTAATATCAAAATATTACCACTTATCAATAATCTATTTTACCTATAACAAATACTACTAAAACCAAATATTGAATATCAATCATTACCTTTATATTCACTTACTCACACTCATAATATAATTCACCTAACATGATGAAATCCATTAATATACATAATTTTATTACCAATAATGAAACCTCTCAATCATTACATACTTACATAGATAGGGAATAGACCTCATCTGGCTATAAAATCACAACAACCACTAATTAGTTAGTTAAAAATCAAAAAAATAAACAAGATGATGTATAGGAACAATAATCAATAATGTGTATTTCCCAACACAAAAGAACATAAAATACAGGACATAAACCATTGATGACTAATAAGATATACAAGGCCACAAGGGACAGAGTCTTACACTCTCCCCCCCTAGGATTGGGCTTCCTCCTAGAAGTCCCTAGAAGTGAAGGTAAAGACAAGCACTTGTCAATAACATTTTATACAAAAATTCCCAAGTATGACAATAACAAATTTTATCTTCCAAAGCATTCTAAAATGTTAGGAAACTTTACAATTTAACTATCTACTCAAAATATGATCCATCCATGTTACACAACAATATCGTAGATGCCAATTTCACTTTAATTCATCTATCACTTATATGGTTATTAATCACTTCACTATACATATATATATATATATATTCACTTCAATCATCATTTCTTTGAAAAATAGGTCAATAATTTCACAAAAAATATAATAAATTTACATTTTAAGCAATCATTAATTTCCTTTTATTTTTATAATTCCTTCAGTTAATCCATAAGCATCACAAATATTTTTTTTACCACACTCACACCATCAACACAACACAGACATAACACATGGTTTAGGGAATAGGATTTATGAGGAGGAATGGTGCAAAATTCCATATCACTAATATGAAGCAATTGCTATCATAATAATATTAAGAAAGATGGTCTTGGGGCCCTCTTTAGGACCCATCCATAAATTTCCTAATACCTTACCCTTGTTTGTGTAAGGGGGTTAGCCTCCAAGAAGGAAGGTATAAAAAGTATCACACACTAGGGGAGAATGGATTATGACTGTCCCATACTGGTCCCATTTACATGCCCATCCTCACAAGAAAAATTACACAACGCATCTGCACCAACATATGACCTACCAGGGACCCCTCCTAGATATAGAAGTTTACAAAGTTCACATCATGACACATATGCTAGTAGTTCAAAGAAGCCTCAAACTTAAGAAGATAAAGTAATATTTTTAAATTTTCAAATAAAATCTCAAAAAAAGTAAAGTAAAAGAGTAAATCAAGTACAAAGAAAATGTTTCAATCCAAAATAAAAAGTGTTTAAATCGAATTAAGTCCTTGAGGAAAAGAGGATTACACAAATAAAATATCCAAAAATACAATACTATTGGAGAGATCACAAAAAAAATGCTAAAATAATACACAGTTCACAAAGATTAGCACATTACATGCACTATGTGACTTCTCCAAGCCACTCGAGAGGTGGAGGGGAATGGTGGTTCTTAAACCACATAGCCAACAAAACATAGTGGTCTCAAACCACTTATAATATGGTGGTCTCAAACCACAAAATAATAATATGGTGGTCTCAAACCGTAAAATATCAATATAATAACCAAGCATAGTCCCACACAACTTGAGACATGCCATCCAAGTAGCCATAAATCATATATCTAAAGTAGCTTGTAAAAGAAGTTATCTCTACACTGAATCTTACCCAAGGAGAAATTATTCACTAACACATATCTTTGTCACCATCCCTTTGTTTCTGTCATATTCACTATAAAGTAACTCAAGAAATTTGTAATATTTTACTATCACAAGCCTTTCATTTTGTCATTTTATATTCTTTTTGCAAATACTAGATAATAAAAATTAAACAATTACATTTTTCTCCCTCTATTTCCAACATTGCTCATGGACCATGACTGGTTAAAGCATTACTTGTATGTGAATAGACCAATAATGATATCACAAGAACACTGCATCTAATAACCATGCCTCTGAATAACCAATATTTGTAACATCTGTAGCCCAAGTGGATGTCCATCCAAAGTTTGGCACACTAGATCCATCCTCAACCCATGGGATACAACTCAAGGAAAAAGGTTTTGCACTATGGACCAACAAATATGGTCCTCAAAGAAGGAGCAGATCCAACTTAGCATTCCAAGGGGGAACATGATTTTGAAATCTATCCATTGGCTAGCACAAGGACACATCATAGAAGTATCATAATGTTCTAATGAACGAGGGACTCCCTTAACCCCTAATACACTAGCAGAGCCTTCTCTAGATGGAGTGGTCATTACTAGGGGAATTCCAACACACAATAAAACATTCAGTCTTATCATCACAGATTAATTAACACAAGGGTATGCACAAGTAGTTCATCTCAGATGTCCACCACACCCTTATCCCAAGTTGGTACCCAATGTAGTACCCCTCCATTTATGCTTATGTTTTCTGTTTGCATGTTTTCACACTGTTAGACTTTGGTACTTTGGTTTGGATATTTTGATCGCTGATTTTGAGCGACAGTGGATTCACTTTGTGATTTGATGATACATTGTATGGTGATAATTGATTTCTGACATGCTTTGATATAGCGTAGATGTTTCCTTCAAATTTTATTGCTATATATATGTTTATGATGGACTAATTGTTATTTAATTTTTCAGTCTGATGTGATGTGTATTGGTGTGGAGAACGGAGTCACATCACTCGCTTGTGAGTGCCCTGTGATGTCTGTGATTTTCTCCGCACGGTGTGCCTGTATAAGGGATTATATATATATATGCATGTTATTTGTTTGGTTGCAGGATTGCAGGTACATGACACCGACTCCACCTGGTTACTCAAGTCTGAGCATGTCAAGACTCAACAGAAATGTTGATTGGGAGGTAGTAACATGGTTCATCCTAGACTAGTCTTAAACCCAGTCATAGTACATCGTCAGTTTAGTTTGGAGTCTTTGGTTGTCTTGTTTGTTCCTGATTAGATCAATTGCTTGAAAGGAAAATTTGTCAATTTTAATGATAGTTTATTATTCTTTAATTTACTGTTATTTAAATTAATTTTAAATGTTGAAAAATAAGTTTTACATTTTAATTTAATTAATTAATTAAGTTTGTTTGGTTAAGTAATTTGATCACTATGATTAAAATTATTTAATTAAATAAATAAATAAATTAAATTATAGTTACCTTTACTGTGTGAATAGATTTAAATTTGAAATTAATTATTATGTGGAAATGGCATTTTTAATTGTTAAATAAATTTGCATTTTGAAAAATTGAAAATTTTAAATAAATTAAAAGCATGTAAATCTTGAAAGAGAAAGAAAGGAAAGATTGTCGGGAAGTTGTTGGAAGATATTTGTTTCTTCTCGACATGTGTGCCAGTGGAATTTAATGCTTTTTGGTTGAGGATTTTCTCGGAGGTTATCTGAGATTTGGGGAAATAGAAGATTACATTTTTCTTCACGGGAAAAAAAAAAAAAGAACAGTTCTCTGTTAATATTATTTTCAAGAAATTGTGAATTCCTTGTTCTGTTGTATATTTCTGGAAGATCTCTTTGGTTGGAAGATCTTTGTGGTTGGTTTTAGCTTCCTTTGGATTTGGGTTTTCTGGAGAAGCTTGGAGGATTGCACGCAACAGGCAACAGAGGCTTTCTTCTATAGACAATTTTCAAGTTACAGAAAAACAGGTACTTTTCTTAGTATTTAATTTGTTATTCTTTAGAAAAAGATTGCCTGAGGAAATATTTATTTTGTGAAAGCTGTATTTCTTCTTAGAGAATTTAGAAAAATAATTCTGTAAAATTTTATTTCCTCTCTGTGAAAATTATGAAAACAAAGTGTTATAGTGAAATCAAGAGTAAAACAGAGATTTATTTTAACAGTAGTAAACCTACAGAAGAAATTGACAAAATCTTAGAAGGGTTTTATGTTAAAATCATCTGTTATAATTGGAGATCAATTTGGGGATTTGAAATGAAAACCTCAGTTAATGTATTATTATTTGGGAATAAATTGTTCAGATTTGAAGCTTTTCCCAATTTCCTGTTGAAAATTCTGTTAAAAATTATTGCTCAGTTTCAGTATTATGTTTCTATTTAAATTATATATATGTATTCATATATGTATATATATTTGTGTTTAGTATATATATATACATATACAAATACATATATATAATAATTTTGATTTAAATTTCAGAGAATTTATATGTAAAAATCGTCGTACGCGATTATAGATTCATCAGAAATTTTAAAGAATTTTTTTTAAATGTTAAAAAAAAATTTGAAACTGTTAATGGATGAGCTGGGGGCTTAACCCTCACAGCCGGCCCCCATAAGGGAGCGGCAGTGAGGGCAGCACCCTGCGTTGCTTTCACAGGCAACGCTGGCGCTGCCCACACAACCGCGCCCATGGAGGGTTCGACTGTGTGAAGGCAACCGGCCCTACCTTTTGGGTAGGTTGAACTTTGTTTATTTTTTTTTAAATTCTATTTTTATATAATATATTTTATAATATATATTTTATATATAATATGTTTTTAATATATTATATATAACATATAATCTTATAATATATATTATATATAACATATAATCTTATAATATATATTATATATATATATATTTATTTATAAATAAATGATATTATAATAAATGAAAAATTTGATATAGTTAAACTAAACAATATATAAATTAATAAGATAAAATAATTATTTAAATAAAATCATTTAAATGATTATTTTAACTTTTGGAAAATAATACGAGTATAGTTTAAAATTTGATTTTATTTAAATGAAATATTTGCATTTGATAAATTGATGATTATTTCAATATATGAAATTGTGAAAGTTATAATTTAGATTATTTGATTATGAAATTTAATCAAGTTGACTTTTTTTCATGCAAATTATATTTGATATCCTGGATATAGTAAATCCGAATAGTAGATGTTTAATTTTCCTGATTTACTTTAAAATGTGTTTCCTTTTATTGGGCAAATTGGGCAAGTCTTTGATGAACAAGTCTTCCAGACAAATTGTAAAACGTGGGAATTGTGTTTGTTTAAGTAGAGTTCTTGTGTTAACTAAGGTTGTGTACATGGTTTTGCATGGTGGTTTGACACCTGATATTGTGAACGTAGATTTGATGTTCGTTATGAAAAGAGTAGAATTTATGTTGTATTTTTGTACACCTTGTCTACCTTAGTCAGGGAAACTTAGAATTCCTTTGTTATGTTTAGGGGAGTGGCTCTGTGTGAGGGCCGACACACAAAGTGGTGTCAGGGTAACTTACAAAGAGTTAGTAAGTCAGTGATAACTAAACAACATAGTAGTTAGAATTAAAATCCTTAATAAGATGATTATGCCTCACTTATGAAATCTTGAGCTAGTTCAGTCTTGAGTATAGGTTGAGAAGGCCTGGAATGGAAAATCGATATCTTGTTACTTTAAAAGATATTTGATTCCGCAATAGTTTGCAAATGGGGCCGGGTTTCATAAGAGGTTACCAGGGTAACCCAAGTTGGGGGCTAGAACCTAGGAAGAAACACCAGGGTAACCTTTGCAACATTGTGATGACACTCCACCTAAAATAACAGTTTACCTTGTGTACTTAGCACATTTGATTGTCTCAAATTCTGGAAGCAATGTAACCATCAATTAGTTATGTACTTGTGTCTAGGGTGAATAGGTTATGTCTAGGTAACCATATTACTATCTCCTAGCACGGGGGGTGGACCTATGGGTACCACATGGTTGGGTGGAACGTGCACCTTACTCCGTTGGGTCCCCAGTTTATGATCATGGCAATGAGAGCTTCATGGATGGAGAGCTCGTACTTGGATACATATGTGTACTTTCTTTATTGCATTATTTGAAATCTTGTATTGTAACATCCCTCAATTGTATATGAGGTGAACATTTGTAAAATGTAATTGTAACTATTATTGATCTACCTCATCAGATGAATGAGTATTTTAATATCTTATCAAATGCAATGTAAGAAATCATATTTGTACTTTATACTTTCATGAATGGAATTTAATGATATGCAATGCTAAATACTAAAGTCGTCTATGGAAACTCAAGTAGTGTAACGTCACGTAACTTAGTGAATGTATGCAACTAATTAAGTTAATATTATTATTTAAAAAAAAAAATTATTTCACTTTTATACACAATTGCAACATTCCTTAGGTTATAAGACGGGGCATTACACCCAATGTCGCAAACTTGAGTCACAAACATAACATTCACTAGTTTCTCACAACACATAATAATGCAATTTTTAAGCTTTCGAAACACTCATTTAAACAAACAAACACTTATTCACCTTGAACCACATAAAGACCACTTAGCACTATCAATACATGAAGTGGTTTACACTTGAAACAACTACAAACACCCAACCACATCACTATCACCTTGGATTTCCAAGAAGGAATTCCATATAGGGGGAGTAGGGGCTTTGCCAGACATGGGGAAAGCATATGAACAAATATCATAATAAAATATCCACTAAAACCTCCACATAATTCCACACCAAAACTGTAACAACTCCACATCAGTGCCACATCATAACCACAATTGGATCAACACCCTTATTCCTCCCTACACAATTTTTTCCAAAAGTAGAATGGGATACTTATATCGCCAAATGATGAAATGCCCCAATGTGTGGAAGCCATACCTACTCAGACCCCTTGCACTTGGAGGACCCATAATCTCCTCCTCACAAGAGGGGGGTCAACTCCCCTAGAAGGCACATAAGAATTGACACATAACACAAGGGACCACATAATTCCCAATCCCCAACATGACACTTAGAACAAACATTACTTTCATAAAATAGTAAAGAATTTCACCATAGATTAAAACACAATATACCATTAAAGATAAATTCCTTGTTTACAAGCTAGAATAGATGATTCAACTTATAGTTTCATTACACCAACCTTAAACATTAGTAAACAACTTTTAGATAAAAGAAAAATTACTAATAATTGAGTCTAAATTTCTTCATGCACAACTATTGTATTTTAATTTTCTACTTGACCAATTATGGTAATATTTTGCATTTTATTTAGATATACTAAAACATCAAACCGTTTGAACTGGACACTTTTAAAACTTTAAGTTACTATAATAAAGCAAATAAAGAAATAGTTTCATTCATGGTTTAAATTTTCATTTTCAAACAACCAACATTAATATTTCCAATCTTCAAGCATGCCATCAACATGTGAATAATGTAGCATTTAATTCATAGCAAAATATTACACTAACTCAACTAGATAACTTTCACAATCAATTTGTGACTTTAATCAAGTGCTACCAAATATCTAGAGCATGCGGTAACCTTGATAACCTCATGGTTAATTTACTAAATTGTATTAAACCTATAATACCCAACCAAGAAAGCATCCAATTATGATGACCCT
Source organism: Sequoia sempervirens (assembly GCA_007258455.2). NCBI lineage: Eukaryota > Viridiplantae > Streptophyta > Pinopsida > Cupressales > Cupressaceae > Sequoia > Sequoia sempervirens. Next base: position 141,110,326 of record VDFB02000015.1, read on the forward strand.
CTTTATTGCAACAATCATTAAATAATTTCTCAAGGAAATGACTCTATATCTAATATGAAATAAGTTAAAGTGACGAACATAAGTAACTATATTTACTATCTCAAGAATGAAAATTCCCATAGATAAGGCTATTTATTCTTTTAAAGCCAAAATAAATTTCATATAAATTGTTTTCCTTCTTATAATCTTATCCCTTTGCTAATTAGTATTACATGAATTCGGGAATAACCATGTTCAACAAAGAATCCAAATAAAGAGAAAATTAGAAATGAAAAATTAGAATTAACATCAAAGATACTTCAAATAAACTTTTCATAAGATTAAATAATTCAAAGAAGTTTCATTCCTAATCAAAACAAATTGCTCCTAACATGGACAAGGATAAAATGATCACAACAAGCTTGTTAAGAACCGAAGACATTTGAATTCAAAGGATGAGAGAATATAACTTTAGGTGTTTTTGAACAAGTTATAATTAACATTCTACTTTTAACCTTTTATTGCAAGACTAAGGACAAGGTCACTTAATTACTTCCCCCTACAATATCAATAAACAACTTTACTCAATAATAAGACATTACACACAATTAGGACCCTAAGCAAAAACAAGTAACCCTAGAGTTCCTAGTGTTGGAACCCCGCTCTAATACCAAATGTCATGCCCAAATTTTTTTCACCTAAACAATATACAACTACATTTTTTTTTTTTAATAACCACGTGTAAACACTGATAGACATCAAACATACAAGAAACATAGCCACACACCAATCAGGAGATGAATATTAAATAACTCCTAATCACAATAATTGATAACACTTATATCAATATCATATCTACCTTTAGTCTTATCACCCCCTTCTCACATCAATATCCAGTAACATTACTAACATCGACACTACTAATTTATTGATAAGCAATAAGCATAACAATCTTACCTTTAACACTAAATACTAATATTTATTCCTCATTACCCTCCTCATAAGTACCAAGTTAAATATTAAGGGAATCCACATATCTATATTCAATATTACCCTTCATATATAACTCTAAACTTACTTAACATGATGATTCATAGCAACATATAAATCTACTATTATTGCTACTTAGCCAACTGTAAATTTCACTCCTAACTAATAGTACAATATTAATGTTACCCATAAAGTTAGTATTGGTAATATTCATATCACATAAATTCCTAACTAATGAAGATATTATTATGATTGAAAATCACAACAATAACATCATTAGTTGACATGGTGCCCATTACTCTTTTTGACATCTTCTTAATCAATAACACTAAAAATCATGCTAATCAGGAAATAATAATTCTAAATAGGTATATTATCCATGAAATAAGGAAAATAAAGAAACACCATAGTCAAATGTAGCCATTAATTAAGGAAAATTGTTCAAATCTTTAGAAAGATTTCATGACAACAAGTTTGGTGATCTTAATCCCAAAAGATGTAGTTGATACTTAATTATTTCTCTAACCCATTAAATTAGAATATAAAATCAATTAATGCATCTAAAGTCATTAGTGACGGATAATCCAAGATTCGAATAGACTTAAGATTGGATTCAATTTATTGCCACATTATTAAAAGTTGAGTTAAAATTTAATAATCCACTAATAAGTTAAAATACTAGAGACACATCAAAGGTGATGAATCAATTTCAATTTAACTTACCCTTTCCAAGTTACCTATTTAATTCCTAATCATTAGAGATGAAATCGATACATTAAAAAGTGCTTAAACTAATCTCACTAGCATGAACATGAAAGAAATAAGTTATCGAACAAAAACTAAACTATCAAATTATCACAAGTAATGCTCAACACTATTGACCAACAACCCAAGAATTGTTATGCACATATGAAATGTACAAACACACACACCAAATACATAATTATTTAAATTTTCCATCTTTTATTAACAATTATATTTAATCTAAAAGGTTTCAAAAACATTGAGGTGATACTCTACCAATGTAATTTGTGTTTCTACCCAACTAATATTCTTCTTAAATACTTTTTATGTGATTGAATCAACTACTTTACTTAGACACTTCTTTACTAAGTGTATATATAAAATGAAATACTCTTCTCGGTTGATAAAATGGAAATATTGCCCAACTCATTAAACAATCAAATAGGTGACTCCAACTCTCTAATAAGAAACCAATCCCAAAAAAATATAAATAAATGAGACAAATCAATTGAAACTACTAATTCTAAACACTACTTAATTATAACGCTTAAATGATAACTAAAAACTATTTTCAAATAGAAACAAGATTCTTTAAAAGAAAAAAAAAGAAATAAAGATATAAACCTTAATTCACAATTTCAACTTAAACATGAACTAATCCCATTAAAAGAAGAAAATTGATCTAAAACTAACTTTAAAATTTCCTAAATGTAAGTCTTCCTTATTGACTCCATTAGAGATTCACAAATTAGTTTTTGATTCAATCCACCTTATCAAATTCGTTTCCTCAATCGAGGGTTGTCATTTGAACATCAATTTATTCAAATTCATTGCTCATTTAATCCTTCCCATATGATTGATTATATCAAAACATGTTTAAAAAATTCTTAATCAAGTCTAATTTATCTCTTGATAATTTAAAAATGAACAAAATATTTCATCAAACTCACTACCTTACAATTTCAAGTTTGAACATTAAGACTCATTGTTATGTATGATATATATAAAATTTATTAAGTATTCTGGAATTAATTTTTAAGGAGAGATGAATTATAAATATAAAGGGAACAAACAAAAATAGGAAAATTTTGTATCTAAACACTAATTAACTAAGTAATTAATAAATAACTAAAAATTGATTCCAAACTAACTTATGATGCCTTAAATATGAGTCTCCTCAACAATTTTCCCTTTTCTCTTTAAAAATTGTTTTTCACATGTGTAATGTTATTTCTTGATTTCATCCATTTGATTGTTGTTTACAAAAGAAAATATTCTGTAAAATTTTATGTTGCAGGTTAACAAGAGGAAGAAGATGGAATAAACATATTTCAACTCTTTTGTCTTCATGAAACCCTACTTGGTTCCACTCAATTTGGTTTTTTCAATTTGTTGTTTTAATTTTAAAGTAGGGGACAATAATGTTTTAATCATAACTTTTACTTGGTGTACTAGGTTTCCTTGATTTTTGGATATGTTCTACACAACTTTTATTTTAAGAAACCCTTTAAATTTTATGACCTAAAACTGTTTATTCCATTCTATGTGATTAGATATGTAAGAATATTTTTTGACAGATTTTTATTGTGAAAAAGGATGTCAATGTTTTCTTAATAAATCATAATTGGTGATTTGGGTTAATACAATTTTTTACTATGTTTTTTTTAATATTAATAATTGAAAAACCCATTAAATTTTATCTTTCAATATCATGTGAATTAGTTCCTATGATAAAATTTGTGAAACTACTTTAAATCAGTTTATTGTTTGGCATAGGGGCAACAATGTTGTAATTCTCAATAATTGATTAATCAAGTGGGTTAGTATGAGTGTTTGATACTATTTTTTCATTTACCTTTCCATAAGAGGAATTAATTTAAAACTCCAATAGAGTTTTATTCCTTCTTAGACTTTCTCAACAAGTTAGGAAGTTTTCCATCCAAGACATAATCTTTTATATTTCCTTAAAGATTTATGCACCAACATTCATTTCTTTATATCAAGGGATTGAAAAACACCTATTATCTTCTTTGAATTTACAAATCTAATTAAAAATTTAAACATAATTACAAATTGAACCAACCATCATATCGAACAATTACTTTTCCCAAAACTCTACTATTTGAAAATTAAAGCTTTTTCCCAATTCTCAAGACTCATGTCTATTTCTAGAATCTTAACTTTCATAGACCTCCCATTGATTCCAAATTTGGTATATATGCACCTGAAAATAAGAATTCAACAAAAATAATATATGGCCTCAAGCTCTCCTCCCAACCACAGGACTGATTTTCAATCCACCCTCGAGCTCTAAGGGTCACATAGCTTTCCCTTACACACACTATCACTATTCACAAGGGTTCCTCAAACAAATTACACAACATACTATGCACAATGAAAACACACATACTATAATTCATCACCCTATCCCTTAAATAGCTACTCACATAAAGATATACTAAAACAATATGTAACTCCACAGGACAATACCAAATACATAATTTCAAAAAATACCAGAAAATGATCTAGCATTGAAATGCACACAAAATTCAAAGCATTTAAAAAATATTCATTAACATCTAAACAAAGATGTACAAAAGGGTAGACCTTACCAAATAATAGAAAACCTAAAAGTGGTAACCTCTTCTTCTCCAAGCCTGCTCTTCCATTCTTCCTCCCCCATCCTTTCCTTTTCTCCATCAAGAAAGCTCCTCTCCAAATGATAAAAAACAAGAGCAACCAAAAGAACAAAGAGAGAAGCCAAGGAAAAGAAAGAAGCCCCTTCTCCTTTCAAAGAGAAGGAATATATAGAAGGAAAAAGACAACCATCTCCCCTTAATTTCCCAACCACCCAACCAACTCCAATTTTCTCCACTTTTCATAAGTGGGAAATTAGAGTGGATTTTAGACTTTATTTAAGGGGTTTTATGGAATAAAAGACCCCTAACCCATAGACCTACCACCTAGGAAACATTTTATACACTTAATACCATATAAAGACTTCTCAAAACATACAATAAGTAATCATAATAAAAAGGTGACTCAAAGGTCTAATAAAATAACCTTTCATACATGCACAATCCTTACAAAACAAGGTTAAAATACATATCTTTGACAAGAATAGGAATTCACAAGAATAACATAAGGGAAATAGCTATTTGACCCCTTCACCAATATTGGCCAATTTTAACTTTTTCAATCAACCAAAAAAAGGTGTTAGTACTTATCATAACCAATAGTAATTGAAACAATTAGTATATGAAAAAATAACCTTCTAATAATAATCGACTAAGGAATTAAACCTACATATAATTTAACTCTACCTACTTGTATAATACCTTTTAGAGTCAAGAAATAATTGGTCATGTTATTTAATATCAAAATATTACCACTTATTAATAATCTATTTTACCTATAACAAATACTACTAAAACCAAATATTGAATAGCAATCATTACCTTTATATTCACTCACTCACACTCATAATATAAATTTCCTAACATGATGAAATCCATTAATATGCATAATGATATTACCAATAATGAAACCTCTCAATCATTACATACTTATGTAGATATGGAATAGACCTCGTCTGGCTATCACACAAAATCACAACCACTAGTTAGTTAGTGAGTTACTAATAAAAAATATAAACAACTTGATGCATATGAACAATAATCAATAAAGTATATTTCCCAACACAAAAGAACATAAAATATAGGATATAAAACATTGATGACTAATAAGATCAACAAGGCCACAAGGGGCATGGTCTTACAATATATATATATATATATATATATAATACCATTTCAATATTTTTTTAAAAACACTCAGTCATATTTCTATTGATCAACATATATACATAGAATGTATATGTGTGCAAGTGAATTCTAACCTAGGAATACAAAACAACAATGGAAATGAAAGCTAGAAAACACAAAAAAAAACACTCAAGATTGGCCTAGTTGAATCCAAACAAAGCATAAAGAAATGTTACCTTTAACTTGCTTGAATTGATGAGTTTGGTTGGCCATTTTTTATGCTTGAATGTATGCTCCTTTGTTGGAAAAATGGCTTGAAACTTAGCTCTAAATGATGGTAAGATGATAAGGAATGCAATGGTGGATATGGGTATTTGGATAAATGCAATATGATGGCTCTAATGGGTGCAAAAATGGAGGTATGAAAAGTGGCTAAGTGTGTATATGCTTGAGAGTTTGAGTGCTTGAATGTGGATAGTAAAAATGTGGGCAATTCCACTACTTTTAGGGGAAGTGCCTCTAAAGAAATGGATGGCTGAGATGCATCCATGGTGGAAGAGATCAAAGGCCAGGTTGAGTTGAGAACTCATAAGCCCTCACATGCTGACATGTGGTAGATGAGGTGGCCAAGGGGAGGTGAGGTGGAGATGATGTGGAGGTACTATAAAGTACCTTGGGGATGGACAAGATCTCCTCATAAAGGAGGTCTTTGTCCACATGTACCTTGAGAGGACATGTGAGGAATTAAAAATTCCTCACAAATCCTCATGGGGATGGGAGAAAGAATTGAAAATTCCTTAAAATGCCTAGGATGAATAAATGTGAATTTTAAATTCACATAGGGAAGAGGATGCTTTCTCCAAAAGGAGAAAGCATTTAATGAAGGTTGAATAAGGACACATGTCATAAATGGCATGAAGATTAGGTTAGCCTAGTTAAGTGATTAAGGTTGTGCAAATGCATGATTAGATGGGCTAATGACATATTAAAGGCAAGTGGGAGATTATGGAGGATGTGACCCTAATGATGATTAGGGGTGTGAACATTCTAATCAAAAATTAATTAGATTAATCTACATTAAAGAGGATTATGGAGGATGTGACATGAGGAGAGAGAAAAAGATGAAATAAATAATTGATTTAATTCAAATAGGCTAATGACTAAATTAAATAAATTGGTCTATTTATTTAATTTAGAGATGAAGAGGGTACGGTATTTAATTGATTAATTAAATACCATGAAGGGACATTAGACTAAGATGGAATATTAGTCAAATAATAAATTATTTAATTAGTATGGCCTAGGGATGCAGGATAAAAGAATGTAAGGGTGAAATTGACTATATGGGAGTGGTCAAATTTAGGTGTCTACATTTTTCCCCTCTTTGAAATACTGTTAGAATAATAGTGTTTCGAAGAAAAATAAAACATAGATGACTTGATAGAAGAAAAGAATGTTAGACGATGCCCTAGTGTCACAGGATAATGGGAAGGAAGGAAGAATGGATGAAATATGGTAGGGTATGCCCCCTCGAGAGGGCAGATGGGGAAGAAAAGGGGGCCCCAGGTGACTTCTCAATATGAAGAAACGAAGGGTACCACACAATAGAGCATGAAAAACCATGAAGAATGACTTTTGAATGGAGGAAAATGGGCGAACAGGGTGCAAATGGCAGCCCTTGAAAGAAAAGGGATAAGTGAATTAATAAAGGTTAATTAAAGGGTAAAAATTACCCAAAAACTAAAAGGCTAAATAGGGTAAAAAATGAAAATTATAAATAGTAAATTTGAAAATTAACTATTCACCTAATTTTCATTTGCACACTTGGCACTCTATGATTCGACAAGGATTGTTGACAAGATGAGTGACGAGGAGCTGATCGGTGATGACAAGCTAATCCACCGAAGAGAGGAGGTACGAGCATACTACTACGAGCACACGGTACCTTGCCAGGTAGGCCCGAATCTCAACTTCGTGATTTAACTTAATTTTTATGCATATGCTTTAATTTTTGGATGGGTAGCTAGGTCTACGAATGCACCACGAAAGGGTGGATTTTCCCTTTCAACAAAGCACATTCGCCCGTTTGGCGAATTGGCGAGGAAAGGGGCAGACGTGCACACCATAGGGGTGGGTGTGCTAGGAGAGGAGTGATTGTGAAATATCCTCTCTCCGACAAGGGTGAACCTACATGACACATGGGTGGGTGGGTCAGGTGATAGGTGATTGCAAAATCGCACTCACCCATGGGGGAAAGGGGTGAACGCGAGTTCGCCTCTGGGGAGAAAAAGGGTGAATTCACGCTCGAACAAGAAAGGGGTAGGTGTTCCTGGAGAACAGGTGAACCTATGAAAAGAAACCAGAGAGGCGAATGCATGGCCTAGATAGGTGAATGTGCCTAAAAAGGAAATGGGAAAACCCGCTTGACACAGAGGCGAACTTTCCAAACTGGGGCAGGGATGAAAAATACAAGAAATAGGAATGAAATGTTAGAAATCCTGATAGAATGGTCTGCATGGATGCAGAACTTCAAGATGCTAAGGACGTGTGAGAGACACTCAGTGGTGCTAGAGGTGTGTTTGAGGGCGATGTATCTAGAGGACCATGCAACATTAGCCTAGGTTGGACTACTTCATATGTTGGGATATCCCAACATCAGAGCACACAGACCCCTTTTGGAAGCATTGATGGAGCGATGGAGCTCGAAAACCTCCACATTCCATCTCCTGATAGGGGAGATGATGGTGACATTGGAGGATGTGTGGAGGATCTTGTGGTTTCCCATCTGAGGGTATTTGATCAATGCTACAACTCGATAATCAGTAGATAGGATTGTGCAAGCAGTGTTTGGGCCAGGTGACCTTCCCATTTGAGTGAGGGATTTGGACATTGATGCATGTTTAGGACTTGAGATGGCAGCTCTACCTCTGTATCTGTGTAGACTTATCAGTGGGATCCTTCTACCTAACAGGAGGAGATGCTTCTTTAGCCTCAAGATGATTGAGGTTGTTAGGCATATAGTGGAGAGGCACGAGGGAGAGTATGCATGGGGGGTGTGCATGTTGGTACAGTTGTACTGTGACATGCACGTAGTATGTTACAGGTGGGCCCTTAGCATTACACATGTGACACTACTTCAAGTTTTGGCCTGGGAGCATATTCAAATAACAAGGCCAAACATTTTGATTGTCAAGACTCAGGATGAGAAATTTCTAGTAGCATATTGGTGGGGGTCAGAGTATGGCTAGAGATTGCATTATCAGGAGGTGGGGAGTTTGGAGGAGTAGTGACGAAGATTGGATGGACTAGTGGGGGATGATATTACATGGAGGCTCTATCTACGACAACAGTTTTTGGGGGTGGCAGGATGATGATAGGAGATGGAGGGGATAATTTTTCTCGTAGTCCTACTTGAAAGGCTGTGACCTATTCATTTTTGAGCTACACAGGCTTGAAAAAGTTACTTGATAGTACGGGGTACAATATGACATTTCGACAGGGCCGCATATGTTCAAACGAGTTAGTCGGGAGTCAAGGGCCATATGGGGGAGTAGATTATACCTAAGTTTGCTCGTCAGATGTGGGATGTAGTCTTGATGACTCAGTTTCCATGGAGGGAAGGATTGACTGATGCAAACACAATTGTACAGTATTCAGCATGGTGGGCCAAACACAGGCAGGGATGATCATGACTATAGAGCTGATCATGGGGGCATTGGGGTTTGGATCAGATGATGAGAGGGAGTTGGCTAGGCCATAGAGGAGGAGGAGGAGGGGCGGTAGGCAGAGGAGAGGTGGAGACGTAGAGATGGAGGAGGTAGGAGGCGAGGAGCAGGTGATGGAGGTGGATTCCCTTGCGATAGAGCCATTGGACATGGTACCCTATGTGCCACCGCCACTAGAGGACCTAGTGGTGTTGTTGAGAAGAGCCTTGGCCCAGTTAGGGATAGTGGAGCAGAGGTTGAGGGAGTTGGAAGTAGATCAAGAAAAATTACATAATAGGTGGGGAGATTGTAGGCTAAGGTAGAGCAACTATAGGTTGCATAGTGGGATAGAGATAGAGATTATGGGGTTTTGGTAGATGAGGCGGGTAGTAGAGATGAAAAGGGAGAGGGATGAGGGGAGAGATAGAGGAGATTAGAGGAGAGGGATGAGGCTCAAGATAGAGCAGAGTGTGCTGAGGTAGTGGTGGGGGATGTAGGGGGATTACTGGAGAGAGTTGAGATAACAAAGGCTCAGGTACAAACACTACAAAGAGAGAGATGAGGCAAAGAGGAGGATATCATAGCTAGAGGGGTAGGTTAAGCAGATGAGGTTGGCTCGAGAGGTGTGGGAGTAGAAGAGATAGAATATTAGTGGGTTGCGAGACAAATATCAGGTGGAGAGGGTTATAGTGAGGGCATAGGTAGTAGGAGAGGCCAATGCCAGGGAAAAGGTCAAATATTATATGAGTGAATATTTCAAGGAGGTACCTGATCCAACACGAAGAGTGCCTCCATATGTCAGGGTAGTGACACAGATGCCAACACCCTCTCGATCAGCTACCACCCACACACGTGGTTATAGTGAATATTGAGAGACACCTCCCTGTGGCTGAGGTTCAGTGTTAGACTCCCCTCAGAGGTCAGATGCAAGGAGTTGTGGATAGAGGGAGGGGAGACAGGGTTCCCAAGTTTTGATAGGTACAAGGTGGATGGTTAGGGAAAGCAGGCATAGGCTACTGATTCTTTTGTATAGATTGGATAGATGCATGCATGCATTTATTCTTTCATTCTTTATTCATTGAAGACACTCTGATATGCCAGATGTAGTCTTTGTATTTGATTATTCACCTACACTTTACCTTTATTGGATGGACTTTCATGGACTCTACGATGGACTATTATCATGGGTTTTCGTGGACTTTTATGATCTATTATTATGGACCTTGGATGGACTATGCGATGGACATTATATTTTTTGATATATATATATGCTATGCGATGAAAATTGATGTGATATGGATGATTTCTATGTGATGATATGGATGTTTATTATGTTCATCTGTATGGTTATGATTGTGATGCATGCATAATGGTGATTATGGTTTATGCCTATGTTGATGATATTGATGAAATGGATTATGTCTAATTCCTTGTGATGCAGGATGTGATGTGACGTATGTTATGGACATGATATTGATGGTGTGTGATGCAGGTGGCGATTTTATTGTGATTTGTGATGTATGTGTATGAGATATTATATGACGATGGATTATGCATGGATGATTGCATTATAATGGTTAATAATGTTGTATGATATGAGATGAAAATATGTGGTGGAAGAAAATATGCATATGTGATCATGTTGTGAAAGACAAATTCAATGTAATGCAATGCATGTGGTGAAATGAACTAATATATTTAGAATAATAACTCTAAACAACGTAAAATGATAATGAAAATGAACTTAAGATGCTTAGAATAACCAATCTAAGATTAATATAAACAACTTAAGATGATAATGAAAATGCTAATGCAATGGAATGAAATGATAGAAAATGAACTTAAGATGCTTAGAATAACCAATCTAGATTAATCTATACAACTTATGATGATAATGAAAGTGATAATGCAAAAAAATGATATGAACTTAAGATGCTTAGAATAACCAATCTAGATTAATCTAAACAACTTAAAATGATAATGAAAGTGATAATGCAACGAAATAATAATGAAATGGACTTAAGATGCTTAGACTAACAGTTCTATATTAATCTAAACAACTCAAGATGATTATGAAAATGATAATGTAAATAAAATGAAATGAATTTAAGATGCCTAGACTAACAGATCTATATTAATCAAAACAACTTAAGATGATTATGAAAATGATAATGCAATGGATAATGGACCTAAGTGAATAATGATAGGTATGATAATGTAGTGCACAGTGAGATGAATGATGATGGGTGTGATAATGCACCTATCAAAAACCACATGAATCTCACGAGGAAGAATAAATGGAAGAAAATTTGCACAACCAAAAATCACTAACCATAGGCTAGGGGAAGAATTGGATGGGGATGAAGGAAATGCAATGGGATGATAAATGAAATGAAAACCTAATGCTGTTTTTCCATATTAGGAGCATTGATTTTTACTATAGCATAAGACACGATATGCCAAGGTATGAAGGACCAAGGTAGATTAGTGTCATATGTGTAAGACAAACACAACAAACAAGAAGGCTATCCCAACACCCCAAAACCACAAGGGCTTTGGTCGGGCTAGGTATTGGGATAACCACAAGTAAAAAGGAGTCCCTAATGTAACAAAAGTCCACAAGGGTCTTGGCGGGTACTATGTAGGACAACCAAGAAGGAAAGAACACAAAAAATCAAGATATTCCCCTATGTTTACCCGTCAAAGCGCACCATGATATGATGGACCGTGGCGACCCTGACAAGGTATAATAGGAAGATCAAATGATAAAAAAAATGCCAAGAGCATCAAAAAGATTACAAAAAATTTCAAACATCCTTTTCCATAGGATCAATAGGTGGATGGGATTGATGCAGTTTGATTTAGGGAGGATACATCCTGTTAAGACCAAGGATGGAGGATAGATTAGGTGATCATCATGATTAAGGATAATGGAAACCGATTGGACCTCATAATACTAATGGATTTTTTTGTTTAGAACCAGCCGAATAGGGACACACTTGATGACATGACATGACACTAAGACACACCATAAAGACCTAGGGGCTTAGGGGTTGATCAAAGATTAGCCTTGCCTACATGAAAGCACAAATCCCTCATAGTTCAATAAAAGACTGACAACTGACCATGGATAAAAGCGGAAAGAGGACAATGGAAACCTCGATGGATGATGAAGACCGACACAAAAGGAAGGAAAAATGCCTCGGGGGCTGATCAAATGATTAACCTTTCCTATGTGAAAGCGCAGGGGAAACATAGTTCAAAAAAATGACCAAAAGATGACATGAGATCTAATGATGACTGGCATGATGAAGGACTCTAGATGAGGAAACGAAACCGAAAAACAACACCAAAGTATAGGTGATGAAAAGCTCAGATTTAGGATAAAATCTTAGGATTTAGGATAGTTGATTTGAATCGTCCAATGCTCAATCAAAATATACCAAGCAAAGGATGATAGGATGTCGATGGGGGGATGGGTATGATAGGATATGCTGATAGGACAAATGGAAGCATAAAGGAAAATAGGATGCAAGGTAGATAATGATTAAGCCCTTTACAAATGGTGCTTGTTGCCAGGTTTTCACCAAACATACCTATCCAAGGCTCCACCAAGGGTGGTTTTCCCCATAGGATGGATTATTTATCTTTACTATTTTTATGATTTTTTGATTTTTTTATATTTTTGTTATTTTTCACCTTTTTTTGGTTTTTTCTAGGTAGGATAACCCAACTGACCTAGGTGTAGAACCTTTTAAGGTGCATGATGTTGATAGGCTCTTCCAAGGGTTCCCGATCAGGTGTTGCAAGTCGATATGCCCCAGAACCATATTTTATTGTGGCAACATATGGTCCCAACCAATTTTCCTCGAACTTTCCCTTATTTTCTCGATCTTGTTAGGTGCCCTAATTCTCTTTCAAGACTAGATCACCGACATTGAATTGGTGGGGACAAACCTTTTTTTGTAATTTCTCCTAAGACGATGTTGATATGCTTGGAGATGATTGTAGGCCTTGATGCATTTCTCATCGAGGAGTTCTAGTTGAATTAACCATGCGACTCGAGCATCTTCATCACTGATGAGATTCTTCAGAGAGATTCTAAGTGATGGGATCTCGACCTCAATCAACAAGATGGCATCGACGCCATAAACGAGGGAATATGGGGTAGTGCTAGTGGGGGTATAGATGGATGTGTGGTATGCCTGAAGGGAGGGATTAAGATTGGGGTGCCAATCTCAACCAGTGTTGTTGACAACCTTTTTAAGGATTTTGATAAGAGTTTTGTTGGTCGCTTCAGCTTGGCCATTACCTTGAGGGTAATAGGGGGTTGACCAATGATGTTGGATATGATATGTTTCACAAAGGTGCTTCATATACTGGGTTTTGAAGGGCTTGCCATTATCAATGATGATGATGGAGGGAATACCATATCTGTAGAGAATATGGTAAAGGATGAATTTGGAAATCTGAATACCGATGATTTGGGAGAGTGGAATTGCTTCTACCCACTTAGTGAAGTATTCAGTGGTGGTGATGATGAAGGTATGACCATTGGATGATGGAGGGTAAATCTTACCGATTAAGTCAAAACCCCATTGTGAAAAGGGCCACGATGCAATGATAGGTTGCAAATCTTATGCAGGAGCATGGATTAAATCTACATGTTGTTGGCACAATATACATTTCTTCACAAAATCACAAGCATCATGCTCCATAGTGGGCAATAATATCCTACTCTAAGAATTTTCTTTGCTAAGGCCATCCCATTGGAATGAGACCCACAAACACCACTATGCACTTTGTTTAATGCAATGTGGGATTTTGATTCATTGAGACACTGAAGGAGAGTTCCATCGTACCCACTACGATAAAGTGTATCTCCTACAAGTGTATATCAGGATGTGCATTGGATAAATGATTTGCATTGATTTTGGGTAAGGTTAGGCGGTAGGATATTCTCATGGAGATAAGCATAAATGTCATGATACCAGGGTGATTGGGGACCTACAATATCGCATACCATCTCATTGTCAGGAACATTGTATGTTGGGATTCATAGTTTCTCAATGAGGAACTCACAATCCATTTGATCCTTAGGCATGTTGATGAGGGAACCAATTGTAGCCATGGAATCCGCTACCTTGTTATGGACTCTAGGAATTTTCTCAAATTGATTGTAGGTGAAATATTTCTTGAAGTCATCCACCATTCGTTTGTAAGGTAAAAGCTTATCATCCTTGGTTTGGAACTTATCATTGACCTATTTGATTATCAATTGAGAATCGTGGAAGACAAGTAGATGAGCGATATTCCATTGGACTGCGATTATTAGGCTAGTGATTAGAGCTTCATATTCAACAATGTTGTCCATGCATGGGAATGCTAGCCTAAATGACTTCAGAATGTAATCACCTTGAGGGGTGATGAAGAGGATGTCCGCACTAGCTCCATTGTGCGTATATGACCCATCAAAATATAGTCTCCATGTATCTGATTCTAAAAGTGTAAGGACCCCTTCATCAAGAAACTCAAATACTAATGGATATGCATCCACCAAAGGAGCATCAACCAACTGATTTGCTATCACTTGTCCCTTGATTGATTTATGGTCCACATATTCTATGTCAAACTCACTCAGTAGCATAACCCACTTGGCCATGCAGCCAGTTAGTGATGTTCTTGATAAAAGATACTTGAGTGGTTCCACTTTTGATATTAGCTTGATGGGGTGACTAAGCATATAGTGGTACAAATTTTGTGAACTGAAAAAAACTACCAAGCAAGCCTTTTCCTTGGGAGAATAGTTGAGCTCATAACCCACAAGTGTTGGAATGATATAGTGGATTGCACGTTCCTTAGAAAACTCATCATGTTGTGCCAACAATGCCCCTAGTGCAACTGATGTGGCTGAGATATATAGAAAGAATGGTTTACCTGGAATAGGAGGCATTAAAATTGGAAGATTGGATAGGTACTCCTTGATCTTGTCGAAGCCTCATTAACACTTTGGATCCCATTTAAAGGTTATGTATTTATGCAAGAGGTGTGTGAATGATTGGAATTTATTAGCAAGTTGGGCTATGAAGTGGTTGACATAATGCAACTTTCCTTGCATACTTCTTAATTATTTGAGATTCTGAGGTAGAGGAATTTCCATTATGGCCTTGACATTTGCTGGATCCACTTCAATGCTTCTTCTAGATACTATGAAGCCTAACAATTTACCAGATGTGACAAAAACACACACTTTTTTGGATTCAAGAGCAACTTGTACTGTTCCAGTCACTCAAAGATTTTCCAGAGGATCTTGGGATGACCTTCTCTTGTCTTGGATTTCCCTAGTATATCATCAACATAATCTTCCATTATTATATGGATGAGGTCATGGGAGATGACAGTCATTGCACGTTAGTAAGTTTCCCCCGCGTTCTTGAGGCCAAAGGGCATGGAATTGTAATAGAAAGTTCCCCAGGGTGTAGTGAATGCAGTCTTATGTTGTTCTTTAGGTACGATTCTAATTTGATTGTAGCCAGAAAATCCATCCATGAGGGATAACATAGCATGTCCTGTTGTAAGATCTACCAACATGTCAATGTTTGGAAGCGAGAAATCATATTTTGGGAAAGCTTTATTAAGATCCCAAAAATCTATACAGATTCTAATGTTCCCATTAGGTTTAGCCATGGGTACTATGTTGGATATCCAATCAGAATAATTAATTGGTATGATGAATCCAAACTCCAATAGTTTTTCCAGTTCTTTCTTGATAAGTAGGGCCACTTGAGGATGCATTTTTTTGAGCTTTTGTTTAACTGGTTTGGCATCTAGGTGAACATCGAGATGGTGTACAACTAGTGTGGGATCCAATCCTAGCATATCTGAATAGGACCACACAAAGTTAATGGTCCCCTCCTTTAGCAGATTGACAATGATGGGATACTCTTCTTCTAACAATGGCTTGGCCACATAAGTGATTTTAGGCTCTTCTTCTGTTCCCAGATTAACTTCTACGTCTCCTCGATTAGAATGGAAGACTGTTCAGATCAATGAGTTCCAACAAGGGGAAGATGAATATCCCCGTCCTCCAGCACCTCATCGAGGTTTTCACTATCAGATACACCCTTTATTTTTACTTTTCACGATTCAAGCAGTACCTCAAGGATGTTTTCACTAGATGACTCCTTTTTATTTTTCTTCTTTTTACTTTTGCAGTTAGAGTGTTCATCTTCCCCATATCCCATAAGAGTTACGTAAGTGTCCTTTGAAGAAAAGATGTGTACAAGTGCGCTCCTTCGTAGGTCCCAATCAATAAGGTTGGGGTGGCAAAGGGAAAGGCTGATGGAAAAGATGGATGTGGAATTGAAGAGAGAAGGGAGGTCAACATCATTGTATGAGAGTACGATAGCTTGTTCTTCAGGAATGTCATCAAGGAAATCGTTATCCAAGTTGACATTATTTGAGGTGCTAGTGGATGGTGTGGGACACTTTTTCTTTTTATCATAGCCTAAGCCCAAATTTCTAGGTCGCACATGTGTCTCAATGAGCTGCAATATTCCATGTTCTTCTACACCAAGTCCTCCCCCTTGATAATTGTATTTTTCTACTAGCTTTGATGCATGGGGATAAACCTTTTGAAAATACTCAATGAGAGGGGGTGATGGCTCAAGTTCTTCTTGGAAAACCCATTGACTGATGTCCTCATCTGCCATATCTTGTTGTGTTCCTAGGGACTAGAAGGTGGTAGAACCCATGTTCTTAGAATTGATAGTTTTTATCTTCACTTCTTTTGGTGTGAACTGGGAAGGTTGACCGTAGGTGCGAGGAGATGGAGGCATGGTTGCCACATTAAGAGTCATATGCATCTCATACTCTCCACAACCTTTATCAATGATCTAGACCTTGGTAATGGTGGATTCAAATGAAGTGGATGGAGTGGATGATGTGTTGGATGATGGATTAGAGGATGGATTGGAAGATGATGCCTAAGGTTCCCCCACTTCTACTCCTAGAAAATATCGAGAATGGGGGAAAGAAGCTTCTAGAGCACGACAATACTCAAAGGGTTGAGGGTCTGCATGGATAGTTACTTCAACCCCATTATATGGAAATTTTAGGCATTGGTGGTAGGTGGATGGGACAACCTACATGGCATGGATCCATGGATTTCCAAGGAGAAGGTTGTATGGTAGATCCAGATCAAGAACGTGGCATGTGGTGTATTGCACAATGGGGTCAACTTGAATAGGAAGACAAATAATACCTTTTGAGTTCCTTTTTGCATTTTTGTAGGCCTTTATTGTAATGGTCTAATTATCCAGGTCAACATGAGTATATCCTACCTATTTTATGAACTTTAATGTACATAAATTGAGGGCAAAGCCATTATCCACCAAGACCTGTTTCACCTTATGATAAGCGACAATGACCTCAATGTGCAAGGCATGTGTATGGGATGAATCGATTGGTGACATATCATTCTGGATAAATCCCAGCTGGTAGGTGGAGGATAAATGTCCCACTAGAGCTTGAAATTGGGTAGGATCTATGTCGTTGGTCACATGTGTATCCTGAAGAGCTTTTGTAAGGATTTCTTGGTGGATTGGGGAAGACCTAAGGAAATCTAGAATGGATATTTGGGTTGGAGTCTTACCAAGATGGTCAAGGATATTATATTGTGAGCTCACATGAGCTGGCTGGGATGAATTTGAAGGCCTGGGAACTGATATGTGGGTATAACGTGTGGTAACAACACATTTTGGGTCTTTGCCTTTGACATGAATCATAGATACACATGTCTCCCCTTGATTAATGCACATAACAATGCCATCATAATTATAGGGAACATCTTTATAATTGATATACTTGGTGTTGTTATTCTAGTTGTTACTACTAGACCCGGGATTAGCATTTGAGGTACTGGGACCCTGATTGTGTTTAGGGAAGGTGTTCTGATATATCTAAAATTGAGCATTGCATGATGTAACCTAATTCTCATCCACTATGATGTCACCTTGATCTATAAGATCTTGGATATAACCCTTTTGTCCTTGAAATTTATTAGTGGAATGACCTTTGATCTTGTGATGATCACAATACTCATTCTCTCTATACCAAGCAGGTTTGGGATTTGAATCATCAAAAGGCTTTGTGATAGGATAAGTGACTGGATAATTCACTTGAAGTAGTGTCTTGAAAAAAACATCTAAAGGTTCTCCCAAAGGATTGAATGAGCACTTATTAAACCCTTGATTGTATTGATTGGATTGTTGGGGAGGACGGCGTGCACCATGTGGTACAGGTATGACATTAGAAATTGATTGCTGATTGGGGACATACTGCGATCTTCATGAAGTGTTAGCTACTTGGATGTGTTTAGTATCAGTGACACTATCATTGACAATGTTTTTGTTCTTGTTCCAGTAGCGGGATTTATCTCCTGATGATTTGTCTTTATCTTAGTTAAATATTTTGATTTGGCCTTTAGCAATAATGACCCTCTTGATGGTAGTACCCTTCTCAATGACCTCTACAAAGGTGGTAACACAATGGAGGCATAGGTTATGGGCCAGTTCAAGATGGGAATTCACAACAAAGATGGTTACCAAATCCTTCTCATTGAGGTGGGATTTAAGCTGACTAGCCATGGCTTGCCACCTTTGTAGGTAGCTTGCAAATGTTTCTCCCTCACGTTGGCTATCTTTCATGAGATCTAAGGTATCAATGTCCTTCTCTAGATTGAAGGAGAAGTGTGCAACAATTTTTTTTGATAAATCCGTAAAGGAAGAAATTGAACCCTTAGGAAGACCCATGAACCAGTCTAGAGCTTACCTCATTAGGCTCCTAGGGAACAATCGCATAAGGTAGTTGTCACTATGCAAAACCTCCTAACAATGTGTGTAAAATTCCTGCAAATGGTTCCTAGGATCTCCCCTTCCCTTGTATTTATCAAATCTAGGCATTTTGAAATGCTTAGAAAAGGGTATGAGTGAAATGGAGGGATCAAATTGATAAGGGAAAATCTCCTCAAATTTGAAGGAGTTCTTGGATGTCCCCGTTTGCAAGTCTTTGAGGGAAACTTTTATTTCTTCCTACTCTTTAATAATTAGTGTTGAGGAGGAAGGATCTACTAGATTGGAGTGATCATAAGGGATATACTAGTGATGTGATGGAGGTGGAGGAAAAATGGTTTGATCATACGATGGCGGAGGTGGATACAAAGGGACTTGTTGATAATGATTGGGATACATGGATTGAGGATTGGCATAATCCTGTTGGTATGGCATCAGAGCTTGGTAATATGAGGAAGAGGCACCCTGCTGATATGATGGTGGTTGCTGGGAGTAATATGGGTTGGATTGGTAATTGTAGGTTGTTTGTTGTTGGAAAGCATAGGGAGGTTGTTGTGGATTGGAATGGTTATAGTAGGTGTTTTGATGCGATTGTGGGGGAGTAGCATAAGATGACTGTTGTTGGGATTGTTGTTGATTATAGTAAGAATAATTGGGATTGGGATTGGATGTAGTATTTTTGTAGATAATAGGTGCTTTGAGGATGATATTGGTATTGGGAAGTAGGGTTGCCTAGATTTTTTTGGGATGATTGATGCGATTGCGTCAGGATTTGTGAACGCAGAGGGGGTTGTTGGTAGGATGGTGGTTTTAGTTGAGGAGGTTGAGAGGGGATTTGAGATTGCTGAGGTGGTGGCTGATAAGATGGTATTTGTGAATGCTGAGGATGTTGTTGATAGGATGGTGGCTATTGTTGAGGAGGTTCTTTTGATTGATGAGGAGGTTGTGACAGATTACCTTGCAGTTGGTGTGGGGGTGGTTGTTGATGTGGTGGTAGAATTTGTGTGTGATGTGGGGGATGTGAAGTAATTTGGGTATTTTGTGGAGGTTGTGATGGGGGTTGCTACGACGGTTGTTGGTGAGATGGTTGTGATGGTGGTGCCTATTATGGGTTACCCTGAGGTTAGTGCAAGGGTGAGAGATTGCCTTGAGGTGGTTGTTGGGATGTAAATAGAGGTGGTGGTAAATTTGATGTAGGTGTGGGGCTAGAAAGTGGATGTGGTACAATGAAAGTATTATAAGCATTTCCCCCCGTATTCCCTAAAAGCTGACACGATTGACTCGGTAGGAGAGGTGGTGTAGATGGTATAGGGGTTGGATCTTGTGGTATGTTTGTGCCTTGCGAATTGAGAGGGCCCTGCAGGTGACGAAGACCAAGAGGATTATTGGGATCGGGGCCTTGGGGATTTTTAGGATTGGGTGCAAAACCCATTATCGAAATCAGGATGCGGGTGGGTGGAAGCTCATAAAACACATCATTTCCAAATCTCGGTTGGTACCATCTATCTTGTGGTGTGACCTTGGGGACTTGTGGAATTGATGAACTGGGATTTGGATCTTGTGGTAGAACAAGGGGTGTAATATTGACATATTTTGATAAATCAGACCTTGTAGATGGTATAGGGGTTGGAACTTATGGGATGTTCATGCCTTGTGAATTGAGAGGACCCTGTGGGTGACCAAGACCAATAGGATTATTGGGATTGAGGCCTTGGAGATTGTTAGGATTGGGTGCAACACCCATTACCGAAATCAAGACGCAGGTGGGTGGAAGCTGATAAAACACATCATTGCCAAATCTTGGTTGGTACCATGTATCTTGTGGTGTGACCTGGGGGATTTGTGGAACTGATGAATTGAGATTCAGATCTTGTGGTAGAGCAGGGGATGTAATATTGAAATATTTTAATAAATCAAACCATGATGGTGGCTTGATACCCTTCATGAGTAACGTGGAAAGGATTTTATCCCCACACTCATTGAGAAGACGATCATCCATTTACACATTAGTGGGGTTGCTAATATATTCATTGACTATGAGCTCGGGTTGGTTGACCATGCTTTCCTCTAAGGGAGATTGGGTATGGATTTTAGTGTTGGATTGGGATGATCTACTGTTGGTGGGTTGATCCTAAGGATGAGCACCTTGGGACTGTTGTTGTTCCATGAGTTTCTTTGCTTGTGATCGGGTAATGGGCATGAAAATGCAAAATGACTAAATGGCTAGGGTAACGCTATTCCCTAAGATGCACTTAAAGGATGTCCTAGATGATGACTAAAAGGATTGCTAAGATGATGGATTGATTGATTAGAGGATCGTTAGGATAATGATAGATTGATGATTGGATTCGATGATTGATTGGATAGGATGATCAGATTAACTCCGAACTATGTTCAGGAGTTGGATTAGATGATACAGGATGATATTGATTAGATCAAATGATAAAAATGGTGATTATGACACCAAATCTATCTCGAGATAGAAATAAATTGATTGGTCCATGAAGGATTATTGACTCAGGATGGATGACAATTCTAAGTAAGCATGGATGATAAGGATGAGGGTCAGTTAACCTAACCCGATTGGATAAAAATCCCCTAAAATGATATCTAAGGGACTCAGATTGACAAATTGATGATGGATATGCAATATAGGGATGTCCTAAGATGCACCTATGTGATTTGATTAAGGATTTTATGTCTTTTGAAAAATGCAAACGGACTAAAATGACGATTACGGGCAAATGGATGGTGATAATTTTTTTTTTTTTGTAGAATCAAACTCGAAAAAGATTGGCTTTCAATGGTCCAAAGGATTAACTCTCGATATTTTTGTATTTTACATGCATACGCCTCTGTGTGTGACAAGATTTCCCCTCTAAGTGACGGGATCACCTATTGGAAGGAGTACAGGATCACCTTTGTGTTGCGCAGGTTCGCCTATTTAGGTATTGGGATCGCCTATATCTTTGGATGCTAAAAAGAAATAGGTGGGCACAAGACACAATATCACCTATCTAAGGTTCAGGATCACCACTTTTTTGAGATGTACAAACACAAAAGGGAACACCTATTAGTGTAACAAATTTTCGTATTTCCTCAGATGTATGGACAAGGGATGAAAATGCCTATTGGTTGGATAGAACCACCTATGTCTTGGACTATATGGAAAATCATGGTACAGATGAGACAAGGGATCACCCCTACGAACAAAAGGTTTTCCTATTCTAAGGGATGTACAGACGAGGGGGACATGGAAGAGACACAGGATCGCCCCTGCAAACAACATGATCGCCTCTTTAGGGAATAGGCAAACAGGGATGACATAGACTGGACGCATAATCAGCTAAAAGGATGGAAGGATCGCCCATTCAGGGAATAGGTAGACATAGGGTTGTCTAACTAAGAGATCCACAAGAAAATTTACCGCTGACAAAGATGAATTCACCTAAAGGATGAATAGACTAGACTCAAGACACGGAATTGCCCCTTTCAGGGTAGGATCTCCTGTCCACAATATAGGTTCGCCCCTGTGAGGAGAAAAATCACCATTGAGGGTAGGGGAAGACTATGGAAAAGAACAAAAAACATGAAAAAAAAGAGAGCAGAGGGTTGTACTGTCTCAGACTAATGACAAGCACTGGTATAGCACAAGAAAGTGCTCCAAACAACACAAGCCTAATATTAGTGATAAGGGTTTGCTAACTCAATGTAGGCCCACCACCTTGAGGGGACACCCCAAGGTTAATACTCCATGATATTGGGGTGGTTCTCTGGATCACCCTTTCTCGCAAAGGTGGATAGCTAGAGATTCAGTGGCATAGGGTCATCAACAGATGCCATGAGCTCACCTTCACTCTCTCTCTCAGAGACTATTGTAGTCCACCACAAGGATTTCTATCTCAACCCAAGGGAGTATGTGGTGAGTAACTTCGGTGTATGGTGCACATCCCCTACACTACACCAAGTTGCGGCTAAACATGGGTCTCTATCTAGGATGAACAGGTTATCTCATGCATCCTTGACACATCAGGAGGGTGCACGAGGAACAACCATGAACACCAGCCCATCAAAAGCATGGATCAAAATCCCTATGGAAACTTGGACCAACCTTGCACGTCTTATCTAGGTATCACCCTAGCTTCGATGCTTCGCTAGACACAATGTGACTAGATTGGGGTACAACTTTGGCTCTCCCCCCTTTATATACCCCGCCGGTAACATGTGGTCGAGATCGTTCCGTGGGTGATGAAATCCCAGGTAGGTCTCACTAAGGGAAGAGAATACTAGATTTTTCTGCTGGTCCCCAGGCTTGCACGCAGTGCTAGGGGAGAGCATACATGCACTAGCACTCTCTGGGTAGATTGGACTGGATTGGAACAAGTTGCGATTTCTCGTCACCTAGGATCATCGAAAGGTGCAAGAGGAGTGGATACGTCAAAAAATCACTCCCAAACACAACAAACATATTAATTGACACAAAAATAGAACTACTCTAGGGGTATTTGACCAATTGTCCCGCAAAAAATACATTAGTAGTTTTCACCACCGATCTTCATCAAATGTGGGAGACAAGCTGCAAAAAATGTTAGTTAAATGCCACAATTACCGATGAACAAGTTAGATGATTAGTACCCAAAACCAAAATTGAATTAAAGCACAAATAGAAAACATTATCTTTCTATAATACCTTATATTCGCCCCTGCGCGGAGCAAATTCGCTTGTGATTATGATGGAGGATGGCCTGTCTTAGAGAAAGGCAAGATTAGATTTGTCTTTTAGATATAGGGTTGTTTGCGCTTATGCCTCTGTAACTAGAGGAAGTTCACCTTTCCTTCAAGAGGTTCACCCATTTTGATTGTTCTACACGTATTCACCTCTATAATTGGTGTTCTAGATGGTGAGATGCAAGTTTTCCCTTTTGTTGGAAGTGTGGGAGTGAGTTTTCCTGTTCTTGCTTCAGGTTTGCCTCTACGTCAAGCAAGTTTTCCCCTGCGTGTGAAACCTGAACTTGAAAAATTTGAAACAATCAATAGTAAAATAGACCAGTGACGTGGGTCCCACCAAGAGTTCCAAAAATGTGTGCAAGTGAATTCTAACCTAGGAATGCAAAACAACAATGGAAATGAAAGCTAGAAAATGCAAACAAAACACTCAAGATTGGCCTAGTTAAATCCAAACAAAGCATAAGGAAATGTTACCTTTACCTTGCTTGAATTGATGAGTTTGGTTGGCCCTTTTTTATGCTTGAATGTATGCTCCTTTCTTGGCAAAATGGATTGAAACCTAGCTCTAAATGATGGTAAGATGATAAGGAATGCAATGGTGGATATAGGTATTTGGATAAATGCAATATGATGGCTCTAATGGATGCAACAATGGAGGTATGGCTAAGTGTGTATGTGCTTGAATGTGGATAGTCAAAATGGGGGAAATTCCACTACTTTTAGGGGAAGTGCCTCTAAAGAAATGGATGGTTGAGATGCATCCATGGTGGAAGAGATCAAGGGCTAGGGTGAGTTGAGAACTCATAAGCCCTCACATGCTGACATGTGGCAGATGAGTTGGCCAAGGGGAGGTGAGGTGGAGATGATGTGGATGTACTATAAAGTACCTTGGGGATGGACAAGATCTCCTCATAAAGGAGGTCTTTGTCCACATGTACCTTGAGAGGACATGTGAGGAATTAAAAATTCCTCACAAATCCTCATGGGGATGGGAGAAAGAATAAAAAATTCCTTAAAATGCGTAGGATGAATAAGTGTGAATTTTAAATTCACATAGGGAAGATGATGCCTTCTCGAAAAGGAGAAAGCATTTAATGAAGGTTGACTAAGGACACATGCCATAAATGGCATGAAGATTAGGCTAGCCTAATTAAGTGATTAAGGTTGTCCAAATGCATGATTAGACGAGCTAATGACATATTAGAGGCCAGTGGGAGATTATGGAGGATGTGACCCTAATGATGATTAGGCGTGTGCACATCCTAATCAAAGATTAATTAGATTAATCTACATTAAAGAGGATTATGGAGGATGTGACATGAGGAGAGAGAAAAAGATGAATTAAAAAATTGATTTAGTTCACATAGGCTAATGACTAAATTAAATAAATTGGTCTATTTATTTAATTTAGAGATGAAGAGGGCAAGGTATTTAATTGATTAATTAAATACCATGAAGGAACATTAGACTAAGATGAAATATTAATCAAATAATAAATTATTTAATTAATATGGCTTAGGGATGCAGGATAGAAGAATGTAAGGGTGAATTTGACCATATGGGAGTGGTCAAATTCAGGTGTCTATAGTATATATACATATACATACACACACACACACAAAAACACACACACACACACACACACACACACACACACATATATATGTCACCTTAGTCCAGTCGATATTTCCATGCATATGGGTAATCTATCCATGGGCATGCATAGTTATGTCTACCTACGTATAATCATGTACGTATTCACTCATATGTATGAATTTACTATAGACATGTACATATATTCATTTTATGCATATATCTCATCGACATAACAATAAACACACAAGGAAGGAATTCTTCTTAACATCAAACCTTCATCACATACCTCATTACAAACAATCATAAAACAAGATCACAAATTAATATAAACATACACAACTAAACTAAAGATCACTTAACAGCTACCTGACTGGATGGACTCAACTAAGACCAAATAGGGTGTGAGTGTGTGAATGCTTAGTAAGAATAAATTAAAGGTTACCAAACTGAGTTTTTCTCCTGAGTGATACTTCCCCTCTCTTTTGGAGGTTTGAACCTATTCTTACATTCAACTTAGTTCACCATAACAATAGTTAGCCAAATAATTGCATTCATATGTATCTCATATATTTCATATACAAAATTGTCATAAAACATTAAATGGAATCAAAATTTCATTCATCATATTTCCATCAGAATTCATTTATATATAAAACACATTCACATTTATTAAAGCAATTTACCAAATAAGGTAATAGTAAATAGGTAATAATACACGGGGTGTAACAATTTTGATCTTTGTAGCTTTTAGTATATTTTCACTCAGCCCAATGTGAATGCATGGTAAAGACACTGGATGGAGTTCCTATGTGAATATGATTTTAAAGTAAATTATATTAGGGGTAAGGAGAAATTTTTTGTCAATGCTTTAAGTAGGCGATGACATGATTTTATGTCTTTTAGCTTGAGTTTGGACTTGAGATCTTAGATCCTCCAACAATTGCCACAAGATGAGTGGTTTTATGAGGTTCAATAGTAGGTTCACTCACAAAGGACCCTTAAGGGAAAGTACACATGATATATTCTTGAGATGAATGGTTTGTTGCATCATAGAGGATGTATATATATGCCTTCAATAAGGGATATTCATAATATGATTTTATTTGAGGCTCACATGGTGCCTTATGTTACTCATCCAAGGGTGAAGAGGATGGATGTAGATCTTCAATGATTCTATCATTGGTCAAGTATGCACCATGATATAGTAGATTTTTTAGCCAAATGTCTCAAGTATCAGAGGGTTAAGGTAGAGAACCAACATCTGATGAGTTAGCTATATCCCCATGAGATTCCAAAGTAAAAATAGGACACCATTTTCATGGATTTTATCATTGGGTCACTACTCCAAGTGGGAGGATTATCTTTACCTAGTGGAGTTTTCTTATGATAATAGTCATCACAATTTGTAGGAATGGCTCCCTATTAGGCATTGTATAGTAGACCTTGTAAGACACCTCTAAGTTCAGATTTCATTGAGGATAATTTTTCCATTGGTCTCGAGTTGGTGCAAGAAATGGGGTAGTAGGTGGTTTTGATTAGACAACAATTACAAAGAGGCATAAGATCGATAGAAAAAGTATGTTGATGCCAAGAGGACCAAACATAATTTCTCTATGGGTGATTGAGTTTTCCTAAGAGTGTGGCCTCATAAGATCCTTATCCATTATAGAAAGGATCTAAGTTAGCACCCCAACTTGTTGGACCTTTTGAGATCTTGGAGATTGTTGGCCTCGTAGCTTATCACTTAACACTACCACCTAGTATGTTGCACATTCACAATATTTTTAATATTTCATTGTTGATGCGGTATATTCATGATGTCTCTCATGTTTTGGATTGAGTTCCTTTTCGAGTGGAGGAGGGACGATAGTTGGCTTTGAAGCTAATCTGCATACTAGATCAATGAACATTAGAACTTCATAAGCATGAGTTGGACCTAGTGAAGGTTCAATGGGATAGATATGATGAAGTAGCTACCAAATGGGAGTATGCATCTCATATGAGGACTTCCAAGAGGAAGTCCAATCATAGGGTGGAAGATGTGAGACCCCACCTTTTGTGATTTTTGTTGACTCTATGTTTCCTTGATGATTGATGAGCCATAGGAATATCCAACTTTCTTGTTGTAGTTTCATGTTTTTATCTCATTTATGCTAAACTTCAAAAGAATTTACTAAACATTTTTCACATACTTTAAGTATTTCAAATAATTTGAAGATAATATATAGTATATTAATGAATGTGTGTGTGAAACTTGAATTTCTAGTATAATTTCATGATTAATTGTAGTTGCTAACAATGAAAAATTCCTTAAGAAATAAGACTATCCCCTATAGTGAGGAACCTACCAACCTATAGTAGAAGGATTTTCAACACTTAGCAGAAGAATGATAGTTCAACATAGCCATACGGGTCAGTCTACTAAAACATGTGCATATTCCCAGAATGAGATGCAGGTGATTATTTGACGTGAACATGGATGGCCATGTGTCACTCCATCTTTTCAATAAATTATGGAGGAAGAAGAATTTTGTTCCAACAAGGAATAATAATTATAATAAGGGTTTCCTTGTTGGGAATGTTTCCAAGTTACAAAGGATATCTTAAATGGTGGAGAGTCCTTATTAAACTTCTACACTCTTGCTCCAACTAGTTATTTTTTGTTATGATAAAAAATATAGTCCTCTTCCTATTATCATCAGAGAGTTAACATTTTCTTTTAGTTTTCTTTATATTTTTTGAATAAGTGGACTCTCACATGCCCTATATAAGAGGATACTATGTCGAGAAACCATATAGCTAGATCTTTGCATGAATTGGATTGAATTTGAGACTTCTTATGTTCTATTTAGAAATATGTGTATGATTGAATATAATAAACAATATATTTTGGTTTCATGTTTTCTTGAGTTAAGTAGTTGAAGAAGATATTGTGGGATCCAATAGCTCAAGAAAGGGCCACTAGAGGTATTGTAGAGAGTACGCTAGTTTAGATGATTAATTATATTATGCATTGTAGTTTCTAATTTATAGTTTCCAATTTACATTACATTGAATGCTATATTGTAATTTATGAATTGAGTCTGCAATTTACATTATGTTTAATACTATTGAGTGATTAGTTGAATTAGGACATGTTTCAGCATAAATAGTCATATATTATAGTCCATGAATGATAAGTACTTGTAGCAATTAACAATAACTAGAAAATGATTACCCGATTCTTTAAATAGAAGTTATTTTTGGTTAGAAGCTTTTAATGAATATATTCTTGTTCAATCACCTATACTCAATCGATATAGGAATTCTAGTATTATTGAATTCATGAATAGTGTTAACCTCATCTTAATTCTATGACTCTATGTTTGGTAATTCAATGAAGCCCCCTCTTGAACAATGAACTGCTTAGCTTATGGATTTGTAGGTTTGTTAAGCCACATGTATGATGATCTACATTAGTTAATTAGACATTAGGGGAAGCTCTATATTTTTTGGCATTGTTGCTAGGGATGGTGCTACGTTTAGAATTCCTATTTATGTTTTAATTTAATTTCATAACATTAATATATTAGTAATTTTTTAGCATTAGGACTAGTATAAAATCACAAATCAACCAAGAACTATTCACTAACAGTGTGCATGGACATCCATTTAAAGATCAAGGAACTATTTTATGTGGAGGTAGAGAGATTCTTTGGGAATATTTCTCCCCTCAACCCATGAAGAACCTATTAGGGGAATCAACGATATAGAACCACCCCTCACACTAGTACCTACTCCATTCTTAGGGGAGAATCCTATAAGGAATCTTCACACTATGGAAGAGGAAGTAGTATAAAATCCAATAGAACATGTTACATTTGAGTTTCCGATCACAAACCAAGAAATGGTTGTTTCTCTCAAGAATATACCCCCTCAACCTTACCAATTTTCTATGGGATACTCACCAAAGATCTAAAAAAAATCATGTTTGAATTTGATGTTCTGTATAGAAGTTATGACTAGACCACAAATGCTCAAAGATTAAAAATATTTCCTACCACATTGAAAGATGTTTCTTTATGATGGTTTATGGGGTTAGGAAGAAATGTAATACCCAATTGGGAGATAATGAAAGCCAAATTCTTGCAAAAATACTAGGACTATTGCAAAGGGACAAATAGAAAGGGATATGACACCTCCAAGATGTCAAAAAGGGAAGATGAAACACTTGAGGATTATTTGGAAATTTTTCAATTTTATCTAAAAAATCACACCAGAACAAGCTCTCTTCAAAGTCACTAAATCTAGTATTTTGCAAGGAGTAAATGAAGGTTGCACACATGCTTCAAAGTCACATGAAATTGCCCCATGTTGAACATAGGCTCTACATTCCAATGACACAATGGAAATGACCTCAAGGTTTGGGACCTTGCAAGATGAGGTCAAGTTCCCAGAGAAGGCTAGCTTCCTCTTCTAATCTAAGTGTAAATGTGTTGGACTAACCCAACACATGGAATCCTACCACTACCCTACTCTAATCAACTCACAAGGGAAAAGGGAGAGAATAAATACATGAAAGGGAAAGGGGAGGTGATACACCAAGATAGAAATAATTCTTCTTTTGGACTCAAAGGTCGTGCAATAAGGAAAAAGTGGGAAAAATGAATGGCAGAGGCTAACGAATGAATGATTATGGCTTCTTTATATTATAAAAAGAAATACATTATAGGATTATTTTTTACAAACTATTTGCAAAGAACTTTTTTTATTCTCAAGATCACTCTATGGCACAAGAGAAGAGCATACTAATGCTTGCAAGACTCAGGACTCACTAAGACTCCAATACTTTATTGAGAGATTGATAGATCGATTCCCAAATGAGTATCGGGGTGGCTTATGTATAGCCTTCAAATGACTCGGATATTCAATCATACCCCTTTCTTACCAATTCTAATAGGTATTATTCTAGAGAAAGCAAAGGAGGATTATCCTGCCAAGTGGCAAACATTGTGATTCCTTGCTTTATTACTTTAACTTTATTTATTTTATCTATATTATTAAAGTAGATGAGGAATATCTACCAAAATAATTTCCATAGACATTTTCTACCCCCACTTTTCATAATACAATATATTTTATTAAAGTAGACAAAATATGATGTACAAATATTTTTACTTGTGGAGATTTTTCATATCTTTTTGTACGATTATATCTTTCATACAAGGGTCCACCATGTCTTCACATGTAACTATTGTACAAATATTTCTAGAATATTCCACCACTAAAATCTTTGTCCATCTACCATATATTATTTTTTACCACTTTATTTTCCACCTTTCCCAATATTTATTTGCACACACTATAATATTTATTTCTTGGAAACTTTATTTTATGAGACTACTACTTTTTCTTATACTATTACTTTTCTTACATATAATAATTTACTTACAATATGATTCCACCACGCTTACTATGTTGTCAACCATGATCCCATTCTAGTATGTGCCAACAAAAAATATTTGGAATAAGATGGAGTCCTAGTATATTGAACACATTATCAAATTGTAGAGTATACTTGTATGAATAATAATGCTTGATTGTCTTCTAAGAAAATCGTCCAATGTCAGGATGATACCATTCTCCAAGAAGCCTTGTATTCTCATGCTTGATAATCCATTCTAGTTGGCTTGATAGGAAATGCATTATAAGATATATAATATCTAATAGAGTGTCTTGAATAGTAGAAGCCTTGTAGGGAATCATCTGGGACAATAAAACTTTACAAGGAATAAAAATAATAGCTAATTCATCAACAATGTGGAAACCAAAAGGGAAATTATTGATAAGATCCCTATATTTGAAAATGTGTGAGCTTCTTTGTATTGTCAAACTAGCTTCTTTAAAATAAACAACTATGAATTACTGAGAGAAGGAGATAGAAAATGGTATCCTTGGTTCCTAGAATAATTTATATATCTCCCCAACCATCATTCCTAAAAATAGGGTGAGAAATTTTATAGATAAAATATTCTAATATAATCCTTTGATAGGCTTCAGGAAGTTCCTCTATCTTGTGTATTACAGAAGATTGTGGATCTTCTGGAAGAAGATTTCCTTTCTCATCAAATCTTCCAATCATATACATAGAATTCTTTGCTTGGGGGAGACAATGGAATTTTATCTCTTTGTGGTTTCCTAAGATCACACCAAATTCAAAGAAAGAAAAAGACTTAAACTAACTTAAAAAATCCCAACCTAAGACAATATTAGTTTTCATATTTTTATGTTGCTAGAAAGAACACATAGATCTAAATTCTCTTAGATTACTAAGATATTATAATCACTCCAAGACTTTCAATAGAGATTTTTTATTGACACAAATACATTAAAGGAAAAAACATGATTTTTAGCCAAGCTGACAGTAGAACCTATATCTATAAGAGCGGTTAAATTTTTACTTAAACCGTCTAGCTTGATGTATATTATAGGTTTGACAAGGAAAGTCATGATTTCAAAAAAAAAATTAATATATGGAAGAATACAAAGGAAATATTGATAGAAACATAATAGACTTATCATTTAGTAAAGAAATAGAGGATCTCTAGTTTTCTGAGCATACATAGTAGGATGATCTTCTGACTAATTATTTTGAGAATTATTCTTTTTTGTTTTTAAAAAAATATTACTTGTGAAGAGTAGACAAGAGTAAATTCCCTTCCTTTTCATATATATATATTTTTATTTCTTTTTAATCTGTTACAGTACACAAACAATATCTACCACATTTTTGATAGCAATCTATTAGTTCTATAGACTCTGATTCTATAGAATTACTAACTTCTGTATCTTCTAAATTAGATCATGTAACTTGACTTTCTTGATTCAATGAGTTTTTGAAGAACTTCAATAAATGAATCAAGTTATTTATCATAACCAATTTTGGCATATGAGCTACATTCTCTGCAAGGATATGAACACATACTTCTTGAAAAATTCTACATCATAAAGATTATTTATCTTAGAGTATTTTGCACCAGAAAAGTCATAGAAACCTCAAAAATAATCCATTATTTAAACAATGAGTTGTGGACCAAGCTCTAGGATAAATTATAGGGGTTTAAAAAGAAAACAATACTCAATCCATAAAAGGAGAGTAAAAAGTTTCAATAGACAACAACCACAATAAGAACTAAAATAATATGATAAAAAGGGCTCAATCTCAACTCATAGGGAGAAACTTGACAATGATAAACACTTCATTAATACCAAAATATAACTTCTATCTTATTGATGACTTATATAAATCTCTGATGGCCAATCTATTATGCAAACAATAAAATTTTTGGCATGGCTCTTGTTAAGGTTATGATACCATTTGGACTCAAAGGTCACACAACTAGGTAGAAGTGGGAAAAAACAATGACAAAGGTTGATGACCAAATGTTTATGGCTTCTTTATATTACTCAAAGAAATACATTGCATGATTATAATATTTACAGACTATTTGCAAAGCACTTTTTTTATTCTCAAGGTTTCTCTATGGTGCAAGAGAAGAGCATATTACTGCTTGCAAGACTTGGGAATCACTAAGAATTTAAGACTCTATTGAGAGATTGATAGATTGATGCCCAATTATGTATGGGGGTGGCTTATTTATATATTTCAAATGACTTAGAGATTCGGTCATACCCACTTCTTACCTATTCTCATAGGTAATCTTCTAGAGAAATCAAAGTGAGTATTATCATGCAAAGTGGTAGATATTGTCAGTCCTTGCTTTATTGCATTAACTTTATTTATTTTATCTATATTATTAAAGTAGAGGAGGAACATCCACTAAAATAATTTTTGTAGACATTTTTTATCCCCACTTTTCATATTACAAGAGATTTTATGATAAGAGATAAAATATCTATACAATATTTACATGTAAAGACATGGCAGGCCCTTGTACAAAAGATATAATCTTGTACAAAAAGATATGAAAATCTCCACATGTAAAAATATTTGTACATCATATTTTGTCTACTATCATAAAATGTCTTGTAATATGAAAAGTCGGGATAGAAAATTCCTACCAAATTTTCTTAAAATGCATAGAGCATCAATGAAAATAATTGAAGGATTTACACAATTATCTATTTTACCAGATTCTAGGGGAAAATATCAAGGTTAGGGTTTAGAAAGATGTTGGAAGATAAAAAGCATTCACAACAACACCTGCAAACCTAGCTAACACAACATGAATGTATAGAAGATAACATAATAATATTTAGACATGAAGGTAAAAGGCATACACCACATATCTAAAAGAGAGAAGAATTATATTGAATAATCTTCATTAATGCAGAGGCATAAGCCAATTTTATAGTTGCAATATGCAATAATTTCAATGTTTTCCAAAGCAAACCATAGGGAAGAGCCCAAAAGAAAAACCCTTAAAATGGGTACAATGTTTTCCTTTATAGTTCAGGCATAACTTAGATGTTCTATCATTAAAACCTAACCTAATTAGGTTGAGCAACTAGGAGAAAAAATCTCATCAGATTAGATACAAATGTCTACCTCCTTTATTCTCAAACTAAAGGTTTTCCAAAAAAACCCTAATGTGTACACTGTGCTGATTTATTTATGACTTTGTAAGTGTAAAACAAAGATCACCATGAAATTTTCCATGAAATATAGTCATGAACAACCTTTAGGAAGAGATGGTGTATGCAACATGTGAAGAAGCATGGCTTTCATTTCTGCCATAATGTAGCATGGAAGAAATGCATTAAAAATTGTCTTTGTAGCTCAGAATATTTGATCTAGTAGTTGAGATGTTGTTGGAACAATTTCATAGACCTTCCTACAAATATGGCACTCCTAACTGTTGCCTAGTTTTAATTCGAGTTGTAGATCTATAGACAGGAGAAAAGAATCAACAAATTGCATGTCTTGACCAAGTTTGAATAATCATGAAAAGTTTTGACCAATCAGAAAGCATCAAATCATATCTGCCTTTACACGCCATCAAGTAGGCTAGGGAGAGCATCATTGAAAATTTGATGATGTCATCAAAGGACATCAATCACCCCACAATGCTTTCATGGCTTGAAAATGGACGCACCACGAGGAATTTGTAGACTCATGGAAATAATGAGAGCATGCCATGTGTTTCCTTTCTATGCTTTTGTGACTTGAAACTTGGTGCCCTTCAAATAACTTGTAGGCTAGCGGAACCTACCAAATGTTTCCATATGGCGACCTTCCATGCTTTAGCACTTTAATTTTGTCTCTAGTGAAATTTCTCCCATGAACATGTGGAGCCATTGAAAAGATGAAAAATTTCACCCCTTCTACAATTCCACCCCTTCAAATTTCTTCAATAAAATATTGTTTGTGAAAAATCAAAAACCAAACAAATGCAAAGGGACAAAGGATGGTGGGAGCGAGGAAAAAAATCAGACTTATACTTTTGGACCAAAAGTCCAAAAATAAAAAAGGAGTTTGAAGTTTCAAAGAAGGAAGAAGTCAAGCTCAAGAAAATAAAATGGACTTGGATATTTGGACAAAAGTCCAAAATTACAAAAAGGGTTTTAAATCCCAAAGAGGAAAGAATCTGGTTCAAAAATAGAAAGAAAACTTTGAACAGTTGGACAAAAATTCTAAAAGTCTAAATGGAATCCAAAAGTTTGAAAAGAACCAAAGAAGAAATAGAGACAAAATTTGGGAAAGGACTTGGGCATTTGGACCTAAGTCTAAATGTTCGATCGAGATTTGAAGTTTTGATAGAGACAAGAAAGAATGGAAGTGGGGTTGAAAAAGGGATGCAAAAAAATTGAAAAAAGGTGCAAATTTTTTATTGGGTCCCGAAAGTTCAATGGGAGTGAAGAAGATAAGGGAAAGCGAGAACTTGGGAAGGAAATGGACTTTTGGACTTGATCCAAAAAAATTTTGGAACCCAAAGTTCCAAAAGAACAAGATCGGAGAAAGGAAAGCAAAAGAAAGGAAGTTGAGAAACTAGAATGGATTTGGAACTTGGTCTAATAGTATATTTGGGGCCTGAAGTTCCGAAAGGCTCAATAGAGAGAAAGAAGAAGGGAAATCAAGAATCGAGAATGGACTTAGACTTCGGTACAATAGTTCATTTGAGGCTCAATATCCCAAAAGGATTGAAGGAAGAAAAGGAGGAATTGGGGAAGGGTGATGGACTTGGACCTTGGTCCAAATGTCTATTTAGGGCTCAATACCGCAAAAGGATCTGGGAGAGAAAAGGAAGATGAAAGAGATAGCCATCTTTTGGACACTTTCGCAAAATGGGTTTTTTAGTGCAGATTGAAAAGGGGGTAATGCAACTACCAAAGGCCTTCTTCATCATGATAAACCATTTGGAATCTCTCAAATCAGTTTATTGATGGGTCATGCAAGAAAAAAGGGGTGGCATGAAGTGTGAATATTACCTTTTCAGGAAATCTGTGAGGTATGTATAAATTATTTAAGGTCATTTGTGAAGAAGACTAGGGTTGATAGAACATTCTCTTCCAATAAAACATCCACTAGAGTCTCTAGGGTGGAACTCAATAACCTTATGTCCAACATGAAGGACATAATCAGCCACCTAGCTACCCAATTGGATACCTTGCACATCAAAAAGAAGCAACAAGAAGTGGAGGAAGATCTTATTGAATATTATCCACATTACTGCTAGAGGAAGGTTAACTATAAATTCAAGAAGCATGCCAACATTTTGAGAAGAGAGAACTAAATTTTTTTCTCTAGAGATGAGGAATGCCAAGTACTCTATATTGCCCAATGAAATTCATGGCAACAAAGACAAGGTATTCCTCAAGATCCTTTATCTTATAGTATGTCCTTTCTTCAAGGTAATACAAACATCTCCAATTAGAATAATCCACCCTAGAATAATATACAAAATCAATCATGACCAATAACCTAATCAACTAGTTATGCTCCAAAATAGGGGATATATCTACCATAACCATACCAAGCCTCAAACTACAATTCTCAGTGGAAACCCCCACAAAACGAATGGCCACCATAGTGGCATGGGAACAAACAATGGAAAAAAAATGTTAGTTACACATGGCCACAATAATATTTGCAACCACAACAACCCACTATAATGTAAACCCGACCATTATAGCCCCAATGCAACCTAGAGCACCTCAATTGTTGGCTCAACCTACACCTAACCCTAATAAAAATCTTGTTCACTAGGCTTATACTAATGACACCATCCAATAACCAACCTACAGGGTTGAGGTAAGTGGTGTTCGCCTTCTTTGAGGAAGGATGCTTGTTAGGCCATCATCTCCTCACATCATATATATTACAAATGAGGAGCCAACAATGGGGACCTTTGATAATACAATAAAGCATCCTAAACAAGGTAAGAGTTGTCGAGACATCATAAGTCTAGAACTACCATTTCAGAGAGATTAAAACCACAGGAATCTCATATTGAACTTAAATCTAATTTTTTGGACCAACTTAGGAATGTTTGTATAAATATACCCCTAATTTAATCCATTAAATAAGTACCTATATATACAAAAACTGTGAGATAATTATGTTTTAAAAAGCTAGGTAGAAAGAGGAAAGACACCCAAACTATTCATATATTAAGACAACTTGCTGACACCATGTTAGCCAGTATAGTTGTCCCAAAAATACTCTGATTGACCTAGGGGCATCTGTCAATGTTATGAAAATGGAAACTATGCAAAAACTTCAATTGATGGATCTTTGACCCACAACTACTATTTTATAACTAGCAGATAGCTCAACTATCAAACTAGAGGGTATTATAGAGGATTTTTTCATAAAATTGGATTCATGAGAATATCCACTAGACTTTATGGTTTTACAACCTAAATAAAACCTTACAGGATACACCTTAATCTTAGGAAGATCATGGTTAGCCATTGCAAATGCATTCATTGGTTCTAGGTCTAGTAACATGATAATTTCCAATGGGAATGTGACTAAAAATTTGGTCCTTTACCCACCTACACAATCACATATATACTTAGAACAAATTGTATGGATTTACCTTGAAGAAGATGACTATTACTCTTTACAAGCACTCATAACCATAGAGCATAGCCCAATGATTGAAATTCAAGATGAAGATGAAGTCCTTGCTCAAATTATGCATAACTCTTATGGTAGAGACACACAAAACACTATTTTTTGGCATGCTTACATTTCCCCTTACACAATATCATACCTACAAATACCTTTGAGTCCACTTCTCAACTATTTCATATACTACTTCTACATATTTTCAACCTCAATCTTTAAAGAATAGATGTTTCTTATGTTATGACTTTTGCCATAATCATTGAAATCACACAATGCAAAACACTAAATGTCAATAATCAATTGATAGTCTCCCAAAAATATATACTACCCAAAATTCTATAAGAACACACAACAAAATTTGCATGGGACTACCATGATATGAAAGGCATAGATCCTAGCCTATGCATGCACATAATTTATATTAATGAAGGATACAAACCTATTAGGAAACCACAAATGAGAATGAACCTAGTTGTGTGTGACATGGTCAAAATAGAGTTACAAAAATTGGTGGATGTAGGGTTCATTTATCTCATATCAAACATTCAATGGGTTTCCCCATTGGTGATTGTGCCAAAGAAGAGAGGTAAATGGAGGGTATGTCTATATTATTGGGAGCTAAATGCAACAACAAGAAAATATCACTTTCCTCATGTCCTTTTATTGATCAAGTGTTGGATTCACTAGCAGGTAAGAAATACTTCTCTTTCCTAGATGGGTTCAATTGGTATAAACAGATAAAGATAGCTCTAGAAGACCAAGACAAGACCATTTTTTACCTTCCCATGGGGTACACATTATTATTTAGTTTTACCATTTGGATTGTGTAATGAACCTATAATATTTTAGAGATTATTCTTAAGCATATTCTCGAATTTTTTACACGATTCCATGGAAGTTTATATGGATGATTTTAGCACTTATGAAAAATATTATGAGGAAGCATAAAATAATTTGGAAAAATTCCTTCAAAGGTGTAAGGATCATGACCACTCTTTAAGTCATGAAAAATACTTCATGATGATGACTAAAGGAGTGGTCTTGGGGCACTATGTGTAGGGGAATTCAGGTAGATCTAAATAAATTTGAGGTAATTTCCACTCTACCTATTCCCCAAAAGAAAAAGGATGTAATAAGTTTCCTTGTCCATGCAGAATATGTTGAATGAACACGATAACTAAGAGGGGGGTGAATCAGTTGTACCAAGTTAAAACATTAAAACCCTCAATAGTAATCAGATCCACATGCATTCATTAAACCCTTAATTTGTTATAATGTTTGAGCATGAAAATTAGATAACATAAACTGAAACAATCAACACCATACACAAGAGAACACCAGATTTGCGTGGAAAACCCTAGAAGGGAAAAACCATGGTGACAATTAACTCACAATATAAGTAATTACAAAATTGGTACATAGAGACTCACAGCCAGAATAGGATGCACTATCCAAAAAGGCTCATAGCCCAAGCTCACTATTAGAATAGAAAGAAGAAAGAAGATAGAATGTTACACAAATAACATTATCTCAATGCAATAGAAAATCCACCACAACAACTTCAACACCACTTACAATGTTCCGGAGATCAAGATACCCCAGCTCACTACATTTAGCAATCTTGTATTATGGCTCACACTGCATTTCACACTTCTACACTCAATTTCGCATCAACACACTTCACTCTATTCCACACTCCCTCTTGCATCAATTCATCTTTCATTTATACCATCCGCAACTTGAAAAAAATCTTCAAGTTGGTTGCACTCACCTTACTTCTTACAAAATTAAAGTAGATCAGCACTAAACATTCTCGCGGTGGATAGGAATGAAAGTGGACAAAAAAAAAACTTAATAGGAACCCAAATCAACTCTCGCATGCCATGCTACACTTTCATAAATGCTTGAACATCTTCAAATGTAGTGTAAACACCAGGTCAGATGTTACCCATGCAAACACCATTCAAATTTGAATTACATGCTTCCTTATATCTAAAGATGAATTGAAAACCACCTACCATGCTTCATCACAATCTATAATATTCCTCTATCAACTTGAAATCCATCAAAATCCTTCACAACAATTTGCACCTTCAAAATGTACACAACTTGTACATTCAGACTACACTGCCAGACATTGCAATGCTAAATCCAACTTCCAGAGCACCAAGTCGCAAATAATTTTGACATAGGCAAGAGATCAACACCATCAAAATATCTTCAGAATCATGAGACATGAAGAATAATTGCAGAGAAATGTGGAGCAAATGCATTTCTCCCAGACACCTCTATAAGCAACACTGCAAAATCGGTTCACACACTAGTGAAAATAACTTCCTCTGACCATCAATCTAGAAGCAAAAATTCTAGATAAAGAAACTTTCAACACCTCTAACCAACATATCCAAACCATACAAGCAAATATTCAACCCAGAATAAATGCAAAGAAAAAATAGAACACCTCTACAAACCAAAATACCTCTGCAACACCCTATTTCCTTATTTTACCAATTTTCTCAATATCCATGACATCTAACCATAAATAGAAGCAACAATCTCTTCTCAACCACTGCACAAATGTCACTAATGACAACATAAGCTTGTTTACATCAATGAAAACACCTTCATACTTGCAACAATATCCCCCTTTTTCATTGATGACAACACAAGATGTGAAAAACCATCAAAGACAACATACAACTCTAAACATACTTATTTCCTTCTCTCTTTTCTCCCCATTGCACAAATCATTACACTCCCCCCCCTTTGATGCTTGTACAACTAGCTCATTACTCTCTCTCCCCCTTCAATACTTGTCTCATTCACATGTCTCATTCTCCCACTATATAAACAAACTTTTTCACATGAATTCTCTCTCTCCCCCTTTGACATCAATGGCAAAGGATATAATATTTTGCATTGTTCTCCCCCTTTCACATAGAATCAAGATACACACAAATATTTTGAATACTCCCCCTTAGGAGTACACACTAATCAACTCAGCAACCTCTGCATAATGACAACATATATTTCATACTACAACAATGTCACTACCTACTCCCTTTGAGAGGTAGCCACCAACATTAGCCTAGACAAGGAATGAATCCATAGATCCACTAGACTGATGCATCTCCATATGTATCTAGTTCAAAGGAGGAGAAATAACCCCCAACATCTCCTGAATATACTCAAAAGTATCCTTAGGAAGAGCCTTAGTAAATATGCTAGCAATATGATCCTCTGTAGGTACATATATTCAAGCTTTACTTCATTCTCCACAAACTTCTCTCTCAAAAAGTGATATCTGATTGATATGTGCTTTGTTCTTGAATGCATCACTAAATTCTTTGAAATATTGATTGCACTTATATTATCAAAAAAAATAGAAATAGGCTCATCATACACCACTCTGATATCCTTCAATATTTGTCTCATCCACAATACTTGTGTGTAGCAAGATGTTGTTGCAATATAATCAGCCTCTGCAATAGATAAAGAAACAAAATCTTGTTTCTTACTTATCTATGATACCAATCTACATCCAAGGAAGAATGCACCGCCACTTGTACTTTTCCTATCATCCACACAGCCATCCCAATCTACATCTGTGTAAGCACTCAATGTGAAATTAGTATCCTTAGGATACCACAAGCCATAATCTGGAGTTCCCTTCAAATACCTGAATATCCTCTTTACTACTACAACATGTGTCTTTTTAGGTTCTTGTTTAAATATAGCCACAAGACAAATTACATGCATGATATACAGACTAGTAGCAATTAGATATAGCAGTCCACCAATCATAGATCTATAATTTCTCTAATCGGCTTTAGGGGATTCATCATCCTTACTGAGTTTGCAACTAGCAACCACAGCAGTACATACCGGTTTGGGGTCTTCCATTACAAACTTCTTCAACATCTCTTTAACATATTTTGATTGTGAAATGAATATGCCTTTCTCTATTTGATTGATTTGTAGCCCAAGGAATAAATACATCTCCTTAAACATAGACATCTCAAACTCTTTATGCATATCTTATGCAAACTTCATGCACATAGCTTTATTGCCTCCAAAAATTATGTCACAATACACAATTATTATCAAGATTTGGTCT
Source organism: Sequoia sempervirens (assembly GCA_007258455.2). Lineage (NCBI taxonomy): Eukaryota > Viridiplantae > Streptophyta > Pinopsida > Cupressales > Cupressaceae > Sequoia > Sequoia sempervirens. Next base: position 141,151,872 of record VDFB02000015.1, read on the forward strand.
TCCTCAACTTTAAAGTAGAGATTACTATCTACGGTACCCTTATTGAATCCTTGTTGTATCAAATATCTATCCAACCTTGCATACCAAGCTCTGGGAGCTTGCTTCAATCCATACAATGCCTTCTTCAATCTGTAGACCATATTAGGTTTATTTGACAACTAAAATCCTTTCAATTGTTCCATGCAAATTTATTCTTCCAATTCTTCATTCAAGAAAGTAGGATTCACATCCATCTGATATACTTTAAAATCCTTGTATTGAAAATGCCAAAAATATCCTAGTTGCTTCCATTCTATCCATTGGGGAAAATGTCTCCTCAAAATATATTCCTTCAACTTGTGCATAGGCCTTACACACAAGCCTTGACTTGTTTCTTACCACTTCATTCTCATTCAACTTGTTTCTAAATAACCACTTAGTTCTAATAATGTTTTTGTTTTCAGGTACAGGAACCAGTTCCCAAGTCTGATTCTTCTCAATCTACAGGAGTTCTTCCATTTCCTTCATCCAACGTTCATCTTTGCATTCCTCAATCACTCTCTCAAGTTGAAATTTAGAAAGTAAGCATAGAATTACCTCTGCTTCACCAACTCTTTTTCTTATCAATACACCTTTACTTTTGTTACCGATAATCTATTCTTCAAAATGATTTCTTTGTACATAATTAGGGGTTTTAGTGGTCTTTTATGAGACTTCTTCCTCTTCATTATGTACTTCTTTTTCCTTAGCTTCTTCTTCTTCTTCTCCGCAAGAAAATTCATCTTACTCATATTCATCTATTACCACTAAATTCCTCATATCTTCATCAACCTTGACACTTGCACTTTCAACAATCCTTCTCAACATTTTGTTGTAGCATATGTAAGTTTTTCTTTTAGTAGAATATCCAAGGAATATACCTTCATCATACCTTACATCAAACTTTCCTAAGTTTTCATCATCTCTTCTGATATAGAATTTTCTTTCAAAAACTAAATTTTATCTTCATATCCATCTCATTTTCAACCATAACTTTGAATGCTTTGAATCTATCACTCTTGTAGAACCACAAATTTTTGTGTGTAACAATTCTAGCAATCTGGTAGAAGATTATTCCTTTCCTTTGAATCTACTTCTAGTTTGTTTTCCAAATTGACAATCTCTGAAAAATAACTTTGATAGGCTTTGTAATCCTTGGAAAATATCTCACTGCTTGAACTGATTTGATTCTAACCAAGTTATCAAAATTGATGTGACACATTCTTTTATTCCATAGCTAGCTATCATTAATCTGAGTCATAAAATAGTGACCATCAACACCCTTGAGCTGATAGATATTTCCATTTGTTCTCTTTCTAGCACTAATCACAGTTTCAAACCCTTTTCTAATCTCACATCCCTCATCCTGAAGCATAAGATTGTATCCTTTGCTACACATTTTTCCAAAACTCAAGAGGTTATGCCTTAATCCTTTAACATAGTAAAAGCATAAACTTTGTCATTTATTCCACCAAAATAGAGCATGAAGAAAATACATAGAAACCAAAACGTGTTCATATTTTTTTTGCACAATAGAGCTCGAAACGAGTTTTCATTCACAGATAATGAGAGAATAACATTTGTTTGCACAGTTAGAGGCTTACCCAACTCGACCTCGATATGTTTTACAAAGTAGTTGTAGGAAAGAAACTCCATCAAGCTCTAGATGCATGAAATCCATGGCGGCACCCTCAATGGGCAGTGTGAAGTTTCCAGAAGGATGAAAATGCAAAGTGAATAGTCATGGTTTTGTGATTAGGGTTTTGTTTTTCCCTAAAGTGGTCGACTATTGTTAGAGTAATAAGTTATTATGCTTAATTAATTATATCATATTGATTAATTAATTAAGTCACTTATTCCTCTTTGTTACTTAAGCTAAACTTAGGCACATTAATAATTAATTAATTATTAATTATTAAGTGTGCACACTAGGGTTTCATTTAGGGTTTCCATTTTAGGGTTTCTTGATCTCCTTCATAAGGATTCATCTCTTTTGTAATCATTGATTCTCTTAATGCATTTTTACACTTTGAGGTTTACAGAACATCTTTTTGGTTCTTCATATATTTTTCATGTGACAGGTATCCATCTTGCATGTAGGTGATCTTGGTTTTCTAACATGGTATCAGAGCTCTAGACCTACAGCTGCTTGTTCATGATCTAAAGATATGGCCTTTCAGTGAGTTTCAAGTGCAAGGGTTTCCACAGGCATCTTTTCTGCAAGATCTGGGGGTACCTATTTTTTTAGGACACTATGGGCTCAAACAGACATCGCCATTGCGTTCGCAGCGTCCCAAAACCCTAGAAACGCCTGTCAAATCGTCCATTTTGGTGCAGTTGATCCGGGAGGCAAAAAAAAATTGTTTAGGGGGTTATACGGCCTCCCCAACACATGTTACGAGGCTCGAAAATCGAAAAAAAAATTCAAAAACCACATTTTTTTGAAATCCAGGCCGCCGCTGCCAGTTCTAAACACACCCGCCGCCCGGCGCCACCAGGCGGCCACCGCTCCACCGCCATCGCCGGAATCCTCGCCAGCTCTGCCATCCTGTAGCCGCCGCCACCAGTGCTCCGTGCCAGCGCCGCCGCCCTGTAGCGGCCTCCACTCCTCTGCACAAGCCCCCGTGAGCCCCTATGCTTAGTCAGTGCCGGTCACATGGGGGACAGGGCGCTATGCGCCCAGCCCCCAGTAGTCCTATGGAGGACCAGGGGATCCGCCCCCGCACCAGTCCGCCAGCCCCTGGTCGCGCACAGGACCAGGGGCCCAAATTTTTTTCCTTTGCAGGGGGGCTGATTTTTTGTGATGACGGCCAGATGGCTGTCAATTTTATGCTCGTGAATCGATGACGTTAGCGACCGTACGACCACTCTTTGCCCCCTCCTAGTCCAGTTTTCCCTAAAGGAGCAGTTTTTTTGTTTTTGGCATAACTTGGGCATACGGTATCGAAATCGGGAAAACGAGATATCGCGGGAAAGCTGGTTCCAAGAACTTTCATTTGGTGTAGTTTATTTTATATATTTTTTCTGTTTTATTGCATTTATTTCTGTTTGAAGTCAGATGTACTTTTTATGCTTCCGAGCTCATAACTTTTTTCCACGATGTCTAATTTTTGCCTCGTTTGCAGCGTTGGAAAGGTATTAAGGAGCTCTATGTTGCTGTCTATGCAATTTTTCTATATCTGTCCCAGGTTGATCACTTAGTCCAGATTTGGCCCGATGGGTTGTTTAGAGATTACTTGGATATTTTGGCAGTTGGGAGGGTGCATCTTGCATCTTTGCACTTCGTTTTCAGTAATACATCATTCAATAATTGCTTGCTACTTCATAGATTCCAGGGTTGTTCCCGTTTGGAGTTTTCGAGTGTTATGTGGCATCGGGTCTACTGTTGCTTTATCATGATTCCTTGAGTCAATCAGTGACTCTTATCCGGTTTCAGTAGCAAACAAAAGAATCTTTCCTTGCTTGCCAGTATCAAGTTCCAGTGTTACTCTACAGAGTTCTTCCAGTACTTCTTTGCAACATGTCATCTCATTGTAGGGGGGCTTTGTCCCACTGGGTTTTTCCTTCTCTACTCCATTCTTGCATTTGTAAATGGGTACCTGATCAGGCCTAGTTGTCGGGACCCATCTTTGCTTTCATGCATCTTATTCTAGTGTTTTAGCTTCTTCCTAAGTTCATATTAAGGGGGGGTGTTAGAGTAATAAGTTATTATGCTTAATTAATTATATCATATTGATTAATTAATTAAGTCACTTATTCCTCTTTGTTACTTAAGCTAAACTTAGGCACATTAATAATTAATTAATTATTAATTATTAAGTGTGCACACTAGGGTTTCATTTAGGGTTTCCCTTTTAGGGTTTCTTGATCTCCTTCATAAGGATTGATCTCTTTTGTAATCATTGATTCTCTTAATGCATTTTTACACTTTGAGGTTTACATAACATCTTTTTGGTTCTTCATATCTTTTGCATGTGACAGGTATCCATCTTGCATGCAGGTGATCTTGGTTTTCTAACAACTATCACTTAGGAATTTTTCCCTTTATTGTAAAACATTTTATTCATAACTAATATCCCTTGTACAAATTTTAAGTGCTTTATGCCTTCCTTGCATACTTTACAAGGTTTAATTAAATGTCCCTTTTATATATGCAACCAAAGCATGGTCGAATTGAGGTGTCTTTATTTTTTACAAAAAAGTTAAAATGTAAAAAATTATTTAAGTGATGATTGATAAATCACTTTAAATAATGTTATAATTGCAAAATAAAGATAATGAAGCATGTGTTTTTAAGATTGAGTTAAAAGGGAGGGAAGTGGTTTGAGATTTATGTGCAAGTGTCAAGCAATAATAGAAGTTGAAGAAGTTGACAAACAAGTACAGAGAATATAGGAGTGGTTTTGAATCACTTTTGAAGGTCTTGGAAAGCATCTAGGAGAGATTTTAGATGTCTTCATGGTAGGAAAGGTCAAGGCTTGACCTTTTCTTCATTCTAGAGCCTTTTCGGGGTGTTTTAAGTGGCTAAAAAAAGGCTTTTTTGTTGTACACGACCAAGGGAGGTTGAAGTTTCTATCTTTTTGCAACTACTTGGAAAAGCATAAAGTAACTTCAAACATCATTTTTGAGTTTTTTTTTTTCTTCTTCCAACATGTATTGTAACTCATTTTGGAGTTCTTTCAGCAAGAGATGACATTGTAACTCTTTTACAAGAATGTATAGCAGTATTACACCTTTTTCAGATCAATAAAGTTAAGAAAATTTTCCTTCTCAGATTCTATTTCATTGTGTGTGTTTTAATGATTGATGCAATTTCATGTGAAGTATCTCATCCTTGTTATTTTGTCTCATTAGTAGCACCTTTATGCAGAAGAAATATGTATGTTTGCAGGTTATAAGTTATGTTGGAATGCAAGTAGTTCAAGTTGTGAAGAGTGTATGTCTTCCTTATAGGATTGTGAGTGTTATAATCTTCTTATGAAACATTGATGCAAAATCATATGAACCTTAGAGTCATGTATGTTAAAGCTTTATTGTTGATTAAACTATGTGTAAAAGCAATTGTACAAGTTTTAGATTGACATTTTGGTGCATCACCTTAGGATTTAGTTCATTTTCATGTTTTCCCCTTACCCTTTCTTGTCCAAAAAAAATAGTTTAGTTAATTTTAGGTGAGTACCATCAGATTCAGCTTACTCTAGAGGTTAGCTTCCAAAATTTGGGCCCACAATCAGGGAAGCTTTCTAATGTTTCACCAGTAGGCTGAGTTTACTTAGCAAGGGTGCACTATTAGGAGAAAATAGTTTTTGTGGGACTGATTGGACTATCATAGTCCATAAGTTCTCTTTTCATTGCTGATATTTGGTGTGTGTATCAACAATATCAGCCTTTGGAGGCATATTTCACGCACTTGGTGACTCTAAAAGTGAAGAACCAACTGGTTTTAGCAGTACAAGTCCTCCAATGATATCAAGAATTAGTTCTTGGTGATCTTCATGCTCATTTCCTTTGTTGGAAGTTATCAAATCTCATGGTGTTTCATCTGGTATGTGCATTTATTTCTTAATCAGATCTATTTTTTCTTGTTTTAAAGGAATTTTCTATGAACTTCTAGCTCATTCGGATGCCTTAATATATCAAGTTATCATGGAGGATATGTTCCTTCTCCTATTATATGTCAAAACATTATTTGTAAGCCCTTGTATTATCCATATCAGATTGAGAATGTTGTTGGTTTCATCCTAGATAACCCTATAACAGTAGGATGTCCACACTCTTATCATGCTTTCCACCCTCCCAGCCCTGCTCAACCTTCCTAGCAACCTATCCATGCCTATAATCATTTGCAATAAGATCATTTTTCTCATAACCAACATGAATACTCTCTGAATCATCCTCAAGATGCTAACAACATGAGTATTAGGGAGATAGTATTATACTTGCAAACAAAATTAGAGGGTATCACAAAAGAGCAGGAGTTTAATATGCAACAAGAAGATCTTGCTCATCAAGCTCATATTCATCAATAGGAGGTGGAGGCACAAAGGTATGAATTAGAGATTCTTTCTAGACAGGTTGTAACCAAAGAAGAGAAAATAAACCACCTGCTTTCACAAGTCCAAAGGTATGAAACCGAATTGACTACTTGCATTTCTAGTTTTAAATCGACTCCTCCTAGAACTATGATTCAACCTATGAAAGAGGAAGCTTTCAAGTTTAAACTCTCAAGTTTCATACAAGGTAAACTTCTTGAATCCTTTGAAAAAGCTTCTATTTCCAAAGTTCCAAGTTTTAGAGCTCCTTCTCCATTACTAGATTCTAGACATGTGCAAATTCAGCCCCCTATCTCCCATTTGCAGCCCTTTCAAATCCCCTTACCAACTGAATCTAGCATGGACAACTATAATGAAATTTCTAAGTTGGAAGAGCATGTGTTAACAATCCCAAGCTTCAAGCAAATCACTTATTCTCTTCCTCAAGAGTTACCAAAGCCTCCTATACTAGCCAATCCTCTATCAACACTCCCCAAATCTTTTGAGGAGTTTCCTGATCATTCCAAACAAGAGGGGGTTGAGCTAGTAGTGGAAAAATAGTTCTTGTTTTGAATTCAAGACTCAAGACTGATTGAGGATATTCCTCAAGTGCAAGGAACTTGTGAGGTCAATTATGAGGAAGGAAAATAAATATCTATTGTTTATGAGCCTATGAATGGTGTGAATAATAAAAAATAAAAACTTTTGCAAGTAGAAGTTGAGGTTGATCAGTTGGAATAGCAAGGTGCAAGGAAAATGGATGGGGATCAGAAGGAAGAGTTAATCTTCTCATTTGATGAGCTTCCTTGTTTTGTTAACAAGGATGAATATTCGAAGCAACAAGAAGATGTTGGAGATCTTGGTGAGTTGTTGGTGTATGATGACAAAGGTGAGTTTGAAATCTTAACTCATGAAGAAGAAAGCATAGGCAACACTATTCAGGGAGATATAGATATTGATGTGCATGAAGTTTCCCATCAAGTTGAACAAGTCCATAAATGAGATTTCTTGCTCCATGAAGAGGATGATTTTTTATGTTTTATCAAAGCTTGAAGAGAGTTGCATTCAGCCTAAAATCACTCCTCATATTCAAAGAAGCAAAGAAGATATTGAAGAAGACATTTTTTGGGATGAGTTAGAAGTTTTTTGTTCAAGTTTGTACATCAATCCAACACCTCCTGAAGAGGATATTTATAAGGAACAACAAGGAAAAGAAGGTGAGAAATCCATGATACAAGGTGAGCCATAAGATTCAGGTATTTTCAATCTACAAGGAAATTAGATAGTTGTCCAAAAGCAATAGGTTAGCAAAGGCAGTTCAACCTTTTTCATATCAATGGGATGCCCTATTAGACACCTAGATTGGCTAGAGATGAACAAAGAGAAGCCACCTCATGCGATAATTGATCCTGAGCATCAAGAATTTCATCAAGACAAGGACAATCAATCCACTTGAAGGCCACTAGTTTTCCAACAAAATTAGGTGGGTAAGTGCTTTTGTTTTCAATTTTGGAGAAGTGTTGCAATAGTTAAAGGTTTATTACACCTTTTTCCATCTCTTTTGGTTGGCTCACAAGCATGAAAATAATCCCAAGATGTTAAGGAAGGGTAGCTACTTTCATGAACCACTCAATGGTTTTGTTTAGGTAGTCTCTTTCATGGTTAGTTTTAGTTAGTTTAGGACGTTTTTAGGTATCGTTCCTTCAAGTGTTGTTTGCACAATTAGTTAGTTTGTTCTGCATTTTTTGGTAGGTGGAATAAAGTTTGAAGGTGTTATGCACTGTTTTGCATGAGTTATAGTAGTATGCAAGACTATTTCTTAAGTCCTGTCAAGTTCCTTTTGACTTTGTGCCCAATGGATAAGTTTAGGAAACTAGTCTAAGATGCTTAGCAGGCTAGCATTTAGAAGATGATGCCAAAAATGTTACCTAATTTTTCTTTCAACTCAATCAGGTAAAGTTGGAACATAATTTGCAACTAAAGATAAAAGGTACACATCAAGACAAGGACAATCAATCCATTTATCCACTTGAAGGCAACTAGTTTTCCAACAAAATTAGGTGGGTAAGTGCTTTTGTTTTCAATTTTGGAGAAGTGTTGCAATAGTTAAAGGTTTATTACACCTTTTTCCATCTCTTTTGGTTGGCTCACAAGCATGAAAATCATCCCAAGATGTTAAGGAAGGGCAGCTACTTTCATGAACCACTCAATGGTTTTATTTAGGTAGCCTCTTTCATGGTTAGTTTTAGTTAGTTTAGGACGTTTTTAGGTATCATTCCTTCAAGTGTTGTTTGCACAATTAGTCAGTTTGTTCTGCATTTTTTGGTAGGTGGAATAAAATTTGAAGGTGTTATGCACTATTTTGCATGAGTTATAGCAGTATGTAAGACTATTTCTTAAGTCTTTTCAAGTTCCTTTTGACTTTGTGCCCAATGGATAAGTTCAGGAAACTAGTCTAAGATTCTTAGCAGGCAAGCATTTAGAAGATGATGCCAAAAATGTTACCTAATTTTTCTTTCAACTCAATCAGGTAAAGTTGGAACATCATTTGCAACTAAAGATAAAAGGTACACATAAATTTTTGCTAAGGCTTTCACCATTACACAAAAGATGCTTTCAAATGAAGTTTGTAGTTTTATTATGCAAGTATTTACAAGAGAAGGGATTACACAAATTTGCATAAGATTTTTGTTTTTATTCATTATACAAAATTATGGTGTCCCACATAAGCCATGGGAGTGAAAGATCAAATGATCAAATGAAACATAAGGAAATAAACTATACATCTAATGAAATAAAAGAACATGAAAAGAAAATGGATCTGTCATTTCCTGAATGACGAATCCTAAGGTTGGTTAGATGTGTCTTCAACTCCATCTCCCTTTGTTGGTTGCTCCAGAAATACCTGTAAAGGATGAAACAGATGGTGTTAGAGTTCGAGATCAAATTCCCCTCATATGCCAAAATCAACAAATATATAATATATTCCCATGAAGCATTTAATCAACTACGCAGTTTTTTACAAATTTCCAGGAGCAGAAGATCATCATCATTATCCATCAAATTCTGAACTTCATTGTTTTATCTAACATGTTTGTTCACTATGTAGGTATAGGTGCATTTTCCATTGTTGGAGTATCTTCACATTAACATCACAACATGTGGAGTAAAATGGGCTCCCACAAGGTTTGAGCCTAGCATGTTGCCCTCTTGTATTTTGAGAGGGATAGGAGTGTAAACTCTTCATACTTAGTTTCTCAATGGAGCCATCATGAGTAGGGGAATTCAAGCTTTTTAATGCGTAAGACAACCCTCAGGTGATAGGCTTCTAGAAGTCAGAGAAGACTAAATGTCAGTCATATACCAATCCTAGGTGTATGCATACATCAACAAAGCATGACAGTCTTGTAAGGCATGATGCCTGAAAAATGCACAATGGAGAGTCGTATAGTTATAGTGGTTGAGCCAGAAGTAAGGATCCTCATCACAGACCACAGGGTTTGGGAGGAATTAAACCTTTAGGTGCTAACAAATAAAGGGAACCCTCAAACTTTTGGTAACAAAAATTGAAGCAAATCAAGAAAACCTTTGGGTTCTCCACATGTATATGGAGAAGGGAAAAAACCAAAGCAGAGAGGAGGATTTTCCCTTCATTTTCTCAGAAAGTATAAAATAAAACCCTCAGCCTATATACACAATTGAAGTCATGGCCACAAGTAATATAAAAGCAAATGGCTATAGAGAATGGAACCCTTGAGGGTTTTAATTTTCTTCTTGCAGAGTAATTACAAGAGAAATCCCAGACACATGTTTGCAAAATGAAAATCCAGAAGAATTGAAGCTTAGGGTTTGTGTAAAGAGAAAGAATGGAAAGAAAGCCATGACCATTGGGAATTAAATAAGACCAAAGTGAAGCCATAGCTCGGGGTTTTAAAATCCCAATATAGAATGAAGAAAATGAAACCTAGAAAATGCAAGATACAGAGAGATTCAAAGCCCATGACATTAGCAAGGGTAAAATACAAAAAACAGAGCTATGAAGAATGAGCATAAAAGTAGAAACTTTGTCATTTCTTCCACCAAAATAGAGAATGAAGAAAATACAAAGAAACCAAAATGTGCTAATCTTTTTTCTCTACATAATAGAGCTCGAAACAAGTTTTCATTCACAAATAATGAAAGAATAACATTTGTTTGCACAAAAAGAGGCTTACACAACTTGGCCTCGATATGTTTTTCAAAGTATCTATAGGAAATTAACTCCATCAAGCTCCAGATGCATGAAAACCATGGCAGCACCCTCAATTGGCAAAGTGAAGTTTCCAAAAGGATGAAAATGCAAAAATGAATTGAATGCAAATTGAATAGCCACAGTTTTGTGATTAGGGTTTTGTTTTTCTCTAAAATGGCCAACTATCACTTAGGCATTTTTTCCTTTATTTTAAAAAAAATTCTCCATAACTAATACCCCTTGTGCAAATGTTAAGTTATTTATGTTTTCCTTGCATACTTTACAAGGTTTAATCAAATGTCCCTTTTATATATGCAACCAAAGCATGGTTGAATTGAGGAGTCTTTATTTTTTGCAACAAAGTTAAAATGTAAAACTTTATTTAAGTGATAATTTATAAATCACTTTAAATAATGTTATAATTACAAAATAAAGATAATGAAGCATGTGTTTTCAAGATTGAGTTAAAAGGGAGGTAAGTGGTTTGAGATTTATGTGCAAGTGTCGAGCATATAGGAGAAGTTGAAGAAGTTGACAAACAAGTGGAGAGAATATAGGAGTGGTTTTGAATCAGTTTTGAAGGTCTTGGAAAGCATCTAGGAGTGATTTTAGGTGTCTTCTTGGTAGGATAGGTCAAGGCTTGACCTTTTCTTCAATCTAGAGCCTTTTTGGAGTCTTTTAAGGGGCTAAAAAATAGGCTTTTCTATTGTACACGACCAAGGGAGGTTGAAGTTCCTATCTTTGTGCAACTACTTAGAAAAGCATAAAGTAAATTCAAACATCATTTTTGAGTTTAGTTTTTTCTTCTTCCAGCATGTATTGTAACTCATTTTGGAGTTCTTTCAGTAGGAGACAACATTGCAACTCTTTTATAGGCATGTATAGTAGTATTAAACCTTTTTCAGATCAATAAAGTTAGTGAAATTTTCCTTCTTAGATTTTGTTTCATTGTGTGTGTTTGAATGATTGATGCAATTTCATGTGAAGTGTCTCATCTTTGTTATTGTGCCTCATTAGTAGCACCTTTATGCAGAAGAAATATGTATGTTTGCAAGTTATAAGTTGTGTTGGAATGCAAGTAGTCCAAGTTGTGAAGAGTGTATGTCTTCCTTCTAGTATTGTGAGTGTTATAATCTTCTTATGAAACATTGATGCAAAATCATATGAACCGCTGAGTTGTGTATGTGAAATATTTTTTGTTGATTAAACTGTTTGTAAAAGCAATCATACAATTTTTAGATTGACATTTTGGTGCATCACCTTAGGAGTTAGTTTCATTTTCATGTTTTCCCATTACCCTTCCCTCTGCAAAAAACATTAGTTTAGTTAGTTTTAGGTGAGTACCATAAGAGCTAGCTTACTCTGGAGGTTAGCTTCCAAAATATGAGCCCACAATCAGGGAAGCTTTCCAATGTTTCACCAGTAGGTTGAGTTTATTCAGCAAGGGTGCACTATTAGGAGACAACAGTTTCTTCTTCAGAATTTTGCAAAGTCTCAAATTGTGTCTTCAAATTTTGTAACTTAGCTTGTTTAACCTTATAATCCCCTTCATAAATGCTTTGTAGCTTATCCCTAACTTCTTTAGTAGTTTGCATATCCATAACTTTCATTAATTTTGTATGTGCAAGACTACTCAAAAGAACAAACCTTGCCTTACCATCTATTTCATAGGCATTGATCTCATCACTTTTGCTCTGTCCATTCAGAGGTATATTATATATAGTCTTATTGCCTTAGCGACATCAAATCGAAGATAAATAAAATATCCTTCCATCTTCACTTTCCAGAATGCATAGTTTGTGCCATCAAACATAGGGATATCCTTCTTGCTCTCCATCTCAGATCTTCCTCAAGTAGTTAAGATTTTCCCCAAGGAACCTTGCTCTAATACCAATTATTGAATGAACAAGACAATTTAGAGGGGGGTGAATTAGTTGTACCAAATTAAAACATTAAAACCCTTAATAGTAGTTAGATCCACATGCAATCATTAAACCCTTAATCTATTATAATGTTTGAGCATGAAAATCAGATAACATAAACTAAAACAATCAACACCAGGGTAAGTACACCAAGATGGTTCCCAAAAAGGGGGCTTAAGTGGCCACTTTTTTTTCTTCTGAAATCAGGAAATGTTGACCTTGGACATGAAATTGAGGATAGTTACACTCAAAATTTTGAGATGGAACAAAAACAAGGATCGAAGTGCTCTGAGTCTACTTTCTAAAATACTAATTTATTTTGAAAATGGTTGAGATTAAGAGGTTCAAAAGAGGGATGTACACAAATTGGTGTTGTTTTTTTAAGAAAAACATAACATAGCAACTCTTGTATGACCTAAGCATGGTGAACTTTTTTTTAGTATTTTTAAAATCGCTATAGTCAGAAGTTAGCTAACAGCATCTAGTTGATGCACAATTTTTCTGATAATTTTTTAATGAATATTTGATTTCTTACTAATTTTCTAAGTGGGCACTTCCTAAAAAGCATAATTTTTTCGTGCTCCCCCTACAAATTTTGGAAAGTAATAGATTTTTTAAAATTTTTATTTTTTAAAATTTGTAGAATGGAGTCTAGTTTCTAAAAATGTAATTTATTTGAAATTTCGATGAACAGTTAGTTTATAACAACAAAAAAAACCAAACACTGCTTTCTGACAAAAAACAGACATACAAACAAAAGAAATTATGGATGAAAGGCCTAACATTGTCAGAAAGTGAAAAATATTATATCGTTGGAAAGCTAAGAGAGAACTTAACATTACCCATGTGTTCGATTTTGTCGCTATTGAACCAAATGCAATCCTGACGGTGAGCATGAACCCGATTATGTGAAAAATTGTAGAATTTGCAAAAAACACGTCTTTGGTCATTGGGAATGCCCTCCAAGCCTTTGGGTTGGTATTCCAAGGAGAATACCAAAGCTAAGGCTCGGGGATTCCCAAAGAAAACTATAACGCATGTGTGTTATAATGTGCTCGTGTTATTTATTAGTTTTCACTTTTTTCTTCTCCGTGGAACATATCTAGCAACACATAATGTGCACGCTTTATTTCTTCCTTTAGTTAAATGACACTTTTTTGAATGTTTGTTCATATGTTTGTATGTATATGTATGTTGGTGTGTCATGTATGTATGTATGTGTGTATTTATGATTATGGGAGAGAGGGTGAGAGAGGGTGGGAGTGGGAGAGAGTGTGGGAGGGTGGGAGAGTGTGAGAGGGTTGGAGAGTGTGAGAGAGAGTGCGAGAGTGGGAGAGGTGGGAGAGAGTGTGGGAGAAGAGACTAGGAGAGAGTGGGAGAGTGGGAGAGAGTGTGGGAGAGTGG
>VDFB02000015.1:141165578-141606559 GCA_007258455.2 Sequoia sempervirens
TGTGACCAAACGAACTATTCCAACGCGTTCGAATAGGCATGTTCATGCTAGGCATAGTCCTCTTTCTCACCCAAACATACGAGTTTGGCCAAAAAAATTTGGAGGGGGGTTCAGTTCGTTTTGGGTTCGTTGGTACAAAAAACATGTAAAAACAAAATTTATATCTATGCAACCTAGAAGCATGAATTAGGATTAGAATATCACATATCATCATATAAACAACAAAACCACCATAAACATGAATTTCATTTAAAACAACAAAATTGGCAAAAAAAAAAAAAGTGTTTATAACCTGCAAAAAAAATGTGAATAAAATCACATTGATTTTCGTATGAAAAAAAACCATGAGACCATAGCTTGTTGCATACTATTATGCTTTGATAGATTTTTTCCAAGCATCCATAGCTTGTTTGAAATCACCTATTTTAGGATTTTAGCCATAGTAGCAAGGGACTAATCTGTTTGATAAAATGCTTTTGATACTAAATAGCATTATGAGAAAATGTGGTAGCATGAACCAGACAACGGTGATTTGAAAAAATGCCTCTCAAAGAAATGTGGTCTCATGGGTGATGGAATGGCATGTGAATGCCATGACAAGAGAATTTCTATGGATTGTCATGGCGTTCCACCACCATTGAGACCATTTCTTTAAGGCACTAATCAGTATTTTGTTACCTTGTCTATCTGTGCTAATATTATGCTTTGATAGATTTTTTTAAGCATCCATAGCTTGTTTGGAAGCACCTATTTTAGGCTTTTAGCTATAGCAGCAAGGAGGTGAACTATTTGATAAAATGCTTTGGTAAACATGTATGAAAAATGTGGTAGCATAGACATGGCAGTGAACTGTTTGAAAAAATACCTCAAAGAAATGTGGTCTCATGGTGATGGAATGCCATGACGAATGCCATGGAAATAAAATTGCTATGGATTGTCATGGCATTCCACCACCATTGAGACCACATTACTTTGAGGCTTTTATTCAAATAGTTCGCTGCCTTGTCTATGCTATTTCTTATTAAATTATGCTTTGATGGATTTTTTCCAACCATCCATAGCTTGTTTTGAAGCACCTATTTTAGGCTTTTAGCCATAGCAGCAAGTAGGTGAACTATTTGATAAAATTCTTTAGTAAACACGTATGAAAAATGTGGTAGCATAGACAAGGCAACGAACTATTTGAAAAAATGCCTCAAAGAAATGTGGTCTCATGGTGATGGAATGGCATGACGAATACCATGACAAGAAAATTGCTATGGATTGTCATGGCATTCTACCACCATTGAGACCACATTTCTTTGAGGCTTTTATTCAAACAGTTCACTGCCTTGTCTATGCTATTGCTTATTATTATGCTTTGATAGAATTTTTTAGCATCCATGGCTTGTTTGGAAGCACCTATTTTGGAAGCACAGCCATGGTAACGGAAATTTAGGCATTTGATAAAATACTCTAGTAAACATGTATGAAAAATGTGGTAGCATAGATAAGGCAGTGAACTGTTTGAAAAAATGCCTCAATGAAATGTGGTCTCATGGTGATGGAATGCCATGATGGATACCATGACAAGAAAAATTCTATGGATTGTCATGGAATTCCACCACCAGTGAGACCACATTACTTTCAGCTTTATTCAAGCAGGTTAAGCTACAACACTATCACTATTATATTAAATTACTTTGATAGATTTTTTCGAGCATCCATGGCTTGTTTTAAGGCACTACTTTTAGGCTTTTAGCCATAGCGACCAAAGAATTGAACTGTTTGATAAAATGCTTTGGTAAACATGTATGAAAAATGTGGTAGCATAGACAAGGCAGTGAACTGTTTGAAAAAATGCCTCAAAGAAATGTGGTCTCATGGTGATGGAATACCATGACAATCCATAGCTTGTTTGAAAGCACCTTTTTTATGCTTTAGTCATAGCAGCAAGGCAATGAACTGTTTGATAAAATGCTTTGATAGACATGTATGAAAAATGTGTTAGCATTTGATTGTCATGGCATTCCATCACCATGAGACCTCATTTCTTTGAGGCATTTTTTCAAAGAGTTCACTGCCTTGTCTATGATATTGGTTACTATTATACTTTTGATATATTTTTTCGAAGCATCCATAGCTTGTTCGAAAGCACTTGTTTTAGGCTTTCAGCCATAGCAACAAGGCAGTGAACTATTTGACAAAATGCTTTGGTAGACATGTATAAAAAATGTGGTAGTATAGACAAGGCAGTGAATTGTTTGAAAAAATGCCTCAAAGAAATGTGGTCTTATCGAATGTCATGACAAGAAAATGCAATTGGGAGCTGCTCCTAGTTATTAGCTATGCAATGTGAAGTAATTGAATAACTGGATAGGTTGACTTAAAAACTATATTGTAATTGAAATTTTGTCATCTATCAACATCTAGTTATTAGTTATGCAATGTGAAGCAATGCTTTGAGTTTGAAATATGTGCAATGAAATGTAATCAACGATATGAATATAAACTACAAAAATCTATTTTTTACAATTTATTAGTTAAACTCTATTTTTTTTTCTCTCTATATCTCTATGCTATGGAAATTCCTTTAATTTTTTTTTTTTAAGTTTTTATGTCTTCTTCTACTTTTTTTTACCTTTTTTTTTTAAATCTGATTTTTTTCCGATTTTTTCTAAACTTTTCCTGATTTTTTCAAAAAATCTTATACTTTGGTTTGCTGATTTTTTCCCCAAAATATTTTTGCTGCTATGGTATAAACACATATCTTTTTGTAATATCAAGGATACTTTTTGAAACTTCCATGCATTGCTAATCTAAAAGGAAAAGTCTTTTGCCTAATCTGTATGCAACCATGCTTTTGACATTGTCAAAAGAGCAAATATGGACACCATCGATAAAAAAGATTTGTATTAACCAAATAGCCATGTACACATACATCAATATATGTCAATATAAGTATAAAATATAGTTACAAATAGCCATATAGGCATACAATGTCAAATATATCCAATACAAGATATGTACATAATTTCCATGTTTAGGCATACAACAAAGGGCTCTGGAATCAAAATTCATTTCTCTCCATGCTCTGGAAATAAATTATTTCCCTTTGTTTTGGCGATCTAATGGCGATAAGTCCATCACTCGTTTCTGCTTGCTCGAGGAGTGCTCCTACTGCTCCTCCTACAATTTAGCTCCTGGTTAAGTCTTAACTATTACAATAAGAAGTAAAGACATTAATATATAGAAATTACATTATAAGAAATGATATATTTAAAAAAATAATCACTTACTGCCATCTCATGATCACTCTCCACAATGGAAATATTTGCATGCCAATGCTCAAGCGTGCTCAAGCCTTGTATAAACCATCCAAATAGGAATTAAACTGCGAATCAATAATGGTTTGTTTTTTCACTAGAACTAACATCTATAACAACAAATGTAAATTGAAATTTAGTAATTTGCCTCATACCTCCTCTATCAGAGCCATGGAGGATTGTATAGCGGATGAAACACTAATATCCATTGCCCTTGTAACATTTGGAGGTGTTCCCACACCCAACATCTGAAAATAAAAAAACAAATTATTCAATCACAAAAAAGTTACAATAGTGACATCCACGTCATGACTTATAATGTATGAGATCTAATGAACAAAATTTTTTGTACAAGTATTAAGCTATATATTTCTGGTAGGCCTTGGCAGTTTGATAGGAAGACCAAGCATGATGGGGAGAAGAACACATACTCCATTGTGAAGGATGGGAAGACTTACAAACTTTCACCTCTCCTAGAAGAAGACAAGGCAAAGCATGAAGGGCCTAGTGTTTTGATGGTGGGTGAGAAGGAGTTCATGAAGACCTTGAATGAAGGAGGAGGAAGAGGATTCTTCCTGATTATGAAGCCAAAAAGTGAAGCAGATCTACCCACAAAGAAGAAGGAAGATGCACCAAACGAAGTCCAAGAGTTGTTGGAAAGGTACAAAGACATAACGGTGAATGAATTACCTAGTTCCCTACCTCCCATTAGGGATATAAGCCACCATATTGATCTGATTCCAGGGGCTACATTGCCCAATAAGGCTGCATACAAGATGACACCTGCTCAAAATGAGGAGATTGCAAGACAAGTGCAAGAGTTGATGGATAAAGGGCTAGTGAGGAAGAGTTTGAGCCCATGTGTTGTTCCTACTATCCTAGCACCAAGGAAGGATGGGAATTGGACGCTTTGCACTAATTCAAGAGCCATTAATAGGATTGTGCAATCAGATATAGGTTCCCAATGCCAAGAATGGAGGACCTCATGGATTGTCTATTAGGAGCATCTTACTTTTCCAAGATTGATCTAAAGAGCGGGTACCATCAGATAAGGATCAGAGAGGGGGATGAATGGAAGACAACTTTTAAGACTAATGAAGGGCTCTATGATTGGTTGGTGATGCCCTTTGGGTTATCAAATGCCCCTAGTACATTTATGCACCTTATGAATGAGGTATTGAGACCTTTCATTGGAAAGTTTGTTGTATTTTATTTAGATGACATCCTTGTGTTTAGCAGGTCTAAAGAAGAACATTTGAAGCACCTTGACATGGTACTAAGGAGGTTACAAGAGGAGAAGTTGTTGATCAACATGGAAAAGTGTGAATTCATGAAGGAAGAACGAGTCTACCTTGGTCTTTTCATCTCCAAGGGAAGTTTGAAGATGGATCCTTCAAAGGTGCATGCTATTCTTACTCAAGGCCAACATCAAAATCCATGGGAGATATGAGAAGCTTCCATGGACTTGCAAGCTTTTATAGAAAGTTCATCAAGAACTTTAGCCAAATTTGTGCACCAATCTTGGACACCATCAAAGGAGGTAACAAAGGTAAGTTTTCTTGGACCAATGAGGCTGATAAAGGGTTTGAATATCTGAAAATGAGAGTAGCACAATAGCCTATAATTGTTCTCCCTGATTTTGATAAAGTTTTCCATTGAGTGTGATGCTAGCAATCAAGCAATAGGGGCTATTTTGAGCCAAGAAGGTAGACCAGTTGCATTTTATAGTGAGAGGCTGAATGAAGCAAAGAGGATGTATTCTTCCTATGATTTGGAATTGTATGCTATGATCCAAGCCCTCAAAAAGTGGAGGAACTACTTGTTACCTAAAGAATTTGTTGTTTATACTGATAATCATGCCTTGACTTTTTTGAATGCACAGGACAAACTCAATCATAGGCACATGAAGTGGGTAGAGTCTTTTCAAGCTAATACTTTCACAATAAAGCATAAGAAGGGCCAAGCAAATAAGGTGGCATATGCTCTCAGTAGAAGGGAACTTGTAGTGCAAGAGATCCAACTCCAAAGCATGGGGGTTGAAGCATTGAAGGATATCTATCATGAAGATTCAAATTTCAAGGAGGTATACAATGTTTGTGAGCAGCATTTGAATTATTTTCATGGTGAATTCTCTGAATTTTTATTGCAGAATGGTTTTCTCTTCAAGGGAAGCCAATTGTGTGTGCGTAAATGCTTAGTGAGGGAGAATATCATAAAGGAGAAACATAGTGGGAGTCTTGGAGGTCACTTTGGCCTTGACAAGACCTTAGAACAAGTTAGGAGATTTTATTATTGGCCAAAGTTGCAGGTGGATGTGAGAAGGTGTGTGGAAGGTTGCACAATATGTCAAAGTGAAAAGGGAAATTCATTAAATGTAGGACTCTATCAACCACTTCCCATTCCCAATAGGCCTTGGGAGTGTGTAAGTATCGACTTTGTCTTGGGGTTGCCTAGAGCCCAAAAAGGTTTTGATAGTATCTTTGTGGTAGTTGATAGATTTAGTAAGATGGCACATTTTATTCCTTGCAAATACACCAATGATGCATCTCATATAGCAGGTCTCTTCTTTAAGGAAGTTGTTAGGATACATGCACTACCTTTAACCATTGTTTCTGACAGGGATTCTAAATTCATTGGTCACTTTTGGAGGACCTTGTGGAAGAAACTCAAGGAAAAAATATGTCCTTTAGTTCAGCATACCATCCACAAACAGATGGAAAAACTAAAGTGGTGAATAGATCATTGGGAAACCTCTTAAAATGCCTTACCAAGGAGCATGGACAAGCTTGGGATCTGATTTTACCTCAGGCTGAATTTGCATATAATGACTCCATGAATAGGAGCATTGGTAGAATCCCTTTTGAGGTAGTCTATGGCATGCACCCTAGATGGGTCTATGAACTAAAAGATCTACAAGGATTTGCTAGGAGAAGTGCTCAAGGTGAGGACTTTGTTGTTACAATCAGAGATATTCATCAACAACTGAAGGAAACCCTTCAAAAGAATGTTGAGAAGTATAAAGAAAAGGAAGATTTAAAGAAGAGGAATGTCCAATTCAAGGTTGGAGACTTTGTGATGGAACACTTGAAGAAGGAGAGACTTCCAAAAGGAAAGTATACCAAAATCATGATGAAAAAGATAGGACCTTGCAAGTGGTCTACAAGTTTGGCCAAAATGCTTATGAAATAGAGCTACCTCCTGGGGTGGCAATCTCTCCTATCTTCAACATTTCTGACTTGTATCCTTTCAAAGCTTTTGTGATATGATTGAGTGCTTGGTTACTATCAAACTAATGATGTGATTTATGTTACTAAGTTTGGTTAAGGTGTATAAGACAGGTTTGGTGACTTTGATGGTTGGATGGGTGACTATTATGAAGCTTTTTGAGCAAATTGGTGATTAACCACAAGATGATAATCAAGATTATGTTGTAGCAGGAGTTTGTAACCTGTAAATAGATTGTTGCAGTCAAAATATGGTGAGTACAGTGCTTGATAATGGACTGATAACAATGAGGTATGGTTTAATTGATTTGTTGCCTTGGTGAATAAATGAAAGGATGAATTTTTCAAGTGTCAATAATCAGGTTTATGTTGTTTTATGGTGGTTGAGAATGATGTGAATCTAATTGATTAAGTCAAAGTTTTCTTTAATATGGTTTTTGCTTTGAATGAATCAATTGGAATATTGATTAGTGGAATGATGAATGATGGCCTATGGAATGGCTAAGAGAATTTGAGTGGATTTTGGTTGAATGAAAAGTAGATTTCTGAGGAAATTATATTTGATCTTCTCCTTATTCTATTTGGGATTGAAATCCCTTGAAGAAATGATGTTGATGGTGTTTTTTGGATGCTCTACATTAGATGTACCCTGATGATTGAGTGTTTTGATATGATGCTCTGCATCACTAACTACCTTGTCTATGCTATTGCTTACTATTATGGTTTCATAGATTTTTTCCAAACATCCATAGTTTGTCATGGTGGTGTACCTTTGCAAGCACATGCCTCCATGTGAAGTAATTGCATCGTGTTGCTTATGTTGACTTTCTAAACAACTATATTGTACAGTTGAAATTTTTTCATCTATCAACATCTAGTTATTAATTATGGAATTTGAAGTAATGCTTTGAGTTTGAATGATGTGTAATGCAACGTAACCAACAATATGAATATAAACTACACAAATCTATTAAGTAGAATTCATTAGTTAAGTTCTCTTTATTCTATTACCTCGTGTACGTTTGAGTGAATCCATTGGCACTAGGAGGTGTTTGCTTGAAACCACCAATATTAGCCTGTTCAACATCCAAAATCACATGTATTAAAATACCATTCATAAAACAATGCTATTAACATGTAATAAATTTATAATTGTTTACTAGTTACATACCCCACTGATAGGTGTACTGCAAAAATAAGTACGTGGAGGACCGATGTATCTAGTCTCAACACTGTGACCCTGCAATTTTATTAAAATAATAAAACTAAATTAGTTAATCATGCATTTTAGAATCAAATTTTAATAAATTAAATTCAATGAACATGTTGACTTTTACCTGACTATCAATTCCATATGCACGATGCAAAATGTCAGTCGTCCTCTCCATCCCCGTAGCAACATATAGATCCTATGTAGCAGCATACGGATACTACGTAGCAACATACGGATCCTGCATAGCAAAATATGGATCCTACGTAGCAGCATACAGATCTTGTGTAGTAGCCTCCTGAGTTCCGGTGGGGTCATATGAACAAGTCGCCCCGCAAGATTGACACACATGGGTTCGAAGGCCACCACCTGAAGACTCCTCTGGATGGCATTGTACAATAGGGCTAGTATGATGGATGACACTCCAGGTCAAAGTGTTGATCGCCTGCAATGTCTCTACGTCAGTACTCTCCTTCGCAACGGTAGGCATAACAATGTGCTCACAAGGCGGCCTAGCGAGAGGTCGTCTCCCTTGCCGCACAGGATCTGGCTGTGCACTGGGCCTATCTTGAGCTGACCCCCCATCTCTCCCCTGGAACTCGCTCATATCAAAATAATTTGGGATTTGGTTCAATACGAACTCACTGTATAGTTTCCTAAGAAAATATTGGGGGACTTCACACTTATTGCACGGTGGGTAATCAAAGACCAAGTACCACCTATCATAAAAATGGTTCCTAATCTCTTGGTGGTGGCACCAATGAATAGGAAACCTCTTTGCATTGAGGCTAAGATTTTGATTTGTTCTAGAGTCAGTGAATAGAGAGCACAAATCACCTTTAGTAATTTTTAAATCTTTTACTTGTTTATATGATAGTTTATCTGCATAATATGCCTTAGCTTCCTGCCTCCTATCTTGCCACCCTGTTATATGTTTTGGGTTATTGATTCTACATTTTTTAACATCTCTTTCATTGAATTTTCTAGTGTCATTCTTTCTGCGGTTGAAGCATTTGGATCACTCAACTTACTGATAAGATCCTCAATTTTTTTTTTGTTGTTTTCAATTTCACTCCTCAAATTTTGTTGAGTGCCAAGAGGGTGTTGAGTGATTGGTGGGGGAGGTTGATTTTGTTGAGGAGGATTTTCATGTTCTTCTTGTTGAGGATTTTCAAGATTATTTGCATCTCCTACAAATTAAAAAAAAAACAATCAAATATAACCTAAAACAAACAAAACCAACTTGAAACTAAGAAATTCAAAACAAATAGCAAACACTACTTACCTCTTGCACCTCTTTGTCGTCGTGGTGCCATCTTTGTGAACGAAAAGCAACTATTGTTGATGAATTTTGAAGAATGCCTCCTCCTAGAACGCGAGCGCAAAAATGAGGGTTTTTGGTCGCGAGTAGAGCAGAAAAACAAAAAAGAGAAAGTGAATAACTTTCAATTTTTTTGCTTTTAAAATGAAATAACACGAGCGCGTTATAACACGCTCGCGTTATGTCATTTCCAAAAAAAATTTGAAGTTGGCCACAAAAGTGTAACCCAAATTCATGCACCCGCCCACCATACACAAGAGAACACTAGATTTACATGGAAAACCCTGAAAGGGAAAAACCATAGTGAGGATTAGCTCACAATATAAGCAATTACAAAAATGGTACAAAGAGGCTCACTGCAAGAATAGGATGCATTGTCCAGAAAGGCTCACAACCCAAGCTCACTACCAGAATTGAAAGAAGAAAGAAGATAGAATGTTACACAAAGATTATCTCAATGCAACAGAAAATCCACCACAACAGCTTCAGTGCCACTTGTAGTCTTCTAGAGATCAAGATACCTCAGCTCATTGCATTTAGCAATCTTACATTATAGCTCACACTGCATTTCACACTTTTGCACTCAATTTTGCATCACCACACTTAACTCTATTCCACACTCCCTCTCGCATCAATTCACCTTGCATTTATACCATCCACAACTTGAAAAAAATCTTTAAGTCAGTTGCACTCACCTTACTTTTTACAAATTCAAATTAGGCCAGTACTAAACATTCTCACAATGGATAGGAACAAAATTGGACCAAAACAAAACTTAGCAGCTAGAACCCAAATCAACTCTCAGATGCCACGCTACACTTTCATAAATTCTTGAACATCTTCGAATGTAGTGTAAAAACTAGGCTGACTATTACCCATGCAAACACCATTAAAGTTTCAATTATATGTTTCCTTATATCCAAAGATGACTTGTGAACCACCTACCATGCTTCATCATAATCTAGAATATTCCTCTATCAACCCAAAATCCATCAAACTCCGCAACAATTCACACCTTCAAAATGTACATAGCTTGTACATTTTGAATACATTGCCAGAAACTGCAATACTAAATCCAACTTCTGGAGCACCAAGTCACAAATAATTTTGATGCAAGAAAGATATCAACACCATCCACATATCTTCAAATTCATGAGACCTTAAGAACAACTGCAGAGAAACATGGAGCAAATACATTTATCCAAGACACCTTTGTAAGCAACATTGCAAAATCGGTTCACACACTAGTGAACATAACTTCCTTTGACCATCGACCCAGAAGCCAAAATTCTAGATAAAGAAACTTTGAACACCTCTGACCAACATATCCAAACCATACATGCAAATCTTCAACCCAAAAGAAATGGAAAGCAAAACCAGAACACCTCTACAACACACTGTTTCCTTATTTTATGAATTTTCTCAATATCCTTGACATCTAACGATAAATAGAAGAAACAATCTCTTCTCAACCACTGCACAACTGTCACCAATGACAACAACTTCATACTTGCAACAGGATATTATAGGAGATTTATCAAAAAAATTAGTAAAATAGTAGCTCCATTGTTTGTTCTTTTATCTAAAGACATTGAATTTGATTGGACCCCTGCCTACCAAGTAGATTTTGAAGCCCTCAAAACAACTCTTATAAGGACCCATGTTTTGAGAGGCCTTAACTAGACAATCCCTTTCCATATACATATTGATACTTCTAATTTTTCCATAGGTGTTGTTCTAAGACAAAAAGAAGGAAATTTAAAGTATGTAATCTATTGTATCAGTAAAAACCTTCAAGTTGTTGAGCTTAACTATATAGTTAATCAAAAAAAAATTAGGACTATTATATGAAATTAATATGTTTAGATGATACATCATTAAATACTCTATTTTTTTCATACTAACCATATATCCATAAGATATTTGATGAACAAACTAGTGATTGGAGGAAAGATTGTTAGATGGTTATTGTTAATGCAAGAATTTGATATCACCATTGTGGATAAACCAGTAAAATGAAATGTAGAAGTTGATTTCCTTTCAAGGCTACAAATTAAATAAATAGAAGTAGTGGATGAATCCTTTCCAAATGAACATTTTTTTTCCTCTATGCAAACACCTTGGTATGCAGATATAGCTAGCTATTTGCTTGTAGGGAAACACTGCCATATCTCTCACCTAAAGAAAGGTTTCATTTGGTAGAACATAGCTTCCCTTGTTCATGGGTGGATGGATATCTATTTTATACAAGGTCAAATAACATAATGAGGAGATGTATGAGGGAGGATAAAGTATATGACATCCTTAAGGCTTTCCATGATAAGCCTTGTGGAGGCCACTTTGTAGCCAAGAGGATAGATTTGAAAATCTTAACCACCGCTTACTACTAGCCTACACTCCAAAAAGATATGATCAAATATACTAGGAGATGTGACAGATGCCAAAGGATGGGAAGACCTACTTGGAGTGATGAAATGCCTCTCCAAACACAATTGGTCATTGCACCATTTGATAAGTGGGAATTTGATTTCATTGGTATAATAGCTCCAACATCTAACAACAAAGAATAAATTACCATCCTTTGAAATCCTTTTCCCCATAGTTGCATGACGAAACTCAGTTCCACTTGCACATGCCACCTTTATATCACTACAACATTGTTGGGATTAATGTGTCTCAACCTTTATGAGTCCCATGATTAAATAATTAACGTATTTTCCCCTATGCTGCTGACTTTATTTTATTAAATGGAAAAATATATGTTTCCAAATTACTAAGGCACTTTCTGGGACCCAACAGAGAGTTAGCATCCTACATGCAAGGTGCAAAGAATGACAATGTGACACTTGTTATATGGGTGATCATTTGGGAAGAAGAAAACATTAAAACCTCTCAAATGTGCACCATGTTGACATGTGGCATTCTATTCTGTAAGTTAGCATTTGGAGGGGCCCACTTATGAGCATATTCCTTCTTTGGAAATGTGGAAGCATTCGAGAGTGACACTTGTCACCTAGGTGCCCATTCTAGATTTTTACATTTTGAAATACTCTAGGAGGTGTGCCATAATGCCATGTGGCATTGGTTTGACTTGTTGACTGACACTCGAAAAGGAATTTTATTGAACGAAGACTGGGTTGTCACTGGGAGTGACTAGGATTCAAGGATGAATTCTAATTTGGGAATTGACTTTATTTTCTCTATGGGACACCTAGCATGTGAGGTTACTTGATTTTTGGGATTTGTATGCCTTAAATGTGGTTGCACATTGTTGCATGTTGAGTTGGTTGCTTTTTTGGTCACTTGGGACTCATGCATGTTGTCAGCTTTAGTTTGCATGCATGCAGAGACTATGGGATTAAAAAATGGCAATGTTGGACACCTATGTATGAGTGAAATATATATATTAATGCCTTAGTGCATTTGGGTAAGGGGAGATTGTAATATTTGATATATCATTATGCTACCAGATTCACTCTAGAATCTTGTATCACAGTGTAGTAACACCTACTTGAGCAGAGACTCTAAAAGTTATACTATAATAGTTTTTACTATAATACAATTGATGTATGCATTGGTGTGTGGGTTTTTTCCTAAAAAAAATTTCCCATGTAAATCTTATGTCTTATGGTTTAATGCTTAAATCTGAAAATAACTAAATGAATGTGTAATCTTAAATGAAATTTTAAGTGTAAAAGGATTTGAAACAAATTTTTGCAACCCTCTCCTAATTGATTTTCATTAGGAAGGTTGTTTTTGCACTTTTCTTTTCTTTTAGTTGGTATCAGAGTCTGGATATTTGTTATCCTTGTTGGGTTTGAAGGGTTTTTTGTGCATATCTAGTTTCAGTGGGAGTTTTGCAAAGAAAGCTTTGTAATCTTGTTGCAAGTTTAAGATGACAAGCACATCTAGAAGAATAAAGATGGAGAAATTTACTAGCAGAAATTTTGAGTTGTGGAGACTCAAGATGGAGTATATGCTCATAGATAGAGATCTATAGTCTACAATATCTAGTATAAAACCAATAGAAACTTCACAAGAGGATTGGAAACTAATGGATCAAAAAGAAAAGGGTTTGATAAGAATATTTTGATGACTCTATTCTCTTGAATGTCCATGAGGAGAAGACTGCATCTAAGCTTTGGAAGAATCTTGGTGAAATATACAGGAAAAATCCTTGGTAAATAAGCTATTCCTGATAAATAGATTATATTCTCTGAGCATGGAGGATGGAGGATCAATTGTTGATCACCTGAATGCATTTAATATGCTTCTTTCTCAACTAGCCTTTGTTGGTGTGAAGATTGATGATGAGGATCATTGCATGCTTTTGTTATGTAGTTTTTCAGACTTGTGGGACCGCCTAGTGATGGCTATTAGAATTACAACAACCAATTTCAATATGGAATATGTGGTTGCCTCATTTTTGTCTAAAGAGATGTGAAGGAAATCTTCTAAGATTGCCAAGGAGGCCCTTTCTGTTTGTGGTAGATCAAAGGAGAAAGATAAGAAAAAGGACAAGAATTCTAAATCCAAATCTTTGGGGAGATCTAAGTCTCTTAGTAAAAATTCCAAGGCTAAATACTAGAACTATAGTAAATTTGGTCATTTCCAAAAAGATTGTTAAGGGAAGAAAGAAATGAAAAAATATAAATCATCTAATTTTGAATCCTCTCAAGATGATGTAGATGCATTTGTTGCAATCTTGGAAACGCATGCATCAAAATTTATGTGGTTGATTGACATGGGTGCCTCTATCCACATGAACTCTCACAAAGGTTGGTTCTCAAAGTATTAAAATTTTGACAATGGGAAGGTGTATCTAGGTGAAGACTCTCACCTGAAGATTGTTGGTTGTGCAAGGGAAGGTGTATTTGGGTGATGAATCTCACCTAAATATTTTTGGTCATAAAAGAGTCAAGATCTGATTCCCTAATGGTGGAGTGAATGGGATTGATGGTGTTCTACATATCCTTGGTTTGGAACATAACCTACTTTTAGTAAGCTAAGTGATGTGGGCGTGTAGGTTGTTTTCTTGAGCGATGGATGCAAGATGACCAAAGGTTTTATGGTGCTTGATAAGAGTGTTTGGATTGGCACCTTGTATAAGCTGGATGATACATAGTTCAATTAAATAGTACTTCTATGAATTCAGAGAAAAGGGCTTTGGATTCTTCATACTCACCATCAAATCAATTAGAGAAGAAGAATACGGTTTCTACATCTGATGGTCATGCTTTCTAGGTACCTAAGGGTTCCAATGCTTTGGAAATGAAACCTTCGACTGAGGAACCAATGTTGTGGAACCAAAGGCTTGGCCATATTGGTGAGAAGGGTCTTAGATCATTGAAAAAAAGAGACTTGTTGAAGGCTTTGATGATTGTAATCTTAAATTTGATTTTCGTGAACATTGTATATATGGAAAATAACACTATGAATATTTTTATTCTAGTTCTCATAAGTCTTCTGGGGTTTTGGATTATGTGCATTCTAATGTGTTTGGTCATGTTAATGTTCTTTCTTTGTCTAGATCTATGTATTTTGTCTCATTCATAGATGACTATTTTAGAAGGAAATTTGTGTACTTCCTCAAAATTAAATATGAAGTTTTCATTCAATTTAAGGAATTCAAATCCTTGGTTGAAAACCAAATTGGTAGGAAAATTAACTGCTTGAGGATAGGTAACAGTGGTCAGTTTTTTTACACATAATTTGATAGGTTATGTAATGACCATGTGATTAAGAGACACAAGACAAATCTGTATGTTAGCTCTCAAAAACGCAGGTGAAAAACCTCAAGAGGCTTCCAATCTCTTGGTACGTTTTAGGGTAACAGAAAAAGCCAAATGGTTTAAGCCTTCTACTCTTTAGGTGCTGCTAGACCTGGGCGGGTGTACCTATATGAATTGGGCAGACTTAAATTATGATCTTCTCTCTTGCAGTGATTTTTCCATGATGGCAAATGAAAATGGAAAAATGAAACTAAATTTGGTATAAATTGTATAGCAATATTCAAAACTAAATCCTAATATGCTTAGTTAACAGATGTAAAGAAAATGAATGAATCTAAAGGGTGAAATGCAGAGACTAGTGCCTTATTGGGTATGCAGAGTCAAATGAAATAGAAATGGGCAACTTATTTATGGAGAACACTCAAAATATTTGGCATATGTTTTGTTTATAACTTGTATAAACATGAAAGACTGTGACTACTAAGCTCTTCTTAATGATCCAGGTGAATTTCCCTGATTACTGTGATCAACCAAAAGGATTTAATCTTTTCTTAAAAGACCAATCAATTAACCACACAGATACAGCAAGTGTGCACTGATAAATTGAACATAAACTTGTTATATCAATTTAATGAACCAGAAAGCATCAATCTTGGAGACAACTTAGTAATACTTTTAATAAGCACGACAGATAATTGACACCAGAAATGAGCCGCCACATCAACTGATTTTCATTGAAATCTCCATTTTGAAATCATACATCATAGTCTCTGATCTGAAACTTTTATTCTACTGTATCCATTTCTAATCTATCTACTGTATATCTCCTATCTAAATCTGATCTAATGTAATTTTACAATCGCAAATGGATATTTATACATTTGCATCTGAAGAGACACATCGCTTCGTAATCCCATGTCAGCAAGCAACAGTATTCAGGTTTTATTTAACATGCGCCAAACACTCACTGAGAAATCTCGTAGTCATGCTGAAGTCAAATGTCTCGCTGATAGCCATTCATTTATTCATCGCTATGATGTCATGTCGTCTTATCGACACTTTGAGTCTCACCGACGAATGTCCTTCATCCAATGTGTTTCGTTGTGACCTTCTGATGTCAGGGAGACATCCCACAGACAGTGTTATGTCCCGCCAAGATGTGTCCTTTAGTGCATTTTCTGGTCGCCGAGACAATTCTGGGTCGGGAAGAGGTTTCATAGAACACCCGCGTCTTGCTAATATACCTTATGACACAATCATGTCACTGAGACATGGTCATTTTCTCACCGATGAAACAATTCAGTGTGAAAAAATAGGTCGAAAAGACTATATAACTTCACGCCAAAAACCATTGATTGAATCCCTTTGCACTGTCGACAAGACTGGAGCCACTTGGTGAGACCTCAGACCGATAGAATATTTTTGTGTTTTATTGGCGAGACCCAATGCATTCGCCAAGACCATACTCCGAAGACATAACTCTTGCCGAAGTAATTGTTCATTCCGCGCTAGTCGGTGAGACAATAAGATCTCAGCAAGACCATACTCCGATGCACATTAGTCATACCGAGATGTATATCTTTATCGTTGGTCGGAAAGACACGCCCCATTCGGTGAGACGTTATTTTGATGCTTTGACTCTTATCGATATGAATTTTCCTCTGTCGCCAAAACAATGTGTATGTCCTGCTGAAAGGTGCATGCATATGATTTCTGATCGCTGTGACACCAAAGAAGTCTTGCCGATAATCTGCAACAAAAGTATATCAACAAAAAATGCAATATGGATTGGGGAGACCCTGATAATCTTATGCCGAAATGGACCATAATGTGAAATATTCAGAGCTAGATGATTTTATGGGACTACATGGCCAAATATGGGGAAATTGTGCTCATGGTAGGACTTATTTGGAAAATTATGAGTATGAACAACATGTAAAATCATCAAAATTTTATAGTTCCAATAGTGGCTCCATCTGGGGATGAATGTTTGTGAAATCATTGCAAGGATCCAGATCTTTCGACGAGCAGAACAAAGTCAAGGTGATGGATCATGTGAGCATGATGAAATGAATGGCAATGGAAATGAATGTGACCCTATACTACTGTACATGGAAAAATTTATTTTGAAAGAAGGAGAATCAGGATTGTCCATGTGCTGGCAATTCCTGTTCCTTTTATTTCCTAGACTACTGTGCATGGAAGATAGAATTTTGAGAGGATTGTTAAAATTTGTCCACGCACTGGAAACCCTTAATCCTCTCTATTGTTCAAGAGAAAAAATGCTTCAGAAATTGCCCATGTACAGGCAACTCCTGATCTTCACCAGCCATATTTTGTACATAACATGAATCTTCACTCTTCTTTCCAACAACCACTAAAGGTCCCAGCCACAAGGCTTCAAATTTCCCATGCTTTCCTTTCTCCTGACACCTTGCGTTCCACATCAGCACCAGATCATTTTCTTCAAATTTTCTATCTTTTTCCTTTTTATCAAATATATACTTCATCTATGTCTATAACTTCATGTTCTGATTTTGAGCTCCTCTTCTTATCTCATCAAGTTCAGCCAGTTGTTCCATTCTTTCCTCCATAGGCTCTGGAATATCCAAATCTTCCTGAAGGACAAACCTATAAACTGGAAACAAATTCTGTAAAGGCATCTTGGCTTGTGTTCCATACACCAATTCAAACGGGGATTTTCCAACTACCTTCTTTACAGTGATTCTGTCAGCCCAAACAACCAATTTTAATTTTGAATCCCAAGCTTTCTTGTTCTAACCTAGCATCCTTCTTATAATATTCAGAAGACTCTTATTGCTAGATTCTGCTTGACCATTAGCTTGTGGATGATAAGGAGCTATATAAGAAATGGTAATTCCATACGTGCTACAAAATTTTCTAAATTCATCATATCTAAAACACATCCCATTGTCAGTAATCAGCCTTAGTGGTGTACCAAATCTGGTAATAATGTTCTCCATTAGAAAATTTGTCACCACTTTACTTGTAGCCTGCTTAGTTGGGACTGCTTCTACCCATTTGGTAAAATAATCGGTGGCCACCAGTATCCATTTATGTCCTCCACTCGATTTTTCTTTTATTTCTCCAATGAAATCAATTCCCCATTGATGGAAAGGGGCATCAGCCTGCAGGGGTAGAAGTGGCAAAGCTCCCTGATACTTCAATTTTCAAGAGAATTTCTAGCAGGCTTCACATTTTCTTACATATGTAAAAGAGTCATTAAAAGCCTTTGGCCAGTAATATCCTGCCCTGAGAATTTTATGCGCAGTTGTCTTTGCTGAGTAATGTCCTCCACAAGCCCCTTCATGCATTTCACTTAAGACATGCTTGGCTTGTGATTCATCTAGACATAACAATAGTATACCATCCCTGTTCTTCCAAAACAGATCTCCATCCATGAAGACATACTTAGATGCCTGCAACTTCAAAGTTCTTTTTTGGCTGTCACTCAATCCTTCTAGACACTTTATGTATTTAAGGTAATGCATGATATCTGCATACCATGGAGTATGCTCAATGCTCGCAATTGCAGTCTCTTCTTCTACATTGCAAATTTGATTTGCTTCAATATTCGCTTCTGCCATTAACTTAGCCAAGCCTTGACCTCTTACTAGTTTAGTAATTTGTATCTCCATGTCAAACTCTTGGATTTTGTTAATCCATTTGCATCTTTTTCCTATTACTTCAGACTGTGTCAGAATATCCTTGATAGCTGCATGAGGGACATAAGCAACCACCTTTGCTCCAACAAGATATGGCCTAAAAGCTTTTATAGCTTTCACTAATGCAAATGCATGTTTTTCCATTATATCATACTTCAATTCAGACCTCTGTAATGACTTACTGAAGAAGGACACAGGCTGTTCATGACCATCCTCATTCTTCTGTAACATAATAGCAGCAATAGTGTGCATTGAGGTGAATGAAAATATCTGAAAAGGCTTTGCAAAATCCGGAGACTTAAGGACAGGAGCTTCCTTGATGACCATTTTGATCGATATAAAAGCTTCCAAAGCCTCTGCAGTCCATTCTATTTTCTTTCCTTTCCTCAACATTTTTGATATAGGTTTAATGATCTCAGCAAAGTTAGAAAAAAATCTCCTGACAAAGTTGATCTGTCCAAAGAATGATTGTATAGCCTTGACAGTTTTAGGGACAGGAATTTTATCAATGGCCTTAACCCTCTTAGGATCTATCTTAATCCCTTCTTTTGAAACAATGAGTCCCAAGAGCTTACCCTCTGTGATTGCAAAATGACATTTCTTAGGATTCAAACTGATACCATATTCTTAGGCTTTAATGAATACATTCTCTAGATGTCGTACATGATCTTCAACCTTCTTTGAGTAAGCAGTGAGGTCATCCTGATACACCACCATGATAACATTGATCAAATCTGTAAATGCCACATCCATAGCTCTTTGGAAGGATTCTCCTGTGTTTGTAAGACCAAATGGCATTCTCATGTATACATATGTTCCCCAAAGAGTTGTAAATGTCATCTTATACTGCTCAGATTCTTTGACCTTGACCTGGTTATACCCTGAAAACCCATCCATCATAGACAACAGTTCACACCATGTTACCTTATGCAATATAGCCTCCATATTGGGTAGAGGATAATTATCTTTGAGGGATGCCATGTTTAGATTGGATTTTAGGCTCCAATGTTGGATTTATGGGTCTTTGCTTTTGTCTGAATGGCTTAGCATCTGGCTTCAATGGTATTTCATGCTGAAACAAATCTTCCCTGTATGCTTTTAGATCTTCATAAGACCAAGCAAACACATGTTTATATTTTCTAAGCAACTCTATCAGCATTCTTCTAATTATATGGCTTATCTTCTTCCCTATGTACACCTTTCTTGGTGTCATCTCACTCCCCAAGTTAATTTCTTCAATATCTTCCCTTTTGACTAGTGTTTGCTTCATGAGGGACCAATCATTTCCATCATACACCCTCTCCAATGCCACTAAGCCTTTATGAAGCTTATTTATTTTGAGCTGTAAGATCTCCTTCCCAAATATTGTTTTCTTCCCATCCACTTCTTCAACAAAAGCATTGAAGTCAACCTCTTGGGATTCATATTGATCTATACAATGGAGGAATTTCAAAAGGTCAGTATCATCATTAAAAACCTACCAACTATAAATGTTATCAGGCACTGCAGGCCTCGTTTTGAACTCAATTTGTGATACCCCAGCCAATGTAATGTCATCTCTTTTCAGCGCCACATTTGCTAAAAAATCTACCATTATGTTGTTTGACCTATCAATCCACTCAATTGAGAAGGCATCAAACAACTCAATTGTGTCCCACACAACATTCCTGTACTATTTCAGTATTTTATGTTTTGTTGCATACTTCAACTTAATTTGTGAAACAACTAACTCAAAATCCCCTAAAACAGCCAGCAACTTGATTTTATGTTTCACAGCTATGTTCAAACCTGTCAATAAAGCTTCATAGTCCACCACATTGTTTTTACATTCAAATGTTAACAGGAATGAATACTTAAATTTAATACCTTCAGGTGAAAAAAACACAATCCCATCCCCATTACCTTCTTGACTGCATGCTCCATCAAAATACATTTTCCACACCTCATTGCAGTTTTGTGCCACACGCTTCTCAATTAGATCACTATTGGTTAATTCTGGCTGGGCTGATTCTATCTTAAAACTTCCAAGATCTACATCACAAAAAAAAAATATTTGATCTTGTGGTACACAGTCAACAACCTGGTTCATCCTTGGCTCCCTGTATAACTTCACTTCCTGACCATTTACCAGAATTGTTGCATAAGAGAGATCAAACTAAAAATTTCCACCAATTGTTGTCATCCACTGTCTTGATAGAAGCATTCCAAACTGAGGAGGGGTGTCAATTATTGTTATATCAATGTTGTAGGCCACCTGAGGATAAGCAGCTAGCTTGACTTCAACATCTTTCATTATACCCACCACAGGAACAGGTCGATTATCCATCCCATAGCACTTGCCTCCATTTGTGTCCACCCACATGCCAAGCTACTTCATAACTCCTACTGGCATAATATTTATGGCAGCTTCAGAGTCTATCATGCAATTCCTCAACAATTTGTTATTTATGAGTAAGGTAGTGAAAAAAGGATCAACCTGTGGGGGACTTAATAATGCATTACTAAGGCACACTTTTGGGATATTCACCTTCTCTTGCTTATTTTTAGTGGCCATCTTACTTTCTGAATTCATATGTCTTTCCTTCCCATTTGTTATTAATTGGACAGCACTGTCTCTGTACTCCTTAATTTTCATCATCTCAAGTAGTGGGATAGACATCTTTACCTAAGATAAAGCCTGAGTGAAGTCAAAAGAAGAACCCTCCACTTTAACCATTTTTTTTTGCTCTGACGTTTCTCCTTTGTTTTCTTCCTTTTTTCCTTTACTTGGCTGATCAGGTTTTTGCATTTCTTTGTGTAATTCCTTCACTTCCTCCTTTTTGACAAGCTTTTTCTTATTTTCATCATATTGTTTATTTTCTGCCTTTTTCACAATTCCTTGTGTCGCCTTTTGTTCTTTCATAAAGATTCCCCTACGGACACCTTCCTTCTCATTTACTGTCCTATTTCTCAACCAATACTTACTCTTTGCTTCTTCAATTGCAGCAACAATTAATCCCTCTATCTCTTCTTCAATAAGTTTCCTCATACTGCATTGAGTAGGTAATTCAACAGAATGTGGCTCTGTATAATCTTCTTCAGAGTCAAAAAGGATTTGTTGTTCAGCCATGTGGACATTGTATTTCTAATTTGAAACATCATACTCATAACCTTCATCCTCTAAAGATGAGTATCTCTCCTCAACATAGTGAAAAGTATTTGTAGTCAAATACACTGTGTGATCTTCTCCACTGTTTCCCATCAACATCCCTTCTTCTTGCATTCTTTGTGCTACAACACAATAATCTGGGGAATGTGGCTTATCACAAACTTCACAAAAATAATTGTTATTTACCATATAGGTTCCCTTCTTCCTCAGTGGATTAGGAGTTTCTTTGTTTCTAGGCCTATATGTTATAGGTATTCCATCTTTGTAGTTTGTGTTATAAGGCATGTCATGTAACCTCGGCCTTTCATTCCTGTATGTGTTCTCCTGTTTGTATTGATAATTATTGGTTTGTTGGGGAGCCTTATGATTGTCTCTTTTATCAATTATCCCAACAACCCTCCTATTGTTTTCAATTGTTAATGTTGTCTTATGAACTTCAGCCAAGTCTCTTGGGAACCTATTTCTCAGTTCATACCCTGTTTTCGGATCAAACGCATTCAAATAAACACTCAATGCCACAGAGTCTGGCAATTTTGATCCAGGAGGTATTTTATTCTGCAGTTTATTGAATCTTCGGTTGAAATCATAAATTGAGTCATTCTGATTTTTCTGAACTTTCATCAATTCATGAAGGGCAGTGTCAGGTGCACTTTGATTCCTATATTTCTCGAGGAATCGGTCCTGAAATATTTGGAGAGAATCAATAGAGGTTGTTGTTAGGCTGTTGAACCAATCTTTGGCTTCTTCAGTAAGTGACATCATGAATAACCTCACATGTAAATCTTCATAAGGTACATCCAAATCTTGAATGAAGGCATTGAAACTCCTTAAATGGTCTTTAGCGGAAATTGCACTACTCCCTGTAAACTTAGGCACCAAACCTCTCCAACTACCATCCATTCGGTAAGGATATAATCGAAACTTTGCCAGGTCGAATTGTCTGATCATTGTTGTATATTGCTAAGGGGGAGGGTTAGGTGGGTACTGATACTGATACAACGGATTATTGTGTTGTGTATGATGATGTGGCACATAATGTTGACAATGAGGTGGCTGAATATTTGTATATTGTGAGGGAATACACGATGGATGGTTTGGCTGTCTGTATTGATTCCCTATCTGAATGTTAGGAGCCTTTGATGGGTCAGAAGGCCCTACACTATGACTACCTTGTTTATGAGGTGGTATATACTTTCGACAACCAGATGTCTGAACATTATTTTGAGCTTTCTGCAAGTTAAAATCTCTCATTGCTTGTATCATCTGGGCTTTCTCTTGTTCTTCTCTCTCTTTTCTCTGAGATTCAAACTGTGCTTTGACTTCCTCATAAGTTAAAGATTCATAATCATCTTGAGGAGTTTCATGATCAATAGGTCCATTATGATTACCCTCCATTTTTAGATCATATTCTTGCTAATTTCTGATTCATTCAGGTTCCATTTTAGTTTCAAACTCAGCCTATTTCTAAGGATCGTGAAAAGGAAAAGGATTTCTTTGATCTTCTGGGGTACAAGGTTCTGTGCTCGAATTATCTCTCCATGTATCATAGCAATCATATGTTTCACAATGTGCTCTTGATGCTTTGTCCTTGCCTGTTATGCACATGTCCTCACTTATCCTTTTTCCCTTATCAACCTTGTCATCTTTGTGTGTCCACTTACTGCTGCCAGCAGGAGCTCCAGTATGACCTCCCCTATATTGAGATCTTCTTCCATTCATGTTTGAAAAAATGCAATGCTTCTGTCTGAGTCACCACTCACTTTCTTAAAAGTGAGAAAGTATTTGATATTTCTTATTCCCAGTGGATTCTATACAAAGTTCCTAACTCTATGATTAAGGCCCTGATTCTGAATTTAGTCCCCAACAGAGTCGCCAATTTGTTAGCTCTCAAAAATGCAGGCGAAAAACCTCAAGAGGCTTCCAATCTCTTGGTATGTTTTAGGGTAACAGACAAAGCCAAATGGTTTAAGCTTTCTACTCTTTAGGTGCTGCTATACCTAGGCGGGTGTACCTATATGAATTGGGCAGACTTGAATTATGATCTTCTCTCTTGTAGTGATCTATCCATGATGGCAGATGAAAATGGACAAATTAAATTAAATTTGGTATAAATTGTATAACAATATTCAAAACTAAATCCTAATATGCTCAGTTAATAGATGTAAAGAAAATGAATGAATCTAAATGGTGAAATGCAGAGACTAGTGCCTTATTGGGTATGCGGAGTCAAATGAAATAGAAATGAGCAACTTATTTCTAGAGAACACTCAAACTGTTTGGCATATGTTTTGTTTATAACTTGTATAAACATGCAAGACTGTGACTACTAAGCTCTTCTTAATGATCCAGATGAATTTCCCTGATTACTATGATCAACCAAAAGGATTTAATCTTTTCTTGAAAGAACCAATAAATTAACCACACATATACATCAAGTGTGCACTGATAAATTGAACATAAACTTGTTATATCAATTTAAACAACCAGAAAGCATCAATCTTGGAGACAACTTAGTAATACTTTTAATAAGCACGACAGACAATTGACACCAGAAATGAGCCACCACATCAACTGATTTTCATTGAAATCTCCATTTTGAAATCATACATCATAGTTTCTGATCTGAAACTTTTATTCTACTGTATCCATTTCTAATCTATCTACTGTATATCTCCTATCTAAATCTGATCTAATGTAATTTTATAATCGCAAATGGATATTTATACATTTGATCTGAAGAGACACATCGCTTCGTAATCCCATGTCGGCGAGCAACAGTATTCAGGTTTTATTTAACATGTGCCAAACACTCGCTGAGAAATCTCATAGTCATGTCGAAGTCAAATGTCTCGCCAATAGCCATTCATCTGTTCATCGCTATGATTTCATGTCATCTGATCGACACTTTGAGTCTCACTGACGAATGTCCTTCATCCAATGTGTTTCAATGTGACCTTTCGATGTCAGGGAGACGTCCCACAGACAGTATTATGTCCCACCAAGATGTGTCCTTTAGTACATTTTTTGGTCACCGAGAAAATTATGGGTCGGGAAGAGGTTTCATAGAACACCCGCGTCTTGCCGAAATACCTTATGACACAATCATGTCACTGAGACATGCTATTTTTCTCACCGATGAAACAATTTGGCATGAAAAAATAGGTCAGCAAGACTATATAACTTCACGCCAAAAACCATTGATTGAATCCCTTTGCA
This sequence comes from Sequoia sempervirens, assembly GCA_007258455.2. NCBI lineage: Eukaryota > Viridiplantae > Streptophyta > Pinopsida > Cupressales > Cupressaceae > Sequoia > Sequoia sempervirens. The sequence goes on from VDFB02000015.1 coordinate 141,190,421, forward strand.
CTGTCGGCAAGACTGGAGCCACTCGGTGAGACCTCACACCGATAAAATCTTTTTGTGTTTTATCGGCGAGATGCAATGCATTCACCAAGACCATACTCTGAAGACATAACTCTTGCCGAAGTAATTGTTCTTTCCGCGCTAGTCAGTGAGACAATAAGATCTTGACAAGACCATACTCCGATGCACATTAGTCATACCAAGATGTATATCTTTATCGCTGGTTGGCAAGACACGCCCCATTCGGTGAGACATTATTCTGATGCTTTGACTCTTGTCAATATGAATTTTCCTCTGTCGTCGAAACAATGTGTATGTCCTACCGAAAGGTGTATGCATATGATTTATGATCACTGTGACACCAAAGAAGTCTTGCCGATAATCTGCAACAAAAGTATATCAACAGAAAATGCAATATGGATCAGGGAGACCCTAATAATCTTATGTCGAAATGGACCATAATGTGAAATATTCAGAGCTAGATGATTTTATGGGACTACATGGCCAAATATGGGGAAATTATGCTCATGGTAGGACTTATTTGGAAAATTATGAGAATGAACAACATGTAAAATCATCATAATTTTATAGTTCCAACACCGTACACCGCAAAACAAAATGGAGTTGCAAAGAGGATGAACATAACATTAATGGAGAGGGATAGGAGTATTCCAAGTGGTGTTGACCTTGAATAGAAGTTTTAGGTTGAATTTGTAGCCACTACATGTTATCTGATTAATAGATCTCCTACTTAAGCTCTTGTTGAAAATACATTCATGAAGGTGTGGTCTAGAAAGAACCCCTCAATGAGACATCTCAGATTCTTTGGTTGCGAGTGTAACATAGAAAAATTGAACCCTAATTTTAATGTCTAAACCTAGGATTACTTTTTTCTCCTTTTTCAAAGCTACATTAGGATGCAAATCAACAAGGTGATAGAATTGAATTTCAACCATGAAGGTGAGTCAACAAGACCTAGATCTAATCATTTTGAGCCTTGGAAATGGAAAGAAACTGATTTTTTTTTATTAACCTAATTAGACCATAAACCCTAATATGAAAATTGTAAGATCCCAATAATTGATAGACTGAAACAAATATTTGCAAGTAGATATGAAAAGGGAAAAATGTTGTGTGCCTATCCTATAAATTTAGAAATGGTTTGAGTAGGAGGAAAGAGTCACATAATGGAATTTGAGTCTTTGTATGCCTTTTTTAGAAGTGAAAACTTGAACTAGTAACTCTATATCTGCTCTCTGATGTCAACTGCAAACTTTTGTCTTCATATATGAACCTATGACAAATTTGCAAAAGAGATGGTGGTGTTGGCTATATAGGAGTTCACCTCAGTCAAACCCCTATTTTGGTAGTTATACCTCCACAATAGCCAATAAAATTGATTGATAATAGTGTGTTTGACCTAACCTTAAGTGTATCTAAAGTTGGTATGAACGAAAATGCAGAAAACCCTACTCAAGTGTGTTAGAGAAGGATTTCTATATGGAAATGACAAGATCTACCTAAGAGGAAGTAAAAAAAACCTTAGGAAATTTGAAACATAATGATACCTTTATTAGGTTGTGTTGTGCATGTTTTTCACACACGCCCCACCGAAGATAGGGACCCCCTCTTTTTGCTCCTGAAGGGTCATTTTCGCTCCCGTCTCGCTTTGTGCACCCCTATTTCCAAGCCCAAATTTGTCATGTGCCTTCAAACGATCAACTTCCCCCTGACCAAATTCATCCGCCTAAATTTCACTAAGTCTTTTGCTTTCGCGGAAATGCCCCTGCATGTTTTCCTTCATCCATTGCCCCGATGTCCTCCAAACCTCGTAGACCTGCAATGGTGGGTCACTTGATGTGGGTTGTTGCTCATGTTTTTCCACTAAGTAGTGACTGACACCCAACTTCCACCCACATGGCAAGATCCTCACTTAGTTTCTCCATTTGAGCCTTCACTAAGCATCCAAACAAGTGTGGGTTCCCACATCTCACCTAACCTAGGTCCGTCGTACCAAGAAATCAATGCATTCCATTAATGGAAATTGGCCTATAAATGTTGCTCTATGCCTTTCATTCTACCTGGGCATTTGAATTTGAGAGAGAAACAAAGTCCTTCCCCCCCCCTTTTCTGCTCTTTCCTTGTTCCTGCTAACTTGGTCCCTTCTCACTTGATTCAATTTTTCCTTCATTTTTTTATTTTGGGGACAAGTTGCCTATGGATTTGAGATGTTTTTGTGATTCCTAAGTGAACTGCCAAGGTTTTGTTAAGTTTTGGGAAGTTGCAGAAATTTCATTGTGGGTCGTCGTCCCTTCATCATTGTCGAAACTTTCTTTATGGGCCACCATCCCTCTGTTGTCGTCAGAACTTTCTTTGCGATTTGTCGTCCCTTCGTCATCGTCAAAACTTTCCTTGCGAACCACCATGTGCTCATTGTCATTTCAAAAGGGTAGTGATCCTCCGACTTCCCCCTTCCAAATCTCCACATTTATGGAATGGGTACAAACTTCAAGTTTTCATCATCTAAGGCCCATAAAGTGAGTGAATTCACATGCCTAAAGGGGTTTGGATCAAATTTTCCATGTGTTTAGACATTGTGGAAATTTCCTTGTGGACCGTCGTCCCTTCGTGGCCGTTTGGGAACTTTCCTTGTGGGCTGCCATCCCTCCATGGACGTTTGGTAACTTTCCTTGTAAGCCACCATCCCTTCATGGCCATTTGGGAACTTTCCTTGTGGGTCGTCATCCCTTCGTGGCTATTTGGGAACTTTCCTTGCAGGTAGTCGTGTGCTAATTGTCATTTTAAAAGGGCGGTGACCTTCAGGCTTCCCCCTTCCAAATTTCCACATTTTTCAAAATGAGTCAAATCTTAAGGAAATATATCTTAGCACTCTTTCTACCCCTTTTCTCACATGCTAAAATTAAAAAATTTCAAATTTAATAAGTTTTGTGAAGTTGCAAAACTTTCCTTGTGGGCCACCATCCCTCCGTCGTCGCCCGTGGGAACTTTCCTTGCGGTTCGTCTTCCCTCCATCACCGTCCGTGGGAAATTTCCATGCGGGCCACCATCCCTCCATCCTCGTCCATGGTAACTTTCCTTGTGGGTTGTCATACCTCTGTCTCCATCCATGAGAACTTTCCTTGTGGGCTGTCATCCCTTTGTCGCCGTCTGTGGGAACTTTTCTTGTGGGTCGTCATCCCTTCGTCTTCATTCATGGGAACTTTCCTTGCGTGCCACCATCCCTCCATCACCATCCGTGGGAACTTTCCTTGCAGGCCACCATCCCTTCGTCATCGTCTATGGGAACTTTCCCTGCAGGCCACTGTCCCTCTGTTTCCGTCCATGGGAACTTTCCTTGTGGGCCACCATCCCTCCATCACCATCCGTGGGAGCTTTCATTGTGGGGCTCGTCCCTCCATTGCCATTCATGGGAGCTTTCCTCCAAGGTCATTGTCCCTCTGCCCATCGTCTTCTCGCCTTTCATTGTCCGCCATCTATCCACCGTCCACCTCTTGTCCGTCGTACATCGCTTGTGGGTCCTCCCCTGTGGAAGGCTATCCGTTGTTTGCACGTCGTCTGCCATCCATTTTCTGTTGTCTGTCCGCCGTCTGTTGTTTGTCGCCCTTCCGCTTTGTGGCACCCGTACCCCTGAACCCGCATTTATGTTTGTGGCTCAAATGAGCTCCAAATGTGGAACAATGATGAATATTATGATCTTTTAATGATGTATGGGTGGATCTAACAATGTGTTTGTAGGATTTGACTAACGTTTGCCTTGATTTGCGTATGAAAATACTTATGGCACTTCATGTATGAAGGATTCAAGGAATCTACTGCAGGTCTATCGGGGAGGCCCATTGAGAAGGTTGAACAAGGAAAAGCACATTGCTCCATTCACCATTCATTTTATGCTCGCGTCTCCTGCTAGCACCCATCAACAGAGCTGACATTAGAAGGAGGCCTATGTCAAGGAAGTTAGTGACAAAATTGCAAAGGGTGACCTTCAGAGGAACAAGAAGGAGTTGTTTTATTTTCCACCAAATGACGATGATGGTCAGGAGTTGTCCATCCAGATCAGGAGCAGTATATCTACTTCTCAGAAACACCAATCTCTAAAAAGGATGCACTTAATTGGAGATGCACCAACAAGAAGGCAACTTTTGAACAATTTCAGCTACAACAAAATGGAAATCAGCTAGAGGACAAAATTGCTACAGTGACTGGCCACTAAAAGACAAAATAAGGAAAAGACAAAAGTTATTTTTTAAATTGTTGAATATTGTGGGGTAGGTGAAACCCTAGTGTAAAGCAAATTTGATCCACACAATACAAATTAATCCTAGCCATTCATTTGGGCTTTGGAAAACTATAAATAAGGGCTTGCCCCTTATTTGTAAATGGTTAGAGAACTGGTGTAAAGGAATTCTGCAGCAATAGAAAGCAACATTGCATGATTTATGGGTGTTTCTTTTGAGTTTGTTCATTATGCATGCATAGTTCTACTTCAAAGTTAGTTTTAAGTGTTAGTTTCTTGAATAGTTGTCATGATGGCATTGTTGTTATAGTATTTGATGAGCTTTCAACCCATACTTTTAACACTTGTTGATGACAAGTTGTGCAAAGTTAGCCTGGGCTTATTTATTTCATTGTTGCAACCTAGTTCAATTGCATGTTCATGATGTGTATGTGTAGGTTTCTCTTGGTCAAGCAAAACTCAGTTTAGAAAGCCTGTCTACTGTAGCTGCCACCATTGTTCTTGTTCATTCATAGCTTAGTATTAGAAAAAATTTCTTAACCCTTCTCCTTTTCCTATTTCTTTTAGTCCTTCGTTAGAGTAGGATCTCAAGCATCACCATGAAGCTTAATCAGATGAACTTGATGAATTTCAGCTTATTGTTTTTAGTGAGCAGTCACTGTTCATTCACTTCTAGCACTTTGAAACTGCATTTGCAAGCCCAACTTCCCATGATTTGTAACTCATCCATAAGACTACCTTGTGATTCCAGAAAATCACATGAATCAACTAAGATATTCCAAGAACAGTCAAGACCTGACATTAGAGACCTTGGGGTAGTAATTTGTAACTTGTTTGCAATTTTCTACCTTTCAAGAAAGGTAGCATACTTGTGTGTTGCCTGCGTGGAGAGGTGCTAAAAAACCCATCAACAAAACTGGTGCTAGAAGGAGGGCATGGCATGTTGAGGCTACAAAGCTAAAAGTTGGAAGTTAAAAAGAGCACTTTCAAGAAGAAATCTTAGATAAGGAGATCTCTTTTACTGCTGAAACTTAAAATCAGAAAATTTTGAAGGCAAACAAGAGTTGAGGTGAGATGGAACATCATTTGCAAATCAACATCACTCAGCTACATGCAGATTTAAATAGAAGGTTGAGAAGACCATTGCAACAATTTGCATTGGCAGACAAGTGTAGGATCCATTGCACCCGCAGGAACAATGAATTGGGGTGTCTAACATTCTTGGACAGAATTGAAAGAGTCTTGCAAGGAGAAATGCCCTTTTGGGAAACATATCAACCATTGGCTCTTGCAGACATAGAAGAGGAAATGGTTAACATGGAAGCCAAGGCATTCAAAGAGTTGATCCAAGAACACTTGGACAGAAAGGATGGATTAAAATTGGACGAGGTGTTGATGTCTAGTTGGTATAGATTCCATAACACACCACACTCAGAATTCACTTGTCCATCATGTGAAGACATCATCACTCATGTCAAGGGAAGTTTGAACAAGGCAGAGCAACCAACTCCCAATGAAGGGGGCTCATCCCATGAGACAAGAAGGATGTCAACATTTTGAGGGCAACATATTCAAGTTGGATCAAGGAATTTAACACAAGTAAGTGTTGTGACAACAAACACTAAGGCTGGAAGTCAAGAGGAAGAATTTGATTTCCTTGGGGCAGAAAAAGGCCTTGATGAAAGTTCAACTAGAAAGGAATCATAAAGTCTTTCCGACATCAGTAAAGGGCAGCCCTCCACTCAGGAAGAAGAACCGTTGGTAGTTGAGGATTGATTAGCAAAGTTTGCAACAGTGTATGTTGGGGCAGCCAATGAAGATGTTCAAAATCAAAAAGAGGAAGAGGTTGATAGCTTTGGAACAGTAAAAAGTGATGACGAGAGTAAAAGTGAAATCAGATTAGTTGTGGGAACAACCATAGGCCAAGATTGTCTACCATCAGACTTCATTCCCAACTGATCATGAGGACTCGATAGTGGAAAGATACAATGAGCTCATCTCAAGACTCTCAAGAGATTGATCAAAACTCAAACACTAAGTGGATTTGGAGGTGCTACTACTGCCGAATTGGTGCAGACTCCATGATTCATCACACTTTGAGTTTGCATGTGAGCTATGCCAAGAGGCTATCAAACAAGTTAGAGGACAAGTGGAGCAACCAAGTGCCCAACCTCCTCTACTTGTTGCTTGGATTGGAGTAGAAGACCAAGAGCCTGCACCGAGTGATGACTCAGTTGAAGGCAGTCCTCAAGAAGGTATTAGGGAAGCAACAGGAGAAGGAGGAAAACATTTAGAGCTTCTGAAAAATGAAGCAGAGCACACAGGGGTGTTGTCCATTGGACATCAAGAACCCTTCCCTCTTGAAGAGTATTTATACACCATGGATAATAGGCTTTATGGGGAGTCCTTGCAGGGAAATCACATAGTAAATCTTGGCCCCCTTGACGAGGTACCATCCATTGATGACTTCTTTCCATTGGGAGTTGTATTGTGGAGGTATACCAACACTGAAGAAGAATACATCTCAGAAGATGGGGGTGATGAAGGCCTACTACCCAAACCTCTAGAAAGCGAAGCATTAGAGTTTTCAGATTGGGAGAGGAACTCCTTCCTCATCTACAATGACAGTGAGAAAGAGGAAACGAGTGAATGTCATTATGAGATGCATGACCAACAAAGAGAAGAAGACAAAGGTGGGGGTGTTATGATGGCTGCCAACAAGTATGATAAAATTGAACAACTACAAGATGCAACTAGAAGTCCTTCCGCCATGACCATTGTTGATCCTCCTTCATATTCAGGGAGCTGTAATAGGAAAGATTCATACATGTCATCATCCCATGACATTGAACATCATAAAAATGAGGTTAATACTTGGGGAAGGAGATGGGACAACACTCTTCCTTTTGAAGACAACAATCAAGCGGAGCCATGGACTACGGAAGACCCACGTGATGAACTATTTTTCCTTAAAGAACAGCCGATAGGGGCTGCTGGTCCCATTGGTAGCTTGGAAGAGGTGCTTGCTACCCCATCCTCCCAGCCCTATGCATGTCTAAGATCAGAAATGTTGTGCCATCCAGTCCCTCCATTTGAGGCTGCAAACACAATGACTGATGATGCAATGCTCGTTCTCAACTGTCAAACTCTACCACCTCCATCTGATGACATCAAAGTTCTATCCTTCCTTGCCCCTATTAATTTTCATAGTTGTGTTTATCATTTTGATTATGGGAATGAGGGAAGGAAAACTTGCTTATGGATCAACCATGGGTTTGACGAACCTCCTCAACTGTTGATTTTTTGAGACTATGTGATTAAATTTGAATGTTGCAATGTTGAACTTTTTTCTAAGTATAGAGATAAATATGCATGGCTTAGAACTGTAACGGTTTCCCTTCTGCTTGTGCATGCATCGTGAAATCTTGCAGGCATGAATGTTGGTTTACCTTTCCCGAACATAGTGCTTCGTAAATATTTATGTACATAGCCCATTCTGAGTTATGTAGGTTTCATGTACATACCTTGGGTTCATGTATATAGTCTCGCTTTCCTGCTTTTGTTAGAGTAGTTGGTTTTTTGTAGGTTAGTTTGCTTTAGGGTAGTTTCTTTGTTGTTTTCTTTTGCTTCCTGCTTTGGTTTGTGTAGGTGTTTTCTTTCTGTTTGTTTTATGTTTTTCTTTCCGTTTTGTTGCCACTTTGTTGTTTCTTTGCTCGGGGTCCCTCTACTTTTAGCTGGGCACATTTGTGTGCACAACAACCATACTTATCATATGGGGTTGTTTCTCTGTGATATGGATATTTGATTCAAAGGGGATAAGTCATTGGTTTAGTCTAACTCTGATGTATTATGAAATCTTATATCTTTTACACACTTTAAGAATCCAAAGGTTGTTGTAGGTCCTTTGTGAAGTCTAGTTAAGTGAAGAATCTAGAATTTTGCTTCAGCGCCATTGTGATTCTCAACCTTGGACACGAGCTTCATTGCTTGCAAGATGAAATGAAAGGAATTGAAAAGAGAAAAATCAAAAGAAAAGAAACAAAAGAAAGCAAAGAAAAACATTGAAAATCAAAAGAAAGGAGAAATTTAACCTTTTAGAGGGATCCGAGAACCTCTATTGGGGCTATGGACGCCTGGCCGGCAGTAGAGCAATGTTCGGGAGAATCGTATCGACAACCTCATCGAGGCTATGTATACCTGACTAGCAGCAAGGCAATGTCCCAAATGCTTTTGGAGTTAGAATAAACTACATAGCTTAACTTGACGGAGCTTAGGTTCTTGCAGCAATTGAAGGATGGGAATTAATGTAATTGCACACACTTGGATTTTCAACATACTGAAGGCTAGGTTGACTAGTGGTTTTGATCCTTTGGTCAAGCATCTGGTTTTTTTTACCTAGTGTGAAGGTCGAAACCAGAGATTCTGGGTTCGTGATTCAATTTTTTTCATTGAAATGCTCTGGAGCATTTCCCCAATGAGTTGCCATTTATTGTGCATGTTTTGCACACACGCCTCGCCAAAGGTAGGGACCCCCTCTTTTCGCTCCTCACGGGTCATTTTCGCTCCTGTCTCACTTTGTGCACCCCTATTTCCAAGCTCAAATTGGACATGTTCCCTCAAATGATCAAATTCCCCTAGACCAAATTCATTTGTCTAAATTTCACTAAGTCTTTTTCTTTTGTGGAAATTCCCCTGCGAGTTTCCCTTCGTCTGTTGCCCCGACATCCTCCAAACCTCGCGGACCCGTAGCGGCGAGTCACCTCATGTGGGTTGTTGCTCGTGTTTCGCCGCTAAGTGGTGATTGACACCCAACTTCTGCACACATGGCAGGATCCACACTTAGTTTCTCCGTTTGAGCCTTGACTAAGCATCCAAACAAGCGTGGGCTCTCGCATCTCACCTGACCCAGATCTGTCATACCAAGAAATCAATGCATGCCATTAATGGAAATTGGCCTATAAACATTGCTCCTTTCCCTTCATTCTACCTAGGCATTTGAATCTAAGAGAGAAACAAATTCCTTCCCCCCCACTTTCCGCTTTTGCCTTGTTCTTGCTGACTTGGTCCCTGCTCGCTTGATTCACTTTTTCCTTCATTTTCTAACTTTGGGGACAAGTTACCAATGGATTTGGGATATTTTTGTGATGCCTAAGTGAACTGTCAAGGTTTTGTTAAGTTTTGGGAAGTTACAAAAATTTCATTATGGGCCATCGTCCCTCCGTTGCCGTTAGAACTTTCTTTGCGGGTTGTCGTCCCTCTGCTGCTTTTGAAACTTTTTTTGCAGGTCACCATCCCTCCATTGCCGTGAAACTTTCCTTGCGGGTTGTCATGTGCTCATTCTCATTTCAAAAGTGCGGTGACCCTCCGACTTCCCCATTCCAAATCTCCACATTTTCGGAATGGGTGCAAACTTCAAGTTTTCATCATCTAGGGCCCATAAAGTGAGTGACTTCACATGCCTAAAGGGATTTGGATCAAAATTTCCATGTGTTTAGACATCACATAAATTTCCTTGCAGACCGCCATCCCTCCATGGTCATTTGGGAAATTTCCTTGTGGGTCGTCGTCCCTTTGTGGCCATTTGGGAACTTTCCTTGTGGGTCATCATCCTTCTGTGGCCGTTTGGGAACTTTCCTTGCGGGCCGCTATCCCTCCATGGCCGTTTGGGAACTTTCCTTGTGGGTCGCTGTGTGCTCATTTTCATTTTAAAAGGACAGAAACCCTCCGGCTTCCCCCTTTCAAATTTCTGCATTTTTCAAAATGAATCAAATCTTAAGGAAATATGTCTTGGCACTCTTTCTACCCCTTTTCCCACATGCTAAAATTGAAAAATCTCAAACTTACTAAGTTTTGTGAAGTTGCGAAACTTTCCTTGCAAGTCGTTGTCATTTTGTTTTTGTTTGTGGGAACTTTCCTTGTGGGCTGCCGTCCCTCCATCACCGCCCGTGGGAACTTTCCTTGCGGGCCACCATCCCTCAATAGTCATCTGTGGGAACTTTCCTTGCGGGCCGTCATCCCTCTGTCGCCATCCGTGGAAACTTTCCTTGCAGGTTTTCATCCCTCTATCACCGTTTGTGGGAACTTTTCTTGCGGGCCACTGTCCCTCCGTCACCATCCATGGGAACTTTCCTTGTGAGTCATTGTCCCTCTGTCATCGTCTGTGGGAACATTCCTTGCGGGTCGCCGTCCCTCCGTCACTGTCCATGGGAATTTTCCTTGCGGGCCACCATCCCTCCGTTGTCGTCTGTGGGTACTTTCCTTGCAGATCGTCATCCCTCTGTCAACGTCTGTGGGAACTTTCCTTGTGGACCATTGTCCCTCCATCATCGTTCATGGGAGATTTCCTTGCAGGCCACCATCCCTCCGCCAGTGGTTTTCTCACCTTTCGTCGTTCGTCGTCTATCTGCCATCCACCGCTTGCGGGCCCCCCTACAGAAGGTTGTCTGTCATTCGCCCGCCATCTGTTGTTCGTTGTCCGTCTTCCATCCATCATCCGCCCACTGTCCATTCTCTATTGTCTGTCTATCATCTGCCATCCACCTGTCGTCCACCGTCCTTCCGCCTTGTGGCACCCACACCCCTAAACCGACATTTATGTTTGTGGCCCAAATGAGCTCCAAATGTGGAAAAATGATGAATATTATGATCTTTTAATGATGCATGGGTGGATCTAACAAGGAGTTTGCAAGATTTGACTAACGTTTGCCTTGATTTTCATATGAAAGCACTTATGACACTTCATGTATGCAGGATTCAAGGAACCTACTGCAGGCCTATCAGGGAGGCCCATTGAGAAAACTGAACAAGGAAAAATCACATTGCTCTTTTCACCATTCATTTTATGCTTGTCTCTCCCCCTAGCACCCATCAACAAAGCTGACATTAGAAGGAGGCCTATGACAAGGAAGTCAGTGACAAAACTACAAAGGGTGACCTTCAAAGGAACAAGAAGGAGTTGTTTTATTTTCCACCAAATGATGATGATGGTTAGGAGCTATCCATCCAGATCAGGAGCAATATATCTACTTCTCAAAAAAACCAATCTGTAAAAAGGATGCACTTAATTGTAGATGCACCAACAAGAAGGAAGATTTTGAACAATTTCAGCTACAACAAAAGGAAAATCAGCTAGAGAATAAAATTGCTCTAGTGACTGGCCACTAAAAGGTGAAATAAGGAAAAGACAAAAGTTGTATTTTAAATTGTTGAATATTATGGGGTAGGTGAAACCCTAGTGTAAAGCAAATTTGAGCCACACAATACAAATTAATCCTAGCCATTCATTTGGGCTTTAGAAAACTATAAATAGGGGATTTCCCCTCATTTGTAAATGGTTGGAGAACTGGTGTAAAGGCATTCTGCAGCAATAGAAAGCAACATTGCATGATTTATGGGTGTTTCTTTTGAGTTTGTTCATTATGCATGCATAGTTCTACTTCCAAGCTAGTTTTAAGTGTTATTTTATTGAATGGTTGTCATGATGGTGTTGTTGTTATAGTATTTGATGAGCTTTTAGGCCATACTTTTAGCACTTATTGATGACAATTTGTTGTGCAAAGTTAGCTTGGGATTCTTTATGTCATTGTTGCAACCTAGTTCAATTGCATGTTGATGATGTGTATGTGTAATCTGAAAATCAGCAGACGTTAGAAGATTGCACTAGTTTTGTGTAGCTATAGGTTTCTCTTGGTCAAGCAAAACTCAGTTTAGAAAGCATGTCTATTCTAGCAGCCACCATTGTTATTGTTCATTCATAGCTTAGAATTAAAACTTTCTTAACACTTCTCCTTTTGCTATTTCTTTTAGTCCTTGGTTAGAGTAGGATCTCAAGCATCACCATGAAGCTTAATCAGATGAACTTGATGAGTTTTAGCTTGTTGTTTGGAGTGGGCAGTCACTGTTCATTCACTTCCAGCACTTTGAAACTACATTTGCAGGCCCAGCTTCCCACACTTTGCAACTCATCCATAAGACCGCCTTGTGATTCCAAGAAATCACATGAATCAACTGAGATATTCCAAGCATTGTCACGACCTGACATTAGAGACCTTGGGGTAGTAATTTGTAACTTGTTTGTAGATTTCTTCCTTTCAAGAGAGGTAGCATACTTGCGTGTTGCTTGTGTTGAGAGGTGCAAAAACACCCATCAACAGGTTGCAAGTAGGATGAATCTTGAAGATTAGAAAATTTAGGAAACAAGTCATTAGGTTGAAGGAAATGGCCAAATACATCTCTCAAACCTAGAATCCATCATGCTCTTCTATTGGCATCAATATTCAATCATGAAATAGGACTTGATGAAATCTACAAATAAGCTTGAAAACCTACAAATTCAAATGTGTAGTACGGAATATAATGATCTCTTAGTTCTTCAAGATTCCAATTCTTTCTTTTCTAGTTTCAAATGGTGAAAAGACTAGGTATTTATAGGCATTTCTCTAATTTCCCAAAAATTAGATCTCAAATTTGGATCCCAACAAAATGTAAGGAAGCTAAGGTAGCAATACAACTTCCTACACTAATCTTGAGAGGAGTATAACACAAAACTTTACAGATCTTTAAAAATTACATAAACTTAAACATAAATATCATGCATACCACAACATAGTGATTTATGTGGGGATAACCCTTTTGAGAGAAAAACCCCACACTCCAAAAGCCACCCAATATATTATTCAAAAATCACAAAGATTACAATATACTTGTAAATCAAGCTTCTCACAAGAGTATCACCACCCAGAGATCCAAAGGTAACACAAACACTATCAAAATCTCATAATACATCTCAATACACATTTGTAATACAATTCCCTCATAAAATAGGGTTTCCTTTTAGGGAAATTCAATCCAACAAAAATATCAACCATCAAATATGAGGCATAATGATGAGCAGTCTAGATTTACAATAATAAACTGTACATAAAATTTAGCTTTTGAACCCCTCGCAGGGGGGACCCCCCATGCCCCCCCTTCGTCGTTGTATGAACAGTACGTTATGTATCAAAAGTAAATTATTTAATTTCAAGGTTGAGACACACTTTCCCAACAAATCTCCCACTTGTCGAACGCCTTGCAAAAGCCACGAGATGGTGTAAACCTCATCTCTTAATTGCTAGGGGTTGAAAGGCCCATAGCCTCTGAACACCATATGAAATTCTATGTGCTCACAGGTTTATTTAAAGAATCAACAACATTCATCAAATTATCTACCTTAACTAGCTTTACCCTACCATCTTTGACCATATCTCTAACAAAATGATACTATACCTTATGTCTCAATAGTAACTTATGTAATTGCAAGGTTGAGACACATTTTCCCAACACAAAATAGGGGAACTCATATGCCCAAGGGCATTCTAGTCCTAGCCCTATTTGGTGAGAAATAGGGTGTCGAGGTCTAAGAAATTAACTAAATGCATTTGTTTAATGCTTGCAATTTCTTAGAAAATGGTAAAATAGGCCTCAAATGCATAATTTAGGAGATTAAGGCCTAATTAGGAGATGTTGAAAATGCATAAATGTAAGGGTCACTAAAGTAGGTCCAAACTAAGCATGAAATTGTACTATCACCTACAAGGGAGTATAATTATTATGCTACATTTAGCCCCCACTTTAGCGGCCATATGAAACTACATGCATATGCAAGCTAAAGTATCGAAAGTAAATCATGTTGTACAAAAAGGATACTCATAAGGATATTATGAATCATTCATCAATGAGATAATGAAGCCCCTAGTGTAGTTATCTACAAAACCATGACGTTCGGAATTGCATCCTACAATACCAATTTATTAGATATTCAAAATCTTATACTTGTAAACAAACATGTCAGCTTCTAAGGAGAAGCAAATTTGAGGGTAGATGTATGCCCCCTAATTCTACTTTCTTTATTGAGGTGGAATCAGGGTAGCAATCTAACCACATCAAGTTGCTACACTTGGTGATGGAAATGCTTGTGATAGGGTCCCAAGATCACAACACCCACCATTGGAAAGCATTGGATATGATCAAGGATAGAAAAATTATTCCAACATAATAGACGACATCAAAATTGAAGTTCGCTAGCCCCCACTATGGTGAATTGAATGAGATTTACTAGTACTAATTTTAACCATATGCTAGAGCAAAATAACCTTTTTGACCATCATTTTCACATTTTTTTCTTGAAGGATTAGAGAGAGATACCATTGCACTGAGAAGCAAGGATATCAAGTCAATGACCGTATCAGTCCCCAAGACTCGAGATCCTACGAGCGGACGCTACACAAGAAACAATGGCACTAGAGGTGAGTTGCCTGTTCCTTTTCCATGTAATTTCTTTCATTTTTTATGTTTTTTGATGTTTTTTTTTAAATTCATGGAATCCCTATCCAAACTGGTTGATAGTGTCCACTTTGGGTGTCCTTGTCCCAAAAAGGTACCCCTGTCCCAAAAAGGCACCCCTGTCCTAGAATGGTGCCTCTATCTAGATTCAAAGTTGTTATGCTTTTAGTTGCTTGATTATTGAGTTTGTTGTGTAATTGATGATTCCCTTTATTTCTTACAGGTCATACCATGTGCTCGACAACATTTAGGAGGACGATTGTTCCTATTTATTTGAGAGAAGGTTACATGAATCTCATAGGAGGAGGATCAACTTCTATGTACCACTAAACTATACTAGATATATCATATGCCACCCATGAGATATCACAATGCTATGTTGATGGCACTCGTTGAGCGGTGGAATGGAGACACTTCCATCTTTCATCTCCCAACAAGGGAGATGACACTTACACGTGAGGATATACACAAAATATTTAGGCTTCCTATGTAATGTGAGATTGTCCACTTTGATGAGATACAAACCCCTCAGGAGACTAGGAGTGATATAGACTACTGCACTGGCCACCACATAGAGTCTGATTCTAGGGTCTGTATTGAGCTTAAGTGACTTTTGCACTCTATTGTACCACTAATTCAATAGATCATGTGTGTTGTAGTTTCCTTATCCCTGGTACCTAATGTATGAGGCACACACATTGATGGGGGCCTAGTTCATATGATATGGGTGATGGAGGAGCATCAGACAGTATAATCCTATGGATAGAGCATGTTAACGCACTTGTATTATGATTTTGGTTGCTTCATCTATTGTGCGGTCACAACATCATACTTTTTACTCTAATTCAGATGTGGGCCTTTGAGAACATCACATGTATTAAGCCTATTATTCCCCATGACAACCCATTTTAGCTATTTGTGAGCCTTCTTCTATACACTCAAGTGATCCTGGCAATGCAAAGATCTATTGTACTAGAGTTAGATTTGATCGTCGACAAGATGATGACATAGAATGGAGACCATATAGGACTCTATAGTAGTGGCTAGGTCTAGCACAACAACTATATAGGATGTAACAAGATATGTTATTGGTTAGATGACATGACTACATCATTATGCCATTTTACTATGTTCATGTGATGAGACAGTTCATCCAGCTGCAGATAGCACCTATCCCATAGCCTACACATTTGATATTTGCACGTATTGGTGCTAGGACATAAGAAATTCATCATCCCACACTCATAGATGTTAACTATAGTGACCTGAAGGATGAGGGGCAATATGCACATACAACATCTAACGAGGATGGTTTTGGCATGTCAACTGCACAGGATAGGTGGCGAAGGACGGCGCAACCTACTCACATTTTCCCTGATGGTTATCCCACAGGAAATATCGAACCTTGGCCACATTGGAAAGGAGATCATGTAGAGAGAGTGAGGATGGGTACATAGATGGAGATACCACAGATGATGATGATTATTTGGAGATGGAGGATCAACAACCAACAGGAGAGGATCCTGAGGAGAAAATAGAGGCCAATGATGCCCCCAAGGAGTGACCTACATATCGACCTTATGCCACATGAGAACATACTATGGCCACATAGGGCATCCAATCCCATGGGAATATAGATAATCCATTCAACTCTTACCACACCACCAGCCCATCAGGGGAGCCTAGATACAACACCCATAGTGTCTTATCAAAATCTTGATTCTTGAGATGGTGATCCAAGTGATGTGATATGCTATTTATCTTTTTGACATATGATTAGATTAGTTATGTTTATATATGATACCATATTCAGAGTTATTTCATGTTTTCTTTTTTACAGTTGGGACACAAGATTAGCTCTACTTCTTCAGTTGAGTCACCACATATATGGTTCCATCGATGCCCCCACACCAATTGATACGGGCTAAGCATAGGCCATCGCCTAGTGTAGGGAACAATACTAACTTGTTTGATCCCCTATCATGATGGAGGAAATCTTATGATCATGCAATGAGGACCATTGATGATGTTAGAGATAAGAATGAGGAGGTTTGATCTAGAGAGGAGCAGGTGAGTGTTGCATATGAGGAGTTTAGAGCTACATATGAGGAGCTTAGAGCCACTTAAGTTCCAACTGAGAGTGAGTCACAAGCCTCTCTATGAGAGGAACTTAACCATGTGTGGTCAGAGAGGGATCAAATTGAGCAGGAGTGGGTCACAACACTTATGTGTGAGGCTACAACAGTAGGCTACCTATAGGGTCTACGAGAGTATATTAGCTCAAGGAGCCATTCCCATTCCATCGTCTCACAATGGGAACCCCCACCAAATCCCAAGGAGTCTAGTAGTCATAGAACTACTTAAATGTATTTTGTTATTACACATCACATTGTGGTAACCATGATGTATATGAACTTTATGATCTATATATGAGCATTTTTTATTTCTATGAGTTATGTGTTCTTGTAATTTGTTTTAAATTAGATATCAATGTGATCTATTAAGCAATATTGATGAGATTATTTAATATATTCTTCCCTAATATAATTGTTATGTGATGAATTTGATCTAATCAAACACTTATGTCTACTTAGATGTTACATTTTTGGTTAAGTGTAATCATGTTAAACTCAATGTCCTTATGATCTAACTTTAAAATTAAATGCATATAATATTCTAATTTAACACAACACATACATGATTGAATAGTATTCCTAAAGAAGTAATAATCCAAATGAATGAATAATTACTTGTAATAATTAGAGACGCACAAAATGTTTGTCAAGAAAGAAGCAACATGAGATAAAATAGAGACTATCTAATTAATCTAACAACATGCTTTAACCTACATACTATTCAAAGAGATTACTAAGCATAATATTTGCACATATATGCAGCATTTATAGGTTATTTCAGAGGTGTTCCATCTATTTTCTTAAGTGTATATGCTCCAAACCCATAAACCTTGTCAATGATATAAGGTCCTAACGATTTCGAGCTAAACTTTCCTTTCTCATCTGGAGTAGCATTGACATTACATTTATTTTCATACAACACCAAATCCCCCTTATTGAATGAATGAAGAATGAAATTTTCATTATACTTACGTTGCATTCTTTTGGAATAAGCTTGAAGATGCTTGAGAGTTTTTATACACTGCTCATCAAGCATTTTAAGTTGTTGCAAACATTGTTCCCTATAAGCATTATTATCAATAAGGCCACTAAGAGAAAATCGTAAAGTAATAATTTCTAACTCTAAAATAATTATTGTGTCAGCTCCATAAACAAGGTTATATGTTGTATTCCCTATAGATGTATGAACACTTGTGTGATAAGCACATAGCATATAAGAGAGTTGAGTATACCAATCTTTGTTATGCTTAATAACTATTTTTCATAAGATTTGTTCAATTATCTTGTTTGTGCTTTTTCTTGACCATTGGATAGCGGATAATATGGTCTAGAAAAATGATGTTGAATGTGAAATGTTTCCAAAAAAAATTTAACTTCCTTATTCTTAAATTGTGTTCTATTATCCATAACTAGATTTGAAGGAAGACCAAATCGTGCCACAATATTTTCTAGGATAAAATGAAAGATTACATCAATGGTCATGAAACGAACAAGAACTTCCTCTACCCACTTCATGAAATAATCTATAGTAGTGATTATGAACGTATGTCCTGAGGATGAGGGAGGGGATATTTTTCCAATCAAATCCAAACCCCAAATCGTAAATGGCCAAATAGTGGCTTGGGCACGAAGCTCAAGTGCACGAGCGTGAATCAAATTATTATGTTCTTGACACTTGTGACATTTCTTAACTAATACAAATTAACCTTTGAACCTATGATCATCCACTAAAATGTCCCCTACAAGCACCCACATGAACTTCCTCAAGGGCCACAGGAATTTTAAATTTTTTAAGACATCTAAGGAGAAGACCATTGAACGAT
Source organism: Sequoia sempervirens (assembly GCA_007258455.2). Taxonomy (NCBI): domain Eukaryota; kingdom Viridiplantae; phylum Streptophyta; class Pinopsida; order Cupressales; family Cupressaceae; genus Sequoia; species Sequoia sempervirens. Next base: position 141,208,954 of record VDFB02000015.1, read on the forward strand.
TGCCTACACAACACATCGACTAAGATTATATAATGAGCTACCAACTTCCGTATATGATCCCTAGTGTTTTTAGTGGTTGGTTCAGGAAAGATGTCGTCCTTTAAATAATTAAATATTAGTGCATACCACTCATTAGCAATTTAAATAGTAGCGACTAATATTTCTTTTGTCTTTTCATTTATTGAGGGTTCAGCGAGAGTGTGAATAACAAATGTGAAGTTCAAAGAAATATCATCAAGAGATGTAAGGGAAGAAACACTTTCCATTGCATCTACATGTCAATTATCTTTTCGTGGTACATTTTCAATAGTGTATAATGTGAAATCTCTAATATTGTTAATATGAGCTCTCTATACTTAGATAACTTATCATGCTTTTCTTGATAGGAATCATTAATTTGTTTTATGATTAGTTGAGAGTCTCTAAATATACAAACATATTGAAAACCTAAGGACCAGGCCACATGTAATCCTATGATAAGAGCCTCAACTCAATAATGTTGTTTATACAAAGGAAATTTAGGTGATAGGATAAAGGAATTGGATTCCCTGGGGGACGTACTAATATAACTCCAACACCAGAGCTAGTTCAACAATTAGATCTATCAAAGTATAATTCCCATATTTTATTATCAACAATTTTCAACATGCTTTTTTTTAGGAAAGGAATCTTGGTTTGGCAATGCTAATGGTGAAGGAGCTTCAGCTAAATGGTTGGTCAATGCTTTCCCTTTGATTGATTTTTGAGAAATGAATTTAAGGTCAAACTCAATTAAGAAAATAACCCATTTATCTAGGCGGCTTAATAAGTCAGTTTTAGAGAAAAAAAAGGTGCTTTAAAGGATCAAATTTTGTGATGGCTTGCACTTCAGTGTAACAAATAATGTCTCAACTTATTGGTAGCAAACACAAGAGCCGAACATTATTTTTCTATAGCCGGGTAATGAGTTTCATAATCAATTAATGTTTGACTAATGTAATATACAAGATGCTCTTTACCATTCTCATCTTGTTGCACTAATAGTACCATGATGGCATGGGTTAAAGTAGATATATAGAGGATAAAAGGTTTTCCTGGTGTTGGTTGTAAAACAAAAGGATTGGCTAAGTACTGTTTCAAGTCCTCAAATCCTTTGTGACAATATTCATTCCATTTAAGTTCTAAATATTTCTTAAGGAGTTGAGTGAAGGGAAGAGTCTGGTCCACCAAGGATGCCACAAAATGACAAATAGCTTGAATATTTTCTTGTAAGCTACACAATTGTGAAATATTCTTAGGAGGTGGCATGTTTATTATTGCATCAATCTTCCTTGTTTCCACCTCAATGCCTGTATGTGGCACTATAAATCCAAACAACTTTCCACTATCCACACCAAAGACATATTTCTTCAAATTCAATCTCATGTTGTACTTATAGATTCTTTCAAAGATTTCAAGAAGGATTTTGACATGATCTTGGTGTGTTATAGAAAACCAAAATATCATCAACATAATCTTCCAAGATGTTGTATATGAAATCATGAAATATTAATATCATAGCTCTTTTATATGTTTTTGTGGCATTTTTTAATCCAAAGGGCATCACTACCTAGCAGAATATTCCCCAAGGTGTAGTGAATTTTTTTTTATATTGATCTTGAGGATTAATGAAAATTTGATTATACCCTGAAAAACCATTCATGAATGATAATAAATCATGTCTCGTGGTTGAATCCACTATCATGTCAATATTAGGAAGGGGGAAAACATCTTTTAAAGATTCATTATTAAGATCATAAAAATTTGTACACATCCTAATGTGATTATCAGGTTTTACCATAGCCACAATATTAGATATCCAAGGTGGATAATCAATAGGGTAGATGAAACCATCCTGTAATAGCTTTTCAATCTCATCACTAACTAATAAATCAACCTTAGCATTCATCTTGTGTATCTTTTTTCTCATGTGTTTAGCATCTTTTTCTAGGATAATGTTTTTTTTTTTTTGCAAAAGTGGCAAGCCACTACATTTATATTAATAAATATGTATATTTTTTACAAAATCCTAGTTCAGGAAAACATACTGGCAAGAAAGAACCAGGTACGAAAACCCCCAGTTATAGTTCGTGTAACTAAAGTTTGTCAATACAATCCAATTACAAAAGTAACAAAGTTACCATTTTTGCAACTTGAAACCTATCAAACCCTAACCTCCTTCCTAACCCTTTACAAAACCCCATTACATAATTGCATTGTCCAATAAGAACCCCATTACATACAAAACACCCATTACATATTTACAGAATCCCATGAGAACCCATTCCCATTACACAATTGCATAAACCCATAAGAACCCATTTATAGAGAACCCATTTACAATACCCATGCAAAACTGCATTTAACCGCCATACCACTATCTAAATAAATACCTTACATGGCTTTAACTTCTTACCTCGTTACCGCAGCCTCTTACCAAATAGGTCATGGTAGTGTGGTAAAAGGAACCAGTATTATACCTTTTCACTGCTATACTATGATGAGTTAACATGCAGCCCGTGGTAGAGCGGTATAAAGATCAATAGCAACATAGGGAGACCGTTGTACCATAGAAGGATGATGAAAAGCTAAGACAAAAGAAAACTGTGGTACCGCAGGGGATCAAAATAAGACCTGTGGTAGCGCGTTGTACTGAAGTAAAGTGACATTATGTACTGCGGTACTGCAGGGAAATGAAGGGTGATGCGAGGTAATGTGGTAAATAGTCATTGAAGCATTTAAAGCGGGCACGTCACAATAGTCAGCTTCAGAATATGAATTGAGCTCAGAGTGAGAGATGAGCTCTATACAGATTGCCCAGTTTAGATGTGCGAAGAGAGTACTTTGGCACAAGAATATCCTTAGCCGATAAGATTTAAACTCTACAGACTTTTCATAACAGATATCCTCTATACATATTTCCCATTCATATGTGCAAATAGTGTACTAGGATGTCACAATTCCTAGTATCCTGCAAACTTGAAATAAAACATTAGATGCACATGTAATAAATCATGAGGATAGAATATCTTATGACGTTGGAGCCATATGTCAACAAGTGCAGAAGTTACATGGCATTACAACCATGCTGCAGTAAATAAAGGAGAAAAAGCTTTAAAAAACTTCCTACATGATCATCAAATTTTGCTCAATTAACTATAGAAGTTTTGGAAATGCATTTACAACATTTAAATCATGAATAGCCCTTAAATTTTTTTTTTCACTTCCTAGCCCAGCTAGAAAATCTGCTACCTTATTCCCTTCTCTATAAGTATGTGAAATAACTGAAGACTCAAGCTTATCTAGAAGTGACCAGGCTTTGTTTAGCACATAATTCAAATTCCAATTTTAGATTTTCCTTGCCTTAAGTGCATTAATAATTATTAATGAATACCCCTCTATATGAAGCTTTGAAAAACCCATCTGAATTGCCAATTCCAGACCAAATAAGAGAGCTTGTGCCTCTGCATAATTGTTTGTGCCAAATTGCAAGTGGTAAGAAGAGACTGCCAATACTACCCTTGATGCATTTGTTATACACACTCCTACCCCAGATAATCCTGGATTACCTTTAGAAGCCCCATCAAAATTCAATTTCACAAAGCCTTTTTGAGGGGGAGACCATTTGATTGTTGTTTTATCAATCTTTTTGTTTACATTTTGAGACAGACTATCATCAAAAGGCAATTTGATGTGAGTCCATTCATTCATAATAGAACTATCCCAACTCGTGAAGGATGAATTGATAAATTTCTCTCTTTGTATACACGATTTGACCCCCTCTAAAATTTTCTTTTCGATTTTGAAGAGAACCAGATCCACTAGGGATTTAGTTTTCCTAAAAATTCTCAAGTTTCATTCCCACCAAATATTCCAAATTACCAAAGCCGAAGTAATGAACCAAATGCATGCGAAAAAAGATGTCTAATATAAAAGAGGCCAAGCTTGGAAAAGATCCCAGATAGAATTTGGCCATGGGATGGATAGGTGAAGTATGTTTTTAATAAATTCCCAACATTGAATGGCTACAATGCATTGCATAAATAAATGATCCACTATTTCAAACTCCATTTCACATAATGGGCACTTGAAAGGATCAACAATCTTCAATTTAACTAGATGATCACTAGTTAGAATCCTTTTCTGCAAGGCCAACCATACAAAAGTCCCTACTTTCGGGAGAACTTTATTGTTCCAACAGAAGGAAAATGCACGTTGGGGTTCAGAAGAATATTTGGATTGTGCTAAAACTGCATATCCTTCCTTAACTGAATATGACCCTGATTTTGAAGCTGACCATATTATTCTATCTGACTTTGATGACAAATAAACTATTCTTTCATTCAAAAATTTGCTAAAAATGTCAGATTGTTGATTATTCAATAATGTGGATGGGGGTGTTTTCCAAGTTACTTTGCCTGTTAATGGATTTGAAGAGTGAACATAGTCTAAAGAAATTTCACCCCAAACTTGACATAAAAACATTTTTACTTCTTGAAGCTCCTAATTAACTGCTAAAGGAGGTTTTCCAATCCATGAATCTACCCAAAATTTGACACTTCTGCCATCATTTATTTCCCAAGAGGAATATTTTGTAGTGAGACTTTTGTCATTTATGATAAAGTTCTAGATTGCAAACCCTTTTGGGGGGTTTTCCACTGTAAATATTCTGGTTGGGATTTCATTATCTAGGTATTTGGATTGCAATAATTTTTCCCATTTGGCATCTGGATTATCATACATTTTCCATGCAAGCTTAGCTCCAAACGCTTTGTTTCTCCATGTGAGATTTTGAATATTTGCCCCACCTTGTTTTTTCCCTTTTGCTAGCCCTTCCAAGGAGATTAAAGGAATCTTTTTTTTTCATCAATATTTCCTTTCCATAGAAATGATCTTATTATCTTTTCAATTTCAAGAATAACAGAGGCAAGTGCTTTAAGTACTACTAAAAAGTAAATGGGGATTGATGATAAAACTAATTTTATTAGAAGGATTTTTCCTGCTAGTCACAACCACCTAGCTTTCCAAATGAGAATTCTTGATTTTATTCTTTCAATGACCTTAATCCAATAGAAAGCTTGTTTGACCCTCTGAAAAAAGGTATACCCAAATATGAACAAGGCAATTCAGCCTCTTGAAAACCCAATATCTTAACAATTTTTTTCCTCAAATCTTCAGCAGTCTTTAGAACATAAACTTTTGACTTAGTAGCATTTATTTTCTGGCCAGAAGCTAATGAATATTTATCCAATACTTTTTTTACTTGCTTGGCTTCTGATATTGATGATTTATTAAATAGTAAGGTATCATCTGCAAAAGATTGTGTTACTGAGATTCAAGTGTTTGGAATTTGAACACCTTGCCAAAGATTTTGGCTGTCTCAAAAGGATGTATCTGCTTAAAGTTTCAGCCATAATTATGAAAAGAAAAGGAGAAAGGGGATCCCCTTGACTTACTCCTTCGGTGGAATTGAAGAAACCCACTAGATTTCCATTTATAATTACTAAAAATTTAGCCCCAGATAGGCATGACATTACCCATCTTCGCCATTGAGAAGAAAAACCAAATTTTGTTAGGACCTTATTGAGAAACTCCCAGTTTACCTTATCGTAAGCTTTAATCATATCTAGTTTGACAATAAAAGCTGGCAATTTTGCTGCATTTATGGAGTGTAGCACTTCATGTGCTACAATTTCCCCTTCATGAGTTTCCCTTCCAAGAACAAAGCCTCCCTGTTCAAGGGAAATGATTTTTGGAATAAGAGATTGTAATCTCAGATAAATTGCCTTTGTAAATTTTTTATAAATTGTATTACACGAGATAGGCCTAAATTCTGCAAATGTTTTAGGTTCTTTGACTTTAGGAAGAATGGCTATATTGGTGAAATTAAACTACTTGAACATAAATCCCATTCTCCTGGACTCTCCAAGTGCCCATAAGAGTTCAAAACATATGAAGTCCCAACATTTCTGAAAGAATAATTCCATATAACCATCTGGGCCAGGTGCTTTTTTTGGTGGAAGTGAAAAAACTACATATCTCAATTCCTCTAAAGTAAATGGTCTCATCAATTGTTTATTATCTTCATTATTTATTAAATAAGGAATTGTGGAAAGAAGATCTTTTTCATCATTGACCTTATTAACATTAGTTGTTTGTGGGACAGAAAGAAGTTCTGAAAAGAATTTAATGCCTTCATTATTTATATCTTCTTCCTTTGTTAACCAGTTTCCTGAAGCCAATTCCTAAATAGAATGAATTTTTTTTGTCGCCTTTTTAATCTGTGCTGACACATGGAAGAATTTTGTGTTACAATCCCCCTCTTTTAACCATAACTCCTGAGACTTTTGTCTCCAATATATTTCTTCCCTTGCACATAATTCTGCCCATTCTGCCTACAATGCCTTCTGTTTTTCATATAAATATGCATCTAGACCATTTTTAATTATGTATTCGTGCAAGGTTGTAAGTTCTTTAAATACTGAATCCTTCTGATGGAAAATATTTTTGAATACTTTTTTTTTCCAAAAGTTTATTTGATGTTTAACATCAACCAATTTCTTGTAAAATTGGAACATTTTAGTCCCCTCCTCATATGGAGCATTCACCCACCATTGTTTTAGCAGATCTAAAAATTGGGGATGCCTTAGCCATATACTCTCAAACTTAATGGAAGATTTTAACCTTGGAATAGATACATCTGAGATGTCTAAATAAATGGCATAATGATCAGATTTCAAATATGGCAGAATATCATAGTTTATCTTATGTGTAGAAGTGAACCAATTGGGAGACACCAGGAATCTATCTAGCCTCTCTGCAATTTGCAAGAAACCCTTTCTTTTGTTTGTCCAAGTGTATTTCCTAGATTTTGGTTGAATGTCTCTCAAAGTGTTTGTAATGATGAAATGGCTAAAATCAGCCATTACCCTAGGTGGATGAATAATCCCACCACTCTTTTCTTCCAATGAGTTTATTGCATTGAAATCTCTTGCAATGATAAACTTATCATTATGAATGACATTAATTTGTCTGGAAATCTCATCCCACAAATTTTTGTTTTCAATTGTAGAAGTAGGTCCATACACATTTATTAACCAAAAAAGGAGATGAAATTTTGTTACTTCTACTAGCTGCTATAAATGGTGGTTTTTATAAGATTTAACTTGTACTGATTTCGAGTTCCACAATACTAATAGTCCTCTTGAAGCCCTTTGAGCTGGAGAATGTGTGGATGCCCATCTGTTCCATTTCCTTATTGAAGATTCATACATTTCGTTTAAAATTTTGGTTTCTTAAATAAGAAAAATATCTGCTCCACAAGCATCTATCAATTGCTTGATGTGAGCATGCTTGTTAGGGGCATTGATTCCCCTGAGATTCCATGAAGAGATCCTCATTGGACCCGACGAGAGCAGCAAGCTCTCCTCGGCCTCTTGTTCAACAAAGATTCTAAATTTGTCTTTTGTACCCCTGACTCAATTTGTTCTTGCATTTTAGTGAAATTTGATTTTCTTCCTCTCTTCCTAGGAAATTTCTATACCAAAACCTATAATGGAAATTGAGACAACATTGATTCTTTAGATTCATGACCATTTTTATGTTTTAAAACTAGTGCTTTTGAACTATCCTGAAGAGCTTGATGGTTTGAAACTTTTAGAAGTTGGTCACCCATAACTATGTTTGTGGCATTTTGGTCATTAGGGTCCATTTCATAGATCTCAAAGACCTTTCCTGAAGAGTAATGCATTGGAATATCTCCTTCCCATAAACCTTCTTCTACTAGAATTTCATCATAAAGATTAGAGCCTGCTGAAAAAAATAACTTTTCAGCTAAAAATTGAAGCTCAACCTTCGATAATTGAGTGGAAGTAGCTAACTCAAGACATTTATCTTCATGCACAGAGCAAGTACTTTCATCATTTATCATATTTTTAGAGGACCATGAGGAAAAATAATCTTTTGTCCCTTGAAACATTAGCTTTTTAGCTATCTCAGATGCCTGATTTTTTGAAAATAACTTTTCCATAGGAGAATACAAATTTAGCGAGAGGGTAGTAAAGATTTGCATTAAATCCCACTTGCCTTGTAAGAAAGTTACATTTAGTGCAACCTTTTTATGAGCACGAGGCTTTACCAGGGCCCTCAAATCATTGCAATCCTCTACTTGTTTTCTCTTGTGAAGGTTATATTCATATTAACGAGATTGAGGACTATTATTAGGAGCAAAGAGACCAAAAAAAGTTTGCTCAGTGCTATTTTTATAAACATCCCTTTTTTCCCTTTAATCAGATGAGCATTTTGTGAGGGAGTATTTATAGAAGAGCATTGGGAGTGTGAATGTCCCAAAGTATGGCAATTCAAACAAACTGGTTTTGTTGATTCAAAAACAATTTGTTGATACCATTTACCAAATATTGAAGTGAGTAGGATTTGTTCTGGAAATTTCCTGTCTTTGTCCATTAATACACAGGATCTTATGGGTTTTGAAGGGTCTTTGAAGAAATCTTTATCATGCATTAAAAATATTCCTATTTGATTTGTGATTGATTCAATGATCTTCAATTCCCTATATTCTAATGGAAGAGCAGGCATTGGAAACCAAAAAGGGGCATATTTGAAAGGGGCAGAAGCAAGTTTAAAATGGGGAACCCAGGGCTGCATACTTAATCCCAACCCTTGATAGGTCCATGATTTTATCCTAAAAATAGAATCTTTTATTTTTTCGCTATAAAAAATTACTGCAAAAAAACCCTGATCATTGTCCAAATAAAAAACCTATTCTACACCCTCCCAATCCCCATAAACTAAATCCTTTAATTCATTTAAAGGAAAAGAAAGGTTCTGAAACTTACAAATTAGCACCTTATCTTGAAGGTCTTGAATTTGTGGTCGAAGCATGTCTTCTGGAAATGCAATTTTTATGATCTTTTCATTTTTCTTGAGGAATGCCCACATTATGCTAGATAGAGGAGTGAATACCCTCATCTTTCTGCTTGTACTGTTTAGGTATCCAAATCTTCTTAGGACCCCCTTTGTTCTTCAATCCCTTTTTCTTCTTGTTTTTTTCTTTCTTCTTTTTTGATACAAATTTCTAATGAAGTTGGGGCTTGGAAGCGTTTTGTACCTGAGGAGTTTCCAGAGCTTTTGAAATGTGAGGATTCCTTTGATTTTGTGGATTCTAAGATTGCAATCTTGCTTGATGAACATTGTCTTTCTAGGTTTCTTCTGAAAACCCTCAACCGATCTGAGATTGATTAGGGTTTCCTTGAGCCCTTTCTTTTCCTCAAAATGAGCCAGACCCATTGTGAGGATTCAAGGGATCTTGAATATTCTATCTCTCTTGCCCTTGACCCTTATTTTTTTTAGAGCTAGCTTCCACTAATTTCGGCCGTTGAAGGAAACCTCTTTCATTTTCTCCATGCAACAAGTGCGACAGGTGAGAGTTCTAGAGTCTTTGGATTGAAGGGGGCGCCAGAAGGGTTAAAATCCCCATTTGTGTGTGACCTATAATCGGCCTATGCTTTCTCAAAACGATTATCTAAATATGTAGAATCTTGTTCCGGCAATCTGCTTTTCCTAAAATCCTCCAACTATCGCAAAACTCCCTTGTTATCTTCATATAAATCAAAAATAGGTTGTTTGCCTTGCACCAGCTGCCTGGAGTGAAAGGGCTTCCAGTTAGGTTATAAAACCTAAATTTACCCGCAGGAATATCTTGTCTTGCATGCCTTCACAAATTTTTCATGGGCCCTTGTTGAACATTATTCCTATTGTCAAGATAGTGAGATCAATGCAGGGCCCTGTCATGCAGAGACTATTCCCTCTGAGGAATGTGACCGTTGGGTCTCCTTGAACGAGTGCATGACTATCTTAGGGTTAATACCCAGCAATTCTGAATAAGTCCAAGAAAATATTTTAGGAAAGTCATGTATCAATGTTGCATGATCTTCTTGTTCATCCTCATCAAGAAAATTTCCAATTTGTAACACCTCCTCACTAGATGGGTCTATTGGAACATCTATAGTGTCTCCCAAAAGTAATGAACTATGGTTTGGAACATCAGGGATTATGTTAGATTCATCTTGTTCATCATCACATTGTTCATTTTCTTTCTCAAAGTATCCCTTAACATTCAAACAATAGGAAATCCTTCAATTATGATGATTACTAGGTAAAGTGTCATTCATTCTCAAAAATTATTCTTGAGGCTCATCATTTTGAAATACATCCAATGACATATCATCACATGTAGTTTCTATCATTTCAAGATGCACTAAGTTTAATTTTGTCTTAGGAAAGTGTTGCATGATAACAAATTGACATTAAGTGAAGGTTTTTTCGTTGCTTTCATTTCCTTTGAAGGGAAATAACCAAGACCTCTTGTTGTTTCATGTGTATTATGCTCTATAGGAATGTGGATACCTTGTTCTTTCACCCCACATCCTTTTCCATTATAGCCAAATTATTTCAAGAGTCGGTACCCTCTTCCATAAATTGCTTCCATTTCTTTTGAGCAAGGTGGTTTTTCATAATCACTTTCATCATAAGTAGATGTGTAATTCATGTTTTCCTCATTACTAGAAGTTTGGATTCTTGTTTCTTAGATGTTTCAATGAAAGATTATGTTGATACCACCGCAGCTTCCCTCTCCTTCTCTTTTCATGGTTTTGATTGTGTAATATAGTATTCTACCATGAATGTAGGTGTGAAATATAATGAACCCCAATCATCCTCCAACAACTTTTTCACCAATGAAAGACATTATTCTTCATCTTCAAGTTGTAAAGGTTCCACTTTTGTAGTTGGTGTCAATGTTCTCAAAAGGTTTTTCATCCCTGTTTTAGTTTGTAAGTAATTTTTAAATTTTGGATTAGCTTTTATCATGTAAACCTTATTGTTGTAAGTGTATTTCATTCAAGGTGGATGATTAGTAGCTTGATCCCACTGGCTCCCCTCCATAGCTCAACACTTCATTTGGGGCAGCCAAGCTACAGTACCCATGAACATCCCATGGCATACTTTCATCTCTACACATGAACTGTAAAAACGTGAGATGGCTTCACAGGTCCGACCTCCTGCACTAGTAAATAGAGGGATTTTGGACACTACAAACAAGGGTGTTTAATTCGGTCATTCCGTTCATAGGGCATGATCCATGCGGTGAGAGTCCCCTTTTGAATCCATCTCGTCAAAACCATACAGGTGATTCATTGGGCTTTCCCTAAGAATCCACTTTTATATACTGGCCAGAAGTCCCTCAGGTTCAGGGTGCTACTGGTCTAAGTCGTCTTGAGGTGAGTACTTTTTCCTGCCAGGACAGGCCCAATTTCTAGAGTCAGTAATTGTTTCTCTTACACCCAGGATCACTCGAATGCGCAAGGGGAGAGGATACTTCAATATACCGAATCGTGAGGGTAATAACAGAGCGTGCTTTCACACCAAACATAGTAGACACTTGTTAATTTTAATCGAAATGAAAGATTTTCTACACTTCCAAACAATCTATTTCAAAAATTTAACTATGGTCTTCGACATGCGTTTTGTAGAAAGATTCATTAGTAGTTTTGATATTGGTCTTCGACTATCAATCTACAAAAACTTTGTTAACTCCTCAAGACACACGTTGAAAACGGAAGATTAGCAAAAATAAAAACATGAAATAAAGTTGTAAATTGAAGATCTAAACCTAAATTTTTACCAATCAAATACGTCATTTTCTTTGTCAAATGCGTCACAGGATTTTTATCAGTCAGTTGTGGCTCAGAAAATAACAGATGCATAAGTATTCATCAGATGTGTCATTTCTGATATCAGATGTGGTCCAATATGTCAATTGTGTTGTTTCATCAAGCAGATGCATCTCTGAATGTCAATTGCATCTTTTCATCAAACAAATGCGTCATTATGTACAAAAACATGCAAAAATCAAATAAAATTATATGGATACGTGAAGATGGTGTCTTCACGTTGAGTTCACCAAATGTAACATCATGAAAACAATAAAAGTCAAATACCACACAAAAATGCAATTCAAGCTCTAATGCAATCTAAGCTAAACAACAGAGAACAAAGGAAAGCTAAAACATAAATAAACTGAACAATCTCACCCGATATCTACGTAGTTCCATATCTAACCTCGATTTCCCTTCTCCATTTTACCGTTGTAGTATAATTTCCCTCAGATTTCTCTCTACAAGTATAGCATGTGATAGTGATTTAGTAAAACATCAAAGATTCAAATAATAGATATGCTTCCAAAAGACATAAGATTTCGGGAGAGATTGAAATGATGAAAGACAGATCAATTTATAGAAAATTGATCATTGGAATAAAAAGTCAGGATCGAAAGATCGACAGACGGTTAAGATTAAAATATTAGACATACATTATGATAACTGTTAGTAGTGACATGAGTGATAAAAACTAGAAATAGAAGAAAAGATTAAACAAATGATTTAATCTTTGAGTTCGGTTTTCAAAAACAAAAGAATAGTCTTTGCATGACAAAGATAAGATGGGATTAAAGCAACGTTCTATTCGAACGCACACACAAGATTTAATTAATTAAATAAATATATCTAATTAATACGCATGTACGCGCAAATGAGTTAGAACTAGATGACTGCATGATATGACAAAGAGATTACTCATGAAAGCCACTCAGACACTAAATCCGGAGTTAACTGGCCGATTTAAATAGATCTTGAGTCGATTCAAAGTGAATACTTAGATAACTTACACAATTATCTAAATATAGAGGAATGTGTTAAAATAGATTTTTACGAATTAAATGATTTATTTAATTCGAGATTCAATATTTGAAGAATAATTAAATAAATATGATTTATTTAATTAAAGTGATGAAGTGGTTAAATGAATAATTAAATAAATAAAGAATTTATTTAATTATAGTAGAAATATGATAAAAGGTAAATTAAATAAGAATTTATTTGATTTGAAAAGAAGGATAAGGTTAATTAGTAACATAATTAAATAAAAAGTGTTTATTTAATTAATCAGATAAAATAAAGAAAAATTAGAATTAATTAAACAATTAAGATTATTTAATTAATAGATAAATTAAGGTTAAGGTAAATTAATTAAATAAATAGATTTATTTAATTAATAAAGAAATGAAGAACTTTAGAGAATAATTAAATAATTGAAATTATTTAATCATGACCATGGAAATACGAATTATGAAGAAATTGAAGTCGTAGGCTTAGACCAAATTTTGGTGTCTACACATACCCTCAATTAAGGCTACTACATCACTTGGTTGTGCACTAGGAGGGGTCACAACTTTTTTCAAAGCACCTTGAAGCACGTTTTGGTAAGTAGATGATGTTTGAATTAGATCCTAGAAGGAAATCTTAGCAGGAGTGTTACAAAGTTTCTCCACAAGATCATACTCATTTCCACTATGTTGAGGTAAATGAGGGGCACTAGGCAAAATAGGTTGTTCGAGTGGGATCAATGAGGGAATGGCTTGTGTTTGTCTTGGTTGCTTGCTATTCCTAATGTTACATGTACGAGCAACTATGTAATAACTTGGTTGATACGATACATGATTACAAGTGAGTTGTTTTGCAAAGTTTAGGATATGGCAATGAGGTTTTGATTTGTTTTGAGGTGGTCCTATGATAAGGACATGTTTGTCTCGACTTTATGTTGTTGCGTAGGTGGATAAATGATAAGTTGGGGTGTGATTGCATTAATTATTCTTTATTTTGTAGGAATGTTGCAAGCCTTAGTGGATGATCTTAATGAGATGAAGTCCTCAAGGGCTTCATAGATAACATATCAAAGTCATCACAACTAAAGGGATTGATAAGTATACAATACACTTGTAGAAAGAGACCTGACATGATCAAATGTCTATGTTTTCTCCAAGATTAATCATTAAATTTCAATTTAAGTTTGTATTCACATGTATTAAGGTTAACTAGGACTGAAAATAGACTTACAAACCTGATGCAAGCACAAATCAAGAAATCAGGTTCCAGATTTATAAAATAACATAAATCAATATGTTTTGGAGATCTTAGGCATATTTTTGGAGGACTAGAATGCCCTAGGGTGTTTGTTTCCTATAAGGTCTTTTTCTGAAATCTTAGTTTCAGAGGCACTAGTGAAAAAAACTAACTTGTGACAACTTGCAGACCTAGATATGGAATTAATTTTGTTGTTGCTTTGTGAGTTTCTCAGTTTTGCAATGTTTTGTAACAACCTAGGGTTTTGAATCTTTGTAAAAATGAAACTAATCTACTCAAATTATGCAATACTTTATAAAATATAAATAATTTTCCTACATATCTGATAATTTTCAACACTGAAATGTAATATTTTTTTATAAATTCATAACAAATTAAGTGAAATGACACCTTTCTTTAAGATGTGATAACACCTTTTAAAAATTTCAAATCAAAACTCAGCAAGCAAAATCAAAACGATAACACAAAGAAAGAGATATGTGCAAAAAAAAATTGAGCCACCAATAGCAAGATAGAGTCACCCAAGGGCGTCCCCGTCCTAGACAAGGGGTATAAATTGAAAGTTTGAATGTTTAAAAGGTTGCTTAGGGATTTTGGGTTTGTGTGAAAATAGGTGTAATAGTGAATGATTTCCTAAAATTTGTTCAGTTTAAGACAATGTAACCTAAATACAAATGTGTAACAATTCTTGAACAACAAGTGACAATTATGAATGCAAATTTCAATGTAAATTTGATCTAAGTAACTGCAATAAACCCTAATTAAACCTATAATGCAATATGACATGCAATTTTTTGGATTTTTATGTCTTTTATGGTGTAAAAATGAAACCCTAAATGAGAAATGCAAAGCAATGCAAAACCTAGATCTAGGGTTTAATTATTTCAAATATTAAGTTATTAAGATGTCAAAATGTTGGGTTCACCAAAATGTAACATAGAAAAATGGAACCCTAAGTTTAATGTCTAAACCTAGGATTGCATTTTTCTCCCTTTTCAAAGGTACATTAGGATGCAAATCAACAAGGTGATAGGATTGAATTTCAACCATGAAGGTGAGTCAACTAGACCAAGATCTAATCCTTTTGAGCCTTGGAAATGGATAAAAATTAATTTGTTTTGATTAACCTAATTAGACCATAAACCCTAATATGAAAATTGCAATATCTTGATAATTGATAGATTGAAATATATATTGAAAGGGAGGTATGAGAAGGGCAGAAAATTGTGTACCTATCCTGTAAATTTGGAAATGGTCTAAGTAGGAGGACAAAATCATCCAAGGGAGTTTTAGTTCTTGTATCTCTTTTTCTAGAAGTAAAAACTTGAATCGGTAGCTCTCTATCTAATCTTTGATGCCAACCCTACAAATTTCGTCTTCAAATTTGAACCTGTGAAAAATCTACAAAAGAGATGGTGGGGTGGCTATATAGAATTTTTCCTCAGTCAAACCCCTATTTTGGTATTTCTACCTCCACAATAGCCAATAAAATTGATTGAAAAATATTACCAACGGATTAGTATGGGCTAACTACACTTGACTCATGAAGAATCAAAGCATTTTCATGCCACTAACGTCAATCTCAACAGGATCAATCAAATGCAAATTAAACCAAGCATCCATTAAAGCTAGGCATACTAAACTGTGAAATCTTCAAAACACCTACTCTAATCCATTTGAAACTTATCCTATTGGGGGAGTGGTGTTGCGTTGATGTGGAACGGTGACCCTTTCCCAATCCCAAGGATAATAATCTTGTTTCAATCAGTTTTGTTGAAGAAAATTGATGAAACCATTGTGAGATGTGTGTTGAAACATGATTCAAAACTATATTAACATGATGCAAGCTATTTTAACATGATTTATGCTAAAATGATTCAGATGTGCAAATGTAAAGCTAATCTAAATGAATTCTAAACTAAAAAATTCAAAACCCTAATTAATAAACAAGCTAAATGTATGCATCTATATTACAACGAAATCCATTAATGGAAGCTAAGCTATTATGCAATCAATTTAAGCTAAAGTGATGCTAAATATGAGTGTGAGGGTGAGTGATTTCAACACCATGAGTTTTCTCTGAAAAAGATGGATCCATTTGTCTCCAAATAGTGCTTTACTTATAGGAGAGCAAATGAGAAATGGAGGGTTGAGATCAAAAAATTTAATCAATGGTCAAGGATGGAAAAAATTGGAGACATGGATCATGGATTCTCATCAATGGATGAGAATCAATGATGAGATTTAATCAAGGGTTCTCCTTTTTCCAAAAAAAAAAACTTTCAACTTGCCCAAGAGGTCACAAGTTAACTTGCTCAAGAAGTCAAGTAAGTTTGTTGAAAAAAGGAATATTCCCCTTTTTCAAATGAGTGAGGAAAGAGAATATTCTTTGGAATATTCTCATGGGTGAGGGAAAATAGATTTAGCAAATTAAAACAAAAATTTTAATGTGCAAAAGGGGAAGGAATATTCCATGGGAATATTTCTTTTGGAGAAATGTGCAAAGGAGGAATATTCTCTTGGAATATTCCTTTGCAAGTGGGGGGGAATTAGATTAATTAGTAATTGATAATTAAACAAAGGTTTAATTATACAATTAGGGGAATTAGATGATTTTCATTAAATAAAGTGATTTAATGAAATAGGGAGATATGATATGAAATTTAATTAAATAACTTAGGGTTAATTAAATAAGAGGACTTAGGGATTAAATTAAATAACTTGATGTATTTAATTCAATTGGATGAAATGTTAGCATGAAAGGGGATGAATTAACCTAACTAGGTTAATTAGATTAATAGATGAAAATGATGTAATTAATTAAACAACAAGGCTAATTTAATCAATTAAGCAAAAAGAGGATGAATTTTAGGAAGAAATGATGTTAGTATACCTTTTTCGAGTGCATAATATCATTCAAGAAATTTTTCAGTGTCTACATTTTTCCCCTCTTTCAAGTGAGGTACCTGATACGTTGGTTCAAAGACTAACACTCTTCGGATTAAAAATTGTTGCTAAGTTTGAAGACATGGAAGAAGAACTTGATCTAGAGGATCAAAGAATTGCAAAGTTGGTGAAGGAACTTAGGAATGACAAGCCTAAGGTAAAAATTTATGTTCCTAAATATGGTGGAAGTTTAAATGATGAAGAATTACTTGACTGGATTGCTGCATTAGATAACCATTTTGAATGTGATGAGGTTCCTGAAGAGAAAAGAGTAAGGATTGCAAAGACAAAGTTGCAAGGCCATCCTTTGGTATGGTGGGACTACTTTCAATCTAAGAGGAGGAAGCAAGGAAAGTCTGAAATCACCTCATGGGACAAGATGGTATCCAAACTCAAACGTAAATTCTTACCCAAGGATCATCAAGTTCAAATGTTTAAAAAAATTGCAAAGCTTAAGACAAAAGGAGATGGATATTAAGTCTTATACTAAGGAGTTTTATAAATTAAGTTTAAGGTCTGGTCATCATGAGAATGAAGATGAAAAATTTGCTAGATATATGGGTGGTTTGAGGTTAAACATACAGCATGAATTGGTTTTGGCTAACCCTAGGAATGTAGAGGAATGTTACCAAATGGCAATCAGGGTGGAGGAGAAAATGAAGAGAAGAAAAGATAAAGTAGTTAGGGGAATAGGTAATGCATCAACAGGAAGAGGATCTATGCCTAATTCAAATCCAAACACTGATAATCAGGAAGATGCCATGAAAGGACAAGAGCAATCTGATTTCAAAGGTGGATGGAGAGGTACAAGGGGCAAATTTGGAGGAGGTAGGAGTTCCAATGTGTTTTCAGGTAGATGTTACACTTGTAACGAATTTGGCCATCCATCCTACAAATGTCCTAAGAATATTGGTGCTTCATCAAGTGGAATTAAAGGTGATAAAAGGATTCAACTTGTGCAAGAGGATGAAGAGGAGAGCACTGGTTCATCAAGTCGTCCTGTAGACCCTAAAGTTGGAAAATATTTGATGTTGCACAAGCAACTTTTGAAGACTTTCAAAGAAGTAGATCCATTGCATAGGAAGAGGCTATTCAAAACCACTTGCAAGAGTAAGGGAAAGGTATGTAAAGTTGTGGTTGATTCTGGTTCAACTGAAAATATGGTGTCATGTGAAATGGTGAACAAGTTAAACTTGCAAAGGATTCCTCACGAATTGCCTTACAAGGTATCTTGGCTAAGTGATGTTCAATCTTTATTGGTGAATGAGAAGGCTATTGTAGATTTTTAGATTGGGGATTATATGGACAGTGTTGTTTGTGACATTCTTCCAATGGACTGTTGCCACATACTCCTAGGAAGACCTTGGCAGTATGATAGGTGTGCCATGTATGATGGAAGAGAAAATAAGTATCCCATAATGAAAGATGGTCATAAGTTTGTTTTGACTCCTTGGGTAGAAGATGAGAAAGGTAAGGCAAGGGTCATTATGTGTGGGAGAAAGGAACCTATAAGTGTTATGAAGGAAATCAAAAGTTCTGATTTTGTAAAAGAAACTAGAAATTCTAATGTAGCAGACTATCCTAGGTCTGAGAACACAAGAATAGTAGTTGTGAAGGATGATACAGTGGTCAAAAGAGAGTTGACAATGGATTGGAGTACAAACATTTTGGTCAGAGCAATGGTCTTCCCTATAGTTAGGGGTAAGGTTGTAATGCCTATGAAATTTGTAGATAAAGCATGTACAGGGGTGTGTGAGGACAGTAAATTGAACCAAAAAGATCACAAGATAGTGGGGTAGTTGATAGCAAAGAAAGTACAGACTGGTTTTGATCAGGACATGGGGAAAAGACCATTGATAGGCCTAGATGAAGAAGTGTAGGAATATCCATATGCAACCACAGTCAAGAATACAAGGCAGAATATGAGAACGGTGCAACATGGAGCACAGAGCAACATGAGTCAATGGAAATGGCTTGTGAATCAATGGTGTTTTAATCCAACTTGGGCATGTTGGTATCGTCCACAATTCATGTGGCATGAATTCTTCTTAGGGGGGGTGTATGGTGTAGGAGCACCTAATCACCATGTTTGATGAGGGGGGGTGTAAGGAGCACCTAATCACCATGTTTGAAGGTGGAAAAACATTGATGGGTGTCTAGGTTGGTATAGAAGTGTTTTGTGTTTATTTAGGTTTAATAAGGTCTAAAAGGACCAATCATAATGTAATGGAAGCATTTTGAGTCATTTAGGGTGAAAAGTTAATCTTGCACTTAAAGTGTTCTTGTAGCCTTTGAAGGCACATTTTTTAGTTTGTATAGGGAGATGCAAGATTTGAGTCTTGTGGAGGTAGTAAGGTTATTTCCAAACCATTGGTATGGTTTTAGGAGTCATAAGGTGCAAACATTGCAATATAATTGTAAATGTGATAAATTGTGTAAAAGGGTGTAATTAGGCCTCCAATGGTCATAGTGGTTTGAAATTCTGTTGTAAAGTAGTTGGTTAGTTAGAAAAGGTTGGGAAAAAAGTTAATGTATTGAAGCATTCACAGGAAATAAAAATGTTCTTTCTGAGTTTTCACTCTGTTTTTCTTTCTTTCTCTGAACTTTCTTTAGTCTGCTCAACCCGTGTAGGTGTGTAAAGGCTCTAAATCACTCTGTATTTTAAGATGTGAGTGTGGTCTAACAAAGGAACTTGATTTGAGAGTCTCAAGTTCATTTTTGTGGGAGTTCTTTGTAATATTTTGAAATAGCCTGTTCATACAGTTTGTAGGCCTGATCTTGTGTTAGTGAATTCAAAATGTCAATCCACCTACTGTTCTAACTTGTTACTCAGTGGATTGACATTATTAATGTCAGGGTAGATGTTAGGATGTGTTGGAAATCAAGGAAAACAAGGTGTGTGGTTTGTATTGATTTATTGTGATTAAATAGAGCATTTATTCTATGTAAGTTTGGAGGTTTTGTGTTGGGTTTTCAGAACTAGTGATGCAATCAAGTTTGTAATGATGTGGAAGGTCTGTACAAACCTTGATACAGGTGTTTGGTACTTTGATTTAGTTATTGAAGCCTTAAATTGTGAAGATACAAAAAACCCTAGGTTTTTGGGTGTGTTTTGGAGGGTTTGCTGGAGCAGCATCCTAGAGGCCTTGAAAATAGGAATAAATTGTGAAATTTGAAGTTATGACACATGGTTTTTCACTCTTTGATGTGATTTTGTGAAGGGGGGGTGTTTGTGAGATAGTTTGTTTGTAAAATAGGGCTAATTCTAGTAGCCCTTCCACAGGTCGGTTTGGTGTTTCTCAACATTGTTACAAAGAAACCTTATATGATCAATTGGGGAATTGTAATAGGAGTCTGAATGGAGGCTTAAATGATGTCGATTTCATCTTTTAGTGGCCTTCTCTAAAAGATAAGCCTATTTGGTGAGATTTGGAGTCTATATCCTTGATGGTGTTAGTTGATTCAATATGGTTGATTGTGTTCTCAAAGGTTGATGTTTTATTGAAGTTTGATTAGTTTTGAGTCTTCTCCACCTTAGCTCTACATCAATTAGTATAGGGGTCACCCTTCTTCACATTTGGGTCATCGATGCCAACAGTTGGAGACCATGACTGTGACAGCTCAGCGATGGATAGTGTCTACTCGATTGTACAGAGAGATTGTGACCGAGGTGGCCTATTATCGCATGCATTACGCTAGGATGTCCCTGTGGCGATTAGGAAAATAAATTACTCATAGAGGAGTTGGGCACATCTATGGACCGAGGATCAGCCAGAGAAACAACTTGGTGAGGGGAGCATCCATTAGGACTAGATTTCTTGTACAAACACTTTTTGATTATTGTCTAATTCTTTATATAGAGATACATTCATGGGATCCTTTTTGATAGCCTCATGGATATTGTACTTTTGATTTATATAAATACACTGACTCAAATATTGTATTATAACAGTCACCATTTATATATATATATATGATACGGATTCGATATGTGATGTGTTCTTTTATTTCATGCTTTATGCACATATGGATGCATTTGATGTTGATATGATTATATGTTATGATCATGTATGGATGCAACGTAATGGATGGATGTGTTTTCTTTTATTCATGTTTATGCAATATGTGATGACGATCTATGAGTGGATGCAATGTTATATTCTTTTTTAGTATCTTTTCTATGCAACTTGTGAGATGGATGATATGATATGAGGTTTTATGCTTATGCAAGTGTTATGGGTACATTTCTTTTTGTGTAATTTTCTATGCAATTTATGATATGATGATGTATGCATATGGATGTATGTGTGGATAGTGCCAATGTTTATGTTGATATGCGATATGATGAATGATAATGCAACGAATTAAGATGCTTAGAATAAAAAATATATATTATTCAAAACAACTTAAATGATAATGACGATGCAGTGGATTATGTTGTGATTATGCAAGATGTATGCATGCTAATGATTTTTTGGATGCAGGATGGATGCATTGATGATATTTTTGGTGACTGTTATGATAACAAGTTAGCACGGAGAGAAGATAGAAGAAATAAGATGATTGACCATTGATTTTGAGATTGATCCAGAAAACTCCAACAAGTCTATCATCCACTGAGACTTTATTATAGATGGTGATGAGAGATACATGATGATGATGATTTTCTCATATCTTGGGATTGGGATTTTTTGGCGTTCCTTATTGTTTGATATAACACATAGACATGATGCATCAAGGTATTGAAAACCAGGATGGCGTTGTATCTAGTGTAATGGACTTTGAATTTGCAAATAGATAGGATAATCCTTATTCACATCTTGGCATATAGAAACCTCATTGGAATGTAGTTTAGTAGTTTAGAATATATCAAACCAGAGCATACACAATAGTCAACAATGTACTCTAAGCAACTTCCCTACACACAACTAAGCAAGTATGCTCCAAGATTATTTTACAAGAATACCCACAAGCACAACAAATGAAAGATAATGATTGATGCCCCATTCCTTTCTCTCTAAATCATTTTGATACACATCATCAAGAGGTCCTTGGAATGGGTCATTAAGATAAATCAAAAGAAAAGATCAAAGACAAACAGTCAATGTTATCCATATCTCCTACCAGTTTAATTTAGCTAAGGTGATTTTTGATACTAATTCCTGTCGTAGGAAGGATTCATCCTAGGACATGTTGATCAGATGTTTTGATTAGGATGAGGTGTATGATAAGCCATTGATACAAAATCCATTGATGCATTTACCTATGATCTAGACTTCAAATTTTGACACTTAGGTTCCCACTTTACAACTTGTGATACTTTCTTTCTATTTGTTTTTCCAAAGGCTGAAGGTGACAATCGATTTATTATGGATGGAGGTTTATTGCAAGTGAAAGCAAGATGAGATGGATTATTTTTGCATTTTATGGAATATTTCAATGTTTTTGGTATTTTGAAAATGTTTTGAGGCTATTTTTGGCCTTTTTGAAAGTTTATGTGGATGTTTTGGTTTTTGATGATTTGAGGTTGTTTAGGGTTTTCTCTAGATTTTTGATGATGTTTAGGGGTTTTCCTAAGTTTTCCAAATGTTTAAGGCTTTTTCGATATTTGAATGTTTAGGGATTTTTGAGTTTTTCAACCAAGAACCTAACCTATAAGACCTATCCTACATGCCTCGAGGGTTGATCAAAGATGATCCTTGCCTATGTTATACATGCAGAGACCATATAGTTTGACTAACTCGACTTATTGACAATGAAAAATGAACAGTTGATGGATTGCTAGTTTATTATGATGGACTCCTAAAGACTGACCTAGAGTGTCTCAGGGTCACATCAATGATGGCCTTTCCTAATTTCAAGCTCAGAGACCCATAGTTCAACAAGGTTTTATTTTTGGATTTTTGATGTTTGACCTTTTTATGGATTTTGATATGTTTTGGATGTTTTTGGATTTTAGCTTTACAATTTTCCGAATGTTTTTGGATTTTAGTTGTACAAGAATGTGGATTTTTTTATATTTTTTGATGAATGTTTTACGAATGTTTTTGGATTTTATATAATCTTAAGATATACAAGAACCCAATCCGATCCATAACGAATTTCCCCCAGTGTTGTGCGATAGACTACCTCGATATAGGGAGGACAAACTGACCTTTGGATTATGCCAAGTAGTACTAAGGGGATATGATACTTCACGACATCAAGCTATGATATGGACGTGAATGAGTGATGGACAAGATAGGATGAATGATGTGTGTGATGGATGGAATGATAAGATAAAGAGCCTAGGTAGATGGAGGTACTTTATTTACTCAAGGCACCTGTTTGCTAGGTTTTCACCAAGGTACTTGCCCAAAGCACCATTGAAGTGGTTTTCACTAGGGGACGATTGATTTTTCTTTACTTTTTTCAATCCTTTTTCTTATTTTTTTGGATTTTGATCATTTTTATTTTTATTTTGTATTTTCAAATTTACACCCTTCAAGAATAGGCATAAAACTTTTTAAGATGCAAGTTGTTAGTTGGTTCCTACAAGGGTTCATCTTCAGGTGTTGACAATTGATATGCTCCTGATCCATAGCTTGTTGTGATAACAAAGGGACCCAACTAGTTAGGCTTAAACTTTCCTTTGTTTGTTGAGTTAAGATAGCATCGGTCAGATGTAAATAATGATTGTGGTTATGCATCATCATTATTTTATACTTAATCGAACTACTCTTAATTATAGACGTATTCAAGGATAAATGAAATCTTTGTTTGCTGCTTGTTGAGCATGATGATTGGTAACCATCAAAATTACCAAGGGAACTCGCGCGCTCAAGAGACGCGTCCCATGAGCAGACGTGTCTCCATCTTTTGGAGACACGTCCTCTCATGAGACGTGTCTCCCTTGATCGTGTCTTCTCCTTTGATACAAATAGGAAATCTATTCTATCCTGCAAATATAGAAATCAATTAATGTTCTACAATCAGCACATTCAAACCCAGGCGCACAAAATTTGACTTAGAATTATTACACAGAATTCCAGTCTTTGAATTTCCATAGGTCTTTTAGGATCTAGATCTGATAATATTTGATAGCATTGACATGGTATCAGAGCCACGTTGAGTGAATCCAAATCAAATCTAGATATCAGATTCTTAGAAAAAAATTGTAGTTTTGAAAAAATTGAATTCGTAACACATTCTTCATAATGTCAAGTACGATCAGATTTGAAGATCGTCTTGAGGGAGAAAACAAATTCACCTCATGGAAATTCAGAATCATGATGATTCTCAAAGAAAATAAGTTAGACTCATTTGTGAAAGAAAACAAGGGGGAACCAGAGGATGATCCTGAGAAAACTCAATGGATTGAGAATAATGAAAAAGCCATGAAAATCTCAGTAGATGCAGTTAGGGACCACATAGTACCTATTCTAGAAAAACATGAAACTACATATCTAATGTTCAAATCCCTTGAGAGCACCTATGAGATAAACAACACCTGTAGGACTCTTGCATTAAAGAGGCAAATCAACAATGTCCAAATAAACAAAGGAGAAACTATTAATGCATACTTCATGAGGATCATTGAACTAAGGGATCAATTATCTACAATTGGATATCAAATTGATATCAAAGAGTTAACACTAATTGCACTAGGAGGCCTACCAAACTCATGGGAGCCATTTGTTCAAGGAATAAGTGCAAGATCTGAACTCCCCAAGTTTGATAGATTAAGAATAGACTGCCTTTAAGAGGAAACAAGACTCTCAACAAAAGAAAACAAACAAAAATCCATAGATGAGGAAATTCAAGTGCTCAACACATCATCTAATAAAAAGGGTAAGAAAAACTCTTACGGGAAAGGATCATTTAAGAGAAAGAGAAATTCCCATGGAAAAGGGTCATTCAAGAAGAAGAAAGACATCTCTCAAATACAATGTTTTAGATGTGATTAATATGGGCACTATGCAATGAAGTTCCCTGACAGATCAAATCCACAAGCATCACTTGCTAAAGTAGGAAAGTCAAATTCAGACCATGATTCTAAGAAATTTTTATTCTATTCAGCCTTATCAAATCAAGTATCTAACAATATCAACAACTGGGTGATTGATAGTGGTTCTTCGAGATACATCACAAGATTTAGAGAACACTTAGACACTATGACTGAAGAGACTAATGAAGAAGTAACAATTGGGGATGATTGTACACATCAAGTAAAAGGGGTTGGAACTTGTTCCATCACATTGAAATCTGGTCTCTCCCTTCAACTCACTAGAGTTTTATTCGTACCTGGAATAAAGAGGAATCTAATATCCATCTCTACTCTTGAAGATAATGGATATAGGGTTACATTTATGGATGGGAAAGTTCTGGCATGGCCTAAGAACTCAACTATAAAGAAAGCTCTAACCATAGGTGTAAGACAAGGTTATCTTTATAAACTATGCACTAAAGTCAAGCAAGCCCTTACCCTTGATACTTCTAATTCAAATGAAATTTGGCATAGAAGATTGGGACACCTTCATTTTCGTGCCCTACCATCTATGGAAAAACTTGTAACAGGATTACCCAAGTTAAAACCAACTCATGAAGGAGCTTGTAAAGTTTGTGCCCTAGGAAAGAATACAAAGGGATCCTTTCACAATAGCTTGAGTAAAACCCAAAATGTGTTAGAACTGGTTCAATCTGATTTATGTGGACCCATGTCTATACCCTCCAAGGCAGGCTTCCTATACTATGTCATATTTATAGATGACTTCTCTAGGAAAACTTGGATTAATTTTCTTAAGTGTAAAGAGTCAATAGAAATCCTTAAAAGGTTCAAAGAGTTCAAATCTCTCTCTGAAAACTTCTCTGGGAAGAAAATCAAAATTTAAAGGACAGACAATGGGAAAGAATACACCTCTAAAATCTTTAAGGAATTCTGCATGAATGCTAGGATTAAGAGGGAGTTTACAGTAGCCTACAACCCTCAACAAAATGGGGTTGCTGAAAGGAAAAATAGAACCATTGTAGAAGCTGCAAAAGCAATGTTACTTGACCAAAACATAGAAACTTCATTTTGGGTAGAAGCCGCTAGAACTGCTATCTACATTCAAAATAGGTGTCCTCATTCTCATCTAGATAAAAAAACTCCTGAAGAAGCATTTACTGGCATAAAACCTAATATAAGTCACTTTAGGATTTTTGGTTGCCCAGTCTATATTCATGTGCCCAAAGAGAAAAGATTCAAACTAGAACCTTCCGGAAAGAAAGGGATATTTTTGGGATATAGTGAATCCTCCAAAGCTTATAGGATTTTCATACCCAGGCAGGAACAAATTGAATTGAGCAGAGATGTCATCTTTGAAAAAGACATTGCATTCAAAAGGGCAAGAAGTTCAAATGAGTTAGAAACTTATTCACCTAGAGTCTTAGATGAGGATCCTACCCCTGAGATTCAGAGGGAAAATCCTGAGGAAATATCAAATGAAATTCTATCTACTTCAGATGAGAATAAAAATGACAACGGCAAGAAGAGACCACTTTGGGCTAGAAAGATTATCAAAGAAGCTGAGAATCAAGCAACACCCAAAGGAACGTTTAGGGAGAGTAAAAGACCCAAACGGTTCTCAAGCTACGTTGCTCTAATGAATGACATCATAAACTCAGAACCCACCAATGTTTCAGAAGCCTTCAGACATCAAGTATGGAAGGACGCAATGACGGAAGAGTATCAGTCCATTCTAAAGAATGATGTATGGGATATAGTGCCTAGATCAAAAGAGAAATATGTTGTCTCTTCTAAATGGCTCTTAAAAATAAAACATGTTGCTGATGGCAGTATAGAAAAACATAAGGCACGTTTTGTGGCAAGAGGTTTTTCACAAAAGGAAGGCATTGATTATGAAGAAACATTTGCACCTGTTGCCCGTTACACATCTGTGAGAGTAGTGATAGCCATTGCAACAGCTAAAGGCTGGAAGATCCATCAAATGGATGTAAAAATTGCCTTCCTAAATGGAACCATTGAAGAGGAAGTCTATCTAGAACAGCCTGAAGGTTTTGTGATACATAAACCTGACTCACATGTATGCAGACTAAAGAAAGCACTGTATGGACTTAAATAGGCTCCCAAGGCCTGGTATGGAAGAATTGACAGCTACCTCTTAGGACTAGGATTCTCCAAGAATGATGCAGACCCAAATCTTTACTTTAAGGTAATTAAAGGTGATATGTTAATAATTATTTTATATGTTGATGACCTGTTGATAACAGGAGAAGATCACCTCATTGCTCAAGGAAAGAAGGATCTAACTTCAAAATTTGACATGAAAGACTTGGGCATTTTACACTACTTTCTAGGTTTGGAAGTCTGGTAGAAACCAGATGGCATCACACTAAACCAAGGAAAATATACTATTGATATTTTGAAGAAATTTGGAATGTTGGATTATAGACCCATGTCTACACCTATGGAAACCAACCTTCACAAACTGAAAGAAGTAGCAGCAGAATCCAAGTGTGCAGATTCAACCCTATATAGAAAAATGATTAGATCTTTGATGTACATGGTTAACACCAGACCTAATATTTGCTATGCAGTGAATGCTCTAAGCCAGTTCATGTGTGAGCCAAAGGAAATTCACCTTATGGCTGTAAAACATATATTGAGATATCTTCAAGGCACTATTGGATATGGTCTTCTTTACAAAAATAATCAACTAGATCTACATGGATACTCTGATTCAGATTGGACTGGAAGTGTAACTGATCGGAAAATCACATTAGGATGTTGCTTTAGTTTGGGATCGGCTATGATCTCTTGGATCTACAAAAAACAGTCTTCAGTAGCCCAAAGCTCGACAGAAGCTTAATACATTGCAACCTCTATGGGGGCAAGAGAAGCAGTATGGCTTCAGAAATTGCTTGTGGGACTCTTTAGTGAGCCCTTGAATCCTACCATCATTCATTGTGATAATCAGAGTTGCATCAAACTCTCTGTAAATCTAGTATTCCATGATAGATCTAATCACATTGAGATCCCCTATCATTATGTAAGAGACATGGTAGAAAGGAATGTGACTCAGTTGGAGTATATTAGTACAAATGATCAAACAACAAACATTCTCACCAAACCTCTCTCTCGAATCAAGGTTGAACACTTCCGGAAGAAGCTTGATATGATTGAAATGTAATTTGATATTATGTTTGAAATTAAAAATTGTTTAGAAGTTGTACTAATATATTTAAAGATGTTTAATGTGTAAACTCTTTTGTCATGTATGTAACTCCATGACCTTATGGGCTCTCTCCCCCTGTGTACATTATTGAAAGGTGACGATCTTTCTAATAATGAACACTTGTATATGACATTGTAAAGTGACGACTCTACAATGATGAGTTGAACTATCATGATAGATATCATGTGACTTGATATATGTGGACATGTCATGATAGTATCTCTTGGACACCTTGATGGATATCATGGGACTTGATGTCATGAAGATCATTGTGATCCTTAAGAGATAATCATGGTGGATAACTATATATATCTGTGGATATGCCATGAATCATTATGGTAGACATCATGTGACTTGATGTGAGTGCACATACCATAATGAAGATGTGTTATGCAGAATGTCATGTGACTTGACAATATTGAAGAAACATATCATATCTTCGATACCACGTGTGAAGGTGATATCTTCTCTTATTCATCTTGAAGTATATTCCCTAGCTAAGAGGGAGTGTTGAGTTAAGATAGCATCAGTCATATGTAAATAATGATTGCGGTTATGCATCATCATTATTTTATACTTAATCGAACTACTCTTAATTATAGACATATTCAAGGATAAATTAAATCTTTGTTTGCTGCTTGTTAAGCATGATGATTGGTAACCATCAAAATTACCAAGGGAACCCGCGCGCTCAAGAGACGCGTCCCATGAGCAGATGTGTCTCCATCTTGTGGAGACATGTCCTCTCATGAGACGCGTCTCCCTTGATCATGTCTTCTCCTTTGATACAAATAGGAAATCTATTCTATCGTGCAAATATAGAAATCAATTAATGTTCTGCAATCAACACATTCAAACCCAGACGCACAAAATCTGACTTAGAATTATTACACAGAATTTCAATCTTCGAATTTCCATAAGTCTTTTAGGATCTAGATCTGATAAGATTTGATAGCATTGACATTGTTGTCCTGATCTAGAAGATTCTTCTGATTCTGCTTTAGGACAAGATCCCCTACTTGGAAAGACTGATTCTTGATCTTCTTGTTATAGCTTTGGTTCAATTAGTTTTGATATACTTGTGAGTGATTAAGAGCATCAAGATGATGCTCATCCAAGAATTCTAGCTCATTCAGTCAAGATACTTTGTACTCTTCATCAATGATTAGGTTTTGTAGTGACACTCACAGTGATGGAAGCTTGACCTCAATAGGAAAGATTTCTTCTAATCCGTAGACCAAGGAGAAGGGGGTTGCACCTGTTGGCATGCGGATACTAGTTTGATAGGCCCAAAGAGTAGGATTTAACTGTAGATGCTAGTCATGACCAACTTCATTGACCATTTTCCATAGGATCTTTAGAATGGTATTTTTTGTAGCCTCAGCTTGACTGTTTCTCTAGGGGTAATACGAGGTAGAGAATCGGTGTTAGATGTTGAATCTTTGGCATAGCTCTTTCACATCCTGATTCTTGAAGGGTGTTGCTAAGATAAGATTTTGTGGAACACCATAACGACAAATGAGGTAATTCAGGATAAAATTAGCAATTTTCTTCCCCGTTATGTAGGTCATAGGAAAGGCTTCAACCCACTTGGCAAAGTACTCAATGGCGGTTATGATAAACTTATAACCATTAGATGAGGTTGGGGTAATCTATCCTATGAGGTCAATCCCCCACTACAAGAAAGGCCAAGGTGTGACCACTGGTTGCAATTCCTGAGTTGGAGCGTGAATCAGATCTACATGTTGTTGACACTGGACACACTTCTGCATAGACTGATGAGCTTCCCTTTCTATGGTTGGCCAATAGTACCCCATTCTCAACAGTTTCTTAGCTAAATTCATACCACTAGAATGAGAACCACATATGCCATTGTGTACTTCTATTAAAGCAGTCAAGGATTCCTCTTGATAAAGACGTCATAGTAATGTCCCCTCGATGCTTCGATGATATAACGTATCACCTAGGATCACGAATTGGGATGCCTTTTTAACAAAGTTCTTTTTAAGATTAGAAGTGATCTCGGATGGGAGGTTTCCTTTGCTCAGGTAGGTAAAGATGTCATGGTACCACAAGGATCCAGGACTAACAATGACACACGAATTTAGATTTTGAGATTTTGAAAGTTGGTACAAGAAGTTGTTCTACCAAGAATTCACATTGCAGGATGTTGTGTGGCATATCTAACAATGACCCAATTTTTTCCATAACATTTGTTGCTCAATTGTTCATGCAAGGAATTTACTCAAAAGTTATATCAATGAAAAGGTCCTTGAGACTCTCTACCATCTTCTTGTAAGTAGTAAGCTTAGTCCTTAGTTTGGTAGTCATCATTGACTTGGTTGATAACTAGCAATGAGTCTCCATAGACTTTCATTTCTTGTATCTTCCATTGAACTACTATCCTTAGACCTATGATTAGGGCTTCATACTCAACAATGTTCTTAGTACATGGAAATGATAGCCCGTATGACTTTGGGATGCAATCACCTTGAGGGGTGATGAAGAGAATACCCCCCCTGATCCATGTTGAGTGAATGATCCATCAAATTACATCTTCCATTGATTTGCTACGTTGGCAAGGAATACTGCGGTAAGTGCAAAAAGATGGGGGGCCAAAAAGGGGGCTTAAGTGGCCACTTTTTTTTCTAAAAGCAAGAAATACTAACCTTCGATGTGAAATTGAGGATAGTTACACTCAAAATTTTGAGATGCAACAAAAACAAGGATCGTAGTGCTCCGAGTTTACTTTCTAAACTACTAAATTATTTTCAAAATGGTTGAGATTAAGGGGTTCAACAGACAGACTCACAAAAATTGGTGTTGTTTTTGTCAGAAAAACATAACATAGCAACTGTTGTGGGAATGTAGCAGGCTGAACTTTTTTAGTATTTTTTAAATCGCTTTGGTGAGAAATTAGCTAGCAGTATGTAGTTGATGCACAATTTTTTTGATAATTTTTTTATAATGAATATTTGATTTTTTACTAATTTTCAAAGTGAACATTTCCTAAAAAATAGATTTTTGGTCGTGCTACCCCTATAAATTTTGGAAACTAATTGAATTTTGAAAAAAAAAATGTAGAATGGAATCTAGTTTCTAAAAATGTAATTTATTTGAAATTTCAATGAACGGTTAATTTAAAATGAAAAAACACCAAACACTACTTTTTGCCTAAAAAGAGACACAAACAAAAGAAACTATAGATCAAAGGCTTAACATTGTCAAAAAGTGTAAAAAATTACATCATTGGATAGCTAAGAGAGAGCCTAACATTACCCAAGTTTTTTATTTGCTCGACATTGAAACATGTGCAATCCTGACGATGAGCACGAACCCGATTACATGAAATATTGTAGAATATGCAAAAACACGTCTTTGGTCATTGCGAAGGCCCTCCAATCCTTTGGGTTGGTATTCCAAGGAAAATACCAAGCAAGGCTTGGGGATTCCCAAAGAAAAATATAATGCGAGTGCGTTATAATGCGCTCACGTTATTTCCTAGTTTTTAAATGGTTTTTTGTGTTTGTGCAAGACATTTCTAGAAAGACATAACACTCTTGTGTTATGTAAAATGCTACTCTATATAATGTATGTTTATATATTTGTATGTTTGTATGTACATGTATGCTTGTATGTCATGTATGTATGTATGTATGCATGATTGTATGTATGTATGTATGCATGTATGTATGTATGTGTCAATGAATGTATGTATGTATTTAAGACTATATATACATATGTACATGTATGCTTGTATGTATGTAGGATTGTATGTACACATGTATTATGCTTGTATGTAAGTATGTATGTATTTATGTATGTCTTTAGAGGGAGGGAGAAGTTTAAGAGAGAGAGAGAGAGAGTTGTCTAGGTAGAGTGGGATGGAGAGAGAGGGAGAGACCTAAGAGAGAGAGAGAGAGAGTCTTGAGAGATGAAAATGGGGTGGAAGGGAGAGACTAAGAGAGAGGGAATGGGAGATAAGGGGTTGGAGTGAGATGGTCTTAGCTAGGTAGGGTGGGAGGGATAGAGGGGGAGAGAGAGAGAGATGGAGGGGGGGTGGGAGAGAGGGGGGAGAGAGAGAGAGGGAGAGAAAGAGAGATTTATGTAGGTAGGGTTCCAAAGGGAGAGGCTTGAGAGTGTGAGGGGGAGTGAGAGGGAGAGACTTGAGAGATAGGTAGTTAGAGGAAGTGTGAGATAGAGGAAGTGGGAGAGAGAGGGAGTGAGAGAGAGGGAGTGTGAGAGTGAGAGGCCTGAGAGATGGAGAGGGTGTGGGAGGGAGTGACCTGAGAGAGAGGGAGAGAGAGAGAGGGGGTGGAGTGAGAGGTACTTATCTAGGTAGGTTGGGAGGAGTAGATAGAGATAGGGGCCAAAGATAGAGAGAGTTATCTAGGTAGGGTGGCAGAGGGAGAGACCTAAGAGAGAGAGAGTGGGTGGGAGAGAGAGACCTAAGAGATAGGGACAAAGAGGGAGTAGGAGAGAGAGGGAGTTATGGAGAGGTAGTGGGAGGGAGATAGAGAGAAATAGATAGAGGGAACGAGAGAGAGTGGTAGGGATTGATTGAGCAAGAGGTACATAGAAAGAGGGAGAAGGTAGATAAGGAAAATTAGAGAGGGTAGGAGAGAGGGATGGAGAGAGAGGTGAGATGTATAGATAAAGAGAAAGGGATAGGGGTTGAGGTTATAGGGTTGAGGGATTAGGGTGGATAACCTATAGGGTTGATGGTTTAGGGTATTTGGTTGAGGGTATAGGGTTGAGGGATTAGGGTTGAGGGTAGAGGGTATTGGGTTGAGGGTAGAGGGTAGAAATTTTAAGGGTTTAGGGTTAAGGGTAGAGGGTAGAGGGTTTAGGGTATAGATTTGAGGGTATATGGTTGAAGGATTAGTTTGAGGGTCCAATGTATAGGGTAGAGGGTATAGGGGTTGAGGGTTTATGGTTTAAGGGTTGAGGGTTGAGGAATTAAGGGTCGAGGTTTGAGAATTGAGGGTTGATTGTTTAATGTATAGGGTAGACGATAGAGGGTTTAAGGGTTTAGGGTTTAAGGGTTGAGGGTTTAAGGTTGAGGGTAGAGGATTGAGGGTATAGGGTTAAGGTTATAATATATAGGGTAGAGGGCATAGGGTTTGAAGGATTTGGGTTTAAGGGTTGATGGTTGAGGGTAGAGGGTTGAGGGTTGATGGCTTAAGGGTTGAGGAATTAAGGGTTGAGGGTTGAGGGATTAGGGTTCAGGGTAGAGGTTATTGGGTTGAGGGTAGAGGCTAGAGGGTTTAAGGGTTTAGGGTTTAAGGGCTAAGGGTTGAGGGTTTAGGGTTTAGGGCTGATTGTTTAAGGGTTTAAGGGTTGAGGGTATAGGGTTGAGGGATTAAGGTAGAGAGGGATGGAGGGAGAGATGGAGGGAGAAGTGAGATAGAGAGAAGGAGAGAAGAGGAGGGAGGGGCAAAGATATATGAGGGTTGAGGATCCAATGTATAGGGTAGAGGGTTGAGAATTGATGGTATAGGGTTGAGGACCTATAGGGTTGATGGTTTTGTTAGAAAACCAAGATCACCTGCATGCAAGATGGATACCTGTCACATGCAAAAGATATGAAGAACCAAAGAAGATGTTCTGTAAACCTCTCAGTAAAAATGCATTAAGAGAATCAATGATTACAAAGAGATCAATCCTTATGAAGGAGATCAAGAAACCCTAAAAGGGAAACCCTAAATGAAACCCTAGTGTGCACACTTAATAATTAATTAATTAATTATTAATGTGCCTAAGTTTAGAAGTAGGAATAAGTGACTTAATTAATTCAATATGATATAATTAATTAAGCATAATAACATTACTCTAACACCCCCTTAAGATGAACTTAGGAAGAAGCTAAAACACTAGAATAAGATGCATGAAAGCAAAGATGGGTCCTGGCAACTAGGCCTGATCAGGTACCCATTTACAAATGCAAGAATGGAGTAGAGAAGGAAAAACCCAGTGGGAAAAAACCCCCCTACAATGTGATGACATGCTGCAAAGAAGCACTGGAAGAACTCTGTAGAGTAACACTGGAACCAAAATCTGGCAAGCAAGGAAAGATATTTATGTCTACTACTGAAACCGGATGAGAGTCACTGATTCACTCAAGGAATCATGAAAAAAGTGACAGTAGACCCGATGCCTCGAAACACTCAAAAACTCCAAACGGGAACAACCCTAGAATCTATGAAGCAGCAAGCAATTATTGAATGATGTATTACTGAAAATGAAGTGCAAAGATGCAAGATGCACTCTCCCAACTGCCAAAACATCCAAGTAATCACCAAACAACCCATCGGGCCAAATCTGGACTAAGTGATAAACCTGGGATAGATACAAAAAAAGTGCATGAACAGCAACATAGACCTCCTCAATACCTTTCCAACACCGCAAATGAGGCGAAAATTGGACATCGTGGCAAAAAGTTATGAGCTTGGAAGCATAGAAAGTACATCTGACTTCAAACAGAAATAAATATAGTAAAATATAAAAATAATATAAAATAAACTACACCAAATGAAAGTGCTCGGAACCAGCTTTCCGGCGATATCTCGTTTGCCAGATTTCGATACCGTATGCCCAAGTTATGACCAAAAGAAAAAAAACTGCTCTTTTAGGGCAAATTAGGGCTAGGAGAGGGCAAAGAGGGCCGGCCGTACGGATGACGTCATCATGACGTCATGCTGACGTCAGCAAAACAAGCCTAAATTTGACGGCCATCTGGCCATCACAGCGAAAAAAGCCCCCCCTAACGGAAAAAATTTCCGATTGCTGGTATATTCTGGGAAGTCAACGGAATCTGGTCTCGGTTTTCAGAATATTCCTACAGTGCTGGTATATTCCCCACCTAAATATACTATCAGAAAAATCAATCGTCGGACTGGTGGCTGAGGGCCGGCTCGGAGCTCCTAGTCCTTCATAGGACCACCAGCGGAGCAGAAGGACCCGGCGGGGCTGACCTCGGCAGAGGTTGGGTTGCGCTGACTGGTGGCTGGCGGCTTTGACTGGTGGAAGCGTTGGTGGCGAGCTGCGGATGGGTGGCCGCCCGGTGGCCGCTGGGCGGTGGATCTGCATTATAACTAGAGCCACTGGCACTATTCATGAAAAAATGTGTTTTTTGAATTTTTTTTCTTTTTCGTGCCTCGGGGAGCGTTCTGGGGAGGCTGTACAGCCCCTCAGACAAGAAATTTTTTCCTTCCAGACCAACTTCTCAAAAATTGACGAAACGAAGGGCGATCTTAGGGTTTTTGGCCGCTGCGAATGCGATGGTGACCTCTGTTTCTGGTCAAACTACTCCAAAAATTTGGCTACCCCTAGATCTTGCAAAAAAGATGCTTGTGGAAACCCTTGCATTAGAAACTCACTGAAAGGCCATATCTTCATATCACGAATAGGTAGCTGCAGGTCTAGAGCTCTGATGCCATGTTAGAAAACCAAGATCACTTGCATGCAAGATGGATACCTATCACATGCAAAAGATATGAAGAACCAAAGATGTTTTGTAAACCTCTCAGTAAAAATGCATTAAGAGAATCAATGATTACAAAAGAGATCAATCCTTATGAAGGAGATCAAGAAACCCTAAAAGGGAAACCCTAAATGAAACCCTAGTGTGCACACTTAATAATTAATAATTAATTAATTATTAATGTGCCCAAGTTTAGCTTAAGTAACAAAGAGGAATAAGTGACTTAATTAATTAATCAATATGATATAATTAATTAAGCATAATAACTTATTACTCTAGCAGGTTTAGGGTATTGGGTTAAGGGTATAGGATCGAGGGATTAGGGTTGAGGGTAGATGGTAGATGGTAGATGGTAGAAGGTTTAAGGGTTTAGGGTTGAGGGTTTAGGGTTAAGGGTTGAGGGTAGAGGGCTTAGGGTATAGTTTTGAGGGTATATGGTTGAAGGATTAGGGTTGAGTGTCCAATGTAGAGGGTAGAGGGTATAGGGGTTGAGGGTTTAGAGTTTAAGGGTTGAGGGAGGGATTAAGGATTGAGGGTTGAGAATCGAGGGCTAAGGGTTTAATGTATAGGGTATAGGGTAGAGGGTTTAAGGATTTAGGGTTTAAGGGTTGAGGGTTGAGGTTTTAAGGTTGAGGGTAGAGGGTTGAGGGTATATGGTTCAGTGATTAGGGTTGAGGGTCCAATGTATAGGGTAAAGGGTATAAGGGCTGAGGGTAGAGGGTAGAGGGTAGAGGGTTGAGGCTTTAAGGGTTGAGGGTTGAGGGATTAGGGTAGAGAGTTTACTTGGGTTTAAGGGTTTAAGGGTTGAGGGATTAGGGTCGATGGTAGAGGGTATTGGGTTAAGGGTAGAGGGAAAAGTTTAAGGTTTGAGGGGTTTAGGGTTGAGTGTTTAAGGTTTTAAGGGTTAAGGGTATGGGGTTTTATGAATTAGGGTAGGGAGGGAGGGATGGAGGGAGGAGAGTGAGAGAAGGAGAGAAGAGAGGGAGGGAGGGACAAAGATATATGAGGGTTGAGGATCAATGTATAGGGTAGAGGGTTGAGAATTGAGGGTATGGGATCCGAGGGTTGATGGTTTAGGGTTGAGGGTTGAGGTATAGGGTTGAGGGATTAGGTTTGATGGTAGAGGGTAGAAGGTTTAAGGGTTTAGGGTATACGGTTTAGGGTTGAGGGTTGAGGGTTTAGGGTTTAGGGTATAGGTTTGAGGGTATATGGATGAAGGATTAGGGTTAAGGGTCCAATGTAGAGGGGTGAGGGTATAGGGGTTGAGGGTTTAGGGTTTAGGGTTGAGGGTTCATGGATTAAGGGTTGAGGGTTGAGGGTTTAACGTATAGGGTAGAGGGTTTTAAGAATTTAGGGTTTAATGGTTGAGGGTTGAGGGTTTAAGGTTGAGGGTAGAAGGTTGAGGGTATATGGTTGAGGGATTAGGGTTGAGGGTCAATGTATAGGGTGAGGGTATAGGTTTTGAGGGATTAGGGTTTTAAGGGGTTGAGGATTGAGGGTAGAGGGTTGAGGGTTGAGGGTTTAAAGGTTGAGGGTTGAGGGGTTAGGGTAGAGATTTTACTAGGTTTAAGGGTTTAAGGTTTGAGGGATTAGGGTTGAGGGGTAGAGGGTATTGGGTTGAGGGTAGAGGGTTGAGGGTTTAAGGGTTTAGGCCCTTAGGGTTGAGGTTTTAAGGTTGATGGTAGAGGGTTGAGGGCATAGGGTTGAGGGATTAGGGTTGAGGGTCCAATGTATAGGGTAGAGGGTTTAAGAGTTTAGGGTTTAAGGGATGAGGTTTGATGGTTTAGGGTATAGGGTTGAGGAATTAGGGTAGAGGGTAGAGGGTTTAAGGGTTTAGGATTTAAGGGTTGAGTGTCAAATGTATAGGGTTGAGGGTATAGGGGTTGAGGGATTATGGTTTAAGGTTTGATGGTTAAGGGCATTGGGTTGATGGATTAGGGTTGAGGGTAGAGCGTGTTGGGTTGAGGGTAGAGAGTTTAAGGGTTTAGGGTTGAGAGTTTAAGATTAAGGGTAGAGGGGAGAGAGATAGAGGGAGTTAGTGAGAGAGAGAGACCTGAGAGAGGGAGCGGGGGTGGGAGGGAGAGGCTTGAGAGAGAGAGATAGAGGGAGTGAGTGAGAGAGAGAGACCTGAGAGAGGGAGAGGGGGTGGGAGGGAGAGACTTGAGAGAGAGACAAAGAGACAGAGAGAGGGTTAAGGGTAGAGGGTAGAGGGGATATAGATAGGAATGAGTGGGTGTGAGAGAGAGATACTTAAGAGAGGGAGAGGGGGTAGGAGAGAGAGACTTGAAGTGAGAGAGAGAGAGAGAGATAGAGGGTAGAGGGGATAGAGATAGGAGTGAGTGAGTGAGTGAGAGAGAGAATCGAGAGAGGGAGAGGGGGTAGGAGGGAGAGACTTGAGAAGAGAGAGAGAGAGGGAGGGAGATAGAGGGTAGAGGGTAGAGGGTAGGGTATATAGAGAAAGAGAGAAAAGAAACATAAAAAATAAACTTTCTCATAACGCGAGCACATTTTGAATTAGTAGAGATATGGTCGTTATTTTAGCAAGACATAACGCACTCGCATTATAACGCACGTGCATTTTTTATTTCTCTAAAAATGGTTAAAAACACAATATACTCGTGATCTCAAGGCCCACATTTTGGATATTCTCCTGGTTTTGTGCATGTTTTGACAAAAAGAAGCTTTTTGATGATTTTCTGAATTGTGCATGCAAGTTTTTCACATTCCACCACCTTTTTCATGATCTTTCCACCACCTTTGCATGAATTAGCAGAGTTTTCACACTAAAAGGAATATAATATCAATTCAAGTTTGAATTCCATTGAAGAGTGATATACAATTGAAGTTTGGACTTGGGAACAAGCTTTTGAAAAAGTCAAATTGTTGAGGAGTTTGAAGAAAGAAGAAGCAAAGGCTACACAATTGGGTAGAACTCCTCCATTCGAAACTTTGGTTTTTTACGTATGTGAAGTCTTTACACATTTTCTTTCATTCTATTTTGGCTTGCTTTGATTTTTTTATTTTGCATTTTCCATATTGATCATTGTTTGTTTGTCATTATAACCTTAGCTTTCCAATGCACATTTTAAATTACACAATTCCTTACACTTGCCAATTACATTTTTAAACCACATCTCTTTGAGGCATTTTGTTAAACAATTGACTTACCTTGTGTATGCTTCCACATTTTGTATACACATATATATGACAAAAGTTATAAGTAAAATAATACATCATTTATCAATCCTCTACTATGGAGGTGCATACCACTCTCCAAATCTTTCATTTTGGTATAAGCATGGGGGATGTTGGTAAATGTAGTTGAATTTGGTTTTACACCTACAAATTGCATATGCTTGAAAATCTGTTTTGTGCATATCCGACAATCATTCTATTCCGCAAGGACATATCTTATTGAGGTATTTTGTCAAACAGATATACCGAGTAGCTGATTGCCTTATCTATGCTACCAAATTTTCCATACATGTCTACCAAAGCATTTTATCAAACAACATAGACAAGGAAATCAGTTGTTTGAAGAAATGCCTCAAAGAAATGGGGTCTCATGGTGATGTGCATTTTATCAAACAACTGATTGCATTATCTATGCTACTGAATTTTCCATACATGTCTCCACAAAATTTTGATTTATGAGCCATCCAAGAGAATCTCAACCAAAAAATCAATGCAACATCCTTATTTTGATGATCTTGAAAAATCTCAACTCTAATTTTAAGCCATTATAAAATAGTGTGTGAAGCTTAGCGAGGGAATTTGAAGTTATTAATTTGAAGTTAACCTCATCATGAGCACCTATGATGTAGACATTATAAGAGAATCTTGAATGTATGAGTGACATTATAAAAGATCTGTGAGAACGAAGTACCTAAGACATCCTTGAATCGTATTTTTGGTTGTTATGAGAGAATCTTATAAGTTTAGTTTGTGTGCATGAAAATGGGGCACATTGATTTAATATTTGATTTAAGTGGGGTGTTGGAATTCATATAGTTTTTTTTTTCTCATGATTTTGTATTACCACTTGATAGTTTTGAGAAAGCATTGTGCCTACAATTACAAGCACTTGGGTTTCAGAATGGTGTATGAAGCATATTAGACAATTGCAGCACAAACACAATAATTAGGACTGCCAAATAAATCTCATTTTATTGTAAACATCATATTATTAATATAGTGAGTGTAATAGCCATTGATCGTTACCAATCATTCTTTTTCTTCTTTTGTTTGCTCCCTATTATAACTAGCACCAATTGACTAACTTATTATAAAAACTTCATTTATTAAAACAAATCAACCTAATGATTATATATCAATATCAATATAGCATACCATCTATTCACATAAACATTTGTAATGATATTTACTCAAATTTTGAAATTTATTGCTTCCCTCAAACATTTGTAATTCATGCAACGTAATCCCTTAATAGTCCAAATTACAAAAGGGCGGTAATTTTTGATGGCCTGTTACCCGGATACCGTCTCAGTTGTAGGAATTTTGTCTGAGGCATCGAGATCACGTAAGGAACCTCTACAATAACCTCCCTCATTTTTTTTATCTCGGAGTTATTTTTTTGTGGTGTCCAATTTTGACTTGATGGAAAAAGTGTCAATTGCAAGCAGTGTAAAGTTGCAAAGTGGTGCAACTTTCATCTTACAACTTGTGTGACCAAACGCATTGTTCAAATGCATCCGGATGGGTACATTTATGCTAGGCATGGTCCTCTTTCACACCCAAACACGTTGAATCACTCTAAGCTACATTCAACCAACTCAATCTCTTAAGGGTCTAAAGTGCAAAATAGTTGCAATCTTTAACGAGCTATTACTCGAAAACCGTGATTATTACGAACTCTTTGTCTAAGCTATGAGATCACGTTGGGCCCCTCTATAATAACCTTTCTCTATTTTTTTTTATCTCTGAGTCGTTTTCCCGTGGTGTCCAATTTTCACTTGATGGACAAAGCGTCAAATGCAAGTAGTGTAAAGTTGCAAAGTAGTGCAACTTTCATTCTGCAACTCGTGTGGCCAAACGGACTGTTCCAATGCATTCGGATGGGTACATTTATGCTATGCATGGTCCTATTTTTCACCCAAACAAGCTAAATCACTCTAAGCTATATTCATTCGGCTCGATCCCTTAAGGGTCTAAAGTGCAAAATGGTTGCAATATTTGATGGGATATTACTCAAAAACCATGATTCTTACAAACTCTCTGTCTGAGCCTATGGGATTTTTTTGGGCCCCTCTACAATAACCTCTCTCAATTTTTGTTATCTCAGAGTCATTTTCCCATGGTGTCCAGCTTTCACTTGATGGAAAAAGTGTCAAATGCAAGCAGTGTAAAGTTGCAAAGTGTGCATCTTTCATTCTGCAACTCATGTGACCAAACGGATTGTTCCAACACATTTGTATGGGTACATTTTTGCTAGGCATGGTCCTATTTTGCACCCAAACATGTTGAATCACTCTACGCTATGTTCAACTAGCTCGATCCCTTAACGGTCCAAAGTGCAAAAGCGCAACAATATTTGACGGGATACTACTCAAAAACCGTGATGCTTACAAACTCTCTGTCTAAGCCTACAAGATTGTGTTTGGCCCCTCTACTATAACCTCTCTCATTTTTTTTCATCTTAGAGTCATTTTCTTGTGGTGTCTAGTTTTCACTTGATGGAAAAAGTGTCAAATGCAAGCAATGGAAAGTTGCAAAGTGGTGTAACTTTCGTTCTGCAACTCATGTGACCAAACGAATTGTTCCAACATGTCTGGATGGGTACATTTATGCTAGGTATGGTCCTCTTTCACAACCAAACACATCAAATCACTTTGAGCTATGTTCAATCGGTTCGATCCCTTAAGGGTCCAAAGTGCAAAATGGCTGCAATCTTTGACGGCCTACTACTTGGAAACTATGATTCTTACAAACTCTTTGTATGAGCCTATGGGATTGTGTTGGGACCCTCTACAATAACCTCAGATTTTTTTATCTCATATTCGTTTTCCCGTGGTGTCTAGTTTTCACTTGATGGAAAAAGTGTCAAATGCAAGCAATGTAAAGTTGCAAAGTGGTGCAACTTCCATTCTGCAACTCGTGTGACCAAATAGGTTGTTCCAACGCATCCAAATGGGTAAATTTATGCTAGGAATGGTCCTCTTTCACACCCAAACATGTCGAATCACTCTGAGCTACGTTCAACCGACTTAATCCTTTAAGGGTCTAAAGTGAAAAATGGTTGCATAGGATCTTACTCGAAAACTATGATGCTTACAAACTCTTCATTTGAGCCTACTAGATCATGTTGGGCCCATCTAAAATAACCTCTCTCAGTTGTTATCTCAGAGTCATTTTCCTGTTGTGTCCAGTTTTCACTTGATGGGAAAAGTGTCAAATGTAAGTAGTTTAAAGTTGCAAAGTGGTGCAGCTTTCATTCTACAACTTGTGTGACCAAACAAACTATTCCAACGCATATGGATGGATACGTTTACACTATTAATGGTCCTCTTTCACACCCAAACATGTTGAATCACTCCAAGATATGTTCAACCAGTTCGATCCCTTAAGGGTCCAAAGTGCAAAAATGGTTGCAATCTTCGACAAGATATTACTCGAAAACTATGACACTTATGAACTCTTTGTCTAAGCCTATAGGATCACATTGGGCTCTTCTAAAATAAACTCTATCATTTTTTTTATCTCGAATTTATTTTCCTGTGGTGTCTAGTTTTTACTTGATGGAAAAAGTGTCAAATGCAAGTAGTGTAAAGTTGCAAAGTGGTGCAACTTTCGTTCTGCAACTCATGTGACCAAACAAACTGTTCCAACGCATCCCAATAACTACGTTTACACTAAGCATGATCCTCTTTCACACCCAAACACGCTGAATCACTCTGAGCTACATTCAACTAGCTCAATCCCTTATGATGGCATGAAAAACAATCAAAAAGAGAAACATTCACATGACAGTCGAGAAGTCTGAGTTTTCCACACCCAAAGCATATGATCATCCTCAATTCTAGCAAGTGAAAGACAATTTTTAATTATCCTCCTTGCCCTTAAAATAGTATACAACCAATTGTAAATGCATACAATGGTAGAACTTGGAAAAAATTTATTTTTTCTTAATTAACAACTTTGGTTGTGAAGCATTTGAAATGATTTGCTATGCTTGAAAATTGGAGTCTAAGAAAAACAAGAGATGCTCTCATGTACATTTATTATTTGGTGTGATAAATAAAGTTTTCACCCAAGTCCATTTCTTATTTGTATTATAAATTATAAAGCTTTCTCCCAAGTCCATTTCCTATACAGGAAATAATATTGCAAAAAGTTGACATATATATATTTCGACATGTTTATATGGTGATGGATCAATAACATAGCAATTCATTCTATACTATGAGGATTATTCTATGAAAATGTTTAAATACTATTCAAGATAAATGTTTGTATAAAAATGTGTCAAGAAGTTAGCTACTCATCATCTACTATGAATATTATGCTTTGCAAGTGTTGTGAAGATTATGTATCATTTGCTTAATTGAGTTGCTCCAATCAAAAGATTAAATATACTAGAATCTTTTTATGAAACATCTCATGGAATAACAATTGAAAGTGTGTTTTTTTCTTTTAGATAAGGCATTTGATGAAACTCTTTGAATTAAACTGAATTGATATATGTAAGAACAAGGGAGCATTAGGAAATACATTGCTCAAGGATCTTAAATAAGCCTTCTTACCAAATTTGAAAAGGAATGATAAGCCCATGGTTGAAAATTTTGTAGTCATCAAAGTGGGTACTAATTCTATATTATATAGATCATAATTATTCTTTATCTTTAAGATCTTCTAAGTTTGGAAATGGTTTCACCAAGCTATGAAGGGTGAATTGTTCTTTATTCAATTATGCATATGTGGGTTCATTTGTCTTATCTCTCATTGCAATTTTGGGTGGATTATTGCTTTCAAAGTATTGGGAATGCTTTGCCTATTTTCTAGTTGGCAGTTTCCATTCTAGAAAGCTCATCTC
Organism: Sequoia sempervirens; assembly: GCA_007258455.2. Taxonomy (NCBI): domain Eukaryota; kingdom Viridiplantae; phylum Streptophyta; class Pinopsida; order Cupressales; family Cupressaceae; genus Sequoia; species Sequoia sempervirens. The sequence goes on from VDFB02000015.1 coordinate 141,252,664, forward strand.
TTGATAGATATATTATACTCATTCTTAATCAATTATCAAGTTAATAATCAGTGCATTTATGTACAGTTAATCTTTTCTTTTCAATTTGTGCAATTTTGTAATTTGTAACTCTACTAGCATTCCTAGAAATATTGAAGTTGTTTAGCATCAATCAATAAATATTCAAGACAAACCATGAAGGACAATAATGATCAATTCTAGGGCTAACCAATTAATAAGTATACACGTGAATAATTTAAGCATACATTTGAATAAGGGAAGCACAAGTACTGAAATACATGTAAGCCTTGAAGTATACACACGAATACATAGTATATGCAAACTAATAAAAATTGTATGCATGAATACAATGTATAGCATGAAAACACGTAAGTCACAAAGTATACATTGGAATACACATAAGTCACAAAGTATATTTGTAAAGTATACACTTGAATACACGTAACTAATATCTATAGAACCGTGGATTTATAATGCAAATATGGACACCATCGATAAAAAAGATTTGTATTAACCAAATAGCCATGTAGGCATACATCAATATATGTCGATATAAGTATAAAATATATACAAAATAGCCATATAGGCTTACGAGAATGCAATATAGGAATACAATGTCAAATATATCCAATACCAAATATGTACAAAAATTCCATATAGGCATACAACAAAAGGCTTTGGAATCAAAATTCATTGATCTCCATGCTCTGGAAACAAATTTTTGCCCTTTGCTTGTCGATCGGATGGTGATAAATCTGTCACTTGTTTGTTCTGAGGTTGAGGAGTTCTCTTGGTGCTCCTCCTAGGTTTTAGTTCCTAGTCAAGTTGTATTTGTTACAATAACAAGTAAAGACATTAATATATAGAAATTACATTATAAAAAATGATGTATTTAACAAAATAATCACTTACTGCCACTAGAAAATCACTCTCCTCAAGGGAAAGGTTCGCGTGCCCATGTTGAGGCATGCTAAAGCCCTATAGAAACCATCCAAAGATAAATTCAACTATGAATCAATAATGGTTTGATTTTTCATTAACTAACAGCTATAACAACGAATGTAAATTGAAATTTAGTAATCTGCCTCATACCTCTGTGAGAGGCATCGAGGAGTCTATAGCAGACGAAACACCAAGCTCCATTTCCCTATGACCATTTGGAGGTGTATCCACTTCCAACATCTGAAAATAAAACAACAAATTATTCGATCACAAAAACTACAATAGTGATGCACGTCATGGCTTATAATGTATGAGATAATGAACAAAATTTTGAGTACTTATTAAACTATATATTTCTTAATATCATGCTTACTATTTTCCCTATCCATAGATTGTTCAAAAGCACCTATTTTTAGGCTTTTATCCATAGCATCAAGGTGGTGAATTGTTTGATAAAATTCTTTGGTAAAAATGTACGATAATTGTGGTAACATAGAGAAGGTAGTGAATTGTTTTAAAAAATTCCCCAAAGAAATGGGGTCTCATGGTGATGGAATGCCATTACAAACAAATGTGTCATGGCATTCCATCACCATGAGACCGCATTTCTTCAAGGCATTTTTTCAAACTACTCACTACCTTGACTATGATATTGCTTACTATTATGCTTTGATATATTTTTTCCAAGCATCCATAGTTTGTTGGAAAGCACCTATTTTAGGCTTTTAGCCATAGCAACAAGGAAGTGAGTAGTTTGATAAAATTATTTGGTAGACATGTATGCAAAATGTGGTAGCATAGAAAAGGTGGTGAGTTGTTTGAAAAAATGCCTCAAAGAAATGTGGTCTCATGGTAATGGAATGTCATTCCATCACCATGAGACCGCATTTCTTTGAGGCATTTTTTCAAACTACTCACTACCTTGTCTATGCTATTGCTTACTATTATACTTTGATGAATTTTTTCCAAGCATCCATAATTTGTTGGAAAGCACCTTTTTTAGGCTTTTAGCCATAGCAGCAAGGAAGTTCAAGTAGTTTGATAAAATGCTTTGGTAGAAATGTATGGAAAATGTGGTAGCATAGAAAATGTGTTGAGATGTTTGAAAAAATACCTCAAAGAAATGTGGTTTCATGGTGATGGAATGGCATTCCATCACCATAAGACCACATTTCTTCGAGGAATTTTTTCAAACTACTCACTGCCTTGTCTATGTTATTGCTTACTATTATGCTTTGATAGATTTTTTCCAAGCATCCACAGTTTGTTGAAAAGCACCTAATTTAGGCTTTTAGCCATAGTAGCAAGGAAGTGAGTAGATTGATTAAATGCTTTGGTAGATGTGTATGGAAAATGTGGTAGCATAGAAAAGGTGGTGAGTTGTTTGAAAAAATGCCTCAAGGAAATGTGGTCTCATGGTGATGGAATGGCATTCCATCACCATGAGACCACATTTATTCGAGGCATTTTTTCAAACTACTCACTGCCTTGTCTATGCTATTGCTTACTATTATACTTTGATAGATTTTTTCTAAGCATCCATAGTTTGTTGGAAAGCACCTTTTTTAGGATTTTAGCCATAGCAGCAGGGAAGTTCAAGCAGTTTGATAAAATTCTTTGGTAGACATGTATAGAAAATGTGGTAGCATAGAAAAGGCAGTGATCTGTTTGAAAAAATGTCTCTAAGAAATGTGATCTCATGGTGATGTAATGGCATTCCATCACCATGAGACCACATTTCTTTGAGGCATTTTTTCAAACTACTCACTACCTTGTCTATGCTATTGCTTACTATTATTCTTTGATATATTTTTTTCCAATAACCCATAGTTTGTTGGAGAGCACCTTTTTTTAGGCTTTTAGCCATAGCAGCAAGGAAGTAAACTATTTGATAAAATTCTTTGGTAGACATGTATGGAAAATGTGGTAGCATAAAAATGGTAGTGAGTTGTTTGAAAAAATGCCTCAAATAAATTGGGTCTCATGGTGATGGACATCACCATGAGACCGCATTTCTTTGAGGAATTTTTTCAAACAACTCATTACCTTGTCTATGCTATTGGTTACTATTATTCTTTCATGTATTTATTCCAAGCATCCATAGCATAGACAAGGCAGTGAACTATTTGAAAAGATACCTCAATAAAAAGTGGTCTCATGGAATGTCATGACAAGAAAATGCAATTAGTAGCTGCTCCTAGTTATTACTTATTCTATGTGAAGTAATTGCATCACTGCTTATGTTGACTTTCTAAACAACTATATTGTAGTTGAAATTTTTTCATCTATCAACATCTAGTTATTATTTATGGAATGTGAAGTAATGCTTTGAGTTTGAAAGATGTACAATGCAATGTAATTAATGATATGAATATAAGCTACACAAATCTATTAAGTACAATTCATTAGTTAAACTCTTTATTCTATTACTTGCGTGAAGGTTTGTCTAACTCCACTAGCATTGGGAGGTGTTCCCATGAAACCTCCAATATTATCCTATTCAACATCCAAAATCAGATATAGCAATACCATTCATATAACAATGCTATAAACATGTAATAAATTTATAATTGTTTACTAATTGCATACCTCAATGGTAGATGTAGTGGAGTAATAAGCAGGTGTAGGGCTGGTGTATCCAATATCAACACTATGACCCTGAAATTTTATTGAAATCATAAAACTAAATTAGTTAATCTTACATTTCAAAATTTAAATTTAATAAAATTAAATTCAATGAACATGCTAATATTTACTTGAGTATCAATGCCATATTCCTCATTCAAAATGTTAGCTTCCCTCACCATCTCCATAGTTGTAGACATATCATGCGTAGTAGCCTCTTGAGTGTTGGTGGGGTCATATGAACAAGTCGCCCTACAAGCCTGTCACGAATGGGATGGAATCCTACCACTCGAAGACTCCCCTGGATGGCGTTGTAGTATAGGACTAGCATGTTGGATGACACTCTGGTTCAAAGAGGTGATAGCCTGCAAAGTGTCTACCTTGACACTCTCCTTTACGATGGAATGGATAACAATGTGCACATGATCCGGCCTAGCGAGAGCTCATCTCGCTTTCCGCCTACGATCGTGTTGTGCATCGGGACTATCTTGAATCAACCCCCAACTCTTGCTTGGAAGTCCCTCATATCAAAATAATTCAAGATTTTGTTCAGGATAAACTCATAATATAGTTTCCTCAAGAAATATTGTGGGACTTCAAAATTATTGCATGGTGGGTAATCAAAAACCATGTACCACCTATCCCAAAAAAAGTTCCCAATCCCTTGGTGGTGGCACCAATGGATAGGAACCCTCTTCACACCGAGGTCAAGATTTTTATTTGTGCATGGATCGGTGAATAATGAGCACAATAATTTTGTAATCTTTTCATCTTTTAGTTCTTTATATGATAATTTATCCTAGTAAAAATACCTAATCGCCTACCTTCTATCTTTCCAACCACTTAACTATTTGTTGATTGCATCTACATGTTTTAACATTCTTTAAGTGAATTTGCAAGTTTTCTTCTTTCCATGGTTGAACCTACTAGATCATTCAACCTCGTGATTAACTCCTCAATTTTATTTTTATTGTGTTCAATTACCCCCATTAAATTTTGTTGAGTGCCAGGAGGATGTTGAGGGATTGGTGGAGGAGATTTTTGTTGTGGTTGTTGAACTTGAGGATTTTTTTCATGTTCTTGTGGCTCTGTTTATTGAGGATTTTTAGGATGGTTTTCAAGAGATTTTCCAAGATCATTATCATTTCCTACATATTCAACAAATGAATATCAAAAACAACCTAAAAGTAATAAATTCACAACAAAAAACAAAAAATCCTTACCTCTTCAACCTCCCCATTGACATGGTGGCATCTTGGCGATGAAATAGCAACAAACTAATGAAAAAAATGCATGATTATCTACTCCCATAATGCAAGCATTCAAGAGAATGGTTTTTGGTTGTGAGTAGCAAAAAAAATAGTCAACATAAAAATGAATTTGATTTTCTTTTTTCTTGTTTTAATAACTTATAACGCGCTCGCGTTATAACACGAGTTTGAAATAGGCTCGATGTGGTCGAGCCTTAGGCTCGGTCACACCAAGACATAATGTGAGTGCGTTATAACGTGCTCAAATTATAGCCTATCAAAAAAATTTAAAAAAAAATTCCACAATTTGGATCCCCATCTTTTTGTACCCACCCACTGATTCATCCGGGAATTCAGATATCAATGGATTCTCCGCATAGATAGGTGCCTCTGCCAGTTGGTTTGTGATCACTTGTCCTTTGATTTCCTTGCACTCCACATACTCTATATTGAATTCAGTCAAGATCATTACCCATTTGGCCATTCGCCCAATGAGAGTTGCTTTGGATAACATGTATTTCAATGGGTCAATTTTTGCAATGAGTTTGATTTGATGTGATAGAATGTAGTGCCTAAATTTTTGTGAAGCAAAAACCAATGCTAAGCATGCTTTCTCAATGGATGAATATTTCATTTCATATCCCACCAAGGTACGACTGATGTAGTAGATAGCCCTTTCTTTTCCATTTTCATCATGTGCTAAAAGAGCAGCTAGTGTTGTTGATGTTGTTGAGATATATAGGATCAATGGTTTGTTTGGTATTGGTGGCATAAGAATTGGAGGTTTCAATAAGTAGTCTCTGATTTTCTAGAAAGCTTTATTTCACTTCTCGTCCCACTTGTAATTTATTCCTTTATGGAGAAGATGAGAAATTGGGTGGATTTTATCTAATAGCTGCACTATGAATCTCTTGATGGACGACAATCTTCCTTGTAACCCTCTCATCTGCATTAATGTTTGTGGTGGTTCCATGTCTAGGATGGATTTCACTTTTGTTGGATCAATTTCTATCCCTCTTTGTGAGATGATATAGCCAAGAAGATTCCCTGATATTACCCCGAAGACACACTTTTTTGGGTTTAGCTGTACTTTGTACTCTTCAAGCCTATCAAAGATGGGTCCTAAGACTTGTATATGTTCACTCCTTTTATTTTTCCAAAATAACATCCACATAATCTTCAACTATTTTGTGGATCATGTCATGAAAGATGAGGTTCATTGCTCTCTGATAGGTTGCTCTTACATTCTTTAGCCCAAAGGGCATCATGTTCCAGCTGCATGTCCCCCATGGACAAGTGAATGCAGTTTTGTGTTGATCCTCCTTGGCGATCATGATTTGATTGTAGCTCGAAAAACCATCGATGAGTGATAGCATTTCATGCCTAGCTGTTAATTCCACTATGATGTCAATGTTAGGAAGATGGAAATCATCCTTCAGGCTTGTTCAAGTCTCTAAAATCAATGCAGATTCTAATGCCCCCAATGGGTTTGGAGACTAGTACCAGGTTTGAGACCCACTCAGGATAATCTATGGGTCAGATGAATCCAACGTCAAGAAGCTTTTGTAACTCAAGTTTGACCAAGAGTGCTATTAGAGGGTGCATCTTCCTTAATTTTTTCTTTACTGGTTTGGCTTTAGGATAGATTGCTAGATGATGCACAACTACTTATGGATCAAGCTTGGCATATCCATGTATGAACATGCAAAGTTAGCTCTTCACTCTTTTAGGAATGTTGCTAGGTTCTTCTATTCTTCATCCAACAAGGATTTGGTGTAGAAAGTGATCTTGGGTGCTTCTTCCATTCTCATGTTGACTGGAGTGGCCTTCTTTGCTAAGACTGTTGATTTTTCTAGATGCATATCACTAAGGGGGAGATTGAATCCCTCATCCTTGGGTGCCTTAGAGAGGTTTTCACCCTCATATACGTCCTTTCTTTTTACTATTTTAATATCAAAGAGTTCCACAGTGTGGGTTTCAATCAAAGATCTACAACTTAGTTGCATGTCATCCATTTTGTGACTGAAGGATTCAATCATCTCGTCATAGTATGCCCCTGTGTCTAGCTCTATATCAAAGCCTGCTTTGTGATCTTCCCATGGTAAGTTGTCATAGAGTCCCATGAATTCTTAGAATCCTTCATCATTTTCAAATAAATCTAGAATTGGTGGTCCTCGTTGGTCTAAGTCAATGAGCTGTGGGTATACTAGGCATATTTCATTTAGTCAGTGGCTTGGGTTAAAGGATGATGTAGATATCATGAAGAGGGAGTTATTGTCAAATAATTCAGCAACATCGAGGGGGAAGTCATCTAGGGTAGTATCACATGATGTTGGTAACCAAAAGGAAGCCTCAACCCATTTAGCAGAAGTACCTTTGCCAATAAGGGTAACCTTGTTAGTAGTGAAACTTAGGCCAAGACTCTTTGGACGTTTCTCAAGAATGATAGGTTATAGAAAACCATTGTCATTTTGTCCCAATTTATCATTCTTGGTATACCCCATTCCCTTCATTAGCTGCAAGCCTTTCTTGTCATCTTCCATAGGAAGAACAAGGATGGGTCTTTCATCTTGATAGAGAAATTTAGAGATATCTTCCTCATTGATATCTTCTTTGTTTAGGTCCGCCCATTTGGTGAAGGTAGTAGATGCCATTTTGATAGTTTCAAGGATGTTATTGCTAGGTGTGGGTTTCCCATGAGATTTGGGAGAAAGAAGCAACTCTCCCAATACAAAAGTATCCTTCGTTAGCTTATAGTTTCCACAACCATTATCCTAGATCACTACTTTGATGTCAGGTATACTCTGCACAATAGGGGTTTTCATTTTGGATGTGGATGCAAGGGATGATGGATCAAAAAATGAGGTAGAAGGTGTAGGACCTTCATCATTCTTGGGTATTTTGGGGATCTTATAGAACTTGGGCTCAAGATTCTTGCAGTAGTAAAAAGGCTCAAGATCTCCATGGTTAGTAACTTCTCTACCCTCGAAAGGAAACTTTACACACTAATGATAGGTTGAAGCTACAACTTTTAGGGCATGGATCCATGGTCAAACAAGCAATATGTTGTAGGGAAGATCAATGTCTAACACTTGGCATGTAGTTTCTGTGATGAGGGGGCCCACTTGGCTGGGTAGTATGCTCTGATAGTGGTGCTCTTCATTTTCTCGATAGTATCCTCTGAATAGCCCAAATTTTTGATCAACTGAAGGGTGCAAATGTTCAGACCAGCACCTCCATCTACTAAGACTCTTTTAACCTTATTCTTATGGATGATGACCTCAAGGTGTAAAGCATGATTATGAGATGGTTGTGATGGTAGGTCTTGTTCTGAGAAGGTGAGGAGATGATTAGTTATATGCCCTACCATAGCTTGAAACTGCTTGGTATCTATATCCTCAGGGACGGGTGACGTAGACATAGCTTCCTCTAAGATTTCCCTATGTGTGAGGGATAGCCTCAATAGTTCTAAGATAGAAATCTATGCAGGGGTCTTTTTAAGTTGATCTAAGAGATTGTACTTGCTAGTGCTTGTTGTTGGCCGAGTAGGGTGTGCCCTAGATTGAGATGGGACTCCTTGGATGGTGACCTTACCATTTCATGTGGTGACTCCATATTCCGTACTGGTCCCTTTGATGGTGATGATGGTAATGACGCTATCACGGGAAGTGACCACATTGGAATAGATATGTTGCATGTTTTTATAATATTTTTCTTTCCCATTGTTGTTTCCTTTGCTATGATTAGGCATGGGGGTATTATATATCTTAAGATCCTGATTACCAGCTAGTACCTTAACAGAAATGGTATTGGTCTATTTAAGATCTTGGATAATGTTTTTGAGTTGTATGTAGTTCATTGTCTTATATCCTTTGATTTTGTGAAAGTCACAGAGATCTTTTTCATTGTACCAGGGTGGTTTACCCTGTGGTTCTTGGTAATTTTCAAATTTTGGAAGCGTTATCAGGTTTGAATCTACCAATTTCTTCATGATAGGCTTAATAGGTTCCGATAACTGGGTATACTTGTGTTTTGGATAGTTGTTCTTGTTGGGTGTTTGTCTTTGTTGCATTTCAGTATTGTTAACCTAATTCTTTTGTGTTGGTGTTGTTTGTTGCACAATCAGTTGAACATTAGCTAATTGATTGTTGTTTGGCCTAGGAGCACTTTGGACTACCTTAGCATCTACCACTCCATCATTTGTTACATTTTTATTCTTATTCTGAATGCAAGGCTTGTCGTTCGAACTAGTTGATGGATGGTTGTCTTTGTAGGCTTGAGTATTTCCCTGTGAGATTAGAGCTCTCTCGATGTTAAGGGATCTAATAACAATCTCGTCATAAGATGTGATGCACTACATCTTCAAGTGGAAGGATAGATCTGGATCTAGATTTTCTATGATAATTCCCACTTGTTGTTCATTGAGAATTGGCCACTTGCTTTTACTCGCTCTTTGCCTCCATCATTGCAAGAAATTGGTGAAATATTCTCCCTTGTTTTGTTTGAGAGTATATAACTCTTCTAAGCTTACGTCCATGTCAAGATTGAAGGAGAAGTGATCTATAAATTTGTCAACAATTTCTTGGAAAGTTTTGATACCTGGAGGTAATTGAGAAAACCAATCCATGGCAAGACCTATTAAACTTCGTGGGAAGAGGCACATCAAATAGGAGTCATTATAGGCGACCTCCATACACATGGCGTTAATCTCTTTGGCATGGTCTATAGGGCTTCCTCTCCCTTTATATTTTTTGAATTTGGGGATTTCAAAACCAAGAGGGAATGGATATGGACATAAGTTCTGTGTATGGGGCTTCTTCATCTTGCCCATCCAAAGATCTTGCATTTCTTGTGATAATGCCTTAAGTTGTGATGCTATATCATCTTGTAGGTTTGGTGGAGGAACATACGTTGTCCATTGTGAGATGGTGGATGAATTGTATGTGGTATTTTGATATGATGATGTGTTGTATGGTGTGTATGGTGGTGTAGGATAAGGTGATGATGGTGTAGGCATATATGTTTCTAACGTGTTCAGGTTGACGATGTTTTGTTGAGGGTTATAGTATAAACCTTGTTGTTGTTATTGTTCCACGAGAAATTGTTGTTGTTGGGCATACTGTTGAGCTTGTTGCTATTGTTGAGTTGTTAGGGATGCTTGTTGTGTTGCTAAGGCTGCTTAATGTTGTTTTTGTTGTTGTTCAATTGCTGTTTGGTTGTTCTTGCTATTATTTTTGTGTTGCTAGGCTGCTTGTTATTGTGCTACCGCTGCTTTTGTTGTTGTTAGGCTTAGGATGTGCTTCTTGTTCTTTGTTTGTTGTGTTAAAGTCACTTTTTGTTGTTGTGTTGTTAGTACGTTTTGCCATTGTTGTTGTTTCTTTGTGTTGCTAAAGCACCGGAGTGTTGCCAATAACGTTTGTTAAGCCTATTGGCTTGCTATAAAGCCAGCATGTGCTTGCAATGTAGGATTAACCAGTGGTTGCCTAACATCTGTGATGGGTTTTGGGTGTTGATGTTTTGTGCGGATTGCAGATTGTTGATGAGAGGTTGGGAATTCCCTTGGTTTAATATTCCCTGTAAGATAGTGGATTGTGGTGGAGGAATGTAAGTTTGAGGTCCCATTTGATTTTGCATGACTTGGGGGACAAATGGTAAAGATGAGGATGGCACCATTAAATATTGTGACGTCAAAGGCACATTAGGACCTTAGGTCCATTGATTGAAAGGATTCCCTTGACCGATGTTTTGGAGATTCCCTTGCATTTGAGATGTGGTCAAGGTATTACCTTGGTTGATAGGATTCGTGATTAAGGGATTTTTTTGTTGTGGGTTGATGATGGATGGAATAGATGTGTTTTGGACAACCGTTGTGTTTGATGTATCAACGGGAGGATTGGATGAAGAGCTCCCATGGTAAGTTAAAGGTTGATTTTTCATGAGTGCCTTCCCTTTTGGGTCCGGGGCTTGTCCATTCACATCCGTCCCAACACACTTGTGGTACTTCTTGTGCATGGAGAAGAGGTGTCCCTCGCATATGTTGAGGTTATTGTGATTAATGGAGTGTACATGGTTTTATATATGGATGCTGGGGTCCCTGGGAATGGGAGGATGCCAAATGTTGGTGCTCAAGGGTTGCTTGAGGATGGAGGATTGGTAATGATGGTACCCAAGGAGTGTGTTGTTTCTAAATGGGAAGAGGGCACCCGAAAGACTAGTTGCAATACTAGGTGTTGGTGTTTGATTAATCCCTAGTGATGGAGTTATTTGAATGGTGGATGAAGTCAAGTTTTGTGTCAATGATTGTGCAACAATAGATGGGGAATTATGAACTATGTTCTCTAAGGCTTGATGTTCCAAGATTTCCTCCCTGGTATGTCCAAATGGATTTTTCGTGGTGTCTTCTATCTCATATGGCCCTGATGGAGATGAAGGTTGTTGTGATGGGGTAACATGACTTCTTGGATCACATTCTAGAGTATTAGGATCACTTGAGGTAAATGTGACTTTGGTTTTCCCCATGATTGTCTTGTGTTGTGATCTTGTTTTTACCATAAATTTTGGGTCACCTCTGGGAGAGTTATGTTGAGTTTTGTAATGTTTGAACTCTCTAGTTGACTCAAATCTAGGTAAAAGTTTAATCTAAGTCTTTTTGGAGCAATTATGGTAATGGGATATGAAAAGATGAATGATATGGGAAGTACTCTTTGCAAATGTTTTGGGACAACACTTTTGACTTAAGTTTGCTATTTTGATGTTGGGATAAAGGATGTTTATGAACTTGGAAATATTTAGGATAGACTCAAGACCTTTAAGATAAACTAGTCCAAAGATGATAACTAACTTAACTAAGTGCATGGAAAAGGATTCATTTGACATACAAAGTAACTAAGTTAGGGTTTGATTTGATAGATATTTTAAGTCAAAAAGTGTTGGTGTATTCAAAAATTTTGCAAAGTTTGGTGAAGTGAAGGATGAAATTTGATGAAGGGGTGAATGAAATGTTTGACCCAATGTTGACATAAAGTGAGCCTTTATTTGATAAGACCAAGGTAGTGAGAAACACATAGACCTCTCCACTTTTAAATCCCAAAGACCCAATGATTTAGATAGGTTCAGATCAAAAGAAAGCGACCAAAGGGCGTTTTGATTAAAAGTAATGCCAGCGTCATTGTTCTCAGCACGCCTTTAGAAAGCTACCAACCCTCGGGTTCTATTTTTGGTGAAGTGCTAAAGCAGGGTTCTTTTGAAGGCTCTGTGGAATAAGGACGCTCAAGTTTAAAGTGATCACCCTATAGAACTTCTCTCTTGGGAATTTCTACTTTTGTGAGATCATTTCAGAAGTGAAGATTTTATGAAGAAAAGAGGATATTTATTGCCATGGGTGGTGGTAATATATCTTCCAACCAATAATTCATCGGGGCTTGTTCCTCTCTCTTTGTTCTAAGAGTGTTTTGAGTTTCTAGACTGAATGGTGTTTCTTTTGTTTCAGCGAAGCTTCTCAAACTACTAATTATGTCAGTTTGTTCTCCCTCAATTAGTTCAAATTTTGGCTGAATGATAGCACTTGTAAGGTTGGGTTATTCAATTAGAGTGATCGGTCTCCAAATGGTCATGTGGGGTTCAATTTATCAATTTATCTTGTTTATGAGTTTCTTTACCATAAACACTTTGTCTTGATTAAGTTCAAACTAAATGTCTATGTCGGAAAACATCATCATACCTCAATAAGGTCCATTATGTGAAAGGGATGAATTTCAAGCCATAGTTTCTATGTCAGGGTATCCATACTTATACCCAAAGGGTTTGAAATTTGAGGAATATCATGAATGTTTGTTTTGGAATGTTTTGGAACCAACAAAAGTATTAAACTGACTCACAAGAATTTACAATCTTAGGTTCAGAAGATACTACTTGTTGAACCCCCACGTGGATTTCTCCAAACACTAAGACAATGTGAACAGATAGAGATTTAGTGACACTAGCTCCCCATCCATGGCACACACTTCTCAGGACCACCAAATCTCAAATCTTGAAGATCCGAAGATCATAAGGATTTTCTTGTTTCGGCAATTGAATAGTAAAATATGGGGCAACTTCAGAACGACCATTTTTGCACCAACAAGCATAAAGGTTTTTGGATTCTAAACAATTGGTTCGTAATAAGGGCTTATGTTCAAGGTGGCCATACACGTGGCAAGATTAGCTCAAGATTATTTCAATCAAGAGGCCTCCCAATCTCTTCCTAAGAAGAGATTTTATGTATCACACGGATACCGGCAAGCATTACCTTGTTGAGGCTGACACATCCGGCACCTTATTGTTTATAGGAATTTTGTCACAACACACTGGCAGCTACCAAGAGCTTGGCTTGGCTTGTTTTCACTTTGGGTCATTCCCCGCTTCAAAGCGGGAGGTGGGCCTCTTAAAGGTAAAAAAATCAAGGAAGTACGTTTGTAGTTCAATCTCCCTGATCACATGAAGCAAGGAGAGAAAACACACAACGCCTTTTCCCTACACTAGCATGGGGTTCATTTTAATCCAAATCAAAATATGTGGGTGATTATACAAAAATGTCAAGGAAATGCTTTTGGTTCTCAAGATCGTTGAGTGGCATGAGAGAAGTGCATACACATTCAATGACAAAAATGTAAATCACAAAACATAGAAAACACTTGTTAATTTTAATCCTCAAAACAAAATGTGAGTTTATTTAACACCAAACAAAGTGTTAAGTTGTATTGTTCAATTTTAAACCCAAAGTAAGATGAGATGAGGGTTCAATTTTAATTGATTTGAGCATTCATTTTAAAACCCAATTGAAAGCTAGTGTGGTCCTAAAACATAAAATGGAAAGCATGATGACTGGGTTATAATTTCCCAAAAGTGTCGAAACACTTGTTACAATTATAAGATGGAAAGATAAGAATGCTTCTTCACTTCAACTTTTATCGTCCAACCTGCAAAACCTAGTTAGCTCAAAACCAAAACAAATTCAAAAGGCATGTTAAGGATCAAATGAAATAAAAATTAAAGCACATGATAAATATTGATCACCGGTTTTCTTATCTGAGAAGGGTATCGTTTATGATAGCATCGCTTCCGGGTACTTAATAGTTCTCCAGAATCCAATGACAACATGGCACAAGGTTTGGGAGCATCGCAATTTGTAAATCCTGGTAACTTAAAGTATTCAAATTCACGTTATTTTAATCAACGCCAGCGTTTAATTAGGCATCATTGTTTCGATGATGATAGCATCGTTGTATGACGCCCAACAAAGGTATCGCTAAAATTTTGGAGCGCCATCAGATCCCTTCGCTAAGAAAGCTAAAGTACTGAATTCAAGATAGAAGTTGATTAAATTTGATTAGTTATGCCCTCCTTCTAGCACCAAAATATGACCGACAGATTAGTGTGGGCTGACTACACTTTACTCATGAAGAATCGAAGCATATTCATGCCACTAACATCAATCTCAATAGGATCAATCAAATGCAAATTAAACCAAACATCCATTAAATCCAAGCATACTAAACTACGAAAGCTTCAAAACACCTACTCTAATCCATTTGAAACTTATCCTATTGGAGGAATGGTGTCGTGTTGATGTGGAATGATGACCCTTTCCCAATCCTAGGGATAATAAGCTTGTTTCAATCAGTTTTATTGAAGAAAACCGATGAAACCATTGTGAGATGTGTGTTGAAACATGATTCAAAACTATATTAACATGATGTAAGCTATTTTAACATGATTTATGCTAAAATGATCCAGATGTGCAAATGCAAAGCTAATAGACTGGGTAAAAGCAAAAACTTGTGTCACACTTTATAAAGGAATCGGCCAACAGCAAAAAAATTCTGAACTTCGACCACATAAAAGTGGTCTTTATGTTTTGAATTTCAAAATGGTGTAAACTAATGAAATGTAGAACTTTTGGTGTAGTTTATTCCTATAATTTTTAAAATTAAAAAAAAAATTCATTATGTTTTTATCAATTTAAGGACAAATTTTGGAATGCTAAAAATTTCATAAAAGAGTGACTTCACAGGCCGTCAAGAAAAAAATTGAAAAAAACTTCATTTCTCCCTTTTTCTTTTTTTTCCAAATAGGTAATTTCAATATCTTGTGCATGGAAAAAAAAATCACATTTTGATGTATATTTTTCTCGTAATAACGTTTTAAAGTCAAACATGTTAGAATTTGAAAGTTTTCATGGACCGTAAACTAATTTCAATTTTTTTAATCATTTTCAAAAAACCAAACATACCCTTTTGAAGTAGACTCTCTCCTCTTATGCCCCATATAAGATTTAAAACATTTTAATAAGTTTTACTATCTTTTTTTTAATATCTAATCAGCCTCTTTTTTATTTTTAAAACCTACTTGTATTATTTTAAAAATAAAACATACTAAAACTAATCAAAATATTATAAAAATTATATATTTGGATTCTACACTTCAAGCTCTACAAAAGGGTATTTTTATTTTTTACAAAATGATCAATATGACTAGAGAAATACTCTGTCAAAGATGAATGTTTCAGAAAATTCTGAGAAATGATGAGTTGGTTGCCATGTAGGATGCCAACTAGGCATTTTCAGCCGACAATGTTTCGGCTGAGAAGGTTTTGGCCGAAACCCTCTCGACCGGTAATAGATCGGCCGAAAACCTATTGGCCAATAACAACTCGGCTGAAAATAACTGAAATAAAAATATATATATTTTCTTTCTAATTTCTCAAATTAAAAAAATTCAAAAATAACAAATATTTCGAAATATTCGACTATTTTCGATTAAAGAAGGTTTATTTTGACATTTTAGAAGGTTTATAATTTCAGAAATTTACAAGACTTATTTCGGCAAAAAAAAAGGCATTTGGACAAGAGGAGAGATATTTTTAAGGTATGTATTGATCTTCAACTTATTTAATTGATTATGTTTTTATGAAAAATGCATTTGAAGTTTGTTTTCACTATTTTTTTTTATTAAAATATTAACATCAAAGAAATATTTGTAGAAATATATTTATAAAGAATTATATAGAAAGAAGATTATTTTATTTTATTTACATTATTTATTGAACAATTATTTTATTTATTTAAAAATTGTTTGAATATAAATGCATTTGTTGTTTTCACTATTTAAATTCTTAGATTTCATTATTATTGATCACCAATTCTATGTTCTTCCATTCTTGTTCTTACATGTCCTCCTTAAATACCTATGTTTTATTAAATTTACATTTGCTTTTACTTTTATTTCCAATATATATACATAAAATTAGCATACTTATGAAATTAGTAAATTAATATAAAAAACATCAAAGATATCATTATCAAGAAATTTATTTTTTATTTATTTATTTGAGAATTATATATAATTTTATTTGAGAATTATATAGAATTTTATTTGAGAATTATATAGAATTTTATACACATGTATGTATTATTCAATTAAAAATATTTTATGTTTTGCATGTTTATGTTTATTAAAACTTTTGTTTAAATATTTTATGTTTATGTTTTGCATCTAGTTACAAGCTTTTTAAAATATTTATGCTATAGTACATGTACATGTTTCATGGAAAGCTCATGTGTGTACAAATTTGTATGTAGGCACGAATTCAAATTTGAGTGTAATTTGTGATGGAAAATCCAAGGGATAGATTGAGGAAGTATGATCGAACACGAGTAAGACAAAGAAAGAGAAAAGCGGAAGAAGGAACATCTACTGAACAACAACCCATGGAAAATATTGATGATAAGGTGACGTACAGGTACAAGAACAAACTGAACCTAGTACTAATATAAATTTTTTGGACTATGGTATGGAAAATTTGATGGAGATGGATGAAGATTCTCTTTTCAATAATATTTCATCTGAAGATATGTTATCTGAAAGCACATTAAAATTACACTCTAAAAAAATTTGGGATGAATTTTTTGAAGAGAAATCTCTAATTGCAAAGTTAAAAAAATATGTTATCTGGAAGAGCACGGTTAATTGCAAAGTTATTTAGACGAAAAGAAATGACCCATGTTTTGGAGTTGTTAGGGGTTGATAATAGGAAAAGGTCATCAGATTTAAAACAAACAATTGTTAAAAACCTGCAAGAAGCATTAGAATGTATTGAAAAGAAGAGTTGATCTACTAAGAAATTATCACATAGAAGACAAGTTCAAGCAATTTCTGAATTACTAAATGTTTCTAGGAGAACTGTTCAAAGATATATTGAAAAGAGAGATGAAATAGATGGAAAAATTGAGAAAAATTGGGTAAATATTTGTAGGGTTCCTCGAAAAGATAGAATTTTAGAAGATCTAAAGAAACAAGTAGTTGAATATTGGACCACCCACTCTTGTGTTTCTTCCAATAGAAGGGATACTATACATATAATAGGTGATGATGGTACAAAAATTTCTCATCCAAAACATTTTATAGATACAACACAAAGTGAACTTTTTGAAGCATTTAAACAAGAATTTTCAAATGTGAAGATTTGTCAAAGGATGTTTGAAACACTACGACCATCATTTGTACGTATAAATAAAGTGCGTGAAACTTGTTGTTGTCGAAATCATGTTGAATTTTATCTACACCTACAATCATATAGAAAAGTTATGGCAACAATTGATCGAAATTTAGCCATCCCTGGAAGCACAACACAATTTGTGAAGTCTCTTCTATGTGAAAAATCAGAAAATTCGGATGAATTCAACATTCAGTGTATAAAAAATGTATGTAATTGATTGTGGAGATTTGAAGAATCTTTTACATGTTGACAATAATGAAATGCAAGTTACTTGGAAGAGATTTGAATATGAGACATACTTAACGAAGTCAGGAGTTGAGGCCAAAAAAATTGCTCTCAAAGAGAGTGGATTTCCTTACAATGAATTCATGAGTAAATTTCACAATATCATATATCCACATATCCAGCATTGTCATGGTGCAAGATGGCAAGCTAAGCAATTTCGTTATTTAAAGAATTTTTTTCCACCAGGTTGTATTCTCTCTATTGTAGATTTCTTCAGAACTATGGCATTTAGTCCCCAAACCGAGATCCAAAGTCAATTATTATCATTCGCAGTAAGTTGCAATCTTCGCGTGCTTGCTACGTGCATGCAGAAGTTAGCAAATGATGGAATATTGTGCAGTTGAAAGATGATAGAATATCATCAAAGAGGAAAGTTCACTTTTATATCAGTGATTATACGAATCATGATAGAAGCTATGTAGCTCATTGTTTCAAAATGTTTTTTGAAGACCTAAGACGACGTGGCATAAATCAAGAACAACACTGGATATGGTCTGATGGATGTGCTAGTAAGTACATTATTTTTTAAATTATTTTTATTTAATTTATATTTACTTTTAACTTTGAGACTTAAATTGTTTGAATGCTTAAATTTGTATATATAATTACTTTTTTGAAGCTAATTTGGTTTTCAAGTGTTTAATTATTTGTAACTTCACAGGGCAATTTAAATCTACAAAAGCCTTTGTTTGGTTAAGCAGTCAACATGCTAGACACAACACCAAATTTTTGTGGAATTTTTATGAGAGTGGACATGGAAAAGGAGAGCACAATGGAGCAGGAGCATGTGTGAAGCATGCACTTCATCAACATGAACTTGCTAGTATGTAAATTTTTCACCATATATATATATATATATGTCCAATTTAGCTTGATAGTTTTTAAAAGATTAGATATATATATATAATTTAACTAAATTAAATTCTTTTAAGTTCCTTGAAAGTAATAGGTGACAAATTGTGCCAACTTGTGTGTAATTTGTAGGTAATGCCATACGGAATGCAAACGAAATTGTTGAATGGTGCAAAAGTCATTTTTCTGCTCGCGACTCAACATACAACACATGGTATTTTTGAGAAGTTGCAGGTACATGTCTAGTCAAAATTTGTTAAAAATTTGAATTTCAAAGTTCAAGTACATACATGATTTCAAATTGAATTTTTAAGTTTGAATTTAAACAGATATTGATCGATTAAATCCTTATAATTGTCAAGCAATTCATGGTATTATAAATTTGCATCAAATCATGACAACGGGGAGTAGTAGGCCTTATGCAATTAATGTGAGAAAAATCATGTTTTTGTATTGATTGCATTGAGGACAATGCAAATATTGATCAATGTGAGAATATTAGAGATGGGTATGTTTCACAATGGGAAAATGAAAACAATTAATATCAATGCCTCCTTTCTTTTTGTTGAAGATGATTAACAAATGATGTTCACGACCACTATATTCATTGGATTAATGAACGTGTATCTGATCGAAGAAAGTCAAGGTGTATGGAAATTATCAAGAATTTTAGTTAAAATCAAGATTTAAATTTATATATATATATATATGTATATGGTTATTATTATATATATATGTATATATATATATATATATATATATATATATATACATATATATACCCTCATTATTTAAGTGGGTGCTCAAAATATAAAATATAAATTTTGCCAGAATCCCTTTAAATGTATAATTTTACTTAATATGTATATATGTGGTGTGTGTACAGGAGATATTTTCGTTGTAGTTGCAGATCCTGAAAATGTGGAAGGTGTAGATTACTATCTACTAAGATGTATGCAACCAAAAAGCAAATTGGTCGAATCGATGACAGATGGTGATGGACAAGAGTATCCCATTGGATTAGTTGTTATTGAAGGCAAATATTATCAACAAATAAAGATAGATAAAAATGGTTTTATATTTGTTGATTATAGGCCAGGAAAAAAGGTTCTACATTACAGTCACTTAGTTTGGCAACAAAAATAAATTTAGAAACTTTACCTAAAAGAGGACGTGCCAAACAAAGTGGAGGTTGCCTATTGAAGATCATGAAAAGATTTTAGAGATAATTAAAGATAGAGAGGATCCAAATTTTATGTACCAGGAGCTTTAAGTTGTTTTTTGGATATATGTACACATTTATGACTCCAAATCTATAATATATATGTTTGTATTGATTAGACATGTGACATGATTTAGAATGGGTTTTTTTTTTAGAATGTGACATGTATGTTAGATCATGTATATATGCTTGATACAAAACCTAGTGACTTTAAAAATGTTTTCATTTACATTTTTCCTAAATTCCTTTAAATCATCTAAATTTCCAATTGCATTTTTACATGTTGGACATGGCTCATTCTTTTAAGTTCACTCAAGAATCTCTAGAAATTCCTTTATATCATCTCTAGATTCCTTGATTGTATTTTTATGCTTGACATGGAATTGTTAAACTTTCACTTTCAAATCTTTGAATTTAAATATTTGTTCAACTCCACTTATATACATGAGCTAGATTGAATATATATATATATATACGTGCAACAATTTGTACAAAACCTAGTCTATGTTCCAATTTTGCATTTAAATTTATTTATGCTCCATGAAATTCTTAAGTTCACATGAATCTTTCATTTCATTTGAACATTCAACTCCAAAAACTTATTTAATTATCTAGTTGATTTAGTGTTCAAGAGTGGTGAAGAATCTAGACATAAATGTTGTCTCTAGTTTTCTTTATTTTTTATACATTACTAATGCACGACATTCAATAATTTTAAATGATCATCTGGATTTTCATGTATCCTAATCATCACATCCTAATTTTATTATTTTCATCAGGTAAGCATCCCTCATCCTAATCATCAAGTTAAGATCACTTTATCAAGTAATAACCCATTTAACCATAATCATCCTAGAATCATTTAAAAATTATCCATCTAGAACCATCTCAACCATACATCCATTCTCCATCCTTAATAAAAAATCATCACTTGAACATCAAAATTTGGTTACTTGGTCTCAATCTAGTCCATACATCATATTGTCCTTTCGTCATCACCCAAAGCTTTCAACATCTAGGGACCTTATCCTTAATATGGACTATCATCCATTTCAAATCCAATCTCCTAATAAAAAATCACTTGACCTTATAATTTGATTTCATCTTTTTAATCCAAATTTGCTTAAGAACATTAGCTCCTATCTTTTAAGTATAGTTATTAAATCCATTTTGTTAATGTTAGATTGTATCCAGGTTCTCTTTGTTTTGTCTTTCTTGTTCACCTCAAGGTGCATTAGAATATATGAACATTGTAGTGAATCATAGTGATGGTGTTTGGGGTGCTTGAGATAGCTACATTTTGGCATCAATTTAACTTTGTTTACCATGTATAGCTTGAGACCATGTATGTAATGGTCCATCTTTCTAGTGCAATTAAATATGGATTGATCAATTTTTAATTTATATAGAATTTTCATCCAGGAAGATCTAGATCTACTTGATCAATTTTTAATTTATATAGAATTGTCATCAATTTTTAATTTAATATTAAATGTGCATAACTTTCAAGATTTAAATATATCAATTTCTAATTGCATATATATAAATGTTCTACATGGAATTCTTAAACTTTCAAGACTAGAAATTTGATTTCATTTACATTCAACTCCACTTATAGCTTACATGCTTTCTTTGAATTATATGGAATTCTTAAGTGAACACTTTCAAATATATATATAATTTGATTTCATTTACATTCAACTGGACACAAGTATAGGTCATCATCTAGTTCAAGAATTCTTTGCATGCACATTCAAATGAACATGTGTATTAGATTATATGGAATTAGATTAGGTTCATGTATAGCATGATATATGCACAATTTAAATGTATTTAACCTATACTAACTTTAAAAATGAACATTTAGAGCTTTAAAGAATTCAAGAACTATCATCTATTTCCAATTGCATTTTTATGTTCTACTTTAAAATATAGCATTAATCTCAAGCATATTTGCATTCATTTTTTTCTATTTCTTGACCTGTTTATTAAAGACAAATTCATTTGAACTATTTATTTAAATTAATTACATGTACATGTCCATCTTTTTAAATTTACAAATAGCAACCATTAGATAGTGGAGTCCAGCATTTTGATTTCACGATGTAAATTTAGATATGTACAACAAGTGCATTTGAACAAACCATAATTTAAATTTAAATAAAGGTACTTGTTCCTTGCTAAATAAATAAAACCATAAACTAATAATGCACGATGTATTTATAGATGTAATGTAAGTGAACATCAAACCATAATAATGCACGCATATAATAAACCTAGATTCAAACCATAAAACATAAATGTATGAATGTGACATGTAAATCATAACAAGTATATATATATATGTGTGTACCATAAAACATAAGTACAACACGTGCAAATGTTCAATACATAAATCATAAAAAGTGTCTCCAGCATGTAATAATATGATCTCAAACATGTAATACTATAAAAAAAATCTCAAAGAGAGGGATGTCTGGTATGAATAGAATCATCAGATCTCTGGCCCGATCTATCCCTCGATCTCTCCCTCGACCTCTTCCTTGATCCATGGCTCGATCTCTCCCTCGATCCACAGCCTGATATCTCCCTCGATCCATGGACCGATTGCTATGTTGATCCAAGATGTGTGGATCCATGTCCCGATCCAAGATCTCTCGATCTATGTCCTGAGCCTCGTCCCAACCCCTACATGTGTTCAAGTACATATATGTAAAATTATCTAAAATTACAATGTACTTGAGTTCAATGTGTTCAAACTTAAACATCAAGTAATTATTTTTTTTATTAAATTTAAATGTACCTCATCTACATACTGTGTGGGATCACCATCATGCTCCAAATTTCCAAAGTCTGACAAATCACCATACTTCTTAAGTACACAATTTCAATCAGGAGTTAAACAACTAGAAGTTTTTAAAATGCATTACATAATTTTTTAGAACAAAATTTTATATATGTATTCAAATTATAAATTGAAAGTACCTATTGTGCCTACTCGATGGCTCTACCAATGTCACTAAGATCACGAGAATGTAAAGACATCACAGGGGGCTCTGTAGCATGTATAGTATTAGTGGCAAAAAGAAGCCGACTATATGTGCCATGGACAGGATCAGGTGTCACATGAGCCTCAACGTGACCTGTAACATCCTGATGACTACCTGGACAAGCTAAAGGATCAATAGAAACATGATGTGCATGGGATCCTGTAGGCTGATGTGGAATATCCTGAGCTGCATTTGCCACTCTGTGGCTCGTATGTGTATGAGGATATTGTTGTCTAATAAAGTTTGGTACCCTGTCAAGAGCAATCCCATGGTCCTCATTGATAACCTAATATGCTGCTAGTAAATCCAAAATTGAGAGTCTACACGTATTACGCAGAGTCGTGTGGGTCATATGCTCGACATCTGCAAGAGTAGGTAGATCGACACTAATAAATGGATCATACGATGTAGATGTAGCCTCAGTGGGAGGAAGGTTGATCTGTGGGCGTAGTAAGTATCTACCAACTCGATTAGATGAAATCTGATCAATCTGCATCGTAATAGAGGCAATGTTTTCAAAAATCTAACTCTGAGTGGAGCCTGTTGCTGCCTCCTTTGCTACTGCCAATTCCAAACGTTTTGGTAAAACCAAAAGGTTTGGGCCAACTAATGCCCTCTTGTCCACAGGCGGTGGAAAATTTGAAGGTCTAAATTGTGGTTTGTCAGAAAAATGGCCTTTACCTTGGCCAACATGCTCAGGATAAGATGTGTAGTCCACCTCTATATGTAAATGAAATTTTGCATATAACTGTTTGACAAAATACAGTGGCAGCTCGTCATTGTGAGGCCATCTATGATGTGTTGCCAACCATCTAGGGTATATGAATGGTGCAACAAGAGGATCTTCACACCTCGTAACCACATATCCTCTAATTTTATTTTTTCCTCCATAAAATGGGAACATGGATAACACATTTTCACCTGAAACTAATTTGGCAACTTCTCTATGTTTCACTGTGCCAATAACACTCCTGGCAAGAGAAAAATAAAACTGTTCAATGCTGATTTCATCATAAGGATTGTATGATCGAATTGTCTCGATCATCTTAATAATCTCTTGTCCAATAGTGACTAATCTATCTCGATTAGCCAAATTGGGGGAGTTGTGAATTGTTTGCTCTAAACATTTTAGAGCATTGTCCAATCTAGCAATACTATCCTGAAATATATTTGATCTAGTTTGAGCTTCTCGCTCAGAACGAGGGGAATGATGAGATCCCTCATTGGCCATGATATATATAAATAGATAGAGATTTGCATATCATTAAAACAAAATTACATGATGAACTAAACAAATTTAAATTGAAATTTTTTCAAAACTAAAAAAATATATATATTTAAATTAAATGTAAAATTTTCAAGTTTCAAAACTAGAAAACATTTTTAAATTTAAATGTATCTAATGAGATCTAGTTCAAACTTTATATCTATCTCTATGTGAACCTATTAAATCATAGATGCATGTAATATGCAACCAAGAATAAATATGGAAAAAATATATGTATCCTTTCAACCACTCTATACTAAAATTTTGATCAAAATTTTAAGAAATACTCTTCATTACAATTGGTCACATATATATCTAGCCTTTCTTTGTAATCAATTATTTTTTAAATCAAACACTAAATAAAAAGGTTAACATTTCCTTAATTTTTCGATCTAACTTAAAACATATTAAAGTAATAAATTTAAAATTCTTTGAAATAAATTCCTTAGGAATAAAATATAAACATTGTACACATGTTTTGTAGGCACAATATCTCCTTTGATATCATCTTTTTCTTTCATGAAAGATGAATTTAGGCCTCGGGAATGCTATGTTTGATTAGAAACCTTGGCCTTATAAGCATGGAATGACCTTTATTTCATCATATAATTTATTTTCTTCTTCAATGAACTTAACTCAATAGTTCACCTTTTGCAACAACTTAGATAACATAATCTAAATTTGACAACTCCAAATCTGAGACTTTCAATACATTTGTGTATGTACATATATATACATTTATGTTTATGTATGTATGTACACATGTATGTATGTGGGAGTGCATGTGTACATGTATATACATGTATATATATGTGTATGTGTGTATACATACATATGTACATGTGCATATATCTGTATGTACATGTATGTACACATGTACATGTATGTGGGAGTGCATGTGTGTACATGTATATATATATGTGTGTGTGTGTGTGTGTGTATGTACATGTATGTACATGCATATATATGTGTATGTGTGTATGTACACATGTATATATACATGTATGTATATGTATGTATGTCTATATACATACATGTACACACATGTACATATATATATATACATGCACGTGCATAGATATACATACATATATTTATGTACATGTACATACTCAAGTGCATACATACATACACACATACATATGTATATATATATGCATACATACATGCATACACACATACACATACATATATAATACATACACACATACACATATATGTACATGTACATACATATATATATGCATATACATACATACATACACACATACACATATATGCATGTACATGTACATACACAAATACATGTATGTATATATATATATGCATACACACATACACATACATACATAATTTACATACATGCATACACACATACACATATGTATATATAATACATACATATACACATGTACACATGTACATGTATATATATGTACACATACATGTACGTGCATTATGTACACATGAATTTATACATGTACACACATACACATATATATGTACACGTGCATGTGCATACATATATGTATACATACATATGGTGAACTAAAAATTTGAGGTTTTCAATTTTGAATTTATAGAAATGTAAATTTAGGAAAAATGTATGTATGTACATACACACATACATTTATATATATTGTGTACACATGTACATGTATGTACACTCAAGTGCATACACATACATGTCCACACATACATATATATACACATTTGTATATGTGTATATTGTAGTTATCATACTAAGACACAGGAATTCGTTACGGGAATTCACATTGATAGAATTGATGTGCAATTGTTGATGGAGAAGTCTTACTTTTGTTGATTTGTTGAGATTAATTTCCAGCCTATTCAGTCTTATAGTCAATATAGTTTATAAGAAACTGGTATGCCACATTTTGCATGTTCAAATGTAGGCTATGTAGGCTCATGAGAAACTGGTATGCCACATTTTGTAGGTTCAAATTCTCAAGTTGATGCTTTGAAAGAAGTACGAATGGTTGGGATAAATGCAATGAAAGACCAAGTGGAATTGTCGCAACCATCAAGTAATAGTGATTGTTAGAGAACAAAGGCCTCTCATCATGAAGATAAGGAAACTAATTTGGGACATGTAAATGAGGCCAAGAGTTTAGATGTACAAGAGTTTAATGTGATCATACGAATAAATCTAATGGACCAATAGATTCTATCATCCATTTGTTTGAAAATATAAAAGAAATGGTTTTACAGTGGAAATTGACAAGCCAACAAATGCTATCATGTTTTTCAATGTAATTTGATGAGTAGATGAAGGATATATCATTTAAGCTATGAGCCAATCAGGTTTTTGTCTTGAAGATAGATGACCTCAAGATAGAGATAAAGGCTAAGGAGCTGGATGCTTATAGAATATTTGGTGCAATCAAAATATCTACCTTAACTATTTACAATGGTCTCAATTCAGGTAGGGAATAATTATAATGAGCCCCACACATCTCACAATTAGTGCCAAAATAAGAATTAAATATGAACTTGATATCCATGCAAAAAAGAATATCTGAATAAAGGATATTGGAGCTAGTATACATTCAAATAAAGGATATTAGAGACATAGACATGCAAATAAATAATAAGTCTTCATGATATAAAGATAAGATATATGACACAAATAAAGGGGTAAATTGTTTTCAAGTTTAGTAAGATGCATTGTTTAGTTTATTTAGGGAACTAGAACAAATAAAACCATGTAGAGGTTATTCATGGATTTTTTACAGGAATTCATAGATAGCTTTATGGCAAAGCAAAGATTTGTTAATTTTAGAAATGGTTTCCTTGTTTATGAGCAGTTGAGACTAATTAGATTAGGGGATGATTGATTGAAATTGTGTGATTTTATTGAACTAGCAACTCTACACAGGAGATTGGTTGTCTTTGAAATTGGGAGCTAGAATGCATTGTCTCATTTGTTCTTTCTTTTGACTTACAATAACTGCATTGCCTATGATAGTTTGTAGGTTCTATTTCAGAACATTGTTTCATAACCACTGTTATGGGAAAGATTTTTTAGCATTTGCAACTATTGATGGAGAAGTCTAACTTCTGTTGATTTGTTGAGATTAATTTCTAGCCTATTTAGTCTTATAGTCAATATAGTTTATATGTTGTGCTCTAACAAGATGTGTATATACAATGAAGTATAAACATTTTATTTCACTTTCATCTTTAATCTCTTTTCATCTTAATTAGATCATGCTATATGTTCATGTTTGGGTCATTTCTGATGGTTATTAGGATTTTCAAGGATTGGCACTTTGCTCTTGATAGTTTCTAGTTGCATGTTTTTGAATTTTTTTGTTGCAAGAAATGATAAGTGGTTTGGATTTCACACTAATAGGGAATATCTTTGATCATCAACTCATACTTAATAGTGGTGATAGTCCAAAGCATAGCCAATGAGTAAACTTGGTATGTTTTGAAGCCCAAATATTTGAGAAAATCAAACAGATAAAATAGATCTATTCTAAAGCATAAACAGATAAAACAACAGGTTGGAAATCAATTTCATTGTTTGCACTTGCCTTCTCTCTGATGACTCCTCTTCTCACAGTATTTGAGGGCTTATTGGTCACATTGTGTGTTTGACTAAAATCTCATGAAAATGGTATTTTTGTGTGCTTTGTTGCTGAGTTTGACCAAGATTTGAAGTGGTTATGATTGCTCAATATACACTCAAACACCTGTAAATTCTGCATATCTGTATTGGGATGTTTATTTTTAAGTAATCTATGTATAGAATGTTAGAGCTCTGTTTCTTTTGATTTATAGGTTAAAACTAGTCTGAAGAGGACTAACATGGTTAAATCTAAGTATGATAATGTTTGGATTAGTTGAGGTGTTCCCTCACTTCTCCCATGTTAAGTATATTGTCTTTTTCCATGAGATTTTTTTCCATTATGTAAATCTCACAGAAGTGGTGTTTTTGTGTGCTTTGTGACTGACCTTATTGATTATAGTAAGTTTGACTAAGATTTTGAAGTGGGTTATAATTGTTCAACATACCACTTCAAATCGATTGTTTATTTTGACTAAAATCAAAATTTGAAGCTGCTTGGCTCTAGTGACATTGGTGTGTAAATATCATGGACATAATCAGATGTTGAAGTTATGTTGTGTTGTTGACATGGTGATAATAGAGACATCAAGTTTTTGGTTTGTTAACTATGCCAATTCCCAGCATTCTGGAGCTCTCTATTGGATGTGAACAATCAAATTTGTGAACTCTATAGGAGTTATCATGATTTTTTGTTCTTGCTTTGTTTATAATCATTTGAGACCTTTACCTAAAATTGTTCGATCTTTAAATATTTCGAGCCTTAATATATATATATATACTGTTAACGGCCTTTAATTATTTGTTATCAGTCAACTTCAACATAAGTCAATTTCAGTATAAAAAATAGTGAAATATATCTTATCAACTACGACATTGACTAGAACAATCCATGCATTTTGGCATTGGACAACTATGATTTCACGTTGTGAATTCAAGCAATGTGTACGATCATTCTACTTTCTAGACAGAAAGAAAGAATTATAACAATGGTCGAAGGAGGTGCTCTTCATATTCATGCAGTATAGTCAATTGTCCCCACCTAAATAGTACGTTAACCAGAACTTACGGTAGATATATTTATTGAGCAAAGCAGCAGGATTATTGTTGGGTTGTTTCGATCAGTGTAACGTAGGGTCTAGAAAGATTTGTGTTGTTATTTTTGTGTAGCTTGCAATTCAAGAAAAGGAGGTGAGGTGAGCAAGCGTTTTCCTTCATTAAGTCAACTAATTAGTGTGGGTTTGGGAAGCGTTCAAGTTTGGTTGGATACAAAACAAGAAGAATCCACAAGATATGTTGGCTAATATCAAATACCTCCCAAATATATATAGTATGGATGAATTTGACAATTAGGTCACTTTTCTCACAAAACCCCAAATTAATAAAACACTAGAGCAAACTGTTTAAACATCGAAATCTAATAATGTTCCAAATATCACAACCAATTCTATATATTTCCTTCATCATTATCACAAACAACACAAAATTTCATATCTTTCCGCCAATAAAATTCATCAGAAAAATTTATTTTCACATTTCAATGAAACCCTAACCCAGAATACATCGAATAAATCTCCCAACAGAGATAGAACACACAGAACGCGAATAAAACAATCCAACAAATGATCCCAGATGGAACCTGGGTATATATGGTCACTGTTGGTGTTGACCTCGACCGACAAGCTCTTGCCCTCAACCCTTTCGCTCGAGCGTTCAAAATGGTCGGCCTAGTTTTTTTTTTTGATATTTTTGATTGACACATTTTCGGCCGATAAGGTTTCGGTTGGAAGTAACTCACCTGAAAAGGTGGAGACACATAGGCACCATGTCACTACCCCGTGGATTCAGTCGAAACCCTATCGGCCAAAAAGTAGTCGGCCGAAAGTAATCCGGTCGGATTACTTTATTTGGCCAAAAGTGTGACATACTTTTGTGCTTTTACCCATAACCCTATTTCTCTTTTGTTCAAACTCATATCATTCAACAATTAAAATGGATCCATTTGAAGCATTATATGGAAGAAAGTGTCGAACTCCTATAAGTTGGGATAAGCTAGAAGATAGGATTAGCCTTGGTCCAAAAAATCTCTTGAAAATGGAAGAAAAAATCAAGATGAATAGAAAGAGACTGGCAAAAGCCAATGATAGGTAGAAAAGTTATGTTGATGCTAAATGAGCACCCAGAAATTTCACAGTGGGGAAGAGTTTTTGTTGAGAGTGAAGCCACATAAAAGTGCAATTAGGTTTAGGAAGTCATCCAAGCTAGCTCCTTGCTATGTTGGACTATTTGAGGTTCTTGAGAAATTCAACCTAGTTGCCTACCAAATTGCTCTACAACCAACACTTGCTAGAATGCACAATGCATTTCATGTATCATATCTTAAAAAATACATACCTGGTAATAATCATATAATTGATTGGAATTCACTGCATGTTCAAGATCCATGAGTGATCACGATCAAGCCACTCAAGGTGCTCAAAACGTGTAAGCTCCACCTCCATAAAAAAGATGTGTTCTAATGCAAGGTCCAGTGGGACCACTATGTTGAAGATAGTGCTACATGGGAAGACTACTAAGACATTAAACAAAGATATCCACATCTCTTAAGAGATTATGAGAATGTTCTTTAAAAAAAATACTTTTTTTTTTATGTTTGAAACTACTCATCATCGAGGATGATGATACTTAAGGGGGAGGAGATGTTACATACCACCTTAGGTTTCAAAATACTATTATAAAATCTGGAAAAACAATGATGCTATTATGAAAATTATGCAATATATTATTTTGGTTTTTGGTTAAACTATGAATGCTTTGTTACCATGAAATAGAAATAATGCTTATGCAAGGAATTTCTTATCGAATAAGAAAGTCATAGAATGAGTGTAATATGATGTTGTAACTATATTTTTTATCGAGCTAACTACCTTTATTCTTTCTAACTGTTGATGTAAGACAAACCAAGCATCTTCAGGGTGAAAGAGGGAAAGTATCATCTAGTAGAGAGGTTACATTGCGAATTCTCCAATGTTGCCATCTGAGCCTAAGTCAGTTGTGTGTGACTTGGTCAACCTAAAAATTCCAGGGCATTTTTCTACTAGTTGAGGTAAGTTATCTCGTGTTGGCTATCTTGTTCCCTATTTTATGGTGAAAGGTGGTTTAGGGTTGTAAACCTTCTTATTCCTCTCTTGTAATTAAACTTACAAGAATATGTAATAATTGTTGGCAAGAGACACTAAAATTATGATTTGGTGTTGTCATTGATGGCAACCCTGGTTGGTAATTGGATCTGCATAACACTATTTGCTTATGCTGGCAGCCAGATTGAGGACAATCAGGAAGAACAGAGCATTCGACAGTTTGGTGTTCAACAATTCACGTGCAAATTTCCAGTTGTTATCTTGAGTTGTGGATCTCACGAAAGGTGCATCGGTGTATTTCTTGTGTTATCCAAAAATCTTAGTGCCTCGTACCAAGTCATGTGCAAATTTGGAGATCCATTTGATACTTTTTTGTTTATCAATATTTTGGGGCTGACTCAGTTGAAAAAATGTGGTGCGGATATTCAAGGAATGTTTATTTGAATATTTTTGTGGTTGATCATTTTGCTTTGGGTCCAAGCTAAGTTGTGGATGACTGTTGTGGATGCGCATTAGATAATTCTTAAGTTTTGAGCCAACAGTTGCTAATATTTTTAAGTTTTATTAAAGCTGACTTGTTGCAATTAAATTGTTAGACGCGGATATATATGATCTATTATATCATTTTGGGTGTGTGTGTGGTGTTTCGATGTGTATTGTGAATATCAGAAGAATGTTAGAGCAATTTTATGCATAGTTTCACTTGCGCATAAAGATTGTGTGATGTGAGTCAGAGCAGAAGTGTAGTATTAGTCAAAAGGACAAAAGATCGACAATTGAGCCTAACTGGAACTATAATCAAGCATTTGTAGATGATATTCTTTCAATTCATTCTCGTGGATCTAATCCAAATCTCTGTAAGGTAGTGTGCCTTCCTATTTTAAGCAGTGAGCTCTAGGAAGTGAGCTTAAATGCAAGTGCATTCCCATATTGTAAACTTCTTTTTGAGTATACTCAAATTATATTGTAGATTGGCCATCCACCATGGTTTTTCCCCTAACAGGGTTTCCACATAAAAATCCTTGTGTTATGGTGTTGTGGTTATTTTCTTTATGTTTTTGCATATTTCTTTTGGTTGAAAGCTTAAAGTGGGTTAATGATCAAAATAACAAAGTTAATTTTTGCAGAACACTAATTCACCCCCCTCTCAGTGTTGCTTGTTTCCAACAATCATACATCTATTCGTGCTCATATTTAATGAATCAATGCAATGGTTTTGGTTTTGAAACTAATGCCACATCTTGATGTAATCAATAACGTTGCACATTATGGTTATTATATTGATCACATGATTGAGCGATTATTATCATTCTTTTAATAATATTTTAAAATAGTTTATTATATCATGGGGGTGAGTGATTTATACTTGAATCCTTTTAAAAGGAGGAACCCTTGGCCACTTGAATCCCATCTAGAGAACATGGTTCTAATATAGTGGTGCAGTGTACATATATATATGTGATATTTCTAAACTACAACTTAGGAGACTTGGTTTAGGATATAATGCTGAAATTTAAAATAAATCAACCGATGAAGTCTTTCCATTGGAATTCATTTCAAATCATCTTCTTTGTGGAAATTATTTCGGAAGGAATAATTTGAGAAAAGGGTGTGTGCAAGAAGTTGAGTCCACTTTTTGGCCAAAAAGTGTAAGTGTTTTCCCTGATTTTTAGTATTTGACACATTTGACCTTAAAATTTGAAGCACTTAGAGATGAAATCTTTAAAAAATTCACTAATCATAAAATGTAGTGCTCGGAGTCTAGTTTCCAAATATGTAATTTATTTCAATACCCAGATTGTACAAATTGAGTTTTAATAGACATTTCTAAAAACCACTGTTTAAAAGTCATTATTTTTTACCATACCATGCACATGTACGACATCCATATTTTGACTTAAATTATCGTATTTTTCTAAATCCTTTTGGGAAAAATTTTATGACTCACTGAAGCTTGCTCTTGATAATTTTTTATAATTTTTTATTGAATATTTTTTTTTTGTTAATTTTTTATTAGGCAGATTTGTCGCTTTGAAAAATCGTCATTTACGACATGCATAAGATGACCTAAACTTATCATTTTCTATTTTTTTTTTCAAATTGAAAAGAATTGTCTGAAGTTTGCTCTTGTGGAATCATTTGTCAAAATGTTATGTTGATCAAAAGTTATTAAAATAGTAAAAAACTCTCATATTTAAAGTTTATGGACCAATTTTATTAGAAATTAATTGAAAAATAGAAAAAATAATTCAATTGCAAAAAAATTACATATTTAGAATCTAAATTGTTTCATCTAAAATGGGTTTTAATTTCGTCATAAAATTTTGCAAAAAAGGTCGTTAGCCATATGTCCAAAATCAGTATTTTTCTTTGACATTGTTAGGGCCTTCAACTTCCAGGTCAAACCAGGTTGAAGGCCTAGGTTCGGACTTCCAATGCTTTTCCCGAACCAAAAACCTTGGCAAAAACCCGCCCACGATGCAAAACAAAATTCAAATTTTAGAAAACGGGATCCCGTTTATTAATAAGCGGGATCCCGTTCCCATTCGACAACATTTCGATTGTTGTAAATGGAACGGGATCCCGTTACCTTTACAACGGCTTTGACATTCAATGTCGGTGAACGGGATCTCGATTATAGAGTGGGATCCCGCTTATTAATAAATGGGATCTCGTTTTATTATAAGCGGGATCCCGTTTTATAAACGGGATCCTGTTTATTTTATTTAAAAACATTGTGCAAAATTACCGTGAAGTCTGCAACTTTGCAACTTCATATGTATGGCCGAGAGCACTAAAAATGAATTATTTTTCATAAGTTATTGTATTTACAGGTGGTGAATTTGATTTTTGGTTGATTTTATCAAAGGGAGCATCATCTACACCATTTTTGAAGTGAAATTGTGTTATTTTTGTGCTTGCTTGGAGGAACAAAAGGTTTCAATTTGCAATATGGATTGAATTTTTCAAAGGAAGCATGAAGAAAACAATTTTTAAAGTAGAATTGTGGTAGTTTTCTACTTGTTTTGAGGAACACAAGAGGAAGAATTTTGTCGTAATAGGTATTCAACTTCCAATTTGGATTGAATATTTTGAAGTATTTCACTATTAACATTCATTTGTGCTTGAGAATTTTATAATTATGGGAGATAAACTCGTAATAAGAGAAGAAAGACATTGACTCCTCAAGAAGTTGAAGCAAATAGAGAAAAAGAGAGACAAAGACAAAGAGAAAGAAGAATGAGAATGAAATCAATGAACGATGGTGGAGCAACCAATTCAACAACTATTGAAGATGAAAACATTGAAGATACCATAGTTGTAGATGAAGCTAATTTGCAAGGACATGCAATTTGGAGAAGAATATGATTACACAAACAAGTCCTACTATGTCTTCAAATCCCTCTTTGAATGTTAAGGAGAATGTTTCAATATGCACAAATCCAGGTACATCTTCAAATCCACATGTTAGTGAAATGGTAAATTTGTATGTAGAATTTTTACAAGATGCTGGATATAATGATGTTGACATTGACTATATTCAGAGAGATGAAACTTTTATAGAACTTCTTGAAAACAAAAAAGAAAAATCTTTTGTTGCAAATGAAAATCAAAATGATCATTTTCTTGAAAATGAAAACAAAACCTATATTTTTGATGAAAATGAAAATGAAAATGAAAACCGTTTTGTTGATGAAAATGAAAATGAGAACCGCTTTGTTAATGAAAATGAAGATGAAAATGAAAATGAAAAACCGCTTTGTTGATGAAAATGAAAATGAAAATGAAAAATGAAGATGAAAATGTAAATGAAATGAAGATGAAGATGAAATGAAGATGAAAAATCTAGAATGTGATGTTGAATTTAATGAAAATGCTTTTTTTTAAAATTGGAAGTGGTGTTTGGATAATCTTCTTGGATCAAATTTCTGGAGGCAAATAAGACCACACATGTGAATAGAATATACACCAAATTTTATCATAAAAAATTGCATTTCCAATGTCAACTAATGATGCAATTGATGAGAAAGCAAAAAATGAGGAAAGTAATGAAAAGGTTAGGCTTTTATGTTAAACCAAAAAAAAAAGATCAATCATTAAAACATGCTATGTCTACTATTGCTAGTGCCATTCAATCTATTAAGAAAAATAGTCGATCTAAAGATAAAAACACAGCAAGAAGAGCTATAACTACTGCTATAGTTAATAAAACAACTTTGAATAAAAGAATGGTAAGCAATATTAGTGAAGTTTTAAAAATGCATCCTAAAATATTACTAAGAGCGGCAAAAAGAAGAGAAAGTATAGAAAATCATCCTATCAATCAATGTTGGAGTTTCAGTGGATGACTATCGAGGTCTGATATAAAATTGAATGTTGAAATTAAATTTTTGATCAAAAAATATTGGCATGATAATATTAGGGTTTCATCTAATGCTAGAGATGTTTTAAAATTAAGGGTGGGGTCCAAAGTTCGCGATCCTCACCCAAAACACCTATTAGATAAAACACAAACTAAATTTTATTGAAAATTTTGTAGTGATTAAGTGTTACCTGGTAATATTAAAATAATTCAAAGGTCTTTTAAAAAATGTAAACCTTGGTATGTAAAAATTAATAAGCAACGAATATCTTGTTGTTGTAAAATACATGTCCAATTTCGTTATTTTTATGATGTTTTTCGATATATACATTGTACCTTGCATTCTAACATGATTATATAGGATTGTGGTATTGATATGCCACCTGAAGCAATAAGAGAGTTTATTTCAGGTTTGTTTTGTGAAAAATCTAATGATAAATTATTTTATTTAAGTTCTTGTATTTCCGACAATGCATTAACTACTTTTGTAAATCTTTCATTTTTAAGCACTTGTTTGCATGAAAGTGTTGATCATGATTTTGGACAACAATTAGTAGACGCCAAAAGCTTTAGGAATGTCTTTTCACTATTCTTTAAAAGATGGAAAAATAGGAAAGTGTTGTGATTTAGTTATAGAAAAAGTTAGTGTGCATGCATTTATGAGTGAATTTAATAATAAAATTGTACCAAAATATGTTATGCACTCTGAACATGCTCGATGACTTGATGGCCAATTTCGCTCATGTAGAAACACATTTCCAATTGGTACTATACTTTCAATGGTTGATTTTGCAGAGAATTATACTCTCGCTCCGCAAGAGGAAATTCAATCTCAATATTATAATTTAGTGCAAGTAGCTATGTTTGTCCATATTGTTTATAGACATGCAGATGATAGCACTGAGGATGATAGAAAAGTTTTGAGGGAGTATCATTTTTATTTGAGTGAAAATCGGTTACACTCATCAGAGTTTGTTCAATATTGTTTTAGTATATTTTATAGAAATTTAAGAGAAAGAGGAATACATATGAAGAACACTTCATATGGTCAGATAATTGTATGGGGCAATTCAAAAATGCTAGAATGTTCTATTGGTTAAGTAGGGTTCACAAGGAACTTAATGTCCAACATATATGGAGTTTTTTGGAAGTTGGGCATGGTAAAGGAGAACATGATGGAGCTGGTGCGTGTGTCAAAAGAATTCTTGCTAGAGAACAATTAAAATTCAAGGATTCGGTAAAATTTAAAAATGCACATGAGATTATGGATTGGTGTAATAGAAGATTATCTGGACCTGGTTCGAGTGATTACTCTATAGTTCATCAATTCTTTTGGTTGGTGGAAGAAGAGAACATTGTATCTAGAGTTGATTGTGAGACAATTAGTGGATCTACTAAATGACATTCATTTAGGAGTGCGACAGCAAGCACATGGACTATTTGGACAAGGGAGATTGCATGTTTTTTCCATTTTTGTATCTCAGGAGATTGGGAAGCTTGTGAAAATACAGAATGGGTTGAAAGTGGGAGCAAAGATCGTTGACACCTGTAGAAGCATATAATCAATATGAAAGAACTATTGAAGAAAATGATCAATTGTTTGCATCTGAAGATTATGATTGTGTTTAAGACCTTGTACAAGAAGGTAATTTTAATTTAATTTATTTCATTTTATTTTGCTTTATTAAGTTATTTTTTAATACTAAATTAGTTATATGGATATGCACAAGTTATTAAATTGAATTTTGTTGGCAGGACATGTGTATGTAGTTATTGCACCTAAGGGGAATGAAGAGCAAACAGAATATTGGTTGGCTCATTGTGTGGAAACTAAACATAATTTGTTAACACCTCGAGAAGATGATGATGGCTTTCATTATCCAACAGGTACGGTGATCCCCTTAAGACACCTCCTTAAGCAAATTTTGATAACAAGTTTTAGATCCCCTTAAGCAATTTTTTAGAACAAGTCTTTGATCCCCTTAAGTAAATTTTGAGAAGTTATTTGATAGTGGTTTTTGAACATTTTTTCCAATAGGATCGGTGGTGGTTGTTGGCACTTGGCTACAAAAATTCTTGAGAAGAAAGAATGGTCTACCCGCATTCAAAGACTATGAAACACATAAAAAGATTATGCATTATTCACATTTGGTGGTGGCAACAAATATAAAACTAGAGCGGTATCATGGAAGACCTTCAAAAAATTTGCTATGGGCAATTTATATGGAAGAGCATGAGGCAATCATAGATGCATTGCAAAAAAGAGAGGATGCAGATGGTACAATGGATTAAGTAAATACAGGTAAATATAGTTTTAGTTTTATTTTGTCCTTTTAAATACATTAAATACATTTTTCGACATTGGTCAAGTGTGTTATTAGTTGAAATTGATTTAAATTATTCTTTTATATATCCTTAAGGCATAATCACAAAAAGGATCTAGTCCATGCAAATTCAACCTAGACAACATGGAATACTTGGTAAAAACAGGTAATTATCAGCTAAATTATATTTAAATACATGTTTTGATTATATATTGATATTGCTTGGACATTAATAGTTAAAATTGATTTATTGTCATTTTCTATATACTAAAGCCATCATTGCATTGATCTCATACTTGAAACAAAAAGGAGAGGATGCCTGCATTCAACCCACAAACATGTGTGGAATACTTTTAAATGCAGGTACTTGAGTTATGTACATATAGATAGTTTTATATAAATTAAAATATGTATGTTTTGATGATTTCATTGATATTGCTTGTACCTTTTATATATCATGTGGTGTGAAGACCTACCACATTCTAGGCACGAGTTTGAGATTTTCTTGAGATGGCATATCTAAATTTTGTAAACATCATTTTGAGATGACATATATGTACATACATACTTACAAAATTAAACATACTCTATGTACTTCTATGTATCAAATCAATATTCTATATATTTAGCATATTATGACCCCTTAATACATCCTTAAGACATCTCTATTATGACCCCTTTAGACATCCCTTAATTAACAGCCCCATTATGACCCCTTTAGACATCCCCTTAAGACCCCTTAAGACATCCCCTTGTGAAACACATGACCCTTGAAAGACATCCCCCACCAACATGTTCTATTATGACCCCTTTAGACATCCCCCACTAACATGTTCTATTATGACCCCTCATGTCCCCCTTAAGACCCCTTAAGACATCCCCCACTCAACACGCCTCTATTATGACCCCTTAGACATCCCCTTAAGACATATTATAACCCCTACACATCCCCTAAGATGTTCTATTATGACCCTTTAGACATCCTCTTAATTAACATGTCGACATTATGACCCCTCTTTTAGACATCCCCTTAATTAACACGTTCTATTATGACACCTTTAGACATCCCC
This sequence comes from Sequoia sempervirens, assembly GCA_007258455.2. Lineage (NCBI taxonomy): Eukaryota > Viridiplantae > Streptophyta > Pinopsida > Cupressales > Cupressaceae > Sequoia > Sequoia sempervirens. Next base: position 141,291,181 of record VDFB02000015.1, read on the forward strand.
TAAGACATATTATAACCCCTTAAGACATCCCCTTAAGACGTTCTATTATGACCCCTTTAGACGTCCCCTTAATTAACATGTTCTATTATGACCCCTTTAGATACCCCCTTAAGACATCCCCCACTAACACACATTCTATTATGACCCCTTTAGACATCCCCTTAAGACATATTCTAACCCTTAAGACATCCCCTTAAGACGCTCTATTATGACCCCTTTAGACACCCCCTTAAGACGTCATTATTTGTTTTGACAACTTATAAATTAGTGTTAGATGAACTATTATTTATAGTATTTATTAATGCTTTTATTCTCTAATCTTCTATGGTATTGTTATGGTTAGGATTAGAACTTTAATTAGAGTTAGAGTTGAATCCTGATTCTAACTGTAATACTAATTGAACCCTAACCCTAACCATTACTAGAACCCAACCCTTATTGAACCCTTACCCTGTCCTAAAATTAATCCTATCCCTAAGCCTTGTTGTATCTAACCCTAATTGAAACCTAACCCTAACTGTAGTTGTGTCCTAATCCTAACCTTTACCCAAAGCTTTATCCTATAACCCTAACCTTAATCTTAATTGAATTCTAAGCCTAATTGAACCCTTTTGAACCCTAACCCTAAATCTAACCTTGATCTAACCCTATGCTAACCATTACTCCAAGCTTTATCTTAGAATTTTGATTCAACTCCAATCCTAACAAAGTCATAATCATAATCATAACCCAATTGTAAATAATAATAATGTTATATAATTTTTTTCATATGATAAAGTTATATGTGAATATAATTCTTAATTACATTTATTTTTAAATATAGATATGCTAGCTTTAAATATATTGCTTTAAAAATTTATTTTATGTGTATAAATTTATTATATTTTCTTTGTATTTAATTTTATAATTTTAAATTGATTTTAGATGTCCATTTATTATGAAAAACTTATCTATTTAAGTTGCTATATTTTTGTACAATAAAACCTTTAGTAAAGCCTTAAAATTTTAATATTTATTTACATATATATGTTAATTTTGAATAAAATAGAATATTAGTGATTTTTCCTTTTTGAAATGTTCTTAATTTTTTAAAAATATTGAAGATTTTTTATGTTGGAAGATTTCTACTATTCATGTACAGTGTTAATTCATGTGTATTTTGAGCAATCATTATTATAGTTGAAGATTATTTTGATTTTATAACTGTTTTTTCCTTTTTGAAATGTTCTCAATTTTTCCTATAGTTAAATTTGACATGTTAAAGACTTTCATTACCAACTTGATATTAATCTAAATATGCAGTAATCCAAAGACTTTACATTCACATGATTATTTCCAAATAACATTAAAATAATAACTTATGTAGATTTTGGAAGTGCATCTACACATTTTAAGCATAAGATCCATGTCCACTTGACCCATATTTTAACGCAATTCAGGTTTAGACCCTAAATTTCTAGTATATAAATAGATTGCTTTTGTTTGTAAATTATGATTTATTGACTGATTATTGTAAATATTAAAATTTCCTATATTAATCCATGTATGAGATCACTCAATTTCACATTAATGTCCTATATTAATGTCTTGACTATGAACATAAAATGCATAAATGTACATGTGTAAGTTAAAATTTTAAACAATAATAAAGTCCATAATTTATGTAACATATTAAGTGCATGGAACCAATGTATTAAGCGCACATGAAATAAAGTCCAACAGAGTACATGATAAACAAGAAATATAGTCCATGAAATAAACAAATATAACACATTAAATCACATGTTTCTAGGTCATGTACTGTCTCTATAATCAAGAGACCTCTTCACACCATGCGGACTATGTGGATGACCTGAAACACTCTGTACATAAGAGAAAGATGAAATTAGATGTAAGACAATAAAAAATGATTTAATGACAATTTAATTTATAATCCATCATAAAATTAAATTACCATCATATCTACATTTGGATGCTCTGGTGCGCCTAAAGAAACCTCTAAATTCTCTAAATCAATCTACATAAACAAGACAAAGAAATTCGAAATTAGATGTACAACTCTACAATTAAATTTTTTTAATTCAATTTAATTCAGAATTTATCATTATTTTAATTGTACCCATTTTGAGGTTGTGCACTAGGCTCTTCTCCGGACTTGTCTTGTACATGCTCAACTACAAGATGTGCCCCATGCTATAAAAGAAAAAAGAATATGTGAAAATATCATATTATGTATATATTCAATTTAAAATTTATAATTCACTTTAAATATAATAAAAAAATTAAATTACCATTTGATCTAAAACCTGCTCTACATGTCCTCCTGGTGGTGTAACTATGTCTGGGTCAGGGCTGAAAGTTGCACTAACAAAGTCCTACAAGATCAAAATTAAAGCATGTACAATTTAATTAGGTTAATATATACATATATAATCAAGTTTGCACATTTTGTGTAGAAAGTTTTGTAAACAACCTGGAAATCAGTGGCCTCACGAGTAACTGCAACATCAAATGTTTTCTCAATGCCCATTCTTATTGTGGTATCAACCTAGACATACATGTACATAGACATTTAAAGCTTATAATATTTACAAGTGTGCATGCATGCATTTCATATATCTAGTGAATTCAAAACTCATAAAATTGTAGCTATACTAATGTAAACTTTAAACAAATTTACAATATGAATGTACCTTCCCCTGATCTATGACGCTCGATAGTGGAGGAGTGCTTGAAAATCCCCCAAGAGGAATCGACGTGGATGCCGATTGACTCACCTAAACCAACATGAATATTTGAAACATATATGTGATTCAATTATAAATTTAAAACTCAAGTTAAATAATTTATGATTTCATATATAATTTTTAAAATTGAAATCAAAATACCCCATAAGGGTTGCCAAGTATGACCGGTGTCAATGTATGTACTCGTGGAATAGATGATTCCCTTACTTCGTTAGTGTCATTAGTACACCAAACAATTTGATTATTAAAATGTATTGCAAACTTTTCATTGATATATACAACCATAAAAATTATTATAAAATGATTGTACATCTAGATGCATATTTATACTTGTGTCATAGTGTCCTCAGGGTGATGTTTTGCTATGAGGAACTCTACAAATGAACTGATGCGACTAGATGAACCACCAGAATCTCCCTGTCCACTTGAACTAGGTGTGGCCTGATCAGGTCCATAACATACTTGATGACAACTAGTACATATATGGGGGATGGGTCTCGACACTCTTGGAGCGGTACTCAGACCAGCTCCATAAAAAAATCCTCCATCATCATCATCATCTCTATGCTCCCCACTCGCTATCGCAGAAGTGTGTTGATTAAGGTCTCCTGCGAGTGTACTAAGGGAACCTAATGTTGAGACCAGAGCTTGATGATGTACAAGTGCAGGAATGGGAGGACCAAGAGAAACAACAAGGGGTTGTGCATGCACGGGGTGTCGGGGATCAACCCTTGCCCCTAATCTCTGTTGTGGCATGCCGCCACCAACACCCTGAAATGATCTAAAATCAAAATAATTGGGATTTTGCCCCAAAACAAACTCTACATACAGTTTTCTCAAAAAATACAATGGGCACTCCCAATTAGCATGTGGGGGACTATCAAAAACCATATGCCATCGATCTCAAAAATGTGCATTCATCTGTGGATGTATGCACTACCTCATGGATATTCTAGATTTGTTGGGTGGAATGGGTTGTTGAGTAACGGGGTCAAGAAAGTAGGGGGCTAGATGGGCTTTCGTTATTTTAAGGTCTAATATTTGTTTGTAAGAGAGACCATTAGAATAAAATTGTCTCATTTGTTCTCTGTCTCATCGATGCCTATCAAGATCAGAATCGATCATCCTAATGGAATCAACAATGTTTTGCATTGCATATGCAAAACCTCTCACATGTCGAGGAATCAATGCTTGACTCTGCATAGCATTGATTTGATTTTGTAAGGATGCAACTTGATCATTTATTCGTGCTCTCAAGCGAGCCTCATCAGATGCCATAGGTGTTGGAGGTGGCATATGAGGGGGAGGGGGAGGTGGAGATGGAGGGGGTGGGGGAGGTGGATCTGGCTGTGGATAAGGTGGTGGATTGATGATATCATCATTGTTAAAATCATCCATGATATGCTTGATATAAATGTGCACCTACATTAAATCATACAAAACAATCCATGTGCATACATATATTAAGATCATATATTTAATTGAAATAGGATGAGCAACATATATATTAAGCTCATATATTTAATTGAAATGCACATATATATACATTGATTGTTCAACTCAAGAGCATGTCCATACAAAATTAAAAATTAAATGTATGTACATGTACATTTAAAATAAAAAATATGATGCATAATTTGCATGCGTACTGTAAATCATTAAACTAAACTATGTACATACCTACAAATTTCAAAATTTAAGAACTATATATGCAAATTTTTAATACATGCACATACATACTAAACAATAAACTTGAAACATTCAAAAAATCTCATTTTATGTCTAACACACACACACATATATATATTACAATTTTTCAGTAGGAGAAATCATGATCTAGTAGATAGTCATAAAATATATACTATTATATACTATTTATTATAAGTTCATAAATTCCACCAAATTCATAAATCCATGTCACTAAAAATATCCATCTAGAACCAAAATGATAAATTCATGTCACTAAAAATATTCATTTGGAACCAAATTTATAAATTCATCACACAAAATATCCATCGTTCACCAAATTTATAAATTCATAACTATTTAAGATCATTGTTTTAATTTATAAACTATTATGGCTCTCTACTATATAGATCTTCATTTCTTTGTGTTTTCCTTTTCAAAATCAGGAGTTCTCCTCTCCTCTAGCCATTGTCGATGCTCATCTATGATCCCATCCATAGCCCTGACAGCATTAGCAAGGGTTTGTATCCTAGATGCAAACATCCTCACAGGAGGTACGACACATTCTTCATTTTGAATAATGTTGATTTGATCTTGGATGGTTCTAGCAGAAGCATTGATTTGTGCTTGCAAAAGAGCATGTTCATTGATTTCAGGTGGTGGAGGTGGGGGGTTATGAGGTGGAGTGGGCGGAGGTGGAGGTGAAGGTGTTGGAGATGGATGGTGTGGAGGTGGATTGCGAATGCTATTGAATGGATCCATGTGATCTTTAAGATATGAGTGAACCTGCATTAGATTTGTAATTTCAAGATGTAAGATACATGTTTAAGAAATACTTTTAAACCATTCAATATAAATGACCTTAAATAATTAGGATGATAAAATTATATGTAAGCCTCATTTATATGTCTAAGGCACATGTTACTTGAATGAAAATACAATTAACTATTGATATTATATAATCTTGCAGGATCTTATTATTGCTAAATTTGGTTGGGCCTTGGGAAACTTTGATCACCAAATTTTAAGAAATTTGATCCCCTTAAGAAATGTCATATTGGAACCCCTTAAGAAAATCGAATTACGATTTAGGGTGACAGGATGGCTTAAGGGGATTTACGTCTAGTGAGGTCCTAGGAGAAAATGGCATGGCTCAAGTGAATAAAATTTGGTGAAGTTGCCCAAGGCAAACCAAATTTCATTAAGAGAATTTAAAGAGAAAAAAGATGGCTTTAGGGTTTAGGGTTTAGACTTTAGAGTTTAGGGTTTAGGGTAATAGGATAGCTTTAGGATTTACATACTGAAGATCCTAGGAAAAAAAATTACATGGCATAAGGTAATGAAATTTGGTGGAGTTGCCTAAGGCAACCAAATTTCATTAAGAGCCTAAGAAAAAATGATGGCTTTAGGGTTTAGGGTTTAGACTTTAGAGTTTAGGTTTTAGGGATTTAGGATAACTTAAGGGGATATATGTAGTAAGATCCTAGGAAAAAATTACATGGCATAAGGGAATGAAATTTGGTGGTGTTGCCTAAGGCAACCAAATTTCATTAAGAGCCTAAGAAAAAATGATGGCTTTAGGGTTTACAGTTTAGACTTTAGAGTTTAGGGTTTAGGGTAATAGGATAACTTAAGGGGATATATGTAGTAAGATCCTAGGACAAAATTACATGGCATAAGGGAATGAAATATGGTGGAGTTGCCTAAGGCAACCAAATTTCATTAAGAGCCTAAGAAAAAATGATGGCTTTAGGGTTTAGGGTTTAGACTTTAGACTTTAGGGTTTAGGGTAATAGGATAACTTAAGGGGATATATGTAGTAAGATCCTAGGACAAAATTACATGGAAAAAGGGAATAAAATATGGTGGATTTTCCTAAGACAAGCAAATTTCACTTTATGATCCTGAGTAGGACAAAATCAATGGTTTAGTGTTTAGGGTTTACGGTTTAAAATTTGGAATATTTAATGAACTTGAAAGTTAGTGAAGAACATTTTCTTTTGGAATAGTTGATTGAGATCTACTCAAATGTTTCAACTGACCAACCTAGATCATGATGGCAACTTTGATCACCAAATTTTAAGAACTTCTTTGATCACCTTAAGAAAATTAAATTATGATTTAGGATGATAGGATGGCTTAAGGGGATTTATGTCTAGTGAGGTCCTAGGAGAAAATGACATGGCTCAAATGAATAAAATTTGGTGATGTTGCCCAAGGCAACCAAATTCTATTAAGAGCCTTTAAAAAAAAATGATGGCTTTAGGGTTTAGGGTTTAGACTTTAGAGTTCAGGGTTTAGGGTAACAGGATAACTTAAGGGGATGTACATGTAGTAAGATCCTAGGACAAAATTACATGGCATAAGGGAATGAAATATGGCGGATTTTCCTAAGACAACCAAATTTCACTTTATGGTGTTGGGTAGGACAAAATGAATGGTTTAGTGTTTAGGGTTTACAAAACTTAGGGTAAAGTTTTGTGCCCCTTGGAATATTTAATGAACTTGCAAGTTAGTGAAGAACATTTTCTTGTGGAATAGTTGATTGAGATCTACTCTGTTTCAACTGACCAACCTAGATCATGAAATCTCATTCATATTATAATCTTGCATGATCTTATTATTTTTAAATTTGGTTGCCTTGGGAAACTTCACCAAATTTTAAGAACTCTTTGATCCCTTTAAGAAATTTGTCATATTGGGACCCCTTAAGAAATTGATTTATGATTTAAGGTGATAGGATGGCTTAAGGGGATCTAGATGTCTAGTGAGGTCCAAATTTAGTCATACTATAGCCTCATTGGTTCCATCTAGCTCAAGGTCAAAAGTGTTTACCCCTCTAATAAAGAAAAATATCATGATGTTAAAAATGAATCAATCTATACATATCACAAAAATAACAATAATCTTAAATGTAACCCATACTCTAACAATAGTAGAATACTAAATGATCCCCACCCCTAACCATATCCTAATTGAATTGCAAACCTAATTGAAACTTAATTAAATTATAACCTTTACCTAATCTTAAATGTATTTCTATATTATATTATATTTAAATTAATTTATATTTGTATTATAATTATATTAATATTTACTATATATTTCTAATTGTAACCTAACTATTTACTACAAACCTAATTGAATCTTAAGCCTAATCCTCATTAAAATGCCAAGTAAATTGTAACATTACCTATCCTTAATTGTAATCTTATATTATATTTTATGATATTAAATATTTATATTATTTATATAATATATTAAATAATACAAATATTTAATTATATTTCTTTTATATGAATCATCCTCCTATTTCTAAAATGTAATAATAGCATGTAGTTCCTCCAAACTATCATCATGTACCTCCTCCCTTTCCCATGTAATAGGTGTACCTTGTAGGTGTTAAATGGTTCCATCTTGGTCTCCTTATTGATGCATTTCTATCCTTCCACATAAATCTATATAGTATCAAAATATAGGTAATTTTATGGTTATTCAATCTCTCTTAATTGCTAAAGTATCCATTGTGATTGAGGATGGGTGGATTATTATCTAGGATCACATCTTAAAAATCCTATAGAGGTCATGTGGTATGTTTTTCTTAATACATATATTCCCATACAAACCTCTTTCCATGTATTATCAACTCTCCTATATAATAGACACCTTCCTAGATTTAAATTTCATATGATATATATGTACCCAAGTGTTTCCAATTGGAATTGCTATAATTATACTTTTATGGCATTCTAGATATTCAAAATAGTTTTCATAAATCTACCAAATAGACCCATTCTTGACATTGAACCTACATAATTTTAGGTATGTCCAATGAAAGATTAGGGTCTAGGGTTCATAAATTTCAAATGCTTTACTGTTATGGGTTTAGATTTTACAGTTTAAGGTCTAGGGTTTAGCAAACTTAGGGTGAGGTTTGGTTGGCCCTTGGCATAATTTAGACTTGCAAGTTAGTGTCAATTGGAATCGATTGTACCTGTTTAGATTTAGGAATTTGATAACTAAATTTGCAAACAAACATCAAGATAAACTTTATGAATTTTAACTATTCTTTAACATATTGATTTCTAATCTAATTATAATTTAATATTGAAACTAAAGTTTAATATATATCATTTTTTTCATACAAAGCAGATAAAATTTAAAACATTTAAGCAATGCGAATGATTTTTTTTGAGCTCGAAACTACCTAGTTTTCAAAATCAAAATGATTGGTTCAATTCCAATTTAGGGTTTTAACAATTTTTTTTGTTCCAATTCAATTTAGGGTTTCAATTTTAAACAATTAGGGTTTTTCATGCAATTTTTTCATTTCAATTCAAACTAGGGTTTTCAAATTCAATTTTTTTCATTTGATTTGAATTCAGGGTTTCGAAAAGCTTTATTTGGATTTGTAAATGCAATGTTTTTATTTCATTTCGATTTCTAGGGTTTTGAAATGCAATTTTTTTTGTTTTCTTTCAATTAGGGTTTTCAAATTCAATTTTTTTTTGGGTTTACTCGAACAATTTAGGTTTCAATAGTTAAATTTTGTTTCTAAAACACAATTCAAGGTTCATTTTTTCATTTTTATTAAAAAACCTTTAAGTTTCATTGCATTTTTTTGTCTATTTTTACAATTATTCAATTCTACTATAAACAGTTAAAAAAATGCTTAGAACGTGAAATAAATTAAAAAAAACATGTTAAATTAACTTATTTTTTTCAAAATTTCAATTCAAAATAGAAAAATGGAAAAAAAAATGGCATGTAGGTGGGTACCTGTTGCGATCGTGGGGGTCGCTGTCGCTAATACTTGGGGTCCCGTCCGCTGAGCAGTGAAATATGTCTTTTAAAAAATATATATATCAGTATAAAACGGGATCCCGATTTATAAATAACAGGATCCCGATTTATAGAAATCGGGATCCCATTTTTTATAAATCGGGATTCCGTATTTTGAAAATTGGGATCCCGTTCCTTTTCCTTTGGTTCAGGGTCCTGTGGGAAATGGGATCCTGAGTTTTAAAAAGTGGGATCCCGTTTCGTCTCAGGCTCGCGATCCAAAACCGTAACGGGATCCCGATTTTTAAAATTTGGGATCCCGTTTATTAAAATCGGGATCCCATTTCCTCAATGCCGATTTCAATTTTTTGGTTAAGTCAAAAACTTCCACGTTTCGTGGACTCAACTTTGTGCACTTACCCAAATCTCATTCTCAATCTCCTAACACATACATGCATCTCAGAAAAATGCAAGAAATTAACTCAAATCTACTAAAATGTTTCATAATCTTCATTCAAAATCTTCTAAATTATTACAACTTCGAGGCATAATTGAAAATACATTCATTTACAGCGATATGGGTTGACACATTCCATTACAAATCGGAAACTAAACTGATTTAAAATAGAAAATAAAAATGACAAAATTATTTCCTTCAAACAAACTTCTTTGATAAGATTTTTCTCTTGCATGTTGCATACTTTCATGGATCCCTTTTGCTACAAATTAAGTTGTAACCCCATCAATGTGTTGTTATAACTTCATCTTCATGCCTTAAAAAACATGGTTTCTTGGTCTTTTCTCCAAGGACACCCTAGGCCTTCCTCTCCAACTTTCGGCATCAAGACCCCCTTGAAAAATTGTCAAGTTTTGATCCTTTTAACAAAGAATTCATCATCATTTCTTGTAACTCCTCAATTTTCATGCCCAACCTAGAAAATCCTCATAAAATGCATTAAAAATTAACATAATAAATGTTAAAATATTCTTTGAACCCATCTTCATGAAATTTCTAATTTTGGATGACAACTTGAATTCTCCACTCCACACAACAGGACCCCAGAATAGAAAAAAATCTAGCAACTCAATATTGGGCATCAAATTTCCATTGCTACATTTAAAGAATAATAAATGAGCTGTTATAGAGTGTATCTCCCAAAATCCATGACCAATTTTCCTATTTGATTTTTCAATTTTCAAAATTGCCTCCACAACTATCTCCAACATAAAAAAAATCACAACTTTAATAAAGAAAAATTTATTTAAAATATTATTTTGGCCAAATATTGCTAGTTAATTCTCTAAAAACATGGGTATGTGCAGGATCATGATGGGCCAAAAAGTGGCAATATCATGGGTATGTGTAGGGTATGTGGCTGACGACTTTTCTTTTTACCCAAAATTGATGAAATGAAAAGGGTTTTTAAAGGAGATTCTCAACTTTCCACTAATATAAATTATGTTTTACTTTGAATTTAATAAATAATTATTATTCATTTTCTATTTGAAATATGACTAAATTCCTTCTGATAGGTTGATTGAAAACATCTATAGCTTTCAAATGATATCACATTTTTGAATCTAAACATGCCACATTCTATGCTTCACATACTATAGATTAAAAAAAAATGAATTTCATGAAGTTTTGACCAAGTTAAGGTGGTTAGACATAATGAGTTTTTATATTTTTTAAATGGTGTAATAAAAAATTCATAATTAATTATTTTCTTGGAAAAAATTATAAAAAATATGCATCACATTCGACATGAGTCCCTCTACTTATATCTAAAAATCTTATAAAAAATATTATCATTTTATTGTGGTTAGTGGTTAGACGACACCTACTTTTATTTTTCTCTTAAATTTAACTACTATTGCATTGAAATTTCAAATTTTTCACCAAATAGATTTTTTAAAAATAAACCTAGCAGTTTAGAAACTACATTCAATTTTCTATAGATTCTATTCTTACATATTTTTGAAATAATATAGATAACTTATTCAATTTTTTACATCAAGTTTTCTAATTGTAATATTTTTGAATTTTTTGCCACTTAAGGGCCTATTTTTTCTATGATGATCCTGCACATACCCACATTAAAAACCAAACCTTAGGAAAATCAAAAGAAAATTCTCTCTTTTTTCTTGATGAGGATTTCCCTTCACCGTGGATACTCCTACATCAGACACCCAAGGTAATTTGAAATGTTTTATGAGTTGAACTCATAAACATTTATAGATCATGTGATTGTTCTTCATCCATATTTCTTCCTCATCCACCTGTTTCTTCTTCTTGGCCCTGCTCTAAAACTTCCTATCTCTTCCTTCCTTCATATTTCATGTCTTTCTTCTCCTCATGAAATTCACCCCACTATACCATGGTTCATCTTTCCATCCCACTTTATCATTCTCAACACCTTCACACAAATCAACATTAACTAATTCATGAAAATCAATGAATTCTATTTGCACATCTTTCTCACCTATTTCTCCTTCACCCTCTTCTTCTTCTATTTCAAAAAAAAATATCATGCCTTGTTGTATTTCAACTTGTAACATGGTATTGTTGTACCTTACCATCTCTCTTTCTTCACTTCCTTTTACCATTTCACCCTCACAAAAATTAGCTTCATTAGCAACATGGACAAAATTCGATAAATCAATAATTACCTTTATTTTATTCCCCTTGCTCACTCTACAACTTTTTCTCCTTCAAAGAGGCATGTATCAGCTGCAACCTCTTTATTTTCATCATCTTCTTCTATAATTTATTTCTTAAACAATTTTTCTAATTTTCTTATCCCCTTTTTCAACAAGATACTATCTTCTTCTTCTTCATTCCCTTTGTCAAATATAGGACTATCGAAATTCATTCTTTGAATTGCTACAACATCATCCACAAATTCATCTACCTCTTTTGCATGTAAATTTTCACTAACATAATTAAATAATACCTCTTTTACTATTGTGGTATCCTTCTTCTTTTCACTATTTTCGTTGTCCTTGCTAAATCCTACAAACAAAACATTTTTCAGATAAAACGAAATCTTTAAAATTACTACTAAATTTTTGATCTGTAGTGACCATTTTCTCTTCTTTCTTTCTCCATCCTTTCCTTATGCTTCTTTTCTTTTTGTTGTCCTCTTTCAAGAGAACATTCTTCTTCCCATATCTCTCTTCTTGTATTCTCACTTTCTCCTTAATCATCTTTTCCAATACATCTACTTTAGCCTAGAGCTTTTCAAACTCTTCACAATACTCCATATTTTCTACTTCTTCCCAATAATTTTCTCAAAACAATTTTTTTACGGGCCTCCTCATGATCCATCCATTCCTTTATGGTATAGATTGCCTCACGTCTGGCAATCTGTCTACACGCAAATCACACACACCACCACAAGTCTTGATGCAAACTACCTCACATCAGTGTTTCTGCCTGCATACTCAGGAACTCTTGCTCTGATACCATTGATGCAAATAGCAAATCAAACCCTTATTCTCAATCTCCCAACACATACATGCAACTTAGAAAATGCAAGAAATTTGAACTCAAATCTATTGGAAATGTCTCATAATCTTTATTCAAAATATTCTAAATTATTACAACTTCAAGGAATAATTGAAATAAATTCATTTATAGCTAGATGCATTCCATTCAAAATTTGAAACTAAAGTGATTTAAAACAACAAATAGGAGTCACAAAATTATTTCCTTCAAACAAACTTCTTTGACAAGATTTTTCTCTTGCATGTTGCATACTTTCAATGGACCCTTTTTGTTGCAAATTAAACCTTTGTAACCCCATCCATGTGCTACTGCAGCTTCATCTTCATACCTTAAAAAAACATGGTTTCTTGGTCTTCTCTCCAAGGGCTACATCCTAGGCCTTCCTCTCCAACTTTTGGCATCAAGACCCCCCCTGAAAATTGTCAAGTTTTGTATCTTTTTAACAGAGAATTCACCATCATTTCTTTTAACTCATCAATTTTCATGCCCAACCTAGAAAATCCTCATAAAATGCATTAAAAATTAACATAATAAATGTTTTAAAAGAATCTTTGAACGCATCTTCATGAAATTTCTAATTTTGGATGACAACTTGAATCCCCCACTCCACTCAACCGGACCCCAGAATAGAAAGAAATATAACAACTCAATATTGGGCATCAAATTTCCATTGCTACATTTAAGGAATAGTAAATGAGTTGCCATAGAGTGTATCTCTCAAAAATCCATGCCCAATTTTCCTATTTGATTTTTCAATTTTCAAAATTTCCTCCACAACTATCTCCAACACAAAAAATTGCAACTTTAATAAAGAAAAAAATATTTAACATATTATTGCACGACCAAATATTGCTACTTATTTCTCCAAAAACATAAAATACCAAACCTTAGGAAAATCAAAATAAAATTCCCTCTTTTTTCTTGATGGGGATTTCCCTTCACCATGGATGCTTCGACATCATAATATATTATATAATATAGTTTTATATTACAATATAATTTATAATATAGGATAATACATATAATACCTTGTACAAATGTATAATACAAACAATGCTTGGTGGTTGTGTCCCTAACTTGATCAATTATTAAGAAACAACATAAAGGAAACAAATATGTCTTGAAATGGATATATGTTTCCTATTGCATAAAATGAAAAAAGAAAACCTGAGAGCTCTTATTTCTACATTCTACATCCTATCTGCACATGGTTTTTCCATTGAGTGACTCAAATATCTATTTGGAAGTAATTTTTTTTGCTCAAATCAATCAAATTTCAGAGGTAAATTTATAAGATTTAATGTTTTTCTTCATTTTTATATTAGTTTTACATTTTTTTTGTGATTTTTAGTCAAAAATAGGTTATTTAATAGGTTTTTTATTGCATTAAAAATTGCCCAATAATTATTGTAATTTTTTTAAAAAATGATCAATAAGCAGGCTTAAGAATGGCTTATCCTAACCCCACTCAAGATGAAAACCCTGCAAATCCTCCTTCGCCACCATCAATGTTTCCAAACCAAAACACACCCACAATACATGAATCTATTCATAGAAATTTAGATCAATTGAGAAACATGTGTCTAATCTACGAGAAACTCCCTGAGCTATGAAATATGAAAAACATTTTAGAAACAATCATTTCAAATGTTGAAGCTTTGGAAAACCAACACAATAGGTTTTCACAATGGTGAGAGTTTTAAAGGAAATTTTATGCCAATGGGTTATCATATGATGAAGTGAGGGAACTTGATATTGACAAAGCCTAATTATCCCAATTATTCATCAATCCCAAAGCAATACAACCCATAAATGTGCAAAAGCCAAACATTTAAATTAAATGGTTCATACATAGAGGCATATTAGATAATTTTTGGAAAGATTGGTGGATGGTTTTGATAAATCACCCAACAACAATCTTGACATCCCTTAGTATTTTCTCTGAAAATTATATATGTTGATTTTTTCCTAGGGAGGCATGTTAATTACTTTGACAAGACATATGACGATGCATCCATCATGATGGTGACACACTCGATACATCCCAACATGATGGTGATGCACTTGTTGTATCAAATCCTATTGGTACACCCTCCTCTTCAACACATATTTGTGTGCCCCATTACTACATCACATGCCACAATATATGTCTGGGTCCTCTTTAACAGTCCACTGAGGCTCCCATAGACACATTCAACTATGAGGTCCATGATATGCCAGATGTAGGAGTTGATAGAGCATGAAGTGGACCATTTCTAGGAGAGAAATCGAGTGCTAGAGATGATGTGGGAGCACCGATAAGACTTAAAGTAATTTCATAGTGTGTTTTATCTAAATTATTTAATATTTTATAAGAGGTATTTGTACTAATATATATTTATGCACTAGAATATTTAATAGTTGTTGACAAAGGACTAGATTTCCCAAGTGTAGGAGGCTATGCAATCGGCCATTTCATTTGGCCTATGGAATCAGTATACAATATCATTTAAATTCTTATTTAGATGTTAATTTTTGAAATCTACTATGTTTAAATACATGTACATAGATTGATAGTCTGATTTAATCTTTTCTTTTAATGGAACAACATGGTACTTTTACAACCATGTTGACTGAGCCTGACCCATTGGAAAAAGCTACACAAAAGATATATTATTTTTATATTCTTGACATTATGATTATATGTGCATGTGAATTTAAATTGTGTTACATTAGATTGTCATTTTTATATAGGAAACCATCTTGGATTCTTCATCTATCATGAGCCCATCTAGTGTAGAAGCATCACAACAAGTATGTGTTTGTTTTACATTATAGATATTTATGTTTAGATAAGACTAGATACATGTTTAGTAAATATGATTATTTATCAACAATTATATGTTAATCCATATCATTTTTATTTTACCTACTATAGACCTTTGCTTGATTCAGTAATATGACTAAACAGTTGGGAAAATGAAATAGGAAAAAAGGACTCACAATACAAGAAAGGAATCCCTATTTCGAGATTTTCCCAATAGGAGGGAAGGTTCATTCAAGGAAACCTAAGATCCCAAAGTGGATTGACTATCAACACAAAGGTGAGTCAATTCTCAACAAGGGAGACCTAAGAAGATTCCTTAGGCTTTGAAGGGTTCATCACCAAGAAAAATCTTGGAAAAGACAACTTGATATTCAACTCACAAAACCTAGTAATGCAAGCCAAATAATGAGTGCAACTGACAAAATTAAGTAGCAAAAGGTTAAGATGTATGTACCTGCCAGGAAGTCTAGAAATGAAATAAGGATTTTGGAAATGCAAAAATGCTATCAAAATATGTTGAGGAGGACTAAGATTCCCTTACTATCTTCTTAGTCCCATAACTATTTTTAGAGAAAACATAAAATCTTTGAATGTCAGAACCAGATTTGAAGGAATCTCTAAAAATACCTCTAGGAGGACTAAAATTCCCTTACTGTCTTCTTAGTCCTAATATAAATTTTGACAATTTTGAAAGATGATCTTGAGGTCCAAGGTTTGTACCTCCTTCTTCTCAGAGCTTGGGTCCTAAAACTTCCAGATCTGGCTTGTAGGTGACTTTTCATGAAGATGAAAACTTTGTGATGTAACTTTGCAACTTTGCACTCCAAATGATCTTCAACTTAAATCTGCAAACACAAACACACAAGAGGAGAAAAACTTGTTGATTATTAGTAAATGGGGGTTTTCCTTGGTCAAACCCCTTGTTGGTAATTAAACCTTAGAATGAAATGAAATAATGAAGGGAAATGATGAATGAATAAAGAGTTATGTTGCAACTCACCAAACTCTTTCATGAAATCTACAAACTTGTGTGAAGTGGCTAGCTTGAATGTATATCTTGAATTGAATGAATTCTTGATAGCTCTTAACTTGAATTTCTTGCTTGAATCAAAACCCTACATCATAAATGCTATCTCAAAAACACACATGATGCAAGAATATCTTTGACATGATGCTTAAATTTTAATGATGGATCCAACTGCTTGATGAACTACTCTTGAATGCTCTTGTGAACTCAATTATGCTATCAAGAATTCTCTAAAAAAAGTCGTATTATGAAAATGAGTGAAAGAACCTTGTATTTATACTTATCCATGCTTAATATCCCGAAATTACACCACACCAAGCTGACATATGAATTCATTAATTAAAGGAGGCTAAATCCCACCAAGATTTTAAATTAAATCCTAAAATCAACTTAAGGGGGACTAAGATTCCCTAGGTGGAATCTTAGTCCCAAGGCTTGAAACTTAGGGAACAAACTCCAAAAAGGGGCCTTTTAAGGTGCCTTTAAAATTAAGGTCCAAGGACCTTTGGAGGATAAATATGACCTAGGTGGTGTTTTAGTCCCAGTCCAAAAATTAAGGACATAGCCAAAATTAGTAAATTAACATTTATCCTTTGCTATTTGTCAGGATTAGCCATAAAAAGATATAATTTATTAGGCTTGTGGATGCAAAATAAGACCAATTAAGGCATAAATAAGGATAAATAAAGCAAGGAAAACCAAAAAAAGTGTTAAAATGCAAGGTTATACATTTTTCTACACTACAATGATGTGTGGTACCATTTATTTATATGAGAAATCTTCATCGTCCTGAGGTACAATCATATGCAAAGCATCTTGCAAAAAAGAGGGAAAGACTTGAGGTAAAAAAAGAATTGCATTCTTGATATAATATAGTTCAATATAGTGATTTTGATGTTAAATTGATAATTTATAAATTATAGTATATATGTTTCTATTTACTAGTCTATCTTGTCAACCATTCACATTGTAGTATAGCAAAATGCATAGCCTTACATTTTAACACTTGTTTGGCACTATTTTGTATCCACAAGCCTAATAAACTATATATTTTTATGGAAAATACCAAAAAACCTCAAAAGATAAATGAACATTTAATGTTTTTGTTTGTGTGTCCCTAATTTGTGGACTGGGACTAAGACACCACCTAGGGCATCTTTTTTCTCCATGGGTCTTAGGACCCTAATTGTGAAACCACCAAAATAGGTCTCTTTTTGGAGTCTATTCCTCGAGAATTGAGCCTTGGGACTAAGACACCACCTAGGGCATCTTATTCCTCCTTGGCTTATTTTTGGGGTCCAATTTCAAATTTGGGGTTTTCTTTTTGTGGTGTAATTTCGAGATATTAATCATGAATAAGTATAAATAAAAGGTTCCTCCACTCATTTTTGATATAACAAGATAACAAGCAATCTTAGTATCCAAGTATTCAAGTATTCAAGCATTCAAGAGCATTTCATCAAGCATTTGAAGCTATCATCAAAATTCAAGCATCATGTCAAGGGCTTAGTGCATCCATTCATGTTGTCGATCCAAGATTTTGGATGTAGCATTCAAGAGATATTTGCAACCATTGTTCACATCATATTCCAAGATCCAAGATCTACATTCTTCATGGCCACTACATGGTAGATTGCAAATTTGCTTCACAAGACATTATCCAAGGTGACATCATTTACATATTTCATATTTCATGCTTCATTTAATTCATTTCATCATTTGGTTTAATTACATAAAATGGGTTTGACCAAGGAAAACCCCCATCCACTAACAATCAACAAGTTTTTCCTTTCTTGTGTGTTTGTATTTGCAGATCTAGGTTGAACACTTGAAGATCATTTGGAGTGCAAGATTGAAAATTTGCATTGTCAAAGTTGTTATCTTCATGAAAACTCACCTACAGGTTAGATCTAGAAGATTCAAGACCTCAAATCTAAGGAGAAGCAAGTACAAAAGTTAACCATTTGGACCACATTCAAAAAGTTTAGAAATTCAGAATGGGACTAATATGCCACTTTGGGCATCTTCATCCTCCACAAGGTATTGTTTAAAAATTCCTTGATATTTTGTTCTAGCATCCACAGTCTCCGTATTTTCCCCAAAAAATAGCAGTGGGACTAATACGCCACTCTAGACGTCTTAGTCCTTCATAAAACTTTTCAACAACTTCTTTACATTTCTAGAATCCTCACAACATATCCAAACTTCCCAAGTACATATACCCTAACTTGGTGTAGCTTAATTTCATCATTTCAACTCATTATTTGGCTTATATTACTTGATTTCATGAGTTGAATGTTCATTTATCTTCATTTAGCTTGAATTTTGTATATCACATTGTGTTTTCCAACATTTGTCTTTTCCAAGCATTTTCTTGGTGGTGAACTCATTAAAACCTAAGCATCCCGTCCTAGGACCCTCCTAATTGAGAATTGGATCACCTTGTGAGGTTTTTAGTCAATCCAATTAGGACTCTTAGGACATTAGTGAATGGTTGAAAGGAAAAAGTGTGATATCCCAGAAAGGTATTCATTTTCCTATTCATCATTTGGTGAATCCAACCTTGTTGAGAATTCATTTTATGATTTGGAGTTCATTAAAATCTTAGATCTAGATTGCATTCATTCTTGCATTGCATCTTGCATTAGTGAAATTGCATCTAGGGCTTCTCATATTTAGTGAAAGTGCATCTAGGTTTTCTTGTATTTGCATTAGTGAAAGTACATATAGGTTGTATTTTTTTTTTCATCATTTTATCTCAATTAAAAACTAAAAAGTGCATTGTACATCATCCTAATTGCATTTAGGAACATTATTATTACATTCAAAATATTGCTTGTTACTAGTTACTTTTTCTAGCCTTCATTTGCACAAATTTATGTTTCCAAACATCAGGTCCCTGGGTGGGCAACTTGGGAACACTGTTAACAACTTAGAATTTGTTGTTTTTCTATAAAAAACCTCCCCTAGGATAAAAACACCCTTACTGGCATCTTAGTCCCTCTCTAGTTTTTTTTTTGCAGTATCCTGTCTGAGTGATTTTCTATCTATTTTAACTTCTGAAACCTTCAAATTTCATCAGGACTAAGATGCCCTCTCTGGTGTCTTAGTCCCTATGGAATTTCAAATTGCTGTTTTTAGGATCTAAATCATCATTTTTGTGCTTCTATTTGCTGGCATTGGTTATTTGTTTTAGTGGATTGATTTTTTGTTTCATGCATTTTACTAAATCTAGCTTAAAGTACCTAATTTCACGCATTTCTCCATTCCAAATTTTCATTTACAACATTTCATTTTCAGATCATTTCATAAATTAATTAGTACATTACCTTGGTTGAAATTTGAAAATTGCATTTCTTTCTAAGTCTTTACATTAAATTTTTTGATTGCATAGCTTACTGTTCAAAATGTTAGTTTCGGTATTTTCCAAGTTTGCAAAGAAAAAATTAGTCAATCAACATGTGAATCATTCATTCAATGCATTCCCTAGTTATGAGAGTCTCTTAGTGTAATAAAATGAAACTATTAACGCTTGCATTCCACATACACCCCCTTTTATCTCTCCTATTTGTGGGGATGATGTGATAGAAGAGAATACAAACATAGATAATCATGATGATCATAATTTTTCTTCTATCAATACCTCTCCTTTTAGTGACAAAGGTATCTTGGTGAAAGAAGTTACAATCATTGAGAATCATGAAGATCTTGCTTGTCCTTCTCCTCATCCCCTTTAGGAAGATATCATATCATAAGAGAATTTGAGATTTTAAAAGATGATAGATTGGTCTTAGATAATCAAGTCTTTAAGATCTATAACAACCCTCTTTATGATCCTTCCCCTACTCATACTATTTTGGAAGATATTAGGGAACAAAGGAATAAAATCATAAGTGATCATGAAAATCATACTTGTCCTTCTCCTAGTATCCCTTCTCATTGTCCAAAAGATACTTTGATCAATGAAGTCATGAGAATCTTAAATTTCCCCCTTCGCCTAAGGAAACCCTTATTGAGAAAGAAAATTCAACCATTGATAACTCCATTGGATGTGATGAAGTCATCTAAGAAGAACCAACCTTTGAATATCACAAACATTTAGTTTGTGGTTCTCCTAAAAAATCTCCCCCTTTGGAAGATATCATGGTGCAAAAAAATGAAAACCGTGACAATAGTAATTCCTTAGATGAAGATGATGAAGTAACCTTAGACTCCTCTTCACTAAGATATCATGAAAATAACAATAATTATTCTAATGTTATGCACATTAGATACCCCTTGGAGTACTCTCTCGAGCCTAAACTTATCATTTATCCACCCTCGAGAAAAAACCACAAGTTCAAAACAATCCTATTCTTATCCTTGAACCACCCAAGAAAAATGTTTCACAACAACCGAGTCAAAATATTGTTGCTCATACATACAACACTAGGAATAATCTACAACCAAGAAAAACACCTTCAACATCCCTCCCATTGCCTAATCCTATCTTACTAGTTCCCTCTTTTTTTCCTTCACAAAATGGAAAGGAGTATGATCTTGTCAAACAACTTAAGAATACTCCTGCTAAGATATCTTTATGGAGCCTTATCGAAGCCTCTCCCCACTATAATAACATGATTCAATGTTTCTTACAACAAGTTCCTATCCCTTCTAATGCACAACAAAATGAAATAGCAGCCCTAATTCAAGGAATGAATGCTAATATTATTTTTCACCAAAGTGAGATCCTTGCTTTGGAAGTGAAAAAACAATATGATCCTTTCATGATCATATCTCAATACAATACTACAGGAATAAAGTGAAACCTTGTTGACAATGGCTCAGCCTTCAATGTTTGTAGTGCAAACCTTTTGGATAAGCTTGGTGTTGATAAATCAAGAATTCAACCTGACTCTTTATCTATTAAGGGATTTGATAATGTGAGAAAGAAATCACTTGGAGTGAGAAATTTACCTATTACAGTTGGAAAAGCTACCTTGCAAACCCCTATTCATGATATTCCTCATGATCTTTCCTATAATCTTCTTTTGGGAAGGTCATGGATTCATGAGATGCATGCGGTTCCTTCTACCCTCCATCATAAAATGAAGTATGTATACAAAAACAAAGTATATACACTTGACACTGATCTTGAGCCTTATAGTGTCTTACAACTCAAGAAAACTAAGGAAAATCCTTTGAAAAAATTAATACCAACTACACAAGTGGAACCCATGCACTAGAAAGACAAAGAAAATCACATTGAAGAAGTCACAAAGCTATTAGAAGATGATTGGGGTTCTTTAGATTTTATACATTCATGGAAGAATACAAGATCATCAACACAAAATCTAACAAGGAAAAAGAAAAAGCAGTATTTTCAACACAAAATTCAGACAACCCTTCAAAATATCCACCTCAACAACTTTACAAGAAGAAAATTACACAACAAACTTTGATGAAATTAATCATGAGCAACCACCGAATCTAAAATAAATGAAGAATCTTTATGGAAAAGGTTATAAAATTATGAAACAACTTGGATATAGTGGAAAAGGATGTGGTGCTAGAGAACAAGGTATCTGTGTCCCTATAGAGCTGCACATGCAAGAAAAGAATAGTGGTCTTGGTTATTGTCCCTCGAAAGACACAAACAAGCCTTCACTTAATATCAAAACTATCACAAAACATCCTTCTAAGCCAAATTTAACAGTAGTGCATCCTGAACTGATAGACACTAGTGTTTATTGTTGTCCTTTGCAAGCAACAAAACAAAAAAATAAATCCTCACTTAATGTAAATGTCATCATGCAAAACACTAATAATTTGAATTTGTTAGATTTTACACCTTCTAGTAAAGGAGAGAACAAAATATCACAATCTAAAGAGTCTTGTGTAGGTATGAAAATTGATACTAAGCAAAAGATATATTTGTCACACAACAAAGCAACATCTCCTAGTTTTAATCAAGAAACTATCTTGTTGAGACTCCTCCAAGATCATTTGATATCCCTCCCTCCAAGAACATGAAAGAAATCTTACTCCAAACATTCATTCTATGTATATCATAGAGTTCATGGTCATGCTACTAACGAATGTAATGCTTTGAGAAGTAAAATCCAACATCTTAAGGAGTTTGGTGCTCTTCTTTATGTGGGGGCACCTAATTCCTCTAATTGATATTGATTTTCACTCTAGCATGTTTCTCATCAATCACCTCAACTCACCCTTTTCCTACACTAAGTGGGGGAAAGGGGGTTAGATAGCCTTGTCCTCATATGTCACTTGTCATTGCCTCTTTTGGCTAGTTGCTCACCTTCCATGTATATTAAGAGAAATCTTGGGATGTGGACGACACACCTTAAGTTGGTTTACATGTGACATACTGAGTTATACATTTTGGGGGAAACCCCCTTTTCCTTTTTCATTTTTGGCTACTTTAAACTAAATTCCAATAGCATGGTGTTAGAAATTCCTTTAAAGTGGGGGAATACATTGGCATTATTTTGGCAAGGTTTCATTTGCATTTGTTTGCATGTTCCTTGTATGATTTTCTTTCTTGTTGTGATGCAACCTTTCTTGGTGGTGTCATTAGGTTTGAATTCCTCTGAGAGCATGATATTTCCTTGTCCTCTCTTAGAAACATTAGATACAATGTTCCCTACGATGAGATCTTGCACTTGTCCTCTCTTGGAAACATTGGGTATAATGTTTCCTAGGATGAGACCTTGCATTTGTCCTCTCTTCAAGATGTTAAGCATAATGTTCCCTACGATGAGAACTTGCACAAACTAGGAAAAATCCCTTCGAACATCCCTCTCTCTCATTGCATTTTTCTTTTGCACCTTATTAAAGTCATGGAGGTATGGCTTTGATATGGTCCCCTGGGGCTCACCTATTGAACAGCTAGCTTCACTAGCTTGTGTGAGTGTGCATTTTTCTTTTTTCTGTATCATAGTCATGGGAATATGACTTTGATATGGACCTCTTGGGGGGCTCCCCTAGTGGACACCTAGCTCTCACTAGCCCTTGTGAGCATGTGTTTTGTTTGCATAGTGGACAACATGTTCCACTTGTAAACCTTTTTGGACAAACAACCTAGATCCGTTCCACTGCATTGGATAGCTAGTCAAAGCTTAATTCATGACATTTTCCTTTTTTTTGGTTCTCCTTTCTCTTTTTTTCTTTTTTCTATCCTTGATGGTGTATGTTGGCGGTCTAATTATGGCTTGATATATCATCCAGATGTGTGTTCTTTTGTGACTATGTTACTTTATCAGAGGATCTCGACCTTAGGGGACTGATCATCCCTCTTGATCGTTGTCATCCTATCTTACTAGAATTTGTACATTTGAACCCCTCTTGATTGCATGATTGGCTACTTTAGTGTGAGTTTGAAGTAAGTTCATCCTCTCACTAAAGTGGGGGCTAAATGTACTGTAGAAAAATTCATACCCTTGCATTTTCACACTTGTTTGGGCCTATCTTACTTTATCTATGCTTCTTTATGGCTTAATTGGCCCTATTTTGCATCCACAAGCCTAATAAACTATATATTTTTATGAAAAATCCTAACAAACCTTAAAATATAAATTATCATTTAATTTTTTTGTTTGTGTCCCTAATATGTGGACTGGGACTAAGACATCACCTAGGGAGTCTTTTTCCTCCATGGGTCTTGGGACCCTAATTGTGAAACCACCAAAATAGGTCCCTTTTTGGAGTTTATGCCCCAAGAATTGAGCCTTGGGACTAAGATGCCACCTAGGGAATCTTAGTTCTCCTTAACTTATTTTTGAGGTCCAATTTCAAATTTGGGTTGGATTTAACCTCCTTTAATTAATGACTTCACATGTCACTTGTTGTGGTGTAATTTTGGGATATTAAGCATGAATAAGTATAAATACAAGGTTCCTCCACTCATTTTTGATATAACAAGATAACAAGCAATCTAAGTATCCAAGCATTCAAGAGTATTTCATAAAAAATTTCAAGCTATCATGAAGATTCAAGCATCATGTCAAGGGATTAGTGCATCCATTCATGTTCTTGAGCCAAGATTGTGGATGTAGCATTAAAGATCTATTTGCAACCATTTTTCACATCATATTCAAAGATCCAAGATCTACATTCTTCATGACCACTACATGGTATATTGTAAATTTGCTTCACAAGACATTATCCAAGGTGACATCATTTAAATATTTCATATTTCATGCTTCATTTCATTCATTTCTTCATTTGGTTTAATTACCTAAAAGGGGTTTGACCAAGGCAAACCCCCATTCACTAACAATCAACAATTTTTTCCTCTCTTGTGTGTTTTTATTTGCAGATCTAGGTTGAAGACTTGAAGATCATTTGGGGTGAAAAATTAAAATGTTGCATTGTTAAAGTTGTCATCTTCATAGGAACTCACCTATAGGTTAGATCTGGAAGATTCGGGACCTTAGATCTGAGGATAAGCAAGTGTAGACATCAACCTTCAGGACCACATTCAAAAAGTTCAAAAATTCAGAATGAGACTAATACGCCACTTTGGGCGTCTTAGTCCTCAATAGGGTATTTTTTAAATATTCTTTGAGATTTTTTTTTTGGCTTCCAAATACTCTGTATTTTCCCTGAAAAATAGCAGTGGGACTAATATGCCACTCTGTGCATCTTAGTCCTCCATAGCACTTATCAATAGCTTTTTTACATTTCTAGAATCGTCATAACATCTCCAAACTTCCCAGGTACACATACCCTAACTTGGTGTAGCTTAATTTCATCATTTTCACTCATTATTTGGCTTATATTACTCGATTTCGTGAGTTGAATGTTCATTTTTCTTCATTTAGCTTGCATTTTGTGTATCACATAGTGTTTTCCAACATTTGTCTTTTCCAAGCATTTGCTTGGTGGTGAACCCCTTAGAACCTAAGAATCCCTTCCTAGGACCCTCCTAATTGAGAATTGGCTCACCTTGTGAGGTTGTTAGTCAATCCAATTAGGACTCTTGGGACATTAGTGAATGGTTCAATGAGAAAAGTGTGATATCCCAAAAAGGTATCCTTTTTCCTATTCATCACACATAATTAATCTAATTTGTGGTTTGAATTATTATTGTGTAGGAAAATTTAGAGCCACTAAGTTCTTTGAGGAGGCTTGATTTTGAAGGTCCAACATAGGATTAGGATTTGATATAGATTGATATGTATTTAGGGTTTGATAGATCTTTAGATGGCATATATGCCACAATTTGTAAAACTTGTTCTAAGTAGGTATATATGCAAAATTTATATATGCACAAACACAATTATTCTACATTTTGATATATAAGAATTTATATTTGATCTAATTTGTTCTTTGTGTGCATGTATTTCTACTTTGAATCTTCAAAATGGAATGTATAATTATTTTAGAATGGTTTATAGTTATGATCAATAGCATGTTATAGATTAACCAAATTTTATTTTAATAGAAATTATCAATTACAATTGGTAATCTATGCTAGAGTTCATTCATATTAAGGTTCACATACATTACATTCCATGAGACCACATTTCTTTGAGGAGTTTTTTCAAACAATTCATTTCCTTTTCTATTATACCACATTTGTCATACATGTCTACCAAAGAATTTTTATCAAACACTTACTTTGAGAATACATATGATTTTAAGATCTCTTGAATGAATTTACATTTGATATTATTTTATTTTTTAAACTCTTGTAATGAAGTGGGAAACCGAGTTTTTTTCAAAAGAAGCTAAAATTAATGAAAAATGGTATGAGAAGCACTTTATAATATTTGTTGAGAAGAACTGTTTGAAAATATGCCTCAAAGAATTGTGGTCTCACAAATAAGTCAAGAAAGATGAAAAGAGCAACTTATGACAGTCTTATGGCATTTATTCTTTTGATTGATTAAAAACCTCAAACAAATCCCATACAACTTAATGAAATATATGTCATTACAATGTTCATTCAAAAGTAATATAATCATCTTGATAAAAATAAATGTCACTCAGTGGTGCTAAACACTTTATACAAACATTATGAGTGATGCAACCATCAAAAAAACCCATTACAACTCAATTAAACATTCATTATATTAAACCTTCAAGCTTAATAACATGTAAAAGGTATAAAATCATCATGAATAAGAATCATTATCTTTCAACAATGATACATAAACAAGAACATTATGCATGAAAAAACACTATATATGCACACCATATGGTGTGATACATTAACAATTAAACAAACCAAATACAACTCCACGACATGAATTTTATTTGACCTTCCACATGTAATTTGTATTATCATAATGCACAACAATGAATGTTGCTAACCATAATGCATGAATAAGCAAGCTAGGCATACCATATGGGCTTGATGCACACTAGTCATAATGTACACTTAACAAAAAAGTAATCACTCATGATATTATCATATATGTCAATCAACCTTGATGCATGAACAAACACTATATATGCACACCATATGAGTGTGATACAACCATTAAACAAACCAAATACAACTACATTGAAATGCATGTCATTTGACCTTCCACATGCAATTTGTATTATCGTAATGCACAAAAATGAATGTTGCTAACCATAATGCATGAATAAGAAAAATAGGTATACCAAATGGCCTTGAAGCACACTAGTAATAATGCACACTTCACACAAACGCAATAACACTCATATAATATTGTCATATATTTCAATCAACTTTGATGCATGAACAAACATGCTATATTGCAATTGTTATTCCATTTAGCCTAATGCAATTGAGGTTTTATATTTGTTAAGAATTTGTGTAGGAAAAGAAAGTGAGAAATGATGCTATAGGTGGATTTGAACAAATGAAGTTGTTGTCCTAAGCATTGAAAACTCTATCAAACAAAGGGATGTTGTTGTCCTAAGTGTTGAAATTGAAGCAACATAATTGAAGACTAAAATTAACCACTTTGAAAAGGAATGAAAAGATAAGAAGAAGATTTTATCATCAATGAAAAGGACATTAGTATACTCTTAAAACATTTCCAACATGTATGGGTGGGTATGTTTAGGCTAAGCATGGTCTTGTTTTGAACCCAAACATGTCGAAACAACTCGAGCTATATTGGATCAACAATATCCCTTAAGAGTCCAAAGTGCTAAAAGAAAGCAATATTTGACGAGTTGTTACTTGGTAACCATGTCACCTAGAAACAATCTGTCTAAGGCTACGGGATCATGTAGGGCCCCTATACAATACTTTCTCTTGGTTTTTGATATCTCTAAGGCATTTTCCCATAGTGTCAAGTTTTTAGTTGATGGAAAAATGGTCAGATGGATGCATTGTAAAGTTGCAAAGCGGCGTAACTTTTGTTCTTCTCCTCATGTGACCAAACTAATAGTTCCAACACATTTGGATTAGTTGGTTTAGGCTAGTCATGGTCCTTTTTTGAACCCAAACATGCTGAAATAGTCCAAGCTACATTGGACTAGCGACATCCCTTAAGAGTCCATAGTGCAAAAAGGTAGCAATCTTTGATGAGTAGTTACTCGGAAATCATGTCACCTAGAAACAATCCATCTAAGGCTACGAGATCATGTAGGGCCCCTCTATAATAAATTCTCACTGTTTTTGATATCTCTAAGGCATTTGCCCATTGTGTCAAGTTTTCAATTGATGGAAAAAGGGTCAGATGGATGTAGTGTAAAGTTGCAAAGGTATGTAACTTATTTTCTGCTCCTCATGTGACCAAATCAATAGTTCCAACATGTTTGGATTGGTGGGTTTAGGCTAGGAATGGTCCTGTTTCAAACCCAAACACGCTAAAACAGACTGAGCTACATTTGATCTATGATATCCCTTAAGAGTCCAAAGTGAAAAAAGGCAGCTATATTTGACAAGTTGTTACTCAAAAACCATGTCACCTAGAAACAATCCATCTAAGGCACCTTTACAATAAATTCTCTTAGTTTTGATATCTCTAAGGAATTTTCCCATGGTGTTGAGTTTTTAGTTGATGTAAAAAGGGTCAAATGCATGTAGTGTAAAGTTGCAAAGGGACTGTGCAACTTTCATTCCGCTCCTCATGTGACTAAACTGATAGTTCCAACACATCCAAATTGGTGGAATTAGGAAATGAATGGTCTTGTTTCAAACAAAAACATGCCGAAACAATCTGAGCTACATTGGATCGATGATATCCCTTAAGAGTCCAAAGTGCAAAAAGGAAAAAATCTTTGATGAGCTATTACTCAGAAACCATGTCACCTATCTAAAAAATATTTCTAAGGCCATGAGATCATGTAGATCCCCTCTATAATAATATCTCTCAGTTTTTGATATTTCTAAGGGGTTTTCCTATGGTGTCGAGCTTTTAGTTGATGGAAAAAGGGTTAGATGTATGTAGTGTAAAGGTGCAAAGGGGTGTAACTTTTGTTTTGCTCCTCATGTGACCAAATCAATAGTTCTAACACATCTGGATTGGTGGGTTTATGCTAGGAGTTACTGAATAAGTGAATCATTTACTCAAATACATGTAAGTCATGAATTACACACATGAATATAAAGTATATGCATGAAAACACGTAAGTCATAAAGTATACATTGGAATACTCATAAGTCACAAAGTATACACATAAATTGTAAAGTATACACTTGAATACACATAAGTCATAAGTTGTAAGTCCTTATCAACACCCATACCTACAAAATTCAAGATATAATTTACACAATACACATGATATAATCATTCAAGAATTGTTATCAAATATAGGATTTAAAAAATTCCATGTAAGCATACAACAAACGACCCTAATACATATTCATTTCCCACTAGGGGAAGGAAATAGATCACATGTTTCCTTCATGATTGACTATATGGAGTTTATGTTGATTATTTTGTCTTTCAAATGTGTCGACTAGTCCTCCTCTCTTCACTCATCTAGAGATGCAACTGATAGAATAAGAAGTATATACGATAATATATAGAAATTGAAAATTGTGGAATGGAATATAACAAAATAATCACAAACAAATAATCATCACGCTCTTCCACAATAGTAGCATGTTGACATTTTGGAGTGACAAGTACCTGTAGCAACCATCAAGATAGCAATTAAACTACTTACAATCATCATGATTTTTTTTAATAATAGACCATAGAAGAGAAAATATAATGTCAAATTTACTAATATGTCACATACCTCTGCCAAAGGATCAAAGCTAACTATTGTTGCAACAACTTCATGGTCCATCATGCCA
Source organism: Sequoia sempervirens (assembly GCA_007258455.2). NCBI lineage: Eukaryota > Viridiplantae > Streptophyta > Pinopsida > Cupressales > Cupressaceae > Sequoia > Sequoia sempervirens. The sequence goes on from VDFB02000015.1 coordinate 141,320,968, forward strand.
CCAACATCGCAATATACTTAGAATGACAAATCTATATGATCACAATAGAAAAGATGCTTAGAATAACAAATCTATATTATTCTAAACAACCTAAATGATAATGAAATGGCATGGTAATGCAAACTAGAAAATATGCTTAAAATAAAAAATCTATATTATTCTAAACAACCTAAATGATGATGAAATGGCAATGCAAACTAGAATAACAAATCTATATTATTTTAAACAACCTAAATAATGAAACTTAGCAGATTAAGCAATTTAATTATTATGAAAATTAATCAAAATAAGATCAACAATATCATACTTGTCACATACAACAAATGATCTACTACTCAAGTGTGCCTAAAGGGTTATCTCTTACCTTCAAAGTATCAAGTAATGCTTCATGATCAAAACTACTAATTGTCCATAGTTCCTTTATTTTTGATCTAGCATGGTGTCTCAATAACTTAACATTTTTTGCTATAACAAGTTGTGAATACATGAGGATAGTTTTGTGTTTCTCATAGTCTTCAAATGTAGGTATACCATTTTTTCTAATCAGATATGTTTGCAACCAAGTTTTAGAAACAACATCTGAACATGTAGGATCATTATTATTTTATCAATTAATAAATCTCTATTATTCTAAACAACCTAAATGATGATGAAAAGGTAATGCAAACTAGAAAAGATGCTTAGAATAAAAAATCTATATTATTCTAAACAACCTAAATGATGATGAAATGGTAATGCAACCATGTTCCAAAAACAACAATTGAAACTATAGGATACATGAACCCATCATCATCTATCATTGTTTGTGTTAGCTTCTTCTTTTCTTGTACACATCATGCCAACCAATATTTTGATCCCTCTTCATTCCATTACAATGCTACAATTGCATAAACATGTCCTAGTTATAAAAGATCTGAAAGATGGTCACAGTCAAGTGAACTTTCCATTTCATCTTCTAAAGAGGATTATGCTATAGATAAAGGTGTTAGGTAATGTGGAATCCATGTATCTAGCCACTCACTTGAATTGCATTGATCCAATCATAGTGAATATAATTTTGATAAAAAAAATCCAACTCTCATGTCCATATGGTCCATGCACCCACATATGAGCTTCGAAATGAATACATCTTTGAAGATTCTCTAATTGTTTGATATTCCAATTTGTCTCTCACTGTTCCCTCCTCAACTAATCAAAAGAACCCACACACTTGTGAATCAAGTGTCCCTCCTCACGATAATGCATAAGTGCACCAATCAAAAATAAAAAATGAAACACTAAATGTTGCACCACATCGATCTTTATTTGTTTCTTAACCAGAGCTCTCTTCACACATGTACCTATGCCATCATGCTTTCCTTTTCCATTCCTAGCTTCAAAAACCTCCAAATATGTGGTACACCCCTCTCTATATGCATCGTGCTTAACCAATAAAATATGTGATCATTCTTGAATTACCTTGTGCAGTTATCTAACCAAATGAGATGTTGGCCCATTACAATACCTTTTTCCTGTAAGAACTCAAAAAAAAAATTCAAAACAATGTTACACAAACTTGGATGAATGAGATCTATCATCACTCATGTAAAAATGGTACTCCCTAATTATCTTCCTGTCCTCTTCTACACTATTAGCGGCATGTCTATATGTTATGTGGAAAAAAATAGCAATTTGAATAGAATTATAATATTATGATTGTACTTCATTATTTGGTTGCGATGTGTAATTTTTAGAACAATCAACTACAGATACAATAGTTCCAATTAGGAAAGAGTCCTTACACATTTTGAATTGCCAATCCATCCATTGTGACCTATGGCTATGCCTTGCATACTTATAGAGTTTTTGTTTCTTAAAATTAGAAATAAAATCAGCAATACATACCTCTCTTGTAACTAACTCACATATAGAGCCTTCACCTCCACTTTTCATGTGTATTTAACTTTCTCAAATCTTTTTTCTCAATATTCTTGTTACCAAAATCATGTTTGATGCCCTCATGAAAGCATGTTACAAACTTTGATAAACCACCACATTGTAAACATGTTTCATTTAAACAATATTTTTTATAAAGAAAAAAAACCATCACCTCTAACACATAAAAATGAATCTAACAAGTCCCTAGATGACTTGGGAAGTTGCATTGCATGACACTCCTACAACATTTCATTGGTATGCATAGTAGAGTGAATATGGAATAATAATTCATGATACATTGAAAACTCGATGTGGTATTTACAACAACAAGTATTACAAACATTAATAGTTATGTTCAATAAAATGGCTTGCAAGCCTCAAAGACCCTATATGAGATTTGAAAATTTTCATGTGCTTCACAAATTTTTTTGCAAATATTGTTTGGCTACATTCCAAGAAATGTTTAAGATGCGGTGTGCAATCTTTATTACCTTTTCTTAACTTTAAAACATCCTTTACACCAGTGATACTCTAGAGTGAGAGTCACAAAATTGTTCAATTTTCATCTTTACATTATCAGTTAGCTTCTTATAAGCCCATGTATAATTTTGAAGAGGTCTATCAAGTCTTCCTCTTCTTGAGAGTGCTCTATTCAATTTTTTATGATTTAGATTTAATTCAATACAATTTTGTCTCATTAAATGAGCCTTTCTCAAATGATGGTTTACTAGTGAGGTTGTGATCACTCTATGAGAAATCGTTTTATCTTTTTCCTTACTAGTCTTTCTAATAGAAGTTAGAGCATTAAAAATAATTTTGAAAATAATAAAAAAAAAATTGACTTTTTGGTTACACGAATCTTCAATTCTCTTAATAATGGTCTCATTTTGTAAGAATTTAGCAATTGCACAAAAAGTTGATATTGTTTGGTTAATGTCTTATTGAAAAAGTATTGATTGAACATATTGGTAGCCCACAACTGAACCATTCATGGTCACCTTTTTCCATGAAGATTATCTATTATGTTCTCATCTATTTCAAGAAACCATTTAGGGGTTCTCATGTAATTAGGTTTTACATAATTTTCATTTTCAATATTTTCAATGTTATCAAAATTTTCAATAAAAAAAATATTTTCAAGTTCAATGTTATCAACATTATCATTTTCAGTTCAATACATTAACAACATTTTCATTTTCAAGTTCAATGTTATTAACATTTTTATTTTCAATATTTTCAACATTTTCAATAACATTTTCAACAACATTTTCATTTTCAATTTCCACATTTTCAATCTCAATATGATGTTCAATATTTTCAAATTCTATTTCATATTCACTTGAAATAACATTTAACAGTGGAGAAGAAGCTTCAACTTATGCATTTGTCATACCTTGTCTTCTTTTCCTATGACTCTATCTATCTTTTTCTCTATATGCTTCAATTTGATTTGCTATTAGTTTTCTCTTTGCTTTTCTCTTACAGCGACTATTTCTCCCCATTGCACAAACAAAAAAAAACCATACAAATGATTGTAAGAGTTAATAATATGTAAAAGAATCTCCCAAAAGCTGAAATTTGTCTGATACAGATAGAAAGCATGAGATTTTAGTGATAGAAGGAATGTGGGGACCATTGGAATGCTCAAAACGGTCCCTTTTTTGTTTTTTATATAACTCACTAAATGAATATTTGTTTCAAAATGGATATTCGTTACAAACGAATATCCATTTTAAACAAATATCCATTATGTTTTGGACATTATTTAACCTGTTGTTGCTCATCCTTCTATTTTTTAAACTATAACAAAAAAATGGATCTATTTATAATGGATATCCATTACAAATGGATATTCATTATAAATGGATATCCCTTTAGTTTTAGTTTTTTTTTTTTAGGAAAAAGGCTATGTGCCTATATAATATATTAATATAAAAGGATGATTACAAAATTTCCAAAAGTGGCAGAGAGAAGAGTCTTCAAAAAGTATACATATGTTATGAGTATTTATCTACCACACATATCCCCAATACAACAACCCAATACCAAAAGTGGATATCTCTACCAAAGACATTAAAATGCTATTCATAACCCATATTCACTAATATTTCCCCATATAAAACCCTAAACATATTCATTGAATATACAAAATACTAACTAAAATACTACATGTATAAACATGTCACTAATTGAACCCTACTTACAGACCCTCCCTAAATGCCTAGCACTAGAATGAACTAGATTTAAAACCACCCCTATGAGAGAAGTAAAATGACTTTTCATCTTGTACTCCTTGAGAAAGCACCCGCATTTGACTTGCTGCAATTCCTATGAGTGAACTGTAATATTGATATCGGGAACTTGAGGAGCCATTTTGTTACTCTTGCAAATTAGTGGCCCACCAGACACTTGTAGACCTTGAATTCAATCATGAGCTTTAAGGAAAGAGATGGCATGATATTTCCTTTTAAATTGATCCACTTCCTCCCAGTTGAACTCAAAGTGATATTTATTAAGTGCTTGATTCAAATAGGATGAAGAATCATGCATATTAGATAAAATCATTCCTTGAAATTCCTCTACATATCTTTTCTTGTGATGGATAAAGTGTCAAGGAAATAGTTCCCCAACAAAGCCATCTCCCTTGGTGAAATCGTACTGTTGCACCCCTTTTAGCAAAGTATTATCCTCTAGGTAATGCTCGGCAACCACCTTATTTTCTATTACTTGTAGAGTATTATAGCTTTGCACCAAATCAAGAATATTGGATAGGAAGATAATTCATTGTGAATATGTATGTAGAATCTCTTTACCGATAATTGTTTTGATACACTTCAACACCAATCAACAGTTCACCTTGAAAAATGATCGCAATTGCTCCATTTCAATACAGTCAGAGATTGGCTCTTCCCATGCCCGCACCGCCACTAGAACTCTATAGTTATGTGCAAGAAACTCCATTAGCCTGAAACCTACAAAAAAACTATTAGCTTGAAACTTGCAAAGAAACAAAGCTTTTGATGACTCTTTTGAAGAAGCAAAGGCAATGGTCGCCTTCAGGAAAGTTCCTTTTTTATTTTCATTTGCTAAGCATCAACTAATAAAGCCATTCATTGCCACATTTCTCAAATGGAGGACTAAAGAAAAGATAAGGTTTTGATTGCTAGCATGATTCAAATATACTTTGGCAATGAAAAATATATGATATTCTATCCATTCACATGCATTGTGCAACCCCCATAATGTAAAATTTTCCACCTACTCCTATTAAGAATGTGAAATAATCCTGACTAATAATGTTCAATATTGAAGTTGTACTCACAAAAAATGAGATATTAGATGCAAGAATCATTACCACAACAAACCTCCAATTTCTCATGCACCGATAAAACTATTTAGATATAGATACGTTGATACAACCATACTTCTACTGCTCTAAATTTAACCATGCATGAAAGCTACAAAAGTTGGAGTGAATGGCCTTGCCAACCATCTCATCAAACATACACTTAAAACATGAATTAATCATGTGCATTATCACTTTTGAAGAAGATGAGCTCATCTTAGTGATGTTTAATGAGATCATTAACATCTTTATAACATACTTTGTAGGAAATTCATCCCTGAGAGATTATGGATTTGAAATTTGATAAGATAGGCTCTACTCTAGTTAGATGAATTAGCTTAAGATTATAAAATACATTCTTTTTTCTATTATTTCCCTTAACTTTGATAATTCTTTAATATTATTAATATTCTCTTTGAAAAAAAATTCCTTCTTATCACACCCCATATTGGCTAAATGATTTGCAAGAATATTGCCCTCCCAGTAAATATGAGAGATCTCACAATCATCAAATTCATCTAACATTTTCCATACAATCTACAAAACATGTTGCATAGACCAATTGAAGCAAGTTCTTTCTTTTCAAGCATTTACCACTATCAAGGAATCACCTTCTATATGAATTGCTTTGATCTAGAGTTGTATTGCAAGAAGTAGTCCATGAAGTAGGCCCATTGTCCCCACTACATTATTAGTCCCTAGTGGTAGAATTATTGATCTAGCTGACTTTACAAAACCTATTGCATCCCTAATGCAAATGCCTACCGCTGAAGTTTTAGGATTTCTTCTAGAAGCCCCAGGGTATATGTAGGATCATCATGGAAAAAATAGGCCCTTAAGTGGCAAAAAAATTAGAAAAATCAGAGTTAGGCAATTTGACATAAAATTTTGAATAAGTTATCTATATTATTTCAAAAATATGTAAAAATAGAATCTATAGAAAATTGAATGTAGTTTCTAAATTACTAGGTTTATTTAAAAAATAAAATCTACTTGGTGAAAATTTGAAATTTCAATGCATTAGTACTTAAATTTTAGGAAAAAAATAAGTAGGTGTCTGACCACCCTAACCACAATAAAATGATAATATTTTTTTATAATATTTTAGATATAAGTAGAGGACTCATGTCCCAATGTGATGCATATTTTTTTGTAATTTTTTTCCAAGTAAATAATTAATGATGAATTTTATTTACAACTTTTAAAAAATATTAAAACTCATATGTCTGACCACCTTAACTTGGCCAAAACTTCATGAATTTTTTTTTAATCCTATAGTATGTGAAGCATAAAATGTGATGCATGTTTTGGATTCAAAAAATGTGATACCATTTGAAAGTTATAGATTTTTTTCAATCATCCTATCAATTAGAACTTTAGTCATAATTCAAATAGAAAATGAATAATAATTATTAATTAAATTCAAAGTAAAGCATAGTTTATATTGGTGGAAAGCTAAGAATCTCCTTTAAAAACCATTTGTGTTTCATTAATTTTGGGTAAAAAAAAATTAATTAGTCACATACCCTACACATACCCATCATATCACCACTTTTTGGCCCATCACGATCCTGCACATACCCCCTGTCAAAGTTCAATTTATAGAACCCTTCTGTTGGTGGGAGCCATTTAATTGTACTCCTATCCACTTTTACATTATAAGGTTGTTTCAAGATTCCTTTAAAAGGAAGCATTATATACTTCCAATTCTTCAGTATGTTATTATCCCATGACAAAAATATTGCCCCCACATTTTTGTGATCTTGAACCCAGGTATTTACTACTTCATAAATTGAATTTTCAATCAAAGCATGAAAAAATTAGATAGAGGTAGAAGTTTTTCTAAAATTGTGTGTGTTCCTTTCCCACCATATAGCCCATACAACCAATGTTGTGGTAGCTTTCTAGATGCATGCAAAAAAAAAGACTTGTATAGCACAGGCCAGGCAGAAAAAAGATTCCAAACTAAATTCAGCAATGGAGCATAGTAGTTCATTTTTTCCAAAACAAAAAGCCAACAAGATTGAGCAAAAGAACATTGCAGAAACAAGTGATCATGGTACACAAGAGTTTGATTACATAAGACACAACTGAAGGGCTCCACAATTCCTAATTTAACCAACTGATCACTTGTTAGAGCTCTTTTTCTCATCACTAACCATGCAAAGTTTCCCACTTTTGGTAGGACCACATTGTTATAGTAGAATGAGAATTCCCTCTGAGATTGAATGGAGTCACACCAATTAAGAATTTCCTTGTACCCCTAGTTAATTGAATAAGATCCATTCTTGGATGGTGCCCATATTACATGATCAACTTTCCCTAATAAGAATACTATTCTACTATCCATAATCTATGTCAATAAATATTTTTGATCCTTTGATATTTGCAAAGAAGAAAAGTCTTTTGAAACCATCCTCCCTGATGAAGACTCAACTGATTTAACATAGTCTATTAACCTTGTCCCCCACATCTGAGAAAAGACTAGGATGGCTAATTGCAACTCTCGACAATCTCTCAAAGGTTGATGCCCATTCCAAGAATCACTCCAAAAGTTGACTTCATCTCCCTTATTGACCTCCCAGGAAATATATGATGTAACCACCTTTCTACATGAGATCATGAAATTCCACATGGTCGAGCCTTTAGGGGGATTATAAACTATGAAAATTCTCTTAGGATCTTGACTGTCAAGATATTTTTCCCTCACCAAGGAAAACCATTTGGACTTTGGTTTGGTATACATTTTTCAAATAAGTTTCCCACCAAAAGCCTATTTTCTTTTGGAGATATCATGCAGTCCCACTCCTCCTTTGATTTTTTCTAATACCATACTATCTAATGAGATTAAAAGGATTTTTTTCGCATCATTCATATTCCCTTTCTGAAGGAAGCTTCTTATAATCTTCTGAATTTGTTCAACTACTATTTTGGGATCCCTTAAAACTAAAATAAAATAGTTAGATACTGTAGAAAGAACTAATTTTATCAATAGAATTCAGCCTGAAAAGGATAGCCATTGAGCTTTCCAGGCACTAATTCTTTTCTTAATTCTCTCAATAACATTAGACTAGTAAGCTAGTTTATTGGCCCCCATGAAAAATGGAATACCTAGATACTTATAAGGTAGGTTCGCCTCTTAGAATCCCAATAATTTGATAATTTTTATTTTTATACCAGCTTTAGAATTGAACACATAGATTTTTGACTTTTGAGAATTTATCCTTTGACTTGACACCAGTGAATATTTATTCAAGATCTCTTTTATTTTCTTAGATTTTGAAAGAGTCTCTTTCCCATTTAATAAGGTGTCATCTGCAAATAAATTATGAGAAATTGAAACATCTATTTGGGGGATAAGAATTCCTTGCCATAAGCCCTTAGAATGGTTATCCTTTATAGCCATACTCAATGCCTCTACCATGATTATGAAAAGAAAAGATGAAAAAGGGTCACCATGTCTTACACATTGCATTTCTCTAAAGAACCCACATGGAGAACCATTGATTATTAGTGACAAATGTGCACCTAATAAGCATGATGATATCCACTTGCACCATCTTTTAGAAAAACCAAACTTATCCAGCACTTTGATAAGAAATTCCCAATCCAATATGTCATAAGCTTTCATCATGTCCAATTTTACAATAAAAGATGGCAACTAATTTGATTTGATAGAGTGAAGCACCTCGTGCACCACCAATGTCCCTTCTATAGTTTCTCTTCCCAAAACAAAACCTCCTTGCTCTAGAGAAATGATTTTTGGGATGAGGGATTTCAATCTCAAATAAATTGCCTTTGTGAAGATCTTGTAAACTATATTGTAGAGTGAAATGGGTCTAAAGTCTACACAAGTTTTGGGCTCCTTTAATTTTGGTAGAAAAACTATATTGGTGACATTGAAATGCTTCAACATTGTTCCTAATCTACTTGATTCATCAAGAGCTAGGAGTAGGTTAAAATCCAACAAATCCCAACATTTCTGAAAAAATAATGTTGTGAAACCATCAGGTCCTGGAGCCCTATCCAAGGACATTGAAAAAACCACTATCCTTAGTCTAATAATGTGAATGGTTTGAATAATGCGTCATTATCATTTTGAGAAATGAGATTTGGCACTAAAAAAAAAAGTCTTGTTCTTCTTGATTCCCCTAAGTAGAAAACTTGTGTGGAGATAGAAGATCATTGAAGAATTCAACTCCCTCCTTTTGAATTTCTTTTGCACTATGGATTTGATTCCCCAAGCTTGTTTCTTGTATTGAAAAAATAGTTTTTGAAGCTCTTTTCTTCTGAGTGGAAGCATGAAAAAATTGGTATTATGATCCCCCTCCTTTAGCCATAGCTCTCATGATTTTTTCTACCAATACACTTCTTCCCACTTACCCAGTTCCACCCATAATTGTTGAAGATCGTTCTGCTTCTCATGGATAACAGAATCTATTCCATTCTGAATAGTATCCTCATGAATATTCACCAACTATGTAGCTACCTCTTCCTTCTTTACAAAAATATTTTTGAAGGTGGTTACATTCCATTCCTTGAATTTCCACTTAACATATTACAATTTTTTTAAAAACTAAAAAAAATTGTGCCTTTCTAGAGTGGTGCACTTACCCACCACTATCTTAGTAAAGGCAGAAATAGAGGATGTCTCAGCCACATCTTCTCAAACTTGAAAGAAGGCTTATGCATTTTCTTAGTTTTAGGAATTATTATTAGCATAATATTATTAATATATTATATTATGATATATATATATTAAATATATTATATATTATGATATATATTTATTATTGTTGGCTCCACGGTTGTTGTTGCGCCAAAAGGTCAACCTATTGATGCCTGATACAACCTCCAAACTTAATGGATCCACGAGAGGTGGTTAGTCCATGTCACGAATCCCTAGGGGAGCACTAACCATTTGCCAACAATCTCCCCCTCAACATTACCTGAGGGGATTCAAACCTGACACCTTTGACTCTAATACTAATTGTTGGCCCCACAATTGTCATTTCACCAAAAGGTTGACCTATTAATTCCCAATACAACCACCAGAGTTAATGGATCTAGGGAGGCGGTTAGTACATGTCATGAATCTCGAGGGGAGCATTGATCATCTGCCAACAATTATATATTAATATACTAAATTAATATTATATATATATATATATATCTATACAATATATCTTAAATATATTAATATTATTATTAAGGTTATATTAAATTAATATATTATATAGTATATAAATTATATTATATTATATTATATTATATTATAAATATATATATATCCCTCTCTCTCCCTCCCTCCCTCTCTAGTCTCTCACTCTCTCTCCCTTTTAGGTCATTCTCTCTTTCTTTCTCTCGCCCTCTTAGTCTTAGGTCCCTCCCACTCCCTCTCTCTCGCTCTTAGGTGTCTCTCTCCCACTCTCCCTATCTCTCTCTTCCCGGCTCCCTCTCTCCCTCTCTCTCCCTCTCTCTCCTTTTCTCTCTCCCTCTCTTAGGTCCCTCCCACTCCCCCCTCTCTCTCTCTCAGATCTCTCCCTCTCACTCTCAAGTCTTTCCCACTCCCTCTCTCTCCCTCTCTCTCCCTCTTAGGAATTTCTCTCTTTCCCTCTCTCCCTCTCCCTCTCTCTCTCTCTTTCCCCACTTCCTCTCTCCCTATCTCTCCCTATCTCTCCCTCTCAATTCTTTCTCTTTTTCTCTCTCCCTCTCCCTCTCCCTCTCTCCTCCACTACCTCTCACCCTCTCTCTCTCTCTCTCCATATTAGTTCTTTCTCTCTTTCTCTCTCTCCCTTTTAACTTAGATATATTAATATTAATATATTAATATATATTAATATTCTTATTATTATGGTATATATTACATAGTATATAAGTTATATTATATATTAATATGCATGCATAGGGGAAGCTTCAAATCTTATACAATAAATAATGGATATCCATTAGCGTTCAATTTTTATAAACCAAATAACACATAAAACCAATATTATGTATTATTAATATATAATAAATGTATTATATATTAATATATCATAATATATTATAAGTAGTATATTTTATACTATATAGTATATATTTTATACTATATAGTATATATTTTATACTATATAGTATATAAATAATATATTATATATTATATATCTTATACTCTCTCCCTCTCTAGCTCTAGCACTACTACTGATCTACAACTTGTATTTTGTATTGAACTTTTGAACATAGTAATTAAGCATTTTTTAATCAAAATCCTAACATCCGAAATGCATATCCCCTCTAACGACCTTGATGGAAATATTACCCTTTAAAATAGAAAGAACTGACACATCAAACATACTTCCACCCAAATCGAAGATGAGAACACTTCTTTCTCTAGTGAATACATCATGGAAGCCATAAGTTATAGTTGTGGCCATTGGCTCAATAATTGTTTACATGACATTGAGGCCTACAATCTTACCAACATCCTTTATGTCCCTCTTCTATGTATCATGAAAATAAGTAGACATAATACAATTACTGCATTCTTCACCTCACATTAAAATATGAAGCATGGATGAGATCTCTTCATGCACAAATGACTCTATCTCATCTCCCTCCCACTCCCTCTCTCTCTTAGGTATCTCCCATTCCTTTTCTCTCTCTTTCAGGTCTCTCCCTCCCACCCTAACTAGATAAATCTCTCTCTCTCTCAAGTCTCTTTCTATCCCTCCCTCTCAGGTCTTTCTCTATTTCTCTCTCTCCCTCTCACTCTCAGGTCCCTCCCACTCCCTCTCTCTCTCTCTTGTCTCTCCCTTCTTCTATTTTTCTCTCTTAGGTTTCTCCCACTCCCTCTCTCTCTCAAGTCTCTCCCTCCCAAGCTATCTTTCTCTCTCAGGTTTCTCTCACTCCCTCTCTCTCCCTCTCAAGTCTCTCTCTCTCTCTCTCCCTCTCAAGTCTCTCTCTCTCTCCCTCCCTCTTAGGTCTCTCACTTAGGTCCCTTCCACTCCCCCTCTCGCTCTATCTCGCTCAACTCTCTCTCTCTCTCTCTCTCTCTCTCTCTCTCTCTCTCTTCCCCCCACTCTCCCTCTTGGTCCTCTCCACTCTCTCTCCCCTCTCCCTCAAACCTCTCTCTATCCACTCTTTATCCTCTCTCCCCCCTCTCTCTCTCCCCACCTTCCACTCCCTCTCTGGGTCCCTCCCTCTCGGGGTCTCCACTCCCTCTATCTCTTTGTCTCAAGTCTCTCCCCACTCTCTCTCCCTCTTAGGTCTCTCTCTCCCTCTCAAGTCTCTTTCTATATCCCTCTCTTCCTCTCCCTCCCTCTCATGTCTCTCTCTCTCTCTCCCTTCGTCCATCTGTCAGTCTGTCCCTCCCTCCCTCTCTCTCCCTTCCTATTAGGTCTTTCTCTCTCTCAAGTATCTCTCTCTCTCTATCTCTCTTTTTGTCTCTCTTTGTCCCTCTATCTCTCTCTCCCTTGCTCCTTCTCAAGTCTCACTCCATGCCTCCCTCTTAGGCCTCTCTCTCAAGTCTCTCCCACCCTCTATCTCTCTCGCTCTCAAATTTCTCTCCCTTAGGTCTCTCTATTAGGTCTCTCCCTCCCTTCATCTTTCTCTCTCTCTTGTGAATTGGTCTCACATCAATAAATATATAATATATACTATGTATTAAATATAATAATGTATAATATATAATATAATAATGTATAATATAATACATAATATATAATACATAATATATAATACATTATATATAATACATTATATATAATATATTAGTATATATTAAAATATTAAATATTATGTATTACAAATAATACAGGTAACAATTATCCATTCTGAATGGATATGCGTTGTTTCTGAGAAACTCAATAGGCTCAGGATTTGGCTCGAGATTTGGTCTAGGGTTTTCTAACCTAGAAAGCCAACCCAAAAAAATATGTTTATAAAATTTTATTAGTTTTTTGAAGCTTTCCCTTATGGATGACAACTTTTTTTATTTGAATTTCATGAAACGAAAAAGGTTTATAGAAAAAATTGTCAACTTTCCACCAATATAAGATATGCTTTATTTTGAATTTAATAAATAATAATTATTTATTTTCTACATACATTACCACTAAAGTCTTGATTGATAGGCTAGTTGAAAAACTCCTATTTCAAAATATTTCACATTTTTTCGAATCTAAAAGATGTGTCACATTCTATGCTTCACATACTATAGGGTAAACAAAAATTAAATTTCATAATTTTTTTTTACCAATTTATGGTGGTCTGACAAACATGTTTTAATAATTCTAAAATGTTCTAATAAAAAAATCATAACTAATTATTTACGTGCAAAAAATTACCAAAAAAAATCTAGCACATCTGAGCATATGTCCTCTACATATATTGAAAGTTTCAAAAAAAAAAATTATTTTTTCCTGTACTTAGGGTGGTCAGACATACACATGCTTCTTATCTTTTTCCTAAAAATTTAGTACCACTGCATTGAAATTTTAATTTTTGTAAAATAGATTTACTTTTTTCTAGAAAAAAAGGACTAGTAGGTTAGAAACTATATTCAATTTTCTACAAGTAAATTGTTCTTGCATATTTTACAAATTATGTTAATAACCTATTAAATTTTTTATGTCAAGTTGCTTAACTCTATTTTTTTGAATTTTCATTGCCAATTAGGGGCCTAATTTGGTCCCACATGATCCTGCACATACCCAAATTTCTTAATATACAATATATTAAAGTTATTTTATTAATGATTTATTATTAATCAAGATTCCAAAAGTAAGCCAATGTTTAAGCTTTTAGAATTTTATATATCAAATTTTAAACTACTCCCAAAATGCTTAGGAACCAATTCACCATTTTTCTTGCTTTTTTTATAGATTTAAAAATTTCAAATATTATCAAAAGTTTGTTTCTATCTAATCTTTATATACTTCACACATATATTATACATATACAAACACACCATATATTTTATTTATTTAAAATATATTATTTTACATTAGATTTAAGAATGTTTTATTTTATTTGTAACTTTATTACGTAGTGGAAATTATACTTGGAAGACAATATGTTTACATATTGTTTAAGCATTATTTTATTATGAGATAGAAAACACTTAAAATTATATAATAATTTTAATAATTTTCTTTAATTACTTTTTTTACTATTTACCATTTTCTTTTATTTTGTTCTAATTTTTTAAAAGTATAATAAATATTATATATTTATATATAACTTATTATTTTATTTATAAGTTAGAATTTATGCCCATTTGGATTGGATAGTTAGTTTTTCTAGTTTGCAAAGAAATGATGAAAAGGGACACTCTCCTTTTCAAATCTGATCACAAACAACAATAAAACGCTATGCAAGAAGGCATCAAATTATCATGAACCACATAATAAGGAAGAGAAATCTGCCATATGTATTATGTTCAAAATATGAAAATAAGCTACATAAACATGGAGCTCATATGCTCCCATACAACATTGGCTCCACACATAAAAAAAATGTAACTTAACATTCTAGCTTCATTCTGGTAGCATCTAGGTATGTAACTACCAACTCTCTAAAAGCATCCTTCTCCAAATGAGCAAGCATCATTATATAGAAATTGTGTGAGAAGAAACCACAATTGGTTTTACAAAACAACCTCCAATAATCACCTTGAAATCCAACACCCAACTTGAGGAGAGATAAGAATATAAAATATAAAATAATTCCTTCCATTCATAACCTTCACATGGGTGCCTAACTTTTGGCCATTCACCTTGGACAATTATGACACCTTCTTTGACTCCTGGTTGCCCCGATGGCTCCAAACATGGACATGCAACAACATGAAAAGCTTGTGGCACAAACATGAAAAGGAATGCATAACATGCAAGCACATGCACCCCAAGTGGTCCCCACCAATAATGGGACACCAAGGAGGGGTATTTTCCCAAATTTTTCTCAGAAAATATTCATAAATACATAATTCCCACCAAAATTACAATTACAATTTCACTCTGAGAGAAATTACAAAGTTGCAAATCAAAATATTTATTCTCCTAACACCTAATCCCTTATTGAAAATAAACCAATTAAAATAACAATATTTTTGGTCATGTAGGATTCTCATTTCACCTTGGATGCTCTTGCATCGTTCCTACTTAAATTTTAAATTTTAAATACTTTGACACTATTTAATTACATGTTTAAAAATAAAATTAAAAACTTTAATAAATTATTGATAAATTAATATAAATATTAGTACAAAAATTTTGGATTAAAATTGTGTGTAATTTTTATCATCAACATTTCAGATCATACTCCATGATCCATCATTGGGATGTTGTGTAGAAAGAGAGAAGAGTGATGATGAATTATGAAGTATGATCCAAAATGTTGATGATAAAAATTGTACACAATTTTAATCCAGAAATTTTGTACTAATATATCATGAATTGTGGAAACTTCATAGTGTTAATATAAGTGTCTTAAATGTATATATCTTAAAAACACTTGCAAATTCCAATCTCAAAATATGTATCATAAATAATTTGAAACTAAAAAATCCCTGTAATCTTGTTAATATGTATGCTAATTTATTTCAAAATATATTTGTACTTCTTTTCTTGTCATGTTAGCTTAGTTGGACTTTTTTTATTTTTGGATGCTTCTTTATTTTTCTGACTTTGCTTGAAAAGAGAATAAATGAAATCCACTTTGGCCATTAGCCATCACGTTAAGAGAACGCTTTGTAATTTCTCAAAAATAACTAAAAGTGGAAGGATTCATAAAGAAAAAGAAAAATTAGGGGAGATGGCATAGTAATTGTGTACGCTAACTTCAGGACTCTCAAAAACTAGTCTATTAATGTCAAACGATTCTAATTTTTTTGTAGCATTTTCTTTGGCTAGTTTATATCTTATACCTAAGGTTTCAAGTCATCACCATAAAATTAAATGCCTCAATTACACGTAGCCATCGAAGTCATGCCTAAAAAACCACTTTTCTAACCCCCTATTGATCTTATTCAATTACCACCCCCGGTCCCTAATAACACTTCACCAATACTTGAACGTATTTTAATGAGAAAAAATAACTTAATGTCTCTAATATGAACTGATAAGTATATTAAATTATACAATTTATTATTAATAGTTAAATACATATAAAATACAAATTATACAATTTAATATTAATAATGAAATAAATATAAACTATTATTGTTATGAAATTGAACACAATGGAAATAGGGTGTTCCGCCTTTTAGGAGATGGAACAATTAGGAAGGACCTATTTCACTCTAGTTCATTCAAGGAAACCCTAGAGACTTCCACCCAATGATTCAATTGAGGGAAGTATAAGGGCAAGGGGGTTTCATTCTAGGTGTGATTAAAAAGGGGGGGTTCACCACTAAGAAAATGCTTAGAAAGAAGGAAATGAAAGCAATATGCAAATATAGCTACGTGACCTAGAAAGTGAAACTTAAAATAAAATTATAAAATAAGAATGAGTAGAGGAGCACCTGGCAGATTGGAGATGTTTAAAACATGATCTGCAACTCTGAAATTCTAACTTTTGATGTGCACTGAGACTCATATCCTAGATTGGGTGATCTAGTCCTGCTACTGGAAACTGGGCAGAATTTGAAATCTTCTACTGGCAATTTAGGATCTACAAAAAACTGGTGAAAATATGTATACTAGGACTCATATGCCCAAGGTGGTGATTTGGTCCCAATAATAAGGATTGACTGAAAATTTTGTATCCTCAAGTGATCTTTTGTAGCTTTCATCTTGTTTGATAGTCAAGTCCAAAAATTCTAAATTTTGATCTATAGGAAAGTTTTCATAAAGATGACTTCTTGACAACTTTGACAACTTTCTTCAATCTTGCCACTTTGTCTTCAAAGGATCTTCAAGCTCCAACTCACCTAGATCTACAATCACACATGATGAGGGAAAAATGTTGTTATGTTAGAGAATAGGGGTTTGCCTTGGTCAAACCTTGTTTGGGTAATTACACCTTGAAACAAAATGAAATAGAATGAGGGAATGATGAATGAACAATATTCAATGTTGCAACTCACCAAAACCTTGAAATAAAGGCTACAAACTTGTGTGAAATAGCTCTAATGGATGTGGATCTTGACTCTTGGTCTTGATATGATAATGTCTTTTGAATGCTTGCTTGAATTATGAAAACCTACATCAAAAATGTTAGCTCAAAAACACACATGATGCATGATGAATTTGACATGATGCTTGAATCTTGAATGCTACTCCAAATTCTTGATAATTTTCTCATAAATTCTCTTGAATGCTCTCACTTGAATTCTCATAAGATCACTTAAATTTCTATATTGCTTGAAAACCTGCTAGCTTGTTTTTCTTAAAATTTCTTGGATCAAATTATGTGAAATAACCTTGTATTTATACTTGTTTATGCCAAATTTCCTAAAATTACAACACTACAAGCTGACATTAGATCTAGAAGAATAAAATCCTACCAAGAATTGAATTCAAAATAGGTCCAAGATAAAGTAGGACTCATATGCCAGTAGGGGTGTATGAGTATGAGTAGCTTAAACTCGGGACATAAACTTCAAGAAATATTAAGTTCAATGCAATATTCAGGATTAGGCCCCGAAACCTAGGTGGGACCCATACACCCAAGGTGGCATATGATTCCCAAATCACTAGATCTGGAACACACAACCCAAAAACATGAATTGTGATTGGTCATTTAATAAATATCAAGATTATCCTTAGAGATGTGCATTAAATAAGGCTTGTGGATGCAATATACGACCAAATAAGGTAGAAAGAAGCCCAATTTAGTAGGGAGGGCCCAAAAAAGTGTAAAGAGATACATTTTCCTACACTACATTTAGCCCTCACTTTAGTGTGAGGAGGAACTTGCTTCAAACTCACACTAAAGTAAAACTTGCATCAAGAGGGGTCCAAGTGTACCAATGCTAGTAAGATAGGATACTAATGATCAAGAGGGATGATCAAGCCCCTAGGATCAAGATCCTATGGAAAACCAACATAGGCACAAAAGAAAACACATGAGAATGATGTAAAAAACAACAACAAGATGCAAGCATACACTAGCAAAGACATAAAGAAAATAAAAATAAAAATAAAGGGGTGGATCAAGCCTTGACCATTTGTCCAACGTGATTTGGATAAGATCTAAGTTGTTTGTCCAAAAATATTTACAAGTGGAACACAATGTCCACTATGCAAAAAAAATGAACACTCATTAGGGATAGTGGAACCTCAAGAAATCCACTAGGTGAGCCCCTAAAGACACATATGCACACAACTAGTATGCACTCACACAAACAAGCAAGTTGCTATGGGAAAGTCATGCCTAATTTCAACTCCCATACACTAACCATACCAAATCTATACCTCTGGATAACTTTGATAAGGCACCACATAACATGAACAACATGATCCATGAGGCAAGTAAAACTTCATATGATAACACTCATAAACAAATAGGATGGCTCCATAGGCAAGTAAAGTGTGTTATACAAGGTGGCCATTAATAGTTATTGTAAATTCAAAATAGTGTAAGGTACATTCAAAGGAGTTTTGATTAGTTCAAGTAAGGTCTTAACTTAGGGAACATCATGCCTAATGTCACCAAGAAAGGGCCAATCGAAGAATAGAATATTCACAACTTAGGGGATGTAGTGTGTCACATTAAGCCACTAAGAGACATCATGCTCTTGAAGGACATCACACACACTATCATCACAAAGTGAAAAACACATCACATGGAGTAAGAATAATACACAATGAAACATGAGTTGAAATGCAAAAGAATAATTCCAATGTATGCCCCCACTTTAAATAAATTGCTAAACACCATGTTGTGAGCAATTAATTTAAAGTAGAAAATGATAAATGCTAACAATAAAGATTACATGAGAGCTTATTTGAAAATACCTATATGCCAAGTTATGTTTCCAAATGAAGCTATGTCATGAAAAGGGGTTGCCCCAAAAATGAAATCTCAAAAATAACACAAGGGACCCATGGATTCAGGGTCAATATGTCTTTTCTACAATTTTTTTAGAGAGATTAGAAACATCATCATTCCCCAAATACTCATGGAATAGGAAGAATGAAGCAAAGAGAGAAAAAATAAGGAAAATATTTTGGGTCAACATGGAAGATACCTAAATGTCTTAGTTCCTTGCATCATCCCTAAAAGGAAAACACAAGAGAAATAAAAGATACAATTTTTACAACATAGAAAATAATATAGATACATATAGAGGAATGTCAAAAAAAGAGATACATCAAACATAATGCTACGGGGAGATCACATTATGCACATGCAATCACACACATAACATGAAATAAAAGAAAACAAAGACAAGACTAGTGAGGCACATACAAGTCAATCTATAGTAGGTCATCTTCATCCCACTCTTTTTCATCATATACAGAAGGTAGAAAACTAGCCAAAGGGACAACATCGAGTGCAATACTAGGGGAAGGCTATCTAATTCTTGCCCCCACTAAGTGAGAGACAAGACTAAGTCAAGGTAGGTGATGAGAAAGTGCTCCTTGCATTTTGAAATGATTTGTAGTAAATGTAAAGCATGTAATAGTGAGAATATTATGATTATACAACTATTACATGACAAGGAGCAGAAGGACACCCTTTAAGAGATCATTTCTATGATATCAAAGTTTTTAAATATTTACTTTAAAGTATGACACTCATCAGTATTATGTCCAAGAACTCTATAATATAGACAATGTGACATGTTTGCATTCTTAGGATATGGTTTTGGATTTTCTTTCATGGGTGGTAATGTTGTAAGTCCTTGACTTAGAAGTATGTGTAAGGTTCTTTCATTTGTAGACATGGGACATGGAAAATTGAGTTTCTTAAGTTTGTAAGGCTTTTGTTTCTTGCTATCTATTCACTAATTTCTTGAGTTAGATGTTGACAAGGAGGACCTAAGATGATCTTATCATCCTTATCGTTGTTATGAGGGATTTTTTGTTCTATTGGAAGGAGGACACTTATGTCAGGAGGGGGATCTTACTATCCTACACTTTTAGTATCTTTAGTTGGTATTTATTCTAAAAGTTGATGAATTTCATGTTCACTTGTTATGTAACATCCTTTTTTGTTTAAGATAGTGAATCCTTTTCCATATGTCTCTTCTAGGTTGATGGGAGTGTTGGTTACTTTGTTAAGATAGGATGGTTGAATATTTTTTGGTTAGAGATGTTAGGTTCATATATAGGGAGCTTAGGTTCAATTTGAGTCTCAATTTCAGGATTTAAAAGACCAAACATGTCATGTTGTGTTGGTTGTTTCATGGAGGGGTAAAAGGATGCATTAGTCTCAAGGTTGTTAAGGAAATCATTTATGAAATTTTTCATTTTGTCATCATCTTCTCCAATGATGTCAACTTCACAAGGAGGGAATACATTAAGATTTTATTAAGCATGAGTGAGTTCAATTTCATTAGGATCATTTTCAAAAATACAACTTGAAACATCCACTAATGATTTCAAGGACATCCAAATCTTACGAAAGCACATATCCATGATGAAATGCAATGTAATTTTCAAATTCTAAAAAAGGTAATTTTTTTATTGCACTATGCAACAATTTGAAAATGAAATGTTGTAAATGCAATTTTAAAATTAAGAAATGCATGAAATTAAGAAAATTAAGCTAGGTGTAATGAAATGAATGAAAGAGAAACTCAAAAAACTAAAATAGAGATCTAATAACAACAAATAGGAGCTCAGAAATGAAGTTTTAAATGCTATAAAATATAGATCCAGGTTGATATGGGACTAAATCACCTAGAGGGGTGAATGAGTCCCAACTAGGATTTTTGTAAGGTTCAAATGTTGAAAAACAATCAACACAATATTCCCATAAATCTAGAAAAACCACCTATACAGGGACTAAATTGCCCAAGTGGGTGAATGAGTCCCAGATTAGGGTTTTTACACCAAATTCCGCAAATTCTAAATTGTTGTTAAGGTTTCTAGATTGTATGTTGATTTGACTATGTGCAATTACTATTTTCTAATGAAATTCAATGATGCGAGATGCAAGAATGCAACCTATATGCACTTTTCACTAATGCAAGATTTAGGAGCCCTAAATGCAATTCAACTAATGCAAATGTAATGCAAAGTTAACCTAGATCTAGGACTGCAATGTACTTCAAATTAGAAATACAAGTGTCCAAAGGTTAGGTTCACCAAAATGAACACAAAGGAAATAGGGTGTTCCACCTTTTAGAAGATGGAACAATTAGGAAGGACCTATTTCACTCTAATTCATTCAAGGAAACCCTAGAGACATCCACCCAATGATTCAATTGAGGGAAGTACAAGGAAAAGGGGGTTTACTTAGGTGTGATTAAAAAGGGGGGGTTCACCACTAAGCAAATGCTTATAAAGAAGGAAATGAAAGCAATATGCAAATATAGCTATGCAACCTAGAAAATGAAAATTAAAATCATAATCATAAACTAAAAATGAATAGAGGAGCACCTGAAATATTGGAGATGTTCAAAACATGGTCTACAACTCTGAAATTTTGACTTTTGATGTGCATTGAGACTCATATGTTAGACTGACTTATTTAGTCCTATTGGAATCTAGGCAGAATTTGGAATCTTCTGCTGGAAAATTAGGATCTATAGAAAGATGGTGAAAATAGTTATACTGGGACTCATACACCCAAGGTGGAAATTTAGTCCCAATATTAGGGTTTGACTAAAACTTCTATATCCTTGAGCGATCTTTTGTAGCTTTCATCTTGTCTCATCTTTAAGTTTGAAAATTTTGAATTCTAATTAGTAGGTGAGTTTCTATGAAGATGATGACTTCTTGACAACTTTGACTTATTTCTTCAATCTTGCAACTGTCTTCAAAGGATCAAGATCAAGCTCCAAATCACCTAGATCTACAATCACATATGAAGAGGGAAAATTTGTGTTGTGTTAAGGAATAGGGGTTTACCTTGGTCAAAACTTGTTTGGGTAATTAAACCATGAAATGAAATAAAATAGAATGAGGGAATGATGAATGAACAATATGCAAAGTTGCAACTCACCAAACCCTTAAGATAAAGGCTACAAAATTATGTGAAATGGCTCCAATTGATGTGGATATTGGCTCTTGATTTTGATATGAGATAATGTCTTTTGAATGCTTGCTTGAATCGTGAAAACCTACATCACAAATGTTAGCTCAAAAACACACATGATGCATGATGACTTTGACATGATGCTTGAGTCTTGAATATTGCTCCAAATGCTTGATAATTTTCTCTTGAATGCTCTTGAATGGTCTCACTTGAATGCTCATAAGATCACTTAAATTGCTAGATAACTTGAAAACTTGCTAGCTTGTTCTCCTTAAAATTGATTAGATCAAATTATGTGAAATAACCCTGTATTTATACTTGTTTATGCCAAATTTCTTGAAATTACAAAACTACAAGTTGACATTAGATCTAGGAGAATAAAATATCACCAAGAATTGAATTCAAAATAGGACCAAGCTAAAGCGGGACTCATACGCCAGTTGGGGCGTATGAGTCTAAGTAGCTTAAACTTGGGACACAAACTTCAAGAAATATTAAGTTCAATGCAATATTCAGAATTAGGCCCTGAAACCTAGGTGGGACCCATACACCCAAGGTGGTGTATGAGTCCAAAATCATTAGATCTAGAACATATAATCGGAAAAAATAAATTATGATTGGTCATTTAATAAATGTCAGGATTATCCTCAAAGGTATGCATTAAAAAAGGCTTATGGATGCAAAATAGGACCAAAGAAGGCATAAAGAAGCCCAATTTTATAAGGGAGGGCCCAAACAAGTGTGAAAATGTAAATTGATATATTTTCCTACACTATAAAAATAATCTTAAAAGTGTAACATATTATATGCATTTCAAAATAAATTATCCATAAAACTATTATTGAACTTTCATTGTTTAGCATAGGATGACCTAAACCCTAAATAATGCAACCCTAAAACTGTTGACTTAGATACTAATCAAACCCCACCACCCACAAATTTATCATGCTACCACACCATTTCTATCCATACCATGCTCATTCCACCGCAACATTTCTACCCAGACCATGGTATTGTGTCTAATAGGGGGAGATGTAGCGTGTTGGTTGTCATGAAAGGTTGCACAACATGAGGTAGGGTGTACAAATTTGGTTGTAGATGAAAATGTGCTCATTCTTTTTTCAGTTCTCAATTTATTTCTAGTTTTTCAAGCCATCACTCATCTTCCCACAATGATTGAAGATGCTACCATCCATTGGATATCACACAAATATGTCTTTTGACACAAAAAATAAAAAAGTGTTTGAAACTTCCTTCAAGTAAGGTCCTTTTTTACCTTATTGAGACAATCAACCATTTCTACAACTGGTTTGTTGATAATCTTTGGTGATTTAGAAGGATTATGAAGTAATTTCTACTTATGATAAAAAAAATTATTTAAAATGTTTTTATAGTCTTTTTTATGAATTCAAGAATTTTAAGATATGGGTATTATTTTTGAGAATTTTTGTGATTTGGGTTTTCAATTGTAAGGGTTAACAAAGTTATGTTTTGAATTTTTGAAGATTCTTTGTAATTTTTATAGTCTCTTTTCTATGACTATCTAAACCATCCTCCATATTCTTGGAATAAAATGAAGATTGGCATGATACTTCCTATAGCTACGTAATTGCTAGAAATTTTCTAAATGCTTTTTACAAATCCCTTTTCTAGATACTCTACAATCATTCTATTCATTGATATAAAATTTTATTGGAGCATTTTTTCAACAACTCATTGCCTCATCTATGCTTTTATATTTGCATACATGTTGAGCAAAGCATTTTCAAAGATAATATCTGATAAAAATCCCATTCATTTCAGTTGGCTAGAAGTTCATAACCTGATTTGGGCTATAGGTAGGAAGGATGTGAGCCAAGGTTGTGGAATTTGGCCTCATACTCTTCAATTGCATTTTCTTGAAGATTTCTAAATAATTTTTAACAAATCCATTTTGTGCCAAATCTGTAAGCATTTGTGTGCCAAGTGATGATCTCTCTTTGAGACACTCTATCAAACAGTTCTATGCTTCCACATTTTCCAAACACATTTACTAGGGCATCTATGTCTATGATATTTGGCAGATATCCTCACTTTGTTCTACTTTGAGGATAACCATATGTTCTTCCAAAGCTCCCACACTAGCACACGAGGAAGATGCTAGTCAAGAGCATGGAATTTGGCTTTATAGCTCTTGATTGTAGTTGCCACAAATTTTCTAATGCAATTTCAATAATTCCATTTTGTTGTATTGTATGCAAATCCCATGATGAATGTGGTTCCTTTCAAATATTACCTATGAATTTGCACTCTAGCTTACTAAAAACTCCTTTTTTAAATGTCTTCATTTTCTATGAAGAGAAAAAAAAGTATTTCATGTTTCCTTCAGTGAAACTGGTTAGAGATTTTGCACTCTTGCCTTTGGATTATTTTGTTTAAAATTATGAAAAATAAATTAAATATTTATCTTATTTATTTTTTCACATTTGCACCTTGTAAAATAGTTTGAAAAGATCAACATACTTTTTAACCCTAAAAGGATGTGATGATATGTGGGCTATATGGAAATTACAGCACAAGTACTGCTAAAACTTGAAAGTGAAATTTGCATATAAGAAAATGTGGAATTGTATTTATTTGTTCTTGTATGTTGTAATTTATGAATCTAGATAAAATATTAATAACATGATCCATTCTAGAGTATTGTAAGTTATGTCGGATTAAAAATTAACATTACTTTTTTTGGATCGGTATAATTTACACTGAAGAGTACTAGCAACCCAAAAGCATTAAATATATTGAAGATGATCACAATTCTTATAATCTGTTACTAGATGGGAAATTTCCATGTCATCATAGAATTCTTGTGTAGACAAGATTTATAACCTTAAGGGTTTCTTAGAAGTGTGTTACTCAATGAGAATTTGGCATTTCAGAAGAGTTCTTATGGGAAAAGATTTTATATCCATGGAAGTTAAAGGTAAAGTAATTAATGCTTAATCTTGGCTGAAATTTTTCCTTTGTTATCAATACACTATCTTGGTTCCCAATTTCAGCTCTTCTACACATATTCTTACACCAATCCTAAAACCAATCTTCCTCCAGCCTTTCTTAGTCTTTAATGGTTTGGATCAGCTTTATTCTTACTTTGGGCCTTGTTGAACTCACTATCCAAGTACCTAATTTGAGCTATTTTGTACATAGGATTACACCAATCCTAAAACCAACCTTCCTTCATCATATCTCAGCCTTAAATGGTCTAGACCAGATTTCACTTTAGACATTCCTACATCTTGGATTGGATTACACACATTTTTTTGTCCCTTTGAATATTTAATTTGGAGGATAAGACCACTGGTTTGATTCTATCTAGAACAAAATGTATATTAACAACCACCTTTTATGAACATGGAGGGAGTAGCACTTATTACCTTCTTGTTTACTTTATTAGTTATTGAAACCTAGAAAATTGTAGTTGTATGTTTTAGGAGATAGAACCACCAATTTCCTACAAGTTTCATTCAAGGATACCTTAGAGATCTCAATCAAGGGATGGAATGAGGGAAAGATATCTATAATAAGGTGTCCTAGGGTGTGATTAAAGACTAAAAAGAGGGTTCACCACCAAGCTAAGTCTTGTAAATACAAGAAATGTAAATGATATGAAAGACTTAAGTAAATGACCTAGAAATGAACTCAAATAAGAACAGTAAACTGAGAAAGTACAGAGGTGCATTTGGAAAATTGTAGAAGCTAAAAACAAGGTCTAAATTATTGAAATTAGGACTTTTAATGTACACTAAGACTCATACACTAGTAGGGATGATTTAATCCCAGTTTAGGGTTTCTAACATAAACTAGAATCTAGAACTGCTAAACCAGGATCTACAAAAAATGCCTAAAATCTAATATACTAGGACTCATATGCCACAAGTGGTGATTTATTCCTATTATCAAGGTTGATCTAAAACTATGATATCCTCTAATATTCTCCTGTATTTTCTCTCTTGACAAATCTTTGAGTTTGAAACATTGATTTGCAACATGTAGGTGACTTTCCATGATCTGGCAAGTAAGGTGACAACTTTGACAATTTGACAACTTTTCTCCAATCTTTCTCTTCAATGAATCTTCAACCTAAACCACCTAAATCTGCAATCACACATCAAAGAGAGGAATTTTTTTTTTTTGTTAGTAGATAGGGGTTTGGCTTGGTCAAACCAACCAAACCCCATTTTGGTAATTAAACCTTATGATGAAAAAATGAAATATGAACATGGAACATGAAATGTGACACTTAAACAATGATACCTTGAATGATGTCTTGAAATGTAAATCTTCAATCTAACATGAAGTGGCAATGAATAATGTATATCTTGATCTTGAATTATATGTGGAACAATGTTTAACTTGGGTCTTGAATGCTACATCACAACACTAGCTCAACAACATGCTTGATACATTATGCCTTTGACATGATGATGGATCTTGAATTGCTACAACAAATGATGAATAAATCTGCACTTGAATGCTTTAAAAATGCTCTTCTGAATTCTTAGGATGCTCTCATCAATTTATAGGAGAAAATGAGTGAAATAACCTTGTATTTATACTTCTTTATGCCAAATTTCTTGAAATTACAACACTACAAGATGACATCAAATCTAGGAGAATAAAATCCTGTCAAGAATTGAATTCAAAATTAAGTCCAATCTAAGTGGGAATCATACACCATTTAGGATGTATGAGTCCTAGTAGGCTAAGCTTGAGACACAAATTTCAAGAAATGCTTAGTTTAATGTGAAATTCAAATTTAGGTCCCAAAACTTAGGTGGGACCCATATGCTCAAGGTGACATATGAGTCTCGAATCACTAAATCTGGGCCATACAATCCAAAATAATTAAGTGGGGATTATCCTTAGAAAGGTGCATTAAATAAGGCTTTTGGATAAAAAATAGGACCAAATAAGGCATAAAGAAGCCCAATTTTAGCAGGGAGGGCCCAAACAAGTGTGAAAATGTAAAGAGCTACTTTTTTCTACAATAAATTTAGCCCCCATTATAGTGAGAGGATGACTTGCTTCAAACTTACACTAAAGTAGATAAACTAGCATCAAGAGGGGTTCAAGTGTGCTAATGCTAGTGAGATAGGATAACATCAATGACGAGGGATGATCAAACACCTAGGATCAAGATACCATTGCAAACCAACATAGGAAAAAAAGAACACACACAAAAATGATGTAAGGAGCACACGAAAATGATGTAAGGAGCACCAACAAGGAACAAGCATACACTGCAAAGACAAAGAGAAAGATTAAAAAAAACAAAAGGGGGGTGGATCAAGCTTAGATCGTTTGTCCCCCATGTTGTCGATTAGATCTAAGTTGTTTTTCCAAGAAACATTTACAAGTGGAAAACTATGTTCACTATGCAAACCAAATGTACACTCACAAGGGCTAGTGTAACCTTAGGGAAACCACTAGGTGATCCCCTAGTGAGACACATACACATGTAGTTGGTATGCACTCACACAGACAAGCAAGTGGCCATGGGAAAGTCACACCTAAGTTCAGCTCCAATACGTACAACCATACCAAAGCTATACCTCCTGATAAGTTTATTAAGGTTCCACACAACAATGAACTTAAAGCTCCATGAGGCAAGCAAAGATTTGTATGCTTGATACTCATGAACAAATAAGATGGCTCCACAGGCAAGCAAAGTGTGTTATACAAGGTGGCCATATAACTGAAAATGTAAATGCAAAAATAGTGTAAGGAATGTTCAAAGGAGTTTTTCTTAATTCATTAAGGTCTTAACTTAGGGAACATTGTGCCTAATGTCTTCAAGAGAGGACCAATGGAAGAATAGAAGATTAAAAACATAGGGGATGCAATGTGTCACATCAAGCCACTAAGAGGAATGTAATACGCTAAGAGAGATCATGCCCTTGAAGAACATCACACCCAATTGAACCACAAAGCGAAAGATTCATCTCATGAAGGAAGAATACTACACAATGAAATATGAGTTGCAAAAGAATAATGCCAATGTATGCCTCCACTTTAAAGAAATTACTAAACACCATGTTGTGAGTAATTACTTTAAAGTAGAAAATGATAATTTCTAACAATAAAGAGGACATGACAGCTTATTCGGAAAGCCCTATGCCAAGTCATATGTTTCTCAACAAGGCTACATCATGAAAAGGGGTTTCCCACAAATTGAAATCCCAAATTATCACATAAGGGATCCACAAATTTAGGGTTAGTATGTCTTTGCTACAATATTTTTATAGAGCTTGGAACTGCCATAATTCCCCAAATACTCATGGAATAAGAAGAATGACACATAGAGAGTGAAAACAAAGAAAACCTTTAGGGTCAACATGGAAGAGACCTAAATGTCTCGACGCCTCCCAAAAGGAAAACACAAGGCAAGCAAAAAGATAATGGAAAAGATTTTGGGTCAACATGGAAGAAACCTAAATGTCTCAACGCCTTGTGTCATCCTCAAAAGGAAAACACTAGATAAAGAAAAAGATAAAGGAAAAGATTTTGGCTCAACATGTAAGAGACCTAAATGTCTCAACACCTTGTGTCATCCCCAAAAGGAAAATGCAAAAAAAAATGAAAAGGAATAAAATATTTACAACATAAAGTAGAATAAAGATACAAATAGAGGAATGTCACAAAGAGAGAGGTGCATCAAATAAAATGGTCATAGGGGAGATCACATTATGCACATACAATCACACACATAACAAGAAAAAAAAAGCAAAGGGAAGACTAGTAAGGAATATGCAAGTAAACCTCTAATAGGTCACCTACATCTCAATCTTGTTCATTGTATATGGAAGGTGAACAACTAGCCAAAGGGACAATAGCAAGTTTCAAACTAGGGTCATTACCAAGTTCAACACTCTTCCTAGGATAATTGTCGTTTAAGCTCATAGAAGAGGGAAAAAATGTATTCAATTCGTTATGAACTTCATCAATTTTATAAATCTCATCATCATCATTTAAGTTAATCACAATGGGAGGTCAAATGATAATGTCCAAAAAAGGATTAAGGTCTTATTGCAGTATAGGGTATTTTTTGTTGCGGCAAAGAGGGGGACTCATCGTGTACTGCTTCAGTTAATTTTGGATGTTGATTTTCTTTCTTGTTTTTCTCTTTTAACCTTCAAGCAAGAGCATGATTTCTATGGCTATTCTCTTGAGAATTTTTATTTCTCTTAGTACGATTTTCAAGTTGTGTTTGTGTAGGAGTGGGTTTATCAACCATAGGTTTCTTTTCTTCCCTAAGGGGATCAAGAGAAGGAACCATAAGAGGTTGTTCAACCACTTTCTCTTTAGCTTTGTAAACTTGTTTTATCTTAGGAAGTGCAACACAATTTCTTTCATTGTCTCTTAGTCTTTTATAGGATATAGGCAAATGATTTATCTCAGGTTGGTCTTGGTTGTTTGGAATTTCTTTCAGTTCAATCATAGTTATGTCAAGGATGGTAGGCTCAATCATAGGTTGAGGCATGTTTGTAAGGGATATTTTTCTTATGCATTTTTCCTTAAACTTTTGATACGATTTGAAAAAGAAGTCCTCACAAGGTTTAGTAGGTTCCATAGGCTCGACCAAAAAAAATCCAATGAGAAATTCCCTTAGAAAGGTAGAGGATTAAATCCACTATGGTGCACAATAAATATTTCATTGTCAAAGGGAAACTTTAAACATTTATGCACGAGTAATGGGATGGCTTCCATGGAGCATAATATGGATAACCAAGCTTTGCATAGAATCAATTCATCATCGAGATGATGGAGAATGAGACATCTAATTACTTTGGTCCAATTTTTAAAGGAAGGGTGATCAATCTGATCTAGGGCAAGCAAACCCATTATGCATTTTTATCCATGCTTTCGGTTTATCATATGTTTCTTGATAGAGTTCATGCACAAATAAGAATTCTTCAATGATCACATTCTCTCCATAGACAAGATCAATTAATATCCCATTAGTGGGATTATCATTGATTGGGTTGTCTATATAAAGAGGACCATCAGGTGCATTTCTAATGATATCCTTAGATGAGAAAGCAATAACAAGAGGCTTTTTAGTTTAGCCCTTACAAGGTATAATTTTGATCAATATGTACCATAGAAAAAAAGAAACTTGCTTGATTTGGGGAATAATTGATGATAAATTGGACTTAATGAGGCCTTGATTTGGTGGTGAGGTATTTTACACATCCACACTAGGTCTTGGACCCTTGTAAACTAAATAAAATATATTTAATGATGTCGTGTGAAGGTGTTGTGAAGTGTTGTAACACATTTCTACACTTTTCTAGACTCTTCTTCTTATAATTCATCTAAAAATCACCTTTTTATCCCTTATCAAGTCCTATTTTAAAGTGTTGTAAAGTCTTGTAACAAGATTTCACGCTTTTCTAGGCTTGATTCCACTATTTACACTTTTCTTCTACTTTATTTGACCCCTTTATGCACTCATAAGACTTAATTAAGTGTATTTTTGAATGTAAACCTAACAAACAACATTAAATTCAACTTAATTCCTAACACCCACTTACAAGCCTAGAGTGGGACCCATTCACCATGGGTGGCGAATGGGTCCCTCTTGGCTCCAAATTTAGAATAATTCAAAATTTCTTTCAATTTTTTATTAAAAATTTCTTATGTCGGCTTGTGATGTTGTATTATTGGGATATTAGGGCATAAGTTTGTATAAATAACTGTTTTTTCTCTCCATTTCAATCTCAAAACTCATTCACATAATCCATTCATCATCTATCCTCTCTATCAAGTCAAGCAAACTAAGGTTTCATCATTGCAAGTCACCAAGATAGCTTCCAAAGAAATTCAAGGGTAAATTCATGTTTTGTTGCAAACATTCAAGATCAATCTACAATGGCAAGGTAATAACTCCATTATTGCATGCTTCATTACATTCTTTCATCATTTTGGTTTAATTACCTACAAATGGATTTGACCAAGGCAAACCCCCATGCCCTAACATCCAACATGTTCCCTTCTCTTCTTGTGTGTTTGCATATTTAGGCATCTTTGAGGCTTGGAAGTTATTGAAGATCAAGTTTCAAATTTTTTCAAGCTATTTCTTCATTGGATAGGTCAAAATATCAACAAAAAATGACTTTCAGGCCCAAATCTGATAGTTTTAGAACCAGACACCTGGAGAAGCAAAAACTGCAGACTGAAAGCTTTAGATTCCACCTTTGAATATTCAAAAATTAAAAAGTGGAATCATTCACCATGGATGGTGAATGAGTCCCACTTCTAGGTAATTTTTTGGTTTTCTACATTTTTAGATAACCTTTTGTTCGAAACGGGTTATAAAACAGTTTTTCAGAATTGGGACTGATGCGCCCAAAATGGTGAATGAGTCCCACCAGGATTGAAAATCAGGATTATCAGCAATCCAAAAGTTATTTCCAATCTCCATACATATTCCAAGTGCACATTTTCAATTTCATCCATTTCTATTCAATTTTGTTTACATTTCTAAGTGTTTTTGCATTACATAATGTGTTTTCAAACATCTTGGACTTCAATAGTTTCTATTTGATAATCAATACTTTTCATTAGTTTTTTGCATTTAAATTAGTTTATTTAGACATATTTCATCTATATCACATTAATCTTTGAATGTGAACATTGCATTTTGGCCCATCTTTCTCCTTTTAGGTGAAAACCCCTAGAAGTGCTAGAAAGACCTTGGATGCCAAAATCTTTGTTAGATAATCCAACCATATCATCCGTAGGAATTTTTTCATCAGTTGCCATAGGATATTTTTCAATAGTATCCATGTAATCATCCATGTTAACATTCATCACATCATTCCTCTTACTTTCACTAGCTTTGACAAATGAAATATAATGATTTGGCATAGGGTTAGTAAAGATTTGCAAGTTTTTGTTAGGAGGGGAAACATAATTATTTCCTTAATCATTAACACCTCCAATTCAAAGCCAATTGGAATTAATTAGGTCTTGCACAAGATGTTAGAGATTCTTACAATGTTTCGTATAGTGTCCATTTTTTGATGTTAATGGCAATAGGAATTTGATCTAAAATTTGGAAGTAAAGGCTTGTTAGGATTAGGAGTTTTAACGAGAGGAAAAGTGGTCATATTTTGTTCTATAATTTGTGACATTGTGCTATGTAGGGTATCGAGTAAGGGAGTAAATTGTCTAGCCGGATCCCCAAATGTGAAAGGAGTTTTCTTCCTTATAGCAGCCACTTACGTAGATCAACATGTTGAGTTGGTTGAGGGGGATTAAGTTGAAGAAAACCTTTATTTTGTTTCCTAAAAGGTTGATAATTGTTCTAGTTTGTAGATTCATAATTTTTAGGGTGAATAGAGGTGGGTTTTATTTCATGACTGTGTATGTGCAAGATCATCATAGAAAAAACAAGCCCTTAAGTGGCAAAAAATTCAAAAAAATTAGAGCTAGGCAACTTGACGTAAAAAATAAGTTATCTATATTATAAAAAATATGTAAGAATAGAATCTGTAGAGATTGAATGTAGTTTATAAACTACTAGGTTTATTTTATTTTTGGTGAATTTGTTTGAAATGCAGTAGTATTTAAATTTTAGGGAAAAATAAGTAGGTTTCTGTCTGACCACCCTAACCACAGTAAAATGATAATATTTTTTTATAAGATTTTACATATAATTAAAGGAATCATGTCCTTATATGGTGCATGTTTTTTTGTAATTTTTTTCCAAGCAAATAATTAATTATGAAATTTTTATTATTGTAGACATAGAAAATATACAGATTGATATTGCACACTCGATCCTGATCAACTAACATCACCTCATCCTGAATTATCCCTCTATCTAACTATTTAATCAAATAGCCTTATTTTATTAAAGTCATCATAATTCTCCTTTTAATTAAATAAATCTCTCGATTTAATTAAATCATTGTCTCTGTATAATTAGCTAGGTCATTTCATCTTTCTATCTTTATTTAGTTAAATAATCCATATTATTTGATTAATCTCAAAAGTTCATCTAATTAAATTAAATAAATCAAACATTTATCTAATTTAATCTAACATCACCCCCTTTGGTTAAATAAATCAAAATATTTATTTAACTAGGTCGTAATCATTTTCATCTCTTTTTTATTTATTTCAACCCACAAATCTAAATCAAATAGTCAAATCTCCTCTAAAATTAATCAAATCTTGATTAATTTAATCTTAATCACGCAAATTCTCTAGATTTTGCAACTTGCACATGAAAATCAATTTAATTGATTTATAAATCCTCTATTTTCATTCAAAAAAGGCATCAAAGATGGAATATTCCTCAAATTTGAAATCTCCCCCCAAAAGGACTTGTCCCTTCCAACAAAGTATTTAAAATCTCTTACATGTCCTTTTCTTGAGCCATGTGCATTTGCTTCACCTTTCACCTCATCCTTCAAGCCATATTTTGAATTTGAATATCCCCCCTTTTTGCACATTCTTCAAAACTTGCACATCCTCCATTCACTCATCAATTGACAAGTGGCATCTTGCCATTGGATGAATGTTAGTCCCACATTGCTCTATTTTGGACATTCATCCTTTAATCTCATCTATAAATAAGAGGCTTCATTCCTCATTTCATCATTCACATTTTGAGTAAAGTTACCATACTCAAATCATTAGAAATACTCATCATTATTATTGAATCTTAGCTAGGTTATGCAGATTTTTCTATTGGAGCACTCACCATTCTTCATCAAAGTGGATCATTCATCAACATTCATCAAGATTGCGTCATAGTAATTGGGAAAGGGTCAATTTTCAAATCAAATTGGCACCAATTCCCCCATGGGATCATGAGTTTGCTATTTTAATTAGGATTCAATCTATTTTATTGTTTTCTCATTGTGTTCTTCATTGTTTTTTTCCTAATTTGAACTTTGTGAATGGATTTCATGGGGAATCCTTGTTCTTGCTTGCATTCTCTAATCTAATGTGTTTGTTCTTATTGTTTTGTACATATTAGGATTGGGGTTCGCACATTTGGCGCTAGAAGGAGGGCCTACCGGAAGATCAAATCACATTTTTTGAGAAAATTCTATGGTTTTTTATGTTTTTGGTGTTTACAGCAAACAAAACCGCTCACAGTCCAGCGTCGCCATACATAACCACTCAAAAATTCAAACTACACCACTGGATTCAAATTGTGCCGCTCAAAAATTCAAACTGCACTGCTGAGTTTCCAGTGTCGCCATATAGCGCTGCTACAAAATCAAACAGAGCCGCCATCATAGACAGAACGGCTAGAATTTCTTACTTTTTCATTCAATTTTAAAATGGCCATATCTTTGTCATTTTTTGGTCTTTTTTGAAGATTTTTTTTTTGAAATGGGGTAGAATTTCATAAGCTATCCAATGGTGTAGGTTATTATCAACTTTTATGGAGTTAAAATTTTAAAATTTTCATTTAATATCAAATCATAATGAAACTTGGTCTAACTTTTAGGGTTTTTATGCTCAATCATCTATCTAACCCTCATATCTTATTGTTTCTTGATTTAATTTGAAATTTGGATCTTGTATTGCAGGTTTTAAAGGATCATAGAGCATAGAAGTCAAACAAAAAGCATTATCACATCATTGTAACAAGTGTTTTTAAACATTTTGGGAAGAAATTATAATCCCTCTTCTAAGGATTTGCTATCTTTCAAGATTTTGGGACATACTAAATTTCTTTTGGGCTCTAAAAATAACATTTCAATTTTTTGCTACAAAGGGCTAAAATGAACTTTAGGACAAACTCACTAGATTTTGTTTGAGGCTAACAATTGAACAAGGAAAATTCCACATTTGATTTGGTGCTATAAAAATAATTCACTTTTTCTTTGTGGACTTAAAATCAACAAGTATTCTCATTGTTTTGTAATTACTTACACAAAGCAATATCATCAAAAGACGTATGTGCTTCTCTCGCGCCTCAAGGCAATCTTGAGGATCAAAAAGCTTTTGGTGAAATTAGGTTGCATAAGTAATCACCTCCACACGTCATTTTGGATTTAAAATTGGACAAAACACTTTGTGAGTGTGAGTAAACTTATTGCATATGTTCTTCCTTTGTTTCTAAACAAGGGTCGATCGAACTATTAATACATTTATTTTCTTTTGTTTATCTTAGAGGGCCTTCCTTCGGGAAAAAATACTCACCCAAGGGAACAACTCAATCGGTAACACTCTAAAGCCAAGATTATTTCCAACCAGGATATAAATGTGGGTAGTGGAATAAATGCCAGTATCACGCAGTTGGCTCCAACGAGATGGATCTGGAAAGGGACTCTCCCCATATGGGTCAATCTCCATGAACGAAAATTCCTAATTAAAACCCATATTTTAGAATTTCCAAAATCCTTGATCTATTTGTTCGTGCAAGAATGGTCATTCTAAAGCCACCCCACACTTTCACAGTCTTTTAGTAGAAATGGAAAGCATGCCATGGGATTTTCATGGGTGTTGATGCTTGGCTTCCCTGTATAAGTGAGTGTCATGGAGGGGAGCTAGTGGGGCCAAGCATCTAACCATTCACTAAAGATAAGTGTAGCTGAACTTGTCCAAGTGGGGACTCAACAAATATTTCCTTTCATATCCATAGGGTTATACTTATTCTTGGTTACAAAATGCTTTTCTTGTTTGAAAACATCTTGGAAACAAACATTTAAACATCATCATCAAAATTTCAAACCCTTTAGGAGGTAAATACAATTGACCAAATTCATGTGTTATTGCTTGCCCTTGTGATTCACATCCTTAGAGTTTTCTAAAAAATTGAACTTACATCTCAATTTACCTAATAAATATAAACAATAGGTAACCATTGCCTTGATTTCCTTGAATTCCACATAGCACTTTGTGGGATGAAAATAAGTTAGGACATTGGACATTTAGTTTGAAAATATAATCAAGAAAGTGTTTGTGGTAAAATAAATTCACTAATCAAGATGAAATCAATTGAACCCCACACATGTGCTTGCACATCTTTTGTCTTATGGTCTTTTGAGCAAACATTGATCTTTTGGTTTGAAGGGAAAAACATGTTATTCAAAACCTTGGCCTTGTAAACAAGTCCTTCTTAGGTTAATTTAGGATCAAAATCAAACACTTCATCCACCCCAAAAATTTATCATATCCATACCACAAAATAACTTTGGAAACATCATTCTAGACTTGGGTAATCATCAAAATCAAAATCACATTATTTAGTTAGGTGTATGGGAATGCATTCTCTCCCATACATTTAATTTAATTAGCTTGATCCTTTGAACAATTTTATCCTAAGATCACATCTAACATCTTAGGGTTTACAAGTCCACTATCCAAACCCAATCACAACCAATCAAAATCAAATCCTAAAGTCTAGCATTGATCCAAAGTTCCTAAGAAAAAAAACACCCATATCATTCACCCCTTTCATCCTTCATCTCATCATGGGTCCTAAACATCTTAGGGGTCACTTTTGCAACAAGGTCAAAACACAAGAAGAACATGGAATATAAACTTGATTCATTCATCATGAGTGGTCTAAATCAACCAAACTATCAAAGCCTTACAATGCCAATTGATTTTTAAAACTCACATTTATACAATCCATACATGGGCTCATTACCTCCTACAAACCTCAATGCTACAACAAATGTGAATATACCTAATCTAAATTTTGAAACACCTTTTTCTGGTGGTATATTTAAATCCAAGTTTAAACTTACAATGCTATCAACCAAATACTCAATGCATGAGTCTTCAAAAAAACAACATTATCCCACCAAATCCATACATGCCAAATGAGAATATACCAAGTACAACTATACCAAACATGAACTTCTCGAATCCACACTTGGTAAAATTTTGGATAGATATGTTTGCAAATCACATGAATGTTGTTCAAAATCCATCACACCAATATGTCCCCCTCACCTTTCATAATGAACCACCATCATCATCATTTAATGCAACACTACAAACCTCTTTGCCCATGACCTCACAAGGAGAACGTGACTTATTTGGACCAAGGGACATTTTTTATCAAACATCATTTTTCCCCAAGGGAACATCCCACTCACTTTCCCACCACTCCCACCCTTGTCATTAACATCCATATCACCTCTTGGTTTGGGGCTACCTTCACTACCACCACTCATCCAAAACATCCCCCTAACCATCAATCAAGGAATCATACCAAATCCTCCCCCCTTTCCATCAATATCACAACAACAGATTGCAAACATCCCCATAGCAAAAGAAACCAACACATCATCTATCATCCCTCAAAACATGGTCTCTCAAGGGTTAACCATATTGATCACCCCATCCACCACTCAAATCCTAATCATCAATATGATGATACCTCTTATCACCACAACAAGCACTATTCCAAAACCACCTACACCACCACCACCACCCAAACCAAACACATCAAACCAATAGAACATTACGTTGCAAGCCGCTCAATAGGCTACTTATCAGAAGGCACTCCAACAAAACTAAAAATGACAAGCTACACAACTAGCTGCTCAACAAGCTACACAAGTTGCTCAAGTTGCCTAACAAGCACAAGCCCAGACTCAAACACAATCGCAAGCTCAAGCCCAATACCAAGCCCAATAAGAAAATGTTGTTCAAATTCCCAATAAAATGTTAACGACTCCATGTATCGATCCAAGTCAACGATCACATAATCAAGACCTATCCATCAATGAATACATGGAATATATTTCTACCTCATCCAAAGATCAAATCAACATACATCAAGAGTCACTTTTTGATCATGATTAGAATCCCTCAACAATATTCAACAATGATCTATTTCAAGGAGTGTTAACATTATTTCATCCTGTAATCAACAATCCATTGACCAATGATCATGTTGAAGATGTCTCTACATCACCTAATGAGTTAGAGGACATATCTCAAAAGTCTATTCTAAAACATAATCAACATCTCTCACCAAAGTCTAGCAATGGTCCTTTCCAAGGCATATTGACATCCTTCGAACTCATGATTGTCGATATTGAAGGAATCTTCAACTCAACACTTGATCCAAACTCACTCAAAGATCAAGAAGATATTGAGCCGCTTCCCATCCAAGAACCCTTTATAACCAATCCATCCTTTGAAATTGACCCATGTCAAGAACTTGATCCAAAGCATGTTGAAAGTAATTTTGAAATCATTCAAGATCAAGAATACATATCTCTAAGATCTTACAATGATCTAATGGACACTCTCCTACCTATACAAGATGCACATACTCCTCCATCTACCCATGAGATTCTTTCTATGGATGGACACATAGATGATCTTCATTCAAAACAAGATTCTTTTACTCATAACATTATTACAC
This sequence comes from Sequoia sempervirens, assembly GCA_007258455.2. Classification (NCBI taxonomy): domain Eukaryota; kingdom Viridiplantae; phylum Streptophyta; class Pinopsida; order Cupressales; family Cupressaceae; genus Sequoia; species Sequoia sempervirens. Next base: position 141,359,754 of record VDFB02000015.1, read on the forward strand.
AAAAAGAGAAAGTTATTGGATTGACAACATCAGGATCAGACATATCCCAAATTTAGACTGAGGACGTCATGTATGAAGATATCCAACATTATCCACTCAAGGAAGTAGATCAAACATAACAAGATATTTCAGAGTCAGCAGAGCAACAAATTGAAATAACATCATCTACAATGGTCATTTATCAAAGAGTGATTATTGAACAAGACATCTCAAAACAGGTAGAATCAAAGCATGAAGGTAATAATTCCACAATACTAGGGGAAACTATGTCTCAAGCAAATGTCAACATAGAGAGCATGAAGAATCCTTATGATCAAACAAGTGCCAATACTACAACCAGCCACGTCATGAATCTTCATCCACCCATCACCCCATCCATGAATTGGGACCAACATCAAAAGAAAGATTTGAATCAAAGTACAAAGAACGTTATCAAAGAAAAAGAAGCAAAGAAGAATAATGGAAAAATCAAATACACATGGATACCAAAGAATACAAAGAAAGATTATCCCTATCAAACTCCATTAGTCAAAGAAACTATGGGAAAAAATAAAAAGGGGAAAAGTATCCATCAAAGATGTACACAAAAGAAAAAATAGGCTTTTCAAGCGACGTACAAAGTGTATCAACCAGTTGGTCCTAATTCCACACACACTTCCATATCCACCCATCATTGCTCATCTTCCCAAGTTTGGAGAGTCAAAGGTTCCAAACTGTCAACCAATCCATCTGTTATCCCTAAACACACTCCATCCATGCCTCCACGTATGATATCCAATTCTAAAATTGACCATGTATTGGAAATGACCCTTCATCATAAGGATTATGAAGGCACTCTATCATGATGTGCATATAGAGATAGAGTTAACCCTGGTATCAATAAAGCAGATCAAGAATCGCAAAAGTTACATTCAAGTGCATGTATCTTAGAAAAACAACTTCTTCAAGCAGGCTATCAATGACACATCATGACAGAAACATCTACATAAACAACACCTTATGGTTCAACATGATTTTTAAATATTTCATAGAAAAATACAAAAAATCAAAAAATATGAAAATCCAAAAAAAAATTAGAAAAATGATTGAAAATAGTAAAGAAAAAAATCACCCTCTAGTGAAAACCACTTCGGTGTCGCTTTGGGCAGGTACCATGATGAAAAGCTAGCAAATAGTCATCATGTGTAGAATCGAGCATCTACGTGCGCTAGTTCAAGTGAAAGCATCTTATCCCATCCATAATAAATCTAGCATTCCATCCATCTCATCCATAATAAATCCATTCATCCATGAACCATTTATCCAATCCATCTTTATCCATCTGCATCCATAGTCCAAATTATCTTGATCTTGGTAAAAGTTTGGTGCACACTTTACACTTGCTTAGGGTAAACATCTTGACATGGGTCATTTTCATTGATCCTATACTAGCCAGCATTATCTGAGCCATGAAACATTATCCAAATGAGCATTCTTTATTTAAACACCTTATCTTATCACAAGATAATCCATATCCCTCAATCCATACACCTATTTGAACATCCACACATCACATTCCATACATTGCTAGACAATGGAGTTAGATATTTACATCTTGCTTCGGGAATAAATCTTGATATATATCCTCCAACTTATGTGGTGATCTGAACATTGGAAAATGTGAAATGAAATTGGTCCACCACTTGTGGGAAAAAATCCAAATCACTAACCCATGGAACATTTTGACAAGAAGACATTCCTTATCAATCTTCATTTTTCATTGAACATCAATCTAAACAATCAATATCAGTTGCACCTAATATGTGATTCAACATCACATTAAATCATTCAAAACAATTTTGTTCCAAATCAAGCTTCAAAATCCTGATCAATCAAGTCTAATCAATCCATAATGTTGGGATATCCTTCCCAATCATTGTGTTGCTTAACACTATCCTTGCATTGTTGTGCATCCTCAACAATGTTATCATCATAATCAATCCATCGATTCGATCAGTCAAACTTAGATTGGTCTTCAACAAAATTCTAAACAGAGCACTGATATCATCACACACATCCATATCCAAGTTGTCAAAATTGTGCGAAAAGTCCAAAAACATCCTAAACACATCAAAATCCAAAATCACTCATAAAAATAGAAAACGTCAAAAACATGGAATCCAAAATACATCATCTCTAAACTTAAACTTAGACAAGGATAATCTTTGATCAGCCCCTAAGACACAAAATCCAAAAACATTCATAAAATCTTAGAAAACCCAAAAACATTACAAAAAAATCAAAAAATCCAAAAACAGTCATAAAATCAGAAAACCCAAAAAATAGCCTCAAAACATTTCAAAAAGATCAAAAACATTCAAAAAACCCAAAAAATCCACCTGTCCCATCTCTCTTTCACCCACAATAATAAATCATCCATAATAAATCAATCATCACACTCACCCTTTGGAAAAACAAATAGAAACAAGCACAACAATCAGCAAAAAAGAAAAATTCAAACACAAAATCAAAATCGAAAAAACAGACCATTAAACACAAAATAAAAATCCTGATCATTTTCAAACATGTCAGACAACCTTATATCAATAGCTTATCAAACAACTTATCAACCCATCATCATCCTATACAATGCATGTCCTAAGATATATCGTTCTGACAATGGGCGTCATTTCGGATATCACTTTAGATACTTATCCTAAACAAAACACATCCCTTTGGCTATAGGTATGAAGAACATTGACTTGTTTTTTTATTGGATCTTTTCTTTTGATTTATCTTATTGCACTCATTCCAAGGACCTCTCAATGATGTCCCCAACTAAGGGATTTAGACAGATGGGAATGGGGAAACAATCATTATCTTTTTATTCGCTTCGCTTGTTGGACGTTCTTGTAATATAACTTGGCAAATACTTGCTTTGTTAGGTACGTCCTAGCAAGGATTTTGTATGTCAAGTGTGAACAAAATACTCCTATCTATTTGTCGAGTCAAAGTCCATCGCATTAGGTGCAACACCATCCTAGTTCTTTATACCCTGATGCATCGTGCCTACATGTGTTATCAAACATAAGGTAATTGTCCCTTTCAAAATACCAACTCCTCGGCAAGTAATCATCATCATCATCATCATCTCATGTCTTGTTGGAATCACTTGTTTTCTTTTATCTCTTACTTTTTGCGCTAACATGGTACCTTGATAGTTAATCATAAATCATCACCATTGCATCTATCTTGCATCCACAAAACCGTCAGCATACTGCATAATGCATATCATATCATATAGAAAGCATTAATCATACCACATGCATTCATCTCCATCATTGCATAATATAGATTGGTTATTCTAAACATCTCATAAACCATACATTTATCATCTATTTGCATAATCATAAAAGCATCATCATATCATATCATGTGCATCCATATCATCCATGCATCATCATATCATCTAAACATCATAATCATCTCATTTATATCATCAATAATGTAACTGTCATGGTACAAATTAGGATCAAAGTGGGTGTAATATATCAAAATAGGCATGAGGCTAGCCATGGTTGATGAATGTCTACATCATCAAAATCTGTCTACATCAAACTTTCGAGTTGAATTGATCTTGAACCTCTTTGTCGAGAGACCCTCAAATCAAAACTCTTCACCTGATCTCTTGAGGTGGAAGTATACCGGCGTAATTCTTTATTCGTTGGGACAACAATGGGGCATTTGAAAAAATCAGATAATTTTTTACTTTTGATCATGGCAAGGTTATTCTTTGAACCAACGTAACAAGTGCATAACTTCAAAGAGGGGAAAAATGTAAACATAGAAAATATACATATTGATATTGCACACTCGATCCTGATCTACTAACATTGCCTCATCTTCAATTATCCCTCTATCTAACCATTTAATCAAATAGCCTTATTTGATTAAAGTCATCATAATTCTCTTTTTAATTAAATAAATCCTTTGATTTAATTAAATCATTGTCTCTGTGTAATTAGCTAGGTCATTTCATTTTCATATCTTTATTTAGTTAAATAATCCATATTATTTGATTAAATCTCTAAAGTTTGTCTAATTAAATTAAATAAAACAAACATTTATCTAATTTAATCTAACAGCACCCCCTTTGGTTAAATAAATTAGAATATTTATTTAACTAGGTCTTAATCATTTTCATCTCTTTTTGATTTATTTCAACCCACAAATCTAAATCAAATAGTCAAATCACCTAATCTCCTCTTAAATGAATCAAATCCTAATTAATTTAATCTTAATCACACAAATCCTCTAGATTTTGCAACTTGCACATGAAAATCAATTTAATTGATTTATAAATCCTCTATTTTCATTCAAAAAAGGCATCAAAGATGGAATATTCCTCAAATTTGAAATCTCCCCCCAAAAGGACTTGTCCCTTCCAACAAAGTATTTAAAATCTCTTACATGTCCTTTTCTTGAGCCATGTGCATTTGCTTCACCTTTCACCTCATCCTTCAAGCCATATTTTGAATTTGAATCTCCCCCCTCTCTGCACATTCTTCAAAACTTGCACATCCTCCATCCACTCATAGGTTGACAAGTGGCATCTTGCCATTGGATGAATGTTAGTCCCACATTGCTCTATTTTGGACATTCATCCTTTAATCTCATCTATAAATAAGAGGCTTCATTCCTCATTTCATCATTCACATTTTGAGTAAAGTTACCATACTCAAATCATTAGAAATACTCATCATTATTATTGAATCTTAGCTAGGTTATGCAGATTTTTCTATTGGAGCACTCACCATTCTTCATCAAAGTGGATCATTCATCAACATTCATCAAGATTGCGTCATAGTAATTGGGAAAGGGTCAATTTTCAAATCAAATTGGCACCAATTCCCCCATGGGATCATGAGTTTGCTATTTTAATTAGGATTCAATCTATTTTATTGTTTTCTCATTGTGTTCTTCATTGTTTTTTTCCTAATTTGAAATTTGTGAATGGATTTCATGGGGAATCCTTGTTCTTGCTTGCATTCTCTAATCTAATGTGTTTGTTCTTATTGTTTTGCAGGTATTAGGATTGCGGTTCTCACAATTACAACTTTTAAAAAATATAAAAAACTTGTATGCCTGACCACCTTAACTTGGTCAAAACTTCATGAAATTATTATTATTATTTTTTTAATCTTATAGTATGCGAAGCATAAAATAATATGCATGCTTCGGATTCAAAAAATGTGATACCATTTGAAAGCTATAGATGTTTTCAATCAAATTATCAATCAAGACTTTAGTCATAATTCAAATAGAAAATGAATAATAATTATTTATTAAATTCAAAGTAAAGCATAATTTATATTGGTGGAAAGTTGAGAATCTCCTTTAAAAACCCTTTTCATTTCATCAATTTTGGGTAAGAAAAAAGTCGTCAGTCACATACCCATCATATCACTACTTTTTGGCCCATCATGATCCTGCACATACTCGACTACTGAGTTTTGATAATTAGGAAGGTGTAATAAACCATTTTAAATTATTACTTAATTAATATTATTGTAAATGACACATGAATATACTCCAAATTAAAAAGACATATCCAGTGGATAAAGTCAATCATAGCTACACATTTCAATTTAAAATGAGTCATAGATTCTTATATTCACTTCAAAAGTCAATTTACAATATCAAGTTTGACTTGGCTCCTAGGCCACAAAGTCATGATATTGTACACATTACATCAAGTACAAAAATGATTTACATCAAGTTACATCTTAGACTATAATAGTCTTGTTAACAACTAAGGTTCTCCTTAATGCTCACCTCCACTAGTGGATGAGAACATGGTTGAAGTGTTTTACCTCCCAACCACGAAGCTTACACTTCCTTGAAATTCTTCTAACTTGAAGAATACTCGACCCTGCACAGAAAGTTTAGCAAGAGAACAATCTACAAGGTGGAAGCTGGTGCATGCCCATACATCAACATGCACTTTCTATCTACAAGTTAGAAAAGAAATTGCAAGATGTATACTAGGAATGGCAGTGAGTGAAATCACAGAGTTCATTCATACATACATAATGAACTATATTGTTTGTCCAAGAAAAATAAGTGTGTTGCAACAACAACAAATGATAGGTTCTGGTAAAAAAAACTTATACTCTTTGAACTCCATTTTGGTACCCATCCCATAAGGTAGCTTTCTACTATAAAAACTATATACCCTCTAGAAGCAACTACCCACATGTGCTCTAGTCAACTAAGATATCACTGTTTTGTTCAAGTAATTAAAAAATTCTTTCACAAATTTCTTAAAAAGAAGAAATAAAATACTAAATTATACTCTAAAATGAAATCAAATTTATGATTCACAGAGTAATACAATAATCAGTTATATCTTTCTTATGACTATTTTCTACTTATCATCTTAAACATTTTTATTTTCAAAATGTACTAAAAATAAAAGAAGGTGTGTCACAAGTATGTGTATGTACATAGACGAAGTCTATGTGCATACACATATATGTGCCTCCTTATGTTAAAGTTTGTGCATACATTTTGAAATAATCATTAATTCATATTCCAATCTTAAAATATCATTCAATTTGACGTATCTTTGTCAAAAAAAGGAGAAATTAGATCAAGTCTATGCTAACAATTTCATACATACTGTCATTGCATTATTCAATTGTGATATTCTATCATTGCTATTTTCATAAGAAAATCCATTGTCTTAATAGAACAAGTACCTATAAGAGAGGGGGACCAACCATGTTCAAAGCCCTAGGTCATGGAGAGCCAAGAGTGGAAGCCTGCCCTAACTTACCTTAGCTTAAAGGGGTGTTTTCGAAGTGAGGGACAAGAATGATGAGGACTATAAGGTCCTTCAACCACTCTATAGACCTGAAACTCAAAATGGGGCTAGATGCAAGAGACGATTTTCAGATTCAATACTATGCCTCAGGTAGCTCTTTGCCTGAGGATGAAAGTGTGGTTGTGGGATGACAACGTGGCGTGTTGGCATCTCTCAAGTGTGTTGGTGTTCATACGACCAAAGGACCATAAAGATAATATCAACCACCAAAAAATAGGCTGGTGACCTAGCTAATCACTTCCAAAGGGATAAAACAGATCTATAAAGTAGGATAAATACAAACAAATATGATAAAGCAAATATATGAGAGTTAAGGTGACAAGAATGATCTCACAAAGGTACTTATTCACCATCTAGCTCCACAAAGCACGTCCACCTATAGACAAGAAAGAGGAGAATTGTTGGGGGGATGTATAGGGGTCTACCTTAGTCAGACCCTCATTTTGGCATTTCCACCTCCACGGACAACCAAGATATCGACAATGGAGAAAAAGTATGATAAAGGAAGAATGAAAGCAAAGAACAAAATAACACTTCAAAATAGTATTATGCTACTCAACCAAATCATAAAGGAGAGGAGTGAAAATCTTACCATATCCACCAAGAGCTCACTAGCTAATGGAGGAGAAAATGAGAGGACTCAAGCCCCTGTTGCAATAGTGTTGTTCCACACTTGCTCTACAGAGTTGATGGAGCACGTTGTTGTTGCTACTATGGAGTGCAAAGTGCTACTTGAGAGTTGAGAGTGCAAGAAGTGAATGCTAGAATGTTTGGAGAGATCAAGTTGAGTGCTTAGATGGATGAAATGAAGGAATGAAGAGTGAATTTGAAGGGATAATGAGAAAAACAACCATATTCAGGTTGATTGGTCGAAAAGGGGCATTAAAAATCAACCCCAATGGGAAGTGTAATGCCTCTGCAGGCTCCATACGTAGGAATCTATCAGGGACATAAGCACGTTGTGTGGGAATCCCTGATAGTTATTCTTCTATCGACACACAAAAAAAAATCCAAGTGGAATGAAGGCAGCGGGCTGATGGGGATTTTTTCCTTCAAATTTAGTTTTCTAAGGTGAGGAAATGTAAAAGGGTAATTTGCGTAAGGGGTGCATATTCACTCCTATACATTTTTTCCGCACTTTAGCAAACACAAATACTGATGAGTGCTTCAGAAAAGTAGATTAGAGAAGTAGTAGAGTTAGAAATGTATACCTAAACTTTCGAGGAAACAAACCACAATCTGGAAAAACTCAAGAGCCCAAGAAAAGTATAGGAATTCATTACCTTACAGAACTATGAAGTTGTAGAATGAAAGTAACTTACAAGCCCGTGGACCTACAAGGAGGCAACCCCCAAGATCTCTTGCATGAAGGAAGCCCCAAGAATAAAGTACCTCACAGGCCTGCAAACCTACAAGGAAGGTAACCTCCAAGATTTCTCGTATGAAGGATACCCAAAAAAGTGCCTTACAAACCCGTAAACCTACAAGGAAGTGCCCCCCAAGATCTCTCACATAGAGGAAGCTAGGAAAGTTCCCTACAGGCCCATAGACCTACCAAGAAGGTGTCCTTCAAGATCTCTTGCATGAAGGAAACTCAACAAAGTGCCCTATAGACCCACAGACCTACAAGGAGGTATCCCCTAGGATCTCTGACATAGAGAAAACCCAAGAAAGCATTGTAAAAACCCACAAACCTGTAGGGAAGCCACCCCCAAGATCTCTCACATGGAGGAAGCTCAAAAGAAGTGACCTATAGGCTTGCAAACCTATAGGAAGGGAATCCTTAAGATCGCTCACATGGAGGAAACCTAAGGAAAGTGGACTCCATAGAGTTGAAAAGTGGCTTCATAGGCACACCCATAAAGTGACATGTTTATCCATAGATAGAACATGTCAGAAATTAGCCACGTAGGAAAGTAATTAGATAGTTGTGCAGACCATCAACAAGTTGGAAACTTTCAAAGGGGGTCCCTCGGGAACCTAGCGTAAAGAAGGGGTCCACTAAAAGGAAATGTTGCTCAAAAGTATGAAAGAGATACTTCTTTCTCAAATTAGTTCATCATCAAGGAATCCTTTTGAAAGATGTTCACTTCATCAAGGAATTCGAAAGGAAGAAGATGCCCCCACATCAGAGGAAGGTTCTCCAGATCTTTCTTTACAAACCCATGATGAAGGAAACACGTTCCATTAGGGTTTCAAGTTGAGTTCATGCAATTATTGAAAAGAAGTTTGTGAAGATTCTTGAGAAAAGATTCATTGGAAACGAATCCATTTTCCAAAACTCAAAGCATTGTAGAAGTTGCGTTGTCACAAATGAAAAGGAAAAATCAAGCAAAGAAGACAGAAAGATAAAAGGAAAGCTAAAAAGAAAAGAACATAGACATAGGGCACAGGGGTAGCTTGATATTTCGAGGTCAGAACTACTCATATATATATATATATATGGATATTAATAGTATATAAAATGAACTATCATCAACCCCCCACTATATCAAAACATGTAAAGAATGCATGAGAAGAAAAAGTAAAAATAAAAAATTGGGTCAACATGGAAGGGAAGCCTAAATGCCCCCAATGCTTTGCATCATCCCTAATTTATCAAAAATCAAGTCACAAACATGGAAGAATGATGATACAAATAGAAGAAGGTTTACGAAACATAAACCATGCCTTTATCCAAGTACCAATAGGGGTGACAAGGGTCATCCAGGCACACATAGCATCATCACAGGGGAACACATCACAACACACACACATCTAATCTAAAGATAAAGAATAGGCCTCCTCCTAACACTGATCAACAAAGAGGTCATCCACTTCCCACTCTAGATCATCATAGGGCCAAGGAGGACAAGCCTACTATCACATCATGAAAACAAGAAAGATCAAAGCAAACACAATCACAATAAACTTAAATATAAACTAAGCTAACAAAGAACAATGGAAAGATAAAAACGTAAATAAAAGAGCCATCTCACCGAATATCTACATAATTCCACACATTACTTCAATTGTCCTTCGACATTTTTCCGTTGTAGTATAATTGTCCTCATATTTCCTAAGTGTGCAAGGATAGCCTATGATAGTGATTTATCAAAAAATTGAAGATTCAGATAACAGATTGCTTCCAAAAGTCATAAGATTTCAGGAGGAGTTACAATGATGAAGGTCAAGCCAATTTATAGAAAACAAAGTTTTTGAATATAGGCTTAGATTGAAAGATGGATGAATGAATAAGATTAAATATTTGACATGCATTGAGATTAGTGTCAGTAATAACATGAGTGATAAAAGATAAAAGATGGGAATTAAGATTAAATAATAATTTAAGCTTTACTTGAAAGTGTTTGAAACTTAGAAAAATAGTGATTTCATGTAAATGATAAAGATTGAATAGAGGAAACAATTTTTTCGAATGCATGAATGAATTAATTAATTAAATAAATTTATTTAATTAATATGTGTTTGCATGCAAATGAATTAAAACTAGACAAAAAATTGATTAAGATAGAGAGTCTCTTCATTAGAAACAATCAGACATTAAATCAAGAGATAACTAACTAGTTTAGTTAAATCTTGACTTAAGTGGTAAATGAATAATTAGATAATAAAGAGATTATCCAATTTTAGAAGAATATGTCAGGAATAATTATTTTTATGAATTAAATGTTTATTTAATTCAACATTCAAAATTAGAGGATTAAATTAAATAAATTAAGATTTATTTAATTGATTGGAGAAAAGGTTAAAGAATAATTAAATAATTAAAATGATTATTTAATTATAGTCGAAAGTGTGATAATAATAAATTAAATAAGAATTTATTTAATTTCAGAAAGAGGATAAACTTAATTAGCGACGTAATTAAATAAAGAATATTTATTTAATTAACCAGGATTTAATAAAGGTAATTATGAGTTAATTAAATATTTAAAGTTATTTAATTAATAGAGGAATAAAGGTTAAAATGAATTAAATAAATAATTAAAGTTATTTAATTAATACATAAGAAAGGACTTTAGAAAATAATTAAATAATTAACATTATTTAATTATAACAATGAAGGTATGAATTATGAAGAAATTGAAGTTGCAGGCCTAGACCAATTTTTAGTGTCTACATTTTACCCCTCTTTGATACATTTCCATTTTGAAATTGTGTCAAAGAAAATCAGTCAAAAACATGCCCCAGTGTGAAATAGGTAAGGGTATGCCCCCTTGAGAAAAATGACAAATTTTCTAAAAAATTCAAAAAAATTTGAAATTGTCTCGATTAGTTAATTTGATAGCTAGAAGTTCGATGGTGGTGAAAGAAAAAAATTTCAGAAAATTTTGGCAAGTGGAATGGTCATCGAAAGTTGGAAAATAGTGCACCCAATACATAAGGTTTGAGAAAATCCCTCCAAAAACCCTACGTATAAATAGAAATTGGGTGGAAAATCAATTCATTTGCACCCCTCAAGTTGGAAGATTATGATTTGTGCTCTGGAGCTTTCTGCAAACATGTCACCAATTCCTTACTTAGATCATCATGGATATCAGATTCAAACCTTCAGATGGCCAGCAGACACGGGACCCCCAATATGTACCCAAAAACCATCCTTTAGTATTTTATTTCACACTTTTTCAGGAATTTGTAGTTTAATTTTCAAATGTGTCACAATTAAATCAAAGCATATGCATTCATGATCGACACATGTGATTGCGAAATGACACATATGCAAAAAGACATCCAGGGTAGCATAGGCATTTAGGTTATTGCACACATTTGATTTTTTTCTGCATTGCAATTGCAGTTGTAAGTTGCATGTGTTAGGGATAGTAGCACATGTAAAATTTTGCACCGCATTTGTTTTTGTTACACATATTCATGATTACTTGCATGTTGAGAATGCATCGCATTTGTGAAAATATGATGCATATGCATGAATGATTAGGTGTGTTTTTTCTTTTGATGCATTTTCATTAGTGAAATGCATCTTTATTCTAAACTAGCCCATTTTAGGTTTTACAATGCATTTGAAAATTGGAATGATGCATGTGCAATTTTCTAACCCACTTGCTTTAAAGTGACGCATTTTTATGCCAAAAAAATTGAAAATTTTGGGGAGTAAAAAGTATATTATTTTTCTGACACAAGATATGAATTATGCAATTGCAGGTTGTTTTCGATCCGATTTACACCCGGGAGTCAAGGCTGGGGACATTCGAGTTTCAAAATCAGTTGCAGAGTGGCGAGAGATAGTTCATATGGAACCTAGGATTGCATCACATTACTTTCATTCCCACCATTCGAGCAAACCGAGGTTTATTGACCACACTTTGTGAGTGTTGGCATTCAGAGATGTCCTCTTTCCATTTTCCTACAAGAGAGGCCATTGTCACCTTAGAGGACATTTATAGGATTTTGAGTTTTCCGATTAGGGGTGAGAGAGTCTTATATGATACGCAGAGGGGTTTTAGTGAGTTGTGTTGATATTATCTGCATGATGATATTAGGAAGGTAGGAATAGAGCACTATAAGATTAGATGGCATGTCTTGGGCGATAGATATGATCAGATAGATTGTGTATTATGAACCTTGATTGGGGGGATAGTTTTACCTGACCGTCAAGGTCATGGGCTTCTTGTGGGATGAGGTGAGATACTAGTAGGTATGTTGGAGAGATAGGTAATGTATGTATGGGTCCCTTGCTGGCTTTCTGTGTTATATTTCCATTTACATGATATATCTTATAGGGAGCCGTATTCAATGAGATGCATTACCACTTTGCTTATGATATGGGCATGGGAGCACATTGTTGTGTTCTATCCACTTGTTACAACTAAGTTAGATCATGGAGCTCCTTATTCTTTTCGATATGTAGGGGCCATTTCCCAATCATATGTTGAAGATACTAGGTACTACAAACATGCTATTGACACTATGGTGCGGTTCATTTGGAGACCTTACATGGATTGCACATGATGGCTAGATGAGGATCGATACATGCCCTTCTATTGGTAGACTTAGTACTTCATTGGGAGGACTATTTGCAGAGTCCACATTATAGAGAGGCATTTTTCAGATAGAGTCCTTAGACATTTTGGTGAGGTTTAGGATGAGCTTTGAGGACAAGCCGAGTGTGCACGATCTTCTAGGGAGGTTCCTATGTGGGGACTAGAGATTCCTATTGCAAATGTTGAGGTTGATATTGATGCATTACAACCCATTCAATGGGGATGGTGAGGAGTGGTTGATCCAGGGATGACATATACATATGATACTTGGTGGGCAAGTCATAGGCCGGTGCCCTTTATTGATCCAGAGTAGGATGCACTTGTGGAGAGGCATGGGACAAGACCTTGGGGAAAGTGTGGTGGTAGAGGTGGTAGAGTAGATGGTGGTGATGGGAGAGGAGGAGGTCAAAGGGGTGGTGGTAGAGGTTGACGAGGTTGTAGATCTCAAGGCCCACATTTGTTTCCCATCTAGGAGGAGGAGGGAGAGGGCAAGGATGTGTCCATGCTAGAGGTTGGGGGAGGAGAGGAGGATGTTAGTGGTGGGGTTGGTGGAGAGCATTCCATAGAGGAGGATTTCATTGAGGATCATGGAAAGGAGGAGGTGGTTAGAGAGGGGGAAGAGATGGATGCTCTTGGTATGCTTGTAGGATACTAGGATGATGATGAGGAGGAGATTAATGATCAGGAGCGGGAGCTACAACATAGGATTGTAGATGACTGGGATATGGAGGTGGGGGATCAGCCATGACAGGAGCATATAGGTCATGTTGATCAATGGCTAGTAAATATACAAGTGAGAGTATAGTCCCTAGAGGAGAGAGTCAGAGCATTGATAGTAAAGAGAGACTCTATATAGATGACAAGGGATAAAGCATACCTTGAAAAAGATCAAGTGGTAGCTCAGAGGTAGGATACCAAGCAAAGATTCATAGAGTTGAGGGCTCTCTACACAGGACCAGCTAAGGCTATGGCTTGAGAGTTGGTTAGAGTTGGTGATTAAGAGAGGTATTACAAGGATTTGTATGAGCAGGAGGTACCTCCTCAAAGATTGGCTCCCAACTATTCATAGGCACATAGCAGCAAGTCATAGAGCAGGTCTCACAGTAGGACTCAGAGTATAGAGGGAGTCGTAGGACCTCATAGATTGGGACCATATCATAGGCCTCCTTTTGTACACCGATCCCCAATGTCTTAGCATCAATCACCTTCACATTGTCCACATGGGAGTACTGGGAGTTCTACCTAGGGCATGCTATGATATTTATTTTGTAGACATTGTATTTTGATCATAGAGCCTACGGGCTTCATTTTCAGATATACATTTGACATTGTACTGTGACACTTTTTTGAGAAACCATATATATATATGATTTTGGCAGAAATTTATATGATATCCAGTTCTATTTATGATTATGCAGTCTTCTATTATGCATATGTTATGTATGATAATGTTTACATTATGATGTATCATGCAGCTTATGATGCTATGTTGATTCTACATGATCATGTATGCATTTACTTTTATGGTATCTATGGATGTTATGTATGCATTTATGATTATGAGATGTAATATGATATATGTATTTACAATTTATGATGGTGGATGCATGTTATGTTATGGATTCCTAAATACTATGGATGACTATATTTTTGTGTTTTCAAAATGCAACATATATGTATGATTTAAGAGGTATGATATTTACATGATGTTTCTAACATGAATGCATATGCAGGATGCTTTACATTTTTGTGTGTCACAGGACTCCATCATAATGCAAGAAAGAAGAAATGTTAGTTTGAAAAGAAAATGAAAGGTAACATAAAAGGCATGGATGTTAGTACTAGAAATCTTCGATGTTTTTCCATAACACAATAGGCCTTGCATTAAATCATCATTGGGTGGTAACTAATACAAATGGAGACGAAAACCATGATATGAGATAGATCAAGGTGTGCAAGGTCATCCACCTGCTAAAAACATATATTCATAGACAAGGAATGTCCTAACTCATACTAAGGGCACAGTTGCTCCATTCTTTTTGTCAAGACAAACCATAAGACAACAAATAAATAAAATACGAGTCATGAGACATCATCGCTCATCTAAATCCTTCATGGGACATCCTCGAGGAAGCTTAGTAACATGACTCAAAGATGAAGCCAAAAGATAGTAGACAAACAATAGTCAAAGAAAAGAGAGTCCTAATGCATCGTTGCTTCTCTAAATCTTTCATGGGACATCTTCGAGAAAGCTAGTAATGGGACTCAAAGATCAAATAAAATGAAAAGATAAGATAAACAAGCCAAAAATTCAACAGCCAGTAAAAATATTTACCAAAACTTGATTTGTTTGTTTGATTTTTTAGATTGACTAGATGATTGACTAATAGAGCCTAATTTTAGGATTGACACATACTACATAAGATGTTGATTCTGGTTTCAATCACGTGGCTATTTGTATAAGGCATGACTAAGCCTAGTTTTAGAAAGACATGTATCATATAAGACGAGTCTATTTTCGTTGATGTGACAACCTGTATCAGGGTATGATGATTGTTTGATAGTTTTTATATTCAAGGACTCATCCTATATAAGACATAGGTTGATTGTCTTGATGATGTCTATTTTTAGGAAGGACATATCCTATAGTAGACATAAGTTGATTTTTTTTGGTTGTTGTTTTGGAAATTTGTTTGATTGACTTAATGAAATTGTTGACTTGTCCATCTTGTTGATGCATGACTTGATGTAATGTAATGATAATTGTTTGTGTTTGATGAAAAACCCTAAAGGACTGAACTAGTGTGGCCTCAGGGGCTCATCAATTAATGGCCTTGCCTACGTTATACACACAAAGACCTCGTAGTTCGACTAGATTTTGACTGACAAGACTAATTAAAACAATTTTAATTGATTTGAAGATATCCAATGTGTGTGATAGTGAATGTGATGAAACCGAATGCATTGACCTAGTGTGGCCTTGGGGGCTCATCAATTGATGGCCTTGCCTAAGTTATACATGTAGAGACCTTGTAGTTTGACACAACCAATGACCTTGTCTTATAGACAAATGGATTGAGTCATGATTTTGTACAGACAAACCTAAAAAGACTAACCTAATGCCTTGGGGGCACATCGGAAAATGGAATTTCCTACATTCAGTTGTAGATGCAACATAGTTCGACAGTGACAAAGAATAATTGATGCGACTGACTATAACTCTATTTTTGGATTTTTGACATGTTTTGATTTTTTTGTCTTTTTAAATTTTTTTGATGTCTTTGGATTTTGTCAGGACATTTTGTGATGTTTTTGGTTTTTTTAGGACATTTTGTGATTTTTTTGGATTTTATCAATGGTTTTATGCCCTCAGAATAGCCAATGTAAGAACCAAATGACGCAAGTCAAGTGCCTACCTTCAGTTGGGTATAAGACCAATTTATTATGAATAGGAAAGAACGGGGATGTGAAGTGCGCTCGATGTCAATTGTTCCAAGTCATGGAAAGGAAAACCATTTATTATGAGTGGTATGTATAGGCAATGGATGGGAAAGATAGGTGATATGTACAAGGATGTGGATAAGAAAGAAAATTGATATGTACAAGGAGGTCAAATTGGAATGATGGTAGACAAAGGAGCAAAGTCGACTACTCGTGGAACTTGTTTGCCAATTTTTCACCATGGTACTTATCGAAAGCACCACAAAAGTGGTTTTTACTATTGGAAAACTTATTTCTCTTTACTATTTTCTTGATTTTTCAAAAAAAATTATGTTACCAAGACACCTGTTTGTTTTAGGTTTTCGCCTAGGTAACCAATTTTTTGCATTTTTTATGATTAAGACAAGGCTCTTAGAAGATATGTGTAGAACTTATTTAGATGAAGGTTGTTGATTGGTGATCATAATGGTTCACCTTTAGGAGTAGAATGTTAGTACACTCCTAATCCAAAGGCTTTTGTAACAATGTAGGGTCCTAACTAGTTTGGTTCAAACTTTCCTAGATTTTCTCTTTCGGCTTGATTCTTTGGATTTTCCATTAAGACCAGGTCACCAATGTCAAAATTTATATTCAAGACTTTCTTATTGTAGTTGCAATGAAGATGATTTTGGTATGCCTGTAGATGATCTAATTCCTTTTGTCTTCATTCATCTAGGAAATCTAGCTCATGTATTCTTGACACATAGTAATCTTCATCGTCAATATGCCCTTTCAAAGATACCCTTAGGGAAGGAATCTCAACCTCAATAGGAAAGATGGCCTCAAAACCAAATACCAAGGAATATGGAGTGGCATCGGTGGGAGTACAAATGCTTGTGTGGTAAGCGCATAAGGTTGGGTTAAGTTGTAAATTCTAATCATGACGAACATCATTGATAGTCTTTTTGAGGATTCTGATGATTGTTTTATTAGATGCCTCAGCTTGGTCGTTACCTTGTGGGTAATATGGGGTGGAAAAGTGGTGATGGATATGGAATTCTTCACAAAGATGATAGAATTCTTGGTTCCTAAATGGATGGCCATTATCTATGATTATGGATTAAGGGATACCATACCAATAAATGATATAGTTCAGGAAAAACTTAGAAATCTGTGTGTCAGTGATGTAGGCCATAGGAATAGCTTCAATCCACTTGATAAAGTACTTAGTTGTAGTAATAATGAGCTTATGGCCATTCGAGGATGTGGGTTGTATCTTACCTATGAGGTCAAGTCCCCATTGGGAAAAGGGCCATGGTGATGTTATTGGATAGAGCTCCTATGCTGGTGCATGTATCAAGTCTCCATGTACCTGACATTGTCAACATTTCTTGGCAAATATATATGAGTCCTTTTCCATTATAGGCCAATAATAACCCAGCCTCATAATCTTCTCAGCTAAGGTAGGACTGTTAGAATGGGATCCACATATACCCTCATGTACCCCATGCAAGTTTGTTTGTGCTTCTTCAGTAACGAGATGTCTCAATAAGGTATTATCTAGGGTACATCTATAAAGGTATCTCCGATTATGGTATACTTGGATAACTTATAGATAAATCATGTCCTACATTGGTTGTTGGAAAGGTCAGGGGGTAATATTTTGGCATGAAGGTAGTCATATATGTCCTTATACCATGGGGAATTGGGTCCAACAATCTCACACACCATCTCTAAATCTAGGATGTCAAAGGCATGGACCAAAACTTGTTCTACCAAAAACTCGAATTTAGGCACATTACTAGGTATGTCCAAGAGTGAAGCAATAGTCACCATGGCATCTACTACCCTGTTTTGAATGTGAGGTATTTGATGAAAGTCAATCTTTTCAAAGTATTGCTTGAAACTATCTGCCATGCATTTATATGAAGCAAGTTTTTCATCCTTGGTTTCATAGTCATCATTTACTTGTCAAATTACTAGATGATAATCACCATAAACTTGTAGGTGCTTCACCTTGCATTTCATTTCCATTATACATAATCCTATCACAAGAGCCTCATCTTTTTCTATGTTATTGGTACATGGAAAAGAAATTTTGAATGAATTAGGAATAGAATCACCCTATGGTGTGATAAGCAATATACCAGCCCCTAATCCATGATTTGTGTGGGACCCATCAAAGTATAACTTCGATGACGTTCCTATGTCAAGAGTGAAGATGAACTCATCAAGAAAATTTGCAACTAAAGGATGATCTTTTATCGGTGCATTGGCCAATTGGTCAACAATAACTTGTCCTTTTATAGCTTTTCTTTCTACATACTAGACATCATATTCACTAAGTACCGTTACCTATTTGCCCAATCATCTTGTCAATGTTGCTTTGCTAAGGAGGTATTTCAAAGGATCTATCTTTACAACTAACATTGTTTGGTGGTTTAATATGTAGTTCCTAAGTTTTTGAGTAGCAAATACTACTGCAAGACAATCATGTTCAATGGTACTATAATTGAGCTCATAACCTACCAAAGTGCAGTTGATATAGTATACTTCCCCTTTCATGACCCTCATTGTTGTTTTGTGCTAGCAATGCTCCTAGTGTGAATGTGGTTGCTAAAATTTAAAGAATCAATGGTCATCCTTCAATAGGTGGCATTAACACTAGTGGTGTGAGTAGGTAATCCTTGATTAGTTGAAAATTTTCTTGGCACTTACTTGTCCATACAAATGGTACTCCTTTTCTAAGTAGATGTTGGAAGGGATGTGTTTTATTTGCTAACTTCTCTATGAATCTTTTGATAGATTGCAGTTTCCCTTGTAGTGTCCTTAGTTGATTGATATTAGCTGGTGGAGGAATGCCTATTATAGATTTCACTTTTTTTGGGTCTACTTCAATGCCTCATCTAGAAATGATATATCCTCGAAGTTTTCCTGATTTCACACCAAATACACATTTCTTTGGATTTAGCCTCACCTTGTATTCTTCTAGTCTTTGAAAAATATTGTCTAAAACCTAGAAATGATTATCCCTTGTCAATGATTTAGCTATCAAATTGTCCACATAGTCTTCCATGAGAGTGTGTATTAGGTGATGAAAAATAGTCATCATGGCTCATTGATATGTTGCTCCAACATTTTTAAGTCCAAAGGGCATGACATTCCAACAATAAGTTCCCCATGGACAAGTGAAAGTTTTCTTAGGTTGGTCTTTAGTTGTGATTCCAATCTAATTATACCTTGAAAATCCATCCATAAGGGATAACATCTCATATCCTGACGTTAACTCCATAATCAAGTCAATGTTTGGTAAAGGAAATTAATCTTTAGGACATGCCTTGTTTATATCTCTGAAGTCTATACAAATGTGAATGCCCCCTATTAGTTTTTTCATTGGTACAAGATTAGAAATCCACTCTGCATAGTCAATTGATCATCTGATAAAGCCAACATCCAATAGTTTATTTAGTTCAACCTTGACTAATAAAGCAATTTTTGGGTCCATTTTCATGGAATTTTGCTTCACGGGTTTAACAATTGGTTGTAAGGTAAAATGATGTAATACCAGTTCAGGATCTAGTCTAGGCATGTCAGTATATGACCATGCAAAATTGATCTGTCTTTGTGTGAAGAAGTTGTGGAATTCAGGTTGCTCTATTTCTGTCAAGGATGCTACAAAATGGACTAGTCGAGGATTCTCTTCAGTGCCTATGTTAATCTCTATAGATTCTTCAACTAACATTGGTGAATTTTCCTGAGCAACAGGGAGAATGTTCAAACCTCCATCCTTAGGTGCCTCAGAGAGGTTTTCACCCTTGGACACATCCTTATTTTTGGCTTTTTCATCATCCAAAGGTACCTTTTGGTTTTCACCTAGGGACTTGTCATTTTTATTTTTTTCATTTTTTTTCTTATTTTTACAACTGAAGGGTTGAACAGATTCCCTAAAATATTTGATGTTATCCAAGTATATGGTAAATCCAACCTTATGGTCTCCACTAGGTATGCCTTCTTGTAGTCCCAGGAACTTAGCTATTTCTTTGTTGTTCTCAAATATATCTAAGACAGGGGTGTCTTGTTGACCCCAATTGATAAGTTGGGGATATACTAAGGGCATGTCAACATTGGAGGTATCAAATTTCAAAGGAGTCAAGGTAAAGGTTCAGTTATTCACATAGTCACAAAGCTTCCTTACCAAATCTTCCTTACTCTTTTTCTTAGGCATAGGCGGATTCTAAGATGGGCCTATTGTGAAGGTTTGGTTATCTAAAGTGGATTTGTCAGGTTCCCAAGAGGTAGGATCAAGAGATTCCCAATAGTAATGTTTAAACTATTCCTCTTTTATCAAAGTCTTTTGTGGAAAGGAATTCGATATATTCTGCAGGGATTTAAGCATTAGTTCAAGTTCTCCAAATAGTTTATCGAGGTCCATGATAGAGGTGGAGGATAGGGAATCCCACTCATATTTGTTCAAGTCATGGGAATCATAGTAGCATAGGTCAAATGGCTCACTGGATGTCTCTAAAACTTCATAAGCGCTTACTTCTTCTAGTAAAGGTGATGTGGTACTAGAAACACCAATCTAGAGTAGTTGAAACCCAAGCCCTAGGCCTTTCAACAATTTTGAAACAATGATAGGTTCAGTCCTCCCATTCTAATGTAATCCTAAGCCACTATGTCCATTATATCCCTTACTCTACATTATTGTGAAACCTTTTCCATAGTGATGACGAAGTGGATGTTTTGGAAAGAGTGGATGGATCGACATAGTGGGATGAATTAGATGATGAAACTTCCTAGTTTATAGGAACTTGGCATTGGGGTATCTCTTGTAGGTTAGTACAATATTGGAAATGATCTAGGTCACCATCTATTGTAATCTTAGTGCCATTGTAGGGGAATTTTAGACATTGAGGATAAGTAGAAGGGACTACCTTCATAGCATGAATCCATGGTCTTCCTAGCAAGAGGTTATATGGAAGGATGAGATCCAAGACTTGGAAGTTTATCTCCATAAATTTTGCAAGACCAATTTTGATGGGGAGTGTTACAACTCCCTTACATTTTCGCTCTTCATCATTATAAGCCTTAATGAAAATGCTTTTGGGGGTGTCCACACATGCCTCTGAGAAGCCTAATGCCTTAACCAATTTTAAAGTGCAAAGATTCAACCCTGCTCCTCCATCTACCAAGACTCATCTAGTTTTCATTTTATGAACAAGGACTTCAAGATGCAACGGGTCATGATGGTTTGTCTTCTCAGTTGCATAATATTTTTTGGAGAAGGTAGCATGATGATTGTTAGTTAGGTATCCTACCATCTCTTGGAAATGATTGACATCAAGGTCATTAGGTACAATCATGCTTTGTAAAGCCTTGTCTCAAATAGATCGATGATCAGGAGAGATACATGATAGTTCCAAGATAGAGATGTGGGTTGGGGTATTCCCCAAC
The DNA here is from genome assembly GCA_007258455.2 of Sequoia sempervirens. NCBI lineage: Eukaryota > Viridiplantae > Streptophyta > Pinopsida > Cupressales > Cupressaceae > Sequoia > Sequoia sempervirens. The sequence goes on from VDFB02000015.1 coordinate 141,381,492, forward strand.
TGGTCAAGTAAGTCATACTGAGGCTTGGAGGTCTGTGGTGGTTACTGTGATGGAGGGCCTTGGATGGTTATCTTGGTTGGGTGAGTGTTGACAACACACTTGGGAGTTTTTTTTATGGTAATTGTATTGGCATGCTCATTGGTGGCTTCGATGTGATTTATGATTGGGACACTATAATCATGCTTGGCACTAGCATAGTTGGTCAAAGTATTGGTATTGTTTCCCAAGCTGTGGTATTTTCTCTTCCCATGATCATGTAATAGATCAGAGAAGGCCTCATGATCAGTGTTTGAAGATGTCAATTTCTATCCACCAATTTCAATAGTTTTGTTCTCAAAAAAGCCTTGTATGATATTCTTCAGTTGTTGGAAATTTTGTAGGCTGTCTCTTAGTTCTATGGAAATCAAAAAAGGCATTGTCATCCCAAAAAAATGGTTTAAATTGCTTTGGATTGTATTGTCTTGGCTCTTGAAGCTATATGAGGTTGTGTTGCAATAGTTGTTTGAAGGCTGATTCGATTGGTTCCCCTAGGGGAGTGAACTCACATTTTGGAAACCTCCTTTGATGTTATGGTTGTTGGGTGTCTTGGACAGTGTTGGGGGTTTGATTGATGACATTGAGTGAACTCATGTTTTGGAAACCTCCTTTGATGTTATGGTTGTTGGATGTTTTGGACAGTGTTGGGGGTTTGATTGATGACATTGAGTGTGTTGGTAGAGGGGTTCTTTCCTCTAAGTGTAATGATCGGTCCTACTTGTAGGGTTTTACCATCAACAATCCCATCATTTGTAACATTTTTGTTCCAAGACTAAAAATTGTTTCTATCATTAGGGGTGTTCTACACATTTGGAATTTTTTTTGGCGTCTTGAGTTCACCCTTGTCTATGAGACCTTTTTTCTAGTATGAGGCCCTTTACCACTACTTCTGCAAATGAAGTACAACAATGTACTCTCAAATCACTTCTCAATTTTGAGTTGAGGTTTTCTTGGAATATAACTTGACCTTTTGTTTCTCGGGTATTTCCACAGGACATCAATTGGCTATACTTCTCCATCTCTAGAAGAAGGTGATAAAATTTTCTTCTTCATCTTGTGTAGTGTGACACAAGGTTTCTATGGTAATTTCATTATCAATGTTAAAGGAGAAATGTTCAATAAATTTTTTGACCAGTTCACCCCATGATTTTATGACATATTGAAGCCCTGAAAACCATTCAAGTGCAATTCTAATAACACTTCTCAGAAACAGTCTCATAAGATAGGTGTGGTCATATGCGACATCTATGCACATCATGGAAAATTCCCTTATGTGTTTGATTGGATTACACTTTTTGTTATACTTGGGAAAATTTGGTATAGCATATCGGTGTGGGAAAGGTGTCATGTATAATCAGTTTTTGAAGGGAAATGGGCATAAGTCCTTTGCTGAAAAATTTCTCTTGTTAGCCACTGTCATATTATCCATCTATTTTGAAAATCTTGCATTTTTGTTTGCAAGACGTCAACTTGAGTTAAAGATGTGTTAGTTGGGTTGTTTGGGTCTATGTACGTGTTTTGGAATCCAACATTTTGTGGTGGGTTTTGGTTAAGTGTTGGTTTGTAGGATGGATTTTTATTTGGAATGTTAATGAATGGGTTTTGATTTGGAATTTGAGTGAATGGATTTGGATTTCGAATCTATGAGAAAGGGTTTTGAATTGGAATTTGTGTTAATGGGTTGTGACTCAACGTTGGTTGATTAGGAATGGGGGTGTTTTGTAAAGGTATGAATCGACTTCCATATTGAAAGGATGGTATATTTCCTATCTATGAGACCCCACTCTATGGTATAGTACTAGCGACGTTGACACTTGATATAGCTGCTATCTGTGGTATGGTACTAGTGACATTAATACTTGATATAGCAGTTGTCTATGGTATGGTACTAGTGACGTTGACACTTGGCATAGGAGTTGGAATTTTAGATCTTTTGTTCCCAACAAGACGACTGAAGGGATTAGATAATGATGCTCCTATGGTGAAATTTAGACCCTCTGTCATGCTAGATGTACCAAATGTAGATGTGTGTACTATTGGATAACTTCGTGTAGATACTCCAAATGGTATAGTGGCAGTCACTTGAGGTATAGTGGCACTAGTAGTTGTCATGTTTGTCCCTTGGGTAGATTTAGTTTGTAAGGTATGGATGTCAAACCTAGGAGGTAACTTGGCACCTTCTGCTAGCAATTTGGATAAGTTTCATTGAGGATCATTTTCTAGGTATTCATCTACAAAGGAGGAAAACTCAGGGTATTGTCCAGTAGCATCTATGTCTTCCACTACAATGTAGCCTTGTGCATCTCTAGTGACGAATTTTTCTAGCAAAGTATTGTGAGGTCTCGATGAGGATGTCCCTTGAAAGGGGTTTGAGAATGGATTGATGAATTTGTTTGGGTTAGCCTTTAGTTATCTTTCTTTCCTTTTAGACCTTGTTTCAACCACGTAAGATAAGCTCAAAGTGCAAGTGATGCAAAAAATAAGCCTATGGATGGTATGAATCTAGTCTATGTTTTTCGAATTTTTTGAATATAAGGAATGAATGCAACTTTCTTTCTTTTTTTTTGGTATTTTCTTGCAAATAAGGAATGTCTAAAATGATGTTATCCTAGGATGGCAGTGTCTATGTATGCAAAAGTCTAAGCAAGCTTCTAAGGAAACCAATTTTGGAAGATTCTAAAAGAGGTTACCAACCACCTAAAGTTTAACCCAGGTTTCAATTTAGTTTTCACAAGGAACCTGTAATGTGAGAGTAAAATAAGTGTAATCTATAGCAAACAAAACCAATAAGACATTATATCAATGATTTAACAATAATTAAACTAATTTAAAGCATATATCTACTGAAAACATCATATTGCTCTCTATCTCCAAAGATTTATTAAGTCACTGGGCTCTCAGATTTGGTAAGAATTGTGACTGTTAAAATGCCAATCTAGAGAATGAGATGTTGCTAAATGCAATAATCTAATCCTATATGATGATGGCTAAATGATAATGGTGAAGCTACTATAATCTAAACTAACATGAAACTTTGATAAAAGAAGCTATAGTAAACTATGAGGTAGCCATGATTATGATTACTATTCTAAAATGATTTGCTAATTGCTAAATGATAATTCTATTGCTAAGATGATTGATTGCTCAATTGGTATTTTTGTATTGTAAGATTGCACAAAAGTTGGGATCTTTTTCCTATGGAATGAGGTTGTATTTATAGATTCTTGACAACACATTTGTGAAGAGGTGTCAAGGAAAAGGTTTGGATTCGATCTTGAGGATTGAATGGTGAAGAATGAAGAAGTCTAAGCTGATTATGGAGATTGTTCCTCCCCACAAAAACATTCAGCTAGATGATAGGCAGAATCAATGGAAGAAGATGAAGAAGTTCATCTATAAATTTGTCTCCAAATTTTTTTGTGAAGGTTGAGATCAATTAAATTAGACATATAATTGGGTAGGTGCAAATTTTGAGTAAAAAGAGGAAATAGCTATAGAATATATTTCAATTGAATAGTTAGATTTATTCAATTTTTAGAAAGAGAGAATATTTAATTCAATAAAACAAACTATAGAAGTCTATGTTTATTAAATAAGTATTAGAAGAAAATATGATAATTAAATTAAAAAAAGTAGGAAACTTGTTTATTTAATTTAGATGAAATGATGTGATTGAGATGGAAGATAATTAATAGAGGAATTTAATAATAATAATTAAATTAAATAAAGTATTAAATTTGTTTATTTAATTAAGAATAAATAATATAATAGAGATAGAAGAATTAATAGATGAACTATTTAAATAAATATTTCTATTTATTTTATAGTAGAGGAATTGAAAGTTAATTAATCAAATAAATCGTATTTAATTAATTAAATTATCTAGACCATTTTTAGGTCTACATTTTTCCCCTCTTTGAAGTGACGTGTTTATGCATTGCTTCAAAGAAAATTTTGATGTTGCTGCTAGTATCGATGAAAATAATTCAATATGCCTTAGACATTGATTTTCAAGAGATGGTGGATATATGCCTCCTCGAGAGATAAATAAATGATTTTTTAATTTTTTGGATTTTTTCAAATGTATTATGATATTCTAATGATTTGATAAATATTTGATGAAGAAAGAATTTATCTCCTGACAAACAATTTGAAAGATGCCCCTTTGATGAATTTTGAATTAAGCCTCCAGTAAATAAAATAAATTAATCCCACCAAAATCCCTTTAATTAACCTTTAAAAAGTTAAAAAGTGGTGAATTTGAATTCATTTGTGCTTGTTAGAGTTTTAAAATTTGGAGTGAAAGCAATTTGAGTAAAATGTCAATCCCATACCACACTCACCATTTCAAGAGCGTGCATTGACAGAACCGCTTGGCTGCATACGGACCTCTGGTACATACCCATGAACCTCCTCGTTTTTCTTGTTTTTCATTTTTCATGCATTTAATTTAGATTTAAACTTTTTGAATTATTTTATCGCATTAGTAGCTCACAGTATTGCATATAATTTTTTTTTTTAGCACATCAACTACAATAGCACATAGATTAGATGCTTTAGCGCATCCATCAGATGGAATAACGCATTTGAGTTTTAGCACATGATCAAAAAGTTTAGTGCATCCACAGGATAAAGTAGCGCATCTAATGATATAGCACATTGACTATCTAAAGTGGCACATTTACCTCTTGAAATGGCGTATCTAATGAAATAGTGCTTTGATCACCTGTTTTAGCGATATGAGGTGTTTTAATGGCACATTGAAGATTGTGGTACATAAAAACACTATTTTAGTGCATACAAGTTAGAATTATGTAATTTGTCGAATTTGTCCTTGATTTTGTCAACTTCGATCATGTTAGTTGTTGATTTGATATGATTGATGATAGAGTACATGATGTTCAACCTCATGATATGTGAGGTTTGTTGATTGGTTGATGATATTAACCTCATGATAGGAAAGGATTAATTATAGTTTTATTGATAAACTTCATGATATCAAGGTTGATTTGATTAATTGACCTCATGATAGGCGAGGTACATTTCTAAGATTGATGATTGACCTCATGATAGGTGAGGTTCAATGATGTTTTCTCACAAGATTTAATCAAAGTCTCACCAGAGCTATTTAGATTTGATAGGTCGATTGATGTTTAATGAATTAACAAAGAGTACTGACTTTGAATATTTCATGAAGATAGGAGTTATTTGCAAACTTACATATTTGAGAGTGGTTTTCTAGGACATTTGATTTGATACCACAGCTAGCGCAGCTTGATATACTAGTCATCACATGTTGTGGTTTATCGTCTTTTTTATCTATGCCCCAAATTAGGATTAATCGGGGTCTCCTGACAGCCCTTACAGAGAGGTGGCATAGTGAGCATAATACCTTCTATCTTCCTACTCGTGAGATGAAAATCACTCCTAAGGATGTTTGATGGATATTGATGATACTTGTTGGTGATTTAATAGTTTATGATTCTTTAGAGCAGGGCAAAACCGAGGCTCTACACATAGTGTTCCACGATGATACGATTTGTGGATATGAGATTCCATGGTGTGAGATGGTGGATGCTTATGCCACTTTTCCATCAGTACTTGTTGGTTTCATTGGAGGGTTCCTTTGTCTTGATCATAGGTCAAAGGGACTTTCTATTGGTTGGGGTTGTGTGTTGGAGAGTATGATTGTTCACAATACCAAATATGCAAGGGGCATGTGTATGTTTGCTCATCTTTACCACGATTTGCTTTAGGTGGTTTACCTCCAAGGTTGTAGTTTTTCTTTAGGAGCTACATTACTACAAGCATGGGCGTGGGAGCATATAGCTGTTACACGTCCAGTGATCATGAGATAGTGACCCGCCATGAGGCCATATGTGCATATATATGCAGGTCGACTTACTTAGCCTAGGTTGGGTAAGTTGGGGAATTGGAGGAGAGTGTTGGATGATGTAGAAGTTGTCACATGGCATCTCTATCTAGATTGCGAGCACTAGGATGATGATGATATATAGTTGCCATAGCTCTGCCAATCTATGTTGTTCATTGGTAGGACTCAATGGGTGTTGGAGAGATTTTTGTTTAGGAGAGTGCTCAAATAGTATGGTATCATACAGGGCATGCCCCAAGGTGTTGCTCATTATTCCTGTCGTTAGATAGATTCTAAAGATTGGGGACCTTTCATATGATGTTGTCGTTTAGGAGTACTAGGGTCTACAACCTTTGGTTTGGGAGATTTGTCCCGAGATTTTTGGGCCACCTGTCACAAGAGATTATGCAGAGTACTTGGCCCTACATCCTTTTCCATGGATTTTTGTTCCTGATGAGTCAATACCACTACCTGGTGAGGAGGAGGTTGTTGTTGCACATGGTCACCAATGGATGAGAGAGGAGGATGGTGAGGAGGAGGATGTTGAGAGTAGTGGTGATGATGAGAGTAGTAGTGATGAGGAGGGAGATGGAGATGATGGATATGATGGAGGAGGTGGTGGAGGAGGTCCTATTAGCTCTCAAAAATGTAGGTTTGAACCACAAAAGGTTGCCAAACTTTCACAATGTTTCAAGGTAACAGAACAAGGTTTGAAACAATCAAACCTTCTACTCTTTAGGTGCTGCTAGACCTAGGCAGGTGTACCTAACTGAATAATGTAGACTTAACTTGTGATTATCCTTCTAATGTGCTTTGTCCACAATGGCAGATAACAGTGAACAAATGAAACCAAACTTGATAACTACCTTCTGATCTAAATCCTAGAATGCTTAATTAATAGATGTAAAGAGATTAAGTGAATTCAAAATGACGAAATGTAGAGACCAGTGCCTTGTTGGGTATGCGGAGTCAAACGAAATAGAGGTGAGCAACTTATTCTGGCAGAAAATCAAATTGTAGGCATATGATCTATTTATAACTTGTATAAACAATGTAGGATTATGATTGCTAATCTCTACTTTAAGAATCCAGATGAATTCCCCCTGATTACTGTGATCAACATAAAGGATTTAATCCCTACTTGAGAGAACCATTCAATTAATCACACAGATACAACAAATGTGCATTGATAAACTAAAAATAAACTTGTTACTTCAATTTAAACAACCAAGAAAAATCAACTTGGAGACAGCTTAATAATACTCTTCAATAAACTCAACATACAATTGACACCAGAAGTAAAATACCACACCAGCTGATCTTCACTAAAACCACCATTTGAAATCATGAACATAGTCTCTAGAAAGAGAAAATTATCCTACTATAGCCATTTGAATACCTTCTGCTTCTAATATAAAATCTGATCATGATCAATTACAATCCAAGATGCATATATATACGCCAGCATGAGAAAAACCAAACACCTCAAAATCATGTTGGCCAGAACCCATATTGACCAACCGTTACAATCGGGCACTCATGTCGGCCTTCAACAAAATTTAGAATTTCTCAAATGTCGGCCCACAGTGTTTGAATATAATTTCTGAGCCATTCGCTGAGACATCTGCGCAGGTATGCCGAAGGAAAAAATAACGCTAATTGTTATTCGCCTGTGTTCCCCTATTCCACATTCGCCACGACCATGCATATGTTATACCGAAGTAATCCTATAGTAGCCATTTGTTCCATTGTACATCGCCATAGCTCGCCCGTGTCGGTGAAACATTATATAGACCATTCTATGTTTTACTGAAAACCCTCCTAATTCTTCACATGTCACTGTATCCCCTCGTTTGTCACACCGAAACCAAAGAGTACCCTGGGTCACTAAGACACAAGAGGTCTCTCATCGAACTACATATTTCATTTTATCCACTTTGCCATAGCACATAAGTATCGGGGTGACCATATACCGAAATCAAAATGTCAGGCCGAAAGGCATTCACATTTTGTTTCACAGTCGTCAAGACAAGGCAAGACATACTCCAAAAACCATCTCCCATCCGCCTTCGCTAAGACAATGCAATGTCGGGGAGAATTCATATAGACCGTTCCAAGTTTCACCGAGATCCATCCATAATAATTCATTTCGTTGTGACCAACCAAATGTCTTGCCGACGAATGCCCACCGAGAGTGTTGCTATAACACCAGACTCTCGGGAAGACCTCCTGCAGAGAGTTCCTCGCTTCACCGAAAGTCACCCAAGATTGCCAAGAGAGGGAAATAGTTACACCGAAAGCCCTATATTCACTCTGTCGGCAAGACCAAGACACTCACTAAGACATAATATCGATAGCAATAACTTATAGCGATACACTATCCTCCACTTGAAAAGTCACTATAACACATACCTCCTCGCCATAACCCCTCACCGAAGAATCAAGCTTTCACCAAAATGACTACTTAGGCATCGGTCGGTAAGAGAAGAAGATAGGGGAAACCTCAACCTGATAGCCAAAACACATGACAATAATGTTCAATCTGCTAATGTGATCATCGAGACATGTGAGAAGTCCTACCAACCGCCCTAAAACACTGAAGTTAGCAAAAATGAGTCGGGGAGACAAAGAAAATGTCACGCTGACCCGAACCATGATGTAAAATATGCATGACCCGATGGATTCAATAGGGAAAAATGGAAAAGTATGAGTGGAAAATGCACATGGCAGGGCCAAATCAGGAAGTTTGAGTGAAATTATATGTAAAATCATCATATTTTTACAGTTCTAACAGTGGCTCCATCTGGGGATGAATGATAGCTAGATCATTGCAAGGATCCAAAATCTTGGGTGAGTAGACCAAATGCAAAATGATGAACCAGTGAGAAAAATGAAAATGGAAATGAAGAAACGAATGCAAACTGAATGCAAGATGGAGTTGAATACAAAATGGAAATGAAACAGAGCCCTAAAACTACTGTGCATGGAAAATAATTTTTAAGAGGACAAGCAAGAGTTGTGCATGCACTGGCAACCTTTAATCCTCTGTGTTGTTTCATCTGTTTTGAGCTGTTACTATAACTGAGGGTATTTTCTAGGTATTTAGATTAGATAAATTGAATTGAAAGCCAAATAATAAAAACCCAAAGTAGCTACAAAACACAATGGAAATACATAAAAGAATGATTATTCCTGATCGCCGAAGTCTCCATGATTCATTTTTGTAGCACCTTCTTACTTGCTGGATAATGTTGTCCTCAGATTCGTCGTTCGAGCAATCTAGAAATGCCCAAATCCTACAACAAGCCTTGAAGGATTTGCATAAAGTCTAAATGCCTATACCTATTGCCAATGCCTATGTCTAAAACAAATGCCAATATTATGTCTAAAACAAATGCCAATATTAAATACTAAAATTGCATATGACAATAAATGTGTAAATGAATGCCTATAATAACTATGCAAAATGTCAACATGTGCATGTGTTCGAAAAATGAGAAGAAGCTGGCATTTTATAGAAAATGCCATTTCAAATGGACGGACGAGATAAATTAATAAAATGAACGATCCAGATTACACCTAAGAATCCCTAATTAGGGTTAGGGAAAAATCATTAATCGAATGGTCAGAATAAAATCAGATCGACAGTGGAGAATAAATGAGACCAATTAATTAAAAATAAATATTTTCAAAAAATCAATAAGATAAGAATGCCTGATTTGTGAGATTCGAAAAATCAAGAAGATAAGATTTGGAAAATCAAGAATCTGCCCGATTGCTTGATTTTTAGAAGATTAATTACTAATTTGAATTAAAATAATTCAAAGTATGGATTTTAAGAGATAATAAATAATCTTTTTCAGATTATTTATCAAAAGGACTTACAGTTAGGATTGATATGACATTTTAAATAATTTAATTTATTTAAAATGAGAAGAATGTTAATTAGCAATTAAATAATTAAATTTAATTATTTAATTTAGAAGATAAGACCAATTAATTAAATAAATAAATCCATTTATTTAATTAAGACAATCAGTGACGTATTAAATAAATAAATGTAATTCATTTATTTAATAATCAATAAGAATGAAATGCAGAAGGGGGAATCAAATAAATTAAGAAATTTATTTAATTAAAGGACTTAGACAGTTAATGACGTATTTAATAAATAAATAAAATTTATTTATTTAATAATCACGAAGAATAAATGACATGAACTAATTAAATAATTATGAATTATTTAATTAATAGTCGAATGTGGACCAAGGACATAATTAAATGTCTTAATTATGCTAGGAGGAAAGTGGTAAAAATGAAGCTTGCAGGCCTAGGTCATTTTTAGGTGTCTACATTTTGTCCCTCTTTGTCATAATGTCGCTTGTCACGTTGTGACAAAAAAAAAAAAGTTAAAGAAATGCCCCAGCGAGGGTACAGAGTATCATTGCCCCCTCAGGAAGTTTTCAAATTTTGGGTCAACGCCAGAAAAATTTGCAAAGGGTCCCGATAAATCAATTTACTGACCAGAAAAACAACGACACAGTCGGTTTCAAATTCTGACATGTTTAAGGCAACTTACGAGGAAGTCAAAGGTGTTCAAATGAGCCTCCAGTATTGACCTTGTTTGAAAAAATGTCATTTTGACCTTATAAATAGGTTGACAAAGTGGTTAAAGTCAATTCACTTTTACTATTTACTTTGCAAAACTTGAGAGCTCAGAGCGAAAGGTGCAACAGCGAGGATGGTTATTCCAATGTCAGAGCACCACAGGGAGATCGTGAGGACCTTCAGATGGCTAGAGGGCTCAGAGCCGGCGGTATGTACCTTAAACTCACTTTGTCATTTTATCATTTTGCGTGCCATTTGTAGCTTTCTAGGATAGTCAACGTTTGCGCCGCGACGCACATGGGTTCGCATAAGCCGTAATTGTCTTCACGTTCGACGCATTTGATGTGTCGTGATGCAAGTGCCAAGACCAAATAAATTGTACCGGTGGTTTGCGCCGAATTTGACAATTCGTGCGATGCAAGTGACTTATCGGGTCGCATTTGACGGCTAGAATGTCGCAATCATTATTTTGCGATGCAATTGCTATGTTGAAAGTCGCATTTGCAAGCTTGTGTCACATTCGCCATATTGTGACGCATTCAAAAAATTTCGTGACGCAAATGTCATATCGAGACGTAATTGACATATTGAGACGCATTTGAGTTTTTGAACGACGCAGTTGTCTTCTCGCGATGCAATTGCTTCGTTGTGACGCACTTGCTTTTTTCTTTAATAGAACTTTTTTTGATGTTTGCGTGAGCTTAGTTGCTTTTCATGATGTTGACAATTATCCAAAAATTACTGATGCATTGTTCGTCTTTTTGCAGAGGCAGCTTGCCCCTATTTATATGAGAGAGAGCAGACCGACCACCTTTCGGTTCGTGGATCAGTTGGGCCCGCGAGAGCGGCGACGATTGATGCGTTTGGGTTTATTTTATGCTACGTTCATGCCCGCCATTCAGGCGAATAGGGCTCTACTGACAGCATTGTGTGAGTGGTGGCATTCTGAGACCTGTTCCTTCCACCTGTCGATGGGTGAGGCCACCATTACCTTGGAGGATGTCTGTCGAATTCTCTGAGTTCCTATTCGAGGGGAGCGGATCGTCTACGATCCACGACATGGTGAGAAAACCTTCCGTGCCTATTATCGGGATCAGGGTGCTAGACTGGGGATTCAGGTTTATGAGATCTGATGGGAGTTCCTGGCGGAGCACTACGGGCACTTTGATGCATTCTTAGCGACGATTATTGCAGGTATCTTGATTCCTGATCAGCAAGGACATGGCTTTCCGATTGGTTGGCGAGACGTCCTGGTTGGCATGAGACGGGACATGACAGTTTATGCATGGGGTCCCTGTTTGCTAGGGATGCTTTACCATCAGCTTCATGACGTCACATATAGGAGAGGAGAGAGTATCTCCTACGGGACCACTCTTATGATGATCTGGGCATGGGAGCACATTTCCATATTCCGCCCTCCTATTGACATACCGCAACTAGCCGAAGGGATGCCCTACTCTTACTACTATTCCGGTGCTCTACAACAAACCCATATGGGCGAGATAGGGTGGTGGTGGCATAGGATCGACACCATGGTGACGTTTATTTGGAGGCCATACAGAGACTACGCGGCATTGGACGATGAGGACGAGCACCTCAGCTTCTGCAGGAAGTACAGATATCTGATTGGCAGGACAGTACAGACGTCATTGATCATTGAGATGTATCTTCCACAACGTGTCCTTAGGAAATTTGGAGAGCAGCAGGATGTGCCTGTGGGGATGGCAGAGTATGCCAGATCTTCCAGAGAGTATGCATGGGGGCCAGCCATCCCAGTGGCATTCGCTGAGCAGTAGATAGACGGGCTAGTAGCCCAGGCCTGGGGTTGGAGAGGAGGAGTAGCAGATCCTGGTATGATGCCAGCGTATGATTTATGGTGGCAGGCACGCAAACCCGTGCCATTGATAGATCCAGATGGGCCAGCACCTATGGACAGGCGATCAATTATTCCCCAGGTGCCACGAGCCAAATGAGGTGGTCGAGGCAGAGATGGAGGTAGAGGGAGAGGCAGAGGCAGGGACAGAGATGGAGGGAGGGGTGGGGATGAAGGCAGAGATGGAGGCAGGGGTGGAGACGGAGGCAGAGATGGAGGCAGGGGTGGAGACAGAGGCAGGGGAGGAGATGATGGTGGAGCGGCCGGAGACGGAGGCAAGATGGTCAGGCTCAAGGCCGGAGGGTGCACCCATGAGTGGTGAGGGTTGCCTTAAATGCCATCCCCGAGGTTGGTGAGGAGGGAGAGAGAGAGGAGCAGCCCAGATAGGAGGGAGAGGGTGAGGAGAGACGAGAGGAGGAGAGACATGAGGAGGTAGAGGGGGAGAGACAGGAGGAGGAGGTGGAGGTGGAGAGGCACGAGGAGGAGGTGGAGGCGGAGGCGGAGAGGCATGAGGAGGAGGAGGAGGTGGACTGACATGAGGATATGCCAGAGATGGAGATGGAGGTGGATGATGATGATGAGGAGGACAATGCCATAGATGAGGCCGAGAGACTACTCTGATGGAAGATGGTAGAGGGGGAGGAGGAGATACCGTCCACTTCAGGGTTTCCACCAGATGCCACAGCAAATCAGAGGGTGTTAGACCTTCAACAGAGATTGGATGCCAGCTTGGCACAAGTCAGGTCGTTACAGTTAGCCCTGGAGGTAGCCCGTGTAGAGAGGGATCAGGCGGTGATCCGCCAACAGGACGCAGCCCAGTGGTGTACCAATTTTGCAGCATTATGCACAGGGCCCATGGGAGACATGGCTCGGGAGTTGGCCAGGGTTAGCACGAGACTGGGGCAGTACGGGACCTTGTATGAGTAGGCAGTGCCACCAGAGCGACGAGATCCTACCTTATCCTGGTCACAGTCGAGGACAGGCAATGGACATAGGTCAGGCAGTGGCAGTGGTACAAGGAGCCATACTAGTGTCAGAGGGTCTACCTCGACAGGGCATACTTCAAGTCACAGGTCACATCACTCGCGTCGGCATACTCCTAGTCCTAGGTCGACTAGTTCGGTACAGAGATCAGTATAGGTACAACCACTAGTTGGTGATCCATCTATTGGTCAGAGTCAGGCAGTAGTGACATCACAGGTGTCCTTTACAGTTGAGATGGCACCGTCCTTTCCAGCTCCACTAGTAGCACAAGCAGAGGTTGTGACAGTTTCAGCGCAGAGGTCAATACAGGATCGGCCGCCAGTGATAGATCCGTCTACCTCTCAGAGTCCAGCAGCAGTGACCTCACAAATGTTTGTCACCATCAGGATGATACCCTCACTCGCTGTTCCATCAGTATCACAGACAGAGGCTGCTACAGGACCACCTATTGCTTCAGAGCCAGTGACAGGGTTACAGCCGCCACATTCTTCGCCTCGAGGGGATGATGATAGCCTACCCTAGGGGCATACTTGTATTATGACACACTATGTATATTATTCGATCCTACGAGCTCCATTTTTGGGATATCCGCTGACTCTATCTTGTGACATTGTACCCTTTTTGAGATGATTCTATATGATGATGCAGTTTTGATGTGGCCTATATGTGTTATGTGATGCTTTTTACTTTATGTATTATTAGATGTATGATGCTTAATTTATGATGCCATGTATGTCCTATGATGCTTATGTTGTGATATTGATGCCATGATAATGCAATGCTTATTTTAATGATGTGCATGATGTATTTATGTAAAAGATGTAATGCTGATGATTATGTTAATGCAATGCTTGTGATTATTAATGCCATGTATGATATATGTATGGACCTAATGCAATGTATATGATTATGTATGCACTTATATTTTTGGATGTCACAGGATATCATCGTGGGATGGACGAGAGAAGATGACGAGACTGATGAGACAAGACGATCAGACCAAGGAGGAGAAGACATGAGACCTATGCAAATGCATGTTAATTCCTAGACCAAATCCTTCAAAACTTTACTATAAGACTTTTACTATTTATTGCTCTTTAATCATCATTGGGTAGACTATTGTAATGGCCAGGAAACACCATGATATGACATAGATCAAGGTGTGCAAGGTCGTACCATTACGTAAGACAAACAGTCGCAAACTAGGATGATCATGACTCATATGGGAGCGTGACTGCCCCAGTCCTTTTGTCATAATCAACCACAAGCAGAAAAAGACAAGGACAAATCATGAAACATCGTTGCTTCTCTAAATCCTGTTTCCAGGACATCCTTGAGAAACTAGTGACATGATTGCCAAAATAACAAAATAAAATCCCTACCATGATATGTCGTTGCTTTTCTAAATTCCAAAACTAGGACCTCGCTAAGAAGCTAGTACTCATGTGTGTCAATTGTCATGCTACGTCACTGCTTCTCTAAATCTTGCTTAGTGGGATCTCGTTGAAAAACTAATAACATGATAAAAGATCAAAAGACAATTGTCAAGTGTTTGCCAAGTGCATCTGGATATCCATTGTTCTGATGTCAAGATGCCATGTTCGATAATGTTGAGATGTCGAAATGTTTAAAGTTTTGATGACCTTGAAAATGTCGAGACTTGGTGAATTCAGGAATGACACATCCTGAATAATGCCGATGTCGAGAGTATTTGATCCCTAATGGTCATAAGGTATCCCTCTAAATAATGACGATGCCTAGGAAGGACACATCCTAAGGCATAAAGGACAGAGTTGGTTCTTCAGAAGGACACATCTAAAGAATACTGATGTCATGAAGAGTGATCTTTAGATGTCAAGAGGATCACTCAAAATGTCGAATGACGATGAAGATGCCTAGGAAGGACACATCCTAAGGAATAAATGACAGAGGTTATCGTTCAGAAGGACTCATCTGAAGACTAACCAAAATTTGACAGTTTGACTAGTTTATGATGATTTTACTTGCTTTGCCCGAGTTTGACTTGTGTTTGAGTATATCTCAATATTGCCTTGATGATATGCGTGATGTGCCGATGAGATTGCCATGCTGAATAAATGATTGTTTTACTTTGGTTTAGGAGTCTTCCTATGTCAAAATTGATTGAAGACTTTTGACGTGTGTGCAAGTGTAGTGTCATGAACCCTAATGGACTGACCTAGTGTGGCCTCGGGGGCTCATCGATAGATGGCCTTGCCTACGTCATACACTTAGAGACCTCGTAGTTCGACATGACCAATGAAATTATTTTGATGACAAAAGATTGAGTCATAGTTTATTTTGACAAACCTAACAAGACTGACCTAATGTCTTGGGGACTCAAATATGAGTCTTTCCTACATAGCAAATGCGCAGAGACAACATAGTTCGGACAATGACATGGACCGATTGACCCGATTGACTTTGTTTGAGTTTTTCTTCAGGACGTTTTATGATTTTTAGGTCTTTTTTGAGGACATTTTGCGATGTTTTTTGGTCTTTTTTCAGGACATTTTGCCAATGTTTTTGTCTTTTTTCGGGACTTTTTGTGATGTTTTTGGTCTTTTTTCAGGACTTTTTGCCAATGTTTTTGTCTTTTTTTCGGACTTTTTTGGGATGTTTTTGGTCTTTTTTAGGACTTTTTGCCAATTTTTTTGTGATCATATGTGACATCCACTGTAGTTGCATGATAAACATTTTTCCCCCAAACAGGTCTAAGACTTAGCAATTTGCAAGGAATAAGGACAGGATGCTGCTGACTTATTAGACGGACAGTCGTCAGGACTTGATGTCAATCATTTATCTACTATGATAGGTAGGATAGGATGTGGTGGCGTTTTGCGAAATAATGGCAGAAATGCCTTTCATCCTAGGCCAAGTTAGATAAAGTGACAGTAGATGGTAGAGCAGTGATTGATTACGCATGGCGCCTGTTTGCCAAGTTTTCACTATTGAACGAATCATTTTTCTCTTTACTATTTTCATGATTTTTTTATTTTTTTTTTGGTGTCACCAAGACGCCTGTTTGCCAGGTTTTCATCAAGGTGACGATTTTTATCATTTTTCAATTTTTTTGTATTTTAGGGCTTTCAACTGCATCCTCTGATGCTATGCGTAGAACTTTCAGAGATGTAAACTATTGATGGACTCTGTTAATTGTTCCCCATCTGGAGTTGCTAGTTGATAAGCTCCAGAACCAAAAGAAGATATGCTAACATAGGGACCCAACCAGTTTAGTTCAAATTTTCATGGCTTTTCTCTGTCTGCTTGATTTTTGGGGTTCTGCATGAGAACTAGGTCGCCAATGTCAAACTTTTTGACCATAACCTTTTTATTGTAGCTACAACAAAGGCGGTTCTGATATGCTTGAAGGTGATTCAGTGAGTTTTGTCTTCTTTCTTCCAGCATTTCCAACTCGTGCAAGCATGATTGTCGATACTCCTCTTCATTAGTTAGACCCTTCAAGGAAACTCGTAGCGAAGGAATTTTGACCTCAATGGGTAAGATGGCTTCAGCGCCAAAGACTAGGGTGAATGGGGTAGCTCCTGTAGGTGTACGAATGCTAGTTCTGTAGGCCCACAGAGCAGGGTTTAGTTGTATGTGCCAGTCACAGCCAGCGTCATTGACAGTCTTTTTTAAGATTTTAACAATGGTTTTATTGGACGCCTCAGCTTGGTCGTTTCCTTGTGGGTAGTATGGAGATGAAAAGTGGTGTTGGATATGGAATTTCTCACATAACTCTCGTACATCTTGGTTTTCGAACGGATGTCCATTGTCAGTGATGATGGACTATGGAAGGCCATACCGACAAATGATGTAGTTGAGGATGAAATTTGATATTTGCTTTCTGGTAATGTATGTCAATGGGATGGCTTCAATCCACTTTGTGAAATACTCGGTGGCGGTAATAATGAATTTATGGCCGTTGGATGAGGTTGGATGAATCTTACCCACGAGGTCGATTCCCCATTGAGCGAAGGGCCAAGGAGAAGTGATCGGCCGGAGTTCCTGTGCTGGAGCATGGACCAAGACACTGTGTATTTGAAATTTGTGACAAGTCCTGACATATTCAATTGCATCTTTTTCCATTGTTGGCCAATAATACCCAAGTCTCGTTAGTTTCTTAGCCAGAGTAGGACCACTCGAATGAGATCCACATATACCGTCGTGCACTTCTCGTAAGTTTGTACATGCTTCATCAGTGTCAAGACATCTAAGGAGGGTATTGTCGAAACTACGGCGATATAGGGTGTCACTGACAATGGCATACCTTGCAGATTTTCTAATGAAGGACTTCTTTTGGTTATTAGATAGGTTCGATGGAAGGGTTTGAGATTTTAGGTATTCGTAAATGTCATGATACCAAGGAGAGTTGGGACCAACAAGTTCACAAACCATTTCTGATTCTGGGATATCATATGCTGGTATCAAAAGCTGCTCTACTAAGAACTCAAATTGTGACACATTTTTAGGGATGTCCAAGAGAGAACTAATAGTAGCCATTGCATCAGCTTCCTTATTCTGTGCCCTGGGGATTTGCTCAAAAGAAATCAATTGAAAGTATGTCAAGAAACTGTCCACCATCCTCTTGTAGGGAAGCAACTTCTCATCTTTTGTTTCATAGTCGTCATTCACTTGGTTGATTACTAGCTAGGAATCCTTGAATACAAGCAATGTCTGAATTTTCCATTTGATTGCCAACTTGAGACCTGTGACCAGTGCTTCATATTCGGCAATGTTATTTGTACAAGGGAAAGCGATCCTGAATGACTTAGGAATTGAATCCCCCTGTGGTGTGATAAACAAGATTCCAATACCTGAGCCATGACCAGTATGAGACCCATCAAAATATAGCTTCCATGGTGATGCAGGTTCCGCATGAAAAATGGACTCATCGGGAAAATCAGTTACTAATGGATGAGTGGCTTGAATTTGTGCATCTGCTAGTTGATCTGCTATTACTTGCCCTTTTATTGCCTTACGCTCAACATATTGTATTTCATACTTGCTTAGTATCATGACCCATTTTGCCAACCAGCCTGTTAATGCTGCTCGACTTGGTAGATATTTCAAAGGATCAATCTTGGCAACCAGTTGTGTCTGATGACTGAGCATATAGTGTCTTAATTTTTGGGACGCAAAGACAATAGCGAGGCATGCACATTCAATGTATGTGTAGTTCAATTCATAGCCTATCAGTGTGCGGCTAATGTAATAGATTGCTCTTTCTTTTCCTTCATGATCATTTTGGGCCAGCAATGCCCCCAGTGCTGAACTAGTAGTGGAGATGTATAGAATCAACGACTTTCCATGAATGGACGGCATGAGTACTAGTGTTGATAGCAGGTAATCTTTGATTTGCTGGAAGGCCTCTTAACATTTATCCGTCCATACAAAGGGGATCCCTTTGCACAACAGGTACTGGAATGGGTGGCACTTATCTGCCAATTGGGCTATGAAACAGCGAATAGATTGTACTGTGCCTTGCAGAGTTCTGAGTTCACTGATCCCTCTGGGCGGAAGCATGTCTATGATTGCTTTGACCTTTGCTGGATCAACCTCTATGCCTCTTCGGTAAACTATGTACCCCAATAGTTTACCTAACGTGACCCCAAAAACACACTTCTTAGGGTTTAGCCGAACTTTGTACTCTTCAAGTCTCTTGAAAATTTTGTCGAGTACCTTCAAATGATCTTTGCTAGTTGTTGATTTGGCCAACAGGTCATCTACATAATCCTCCATTATATTGTGCATCATGTCATGGAAGATCGTGGTCATAGCCCTTTGATATGTGGCACCTGCGTTTTTGAGACCAAATGGCATGACGTTCCAACAGTATGTGCCCCATGGGCAAGTAAATGTTGTTTTGTGCTGATCCTCAGGAGCAATGCGGATTTGATTATAGTCAGAGAAACCATCCATGAGGGATAGCATCTCATGTCCTGCAGTTAGGTCAACTATGATGTCAATGTTGGGCAAAGGAAAGTCATCCTTTGGACATGCTTTGTTTAGATCGCAAAACTCTGTACATACCTGAATCAGCCCATTTGGCTTTGTCACCGGCACTAAATTGGAAATCCATTCAGCATAATCTATAGACCTTATGAATCCGGCATCCAGTAATTTCTTTAACTCAGCCTTGACCAATAGAGCAACTTGAGGGTGCATTTGTGCAACTTTTGCTTGACTGGTTTAGCATTGGGTAATAGTGGTAGATGATGCAGAACCAGTTTGGGGTCCAATCCTGGCATGTTCGCGTAGGACCATGCAAAGTTGATTTTCCGTTCTACAAAGAATTTATGAAATTTTGGCTTCTCTTCATCAGTCAATGATGCGGCAAATAGGATCATCTTGGGGTCATCTGCAGTTGAAATGTTATCCTCTATTGTGTCCTCAATAAGCATGGCTGATTTCTCCTGTTGCATGGGGAGAAAGTCCAGTCTTCCATCTTTAGGTTCCTCAGAGATGTTTTCACCCGCAGATTCATCCTTTATTTTTACTATTTTATCGTCAAGAGGTGCCTTTCAATTTTCACCTAGAGACGTTTCATTTTTTACTTTATTTTTACTTTTGTGACTAGAGGACTAAACAGTCTCGCCGAAGTATGCCATGCAGTCTAAATCAATGGAAAATCCTGATTTGTGGTCCCCACTGGGTATGCCTTCTCTCAATCCCATAAATTCAGCTATTGCCTCATCATTCTGAAATGTGTCCAAAACTGGCAGTCCTTGTTGGTCCCAATCGACTAATTCAGGGTATACTAAGGAGATGACATCGTCAAGGCTAGTGAATTGGGGTGAGGATGCGGATAGCATGTAGATGGATTCGGTGATGTTGTAGATGAGGTTATCATCATCCAAATCTACATCGGACTCTATCCAATATTCTCCTTCACTAGTGTCATATTTGTTGTCATAATAAGGAGTGAAGGTTTTAGAGTCCCGATTATCAATGTCGTCTGACACTTTGGACTGATTGGGTTGAGAGGGTTCAGGCAATGGGTGTTGTATGTCATGGGAAGTGGAAGTGGGAATTTGACCATTTGGTGCTTGTTCAATTTTGAATGTTTTCCAAAACCGTTGCT
This sequence comes from Sequoia sempervirens, assembly GCA_007258455.2. Lineage (NCBI taxonomy): Eukaryota > Viridiplantae > Streptophyta > Pinopsida > Cupressales > Cupressaceae > Sequoia > Sequoia sempervirens. The sequence continues at coordinate 141,401,967 of VDFB02000015.1, forward strand.
TAGAGGTCAATTCCCCTGGTTCGACAAACAAATCATCAAGACAATAGTCGCTTAGGGATCGTTCTGAGCCAAATTCCCACTCATGGGAGTTAGTTTCGGTTAGGGTTTCCCTAGTAGTCTCAACACTGTCAGAAGCATGTACTCGCTCATTTGAAAGTCCAGAGGTACGTCGATTGTCATTGGCGGGTGACCCAAACCCTAATCCAAGATACTTCAGAATTTGAAAAGTTTCTATGGGTTCCCTTCGGCCAGTTTTGTCTTTTCCTAAGCCACTAGTACCATCGTAGCCTTTAGCCTTCATGAAGTCATAACCTTTGCCATATATTTGAACTGGTAGTGGGGGTAATGTGATAGTATCCTTATAGATCCATCTTGTGATGTCAGCAACGTCTTCATCACTCATGTCTCCCCACTTGATAAAAACTGTATTCGATGGAACTTTGAAAGTTTCTTGAGGTTCCATTCTGAAACATGGCCGACCATATATCTTTGGAGGCGTGGGTATTGTTGTTATGCTGTATGTTGTATTTAGTTTGAATTCTCCGCAGCCGAGGTCCTGGATTTTGACAGTTGATTCAGTCTTAGGGCTGGTGGAAGGTGGTGGTACGGCGGAAGACGTGGATGGAGCGGATGTGGAAGATGACGTGAGTGTGGAAGGGCCGATATACTTGGATGACAAGGAGCCAGGTGCTTCTCGATTAATAGGTACTCGATTTTCGGAGATACCCCTTAAGTTGGTACAATATTGGAAAGGGTCAGGGTCTCCATATATGGTTACTTCTGTGTCGTCGAAAGGAAACTTGAGGCATTGGTGGTATGTAGATGGAACACCTTTTAAGGCATGGATCCATGGACGACCAAGTAAGATGTTATATGGTAGTTCTAAATCCAGGACCTGGTAGGTTGTGTCTACAATGACCGGTCCCACTCTGATGGGGAGAGAGATAACACCCCGTGAAGAGCGTTCCTTGTCATCGTATGCTTTGATCACTATGCTTTTCATTGGGTCTACGCACGCATCAGAGAACCCTAAAGCTTTAACCAATTTGAGGGAGCATATGTTCAACACTGCTCCGCCATCTACTAAAACCCGTCTAACTTTGTGCTTGTGGACAAAAGTTTCTATGTGTAATGCGTCATTGTGGTTGGTTTTATGTGATGAGTAGTCTTGATTCGAGAAGGTGACGTGGTGTGGCATGGTGAGATATCCTACCATAGTTTCAAACTGATTGACATCAATGTCCTTGGGGACCGACGAGTCTAGGAGAGTTTTGTCTAGGATTTCTTTGTGCACGGGAGAGATACGAAGCAGCTCAAGGATAGATATTTGTGCGGGAGTCTTTCCTAGTTGGTCAATGAGGTTGAACTGACTTTTGGGTTTCCACTCTTGTGGGGTTGGGACAGGTTTTGGCTGTTTAGCCAATGAAGCAGGTTGTGATTGTTTAGCAGATGGGCCTGGTATTGTGATTTTGGCTTGTCTAGGGGGAGGTGGACCAGCTATAGTGACCTTGCCACTGCAAGTAGTAGCATTACACTGGGGTGCTCTCTTGACCGTAATGGTATTGATGTACTCATCTTCAGTTCGGACATTGTTTATAATAGGTCCACCAGAATAGTCGTACTTGACTCGGGCAAAGTTAGCTTGATTTTGTGGACCTGAAGTGGAAGCGTTATGAGAACCATGATCCTGCAGTGGATTCGTATGGATAGTATGATCCGAATTGGAGGTGAATTGCGATCCACCTACTTCAATGGTGCGGTTTTCAATAAGGTCTTGTATGATGTTTTTCAATTGTTGACAGTTAGAGGTTGTATTCCCTTTGGCTCGATGGTATTCACAAAGTGCATTTTCATTCCACCATGCTGCTTTGAATTGTCCTGGGTCATATGGTTCTATTTCCAGAAGTGTGATGACCCCATGCTGGATGCATTTCTTAAGGACTTCTTCAATGGGTTCACCCAAATGGGTGTATGTGCGACCCCTAGGAAATTGTCTCATCAGACGATATTGTCCCTGATTGTTTTGACCACTTTGGTTGTTTGAAGGAGTATTGGGAGGAGGTGTCAATGTCGTTGTTGGTCGGTTTTGTTGTTGTACCCCTTTCAAAGCTAATACAGGACTTGCAATCTTGGCGTCGATGACACCGTCATTTGTAACGTGCTTATTTTTAACCCAATATTTGTTTTTGTCGGTAGCTGGGTTGACGTTTGTGTTTTTGGAGCCATATCTCAGTTCTCCCTTTTCGATAAGGGCTTTCTCAATCTGGACTCCCTTTTCGACCAATTCTGTGAAGTTTGTGCAACAATGTATTTGCAATGCAAATTTTAGGGGTCCTAGGAGTGTTTGGACAAACATGTCAACTTTTTCCCTTTTGGGGATGTCAATGTGACATCTACTAGCGAGGCTTCTCCATTTTTGAAAGAATGGGATAAATGTCTCACCAGAGTCTTCTTGTGTGAGATTGCACAAGGTAGTGATAGAGGTATCCATGTCAATGTTGTACTCGTAATTTCTTATGAATTTTCATTTGAGCTCATCCCATGTCTAGATATCTTTTTGTGTTGAAAACCATTCAAGGGCTTGACATGCCAGACTTTTGGAAAAAAGTCTCATCAAGTACGTTTGTTCGTAGGCGATATCCATACAGTTGGTTGTGAATTCGCGAACATGTTCAATGGGATTTGTCTTGCCTCTATATTTTGTGAAGTTGGGTGACACGTATCCTGGCGGAAATGTAGGCCTGTATAAGCTTGCGTCAAATGGGTACACATCTAGGTCATATGATATTTCTAATTTCCTATCTGAAATGTACATGTTTTGCATAGTTTTCTCCATATCCCTCATTCTTGCTTTGAGTTCATCTATGGTAGGGTCGTTTACGTTTCTGTATGTTGGATTGCCTGGTACACCATGTGTTCCTGTCTAGTGTGTGAGAATGTTGGTGTATTGTGGTGGTACAGATTGTTGTGGTATGTATGACATGTGTGGAGTGATATGTTGTTGGTATTGGAAGTTATGATTGGGTGCATGTTGATGAGTATGAATGTTGGATGAATATGTTGGGATGTGTCCCCCATCCATGTGCGTTGTTATTTGGGGAATGTTGTGACCATGACTATTATAGTGTGTCAATGATGTCATGGGTTGTGTTACTTGGCCACCTTGTGTAAATTGCTGATTTTGTACAAGGGGGATATTTGTGTTTGTACCTTGGGAGCCGATGACATTTGACTGTGTTGTCGTATTAACATTTTGTTGTTGTCCTTGGATGAATATACATCCTGTGGCTCCTCCCGAAGGATTTTGTGAATTACTATTGAACAGATTTGTCGAAGTTGTGTTCATGGTAGTAGATGTTGTTGTCAAGGGGGGATTGTGGTGACTTGATGATGCCCCCGTGGTATTTACTGTTGCAATAAAAAGAGGATTGGAATAATTTTCCCATATTGTTGAGGAGCCAAGAGTGGTTCCATCCGATTGGGGTAGTGTCGTGGATGTTGTGGGCGTTGTGGATGATTGTGATCCCCCAATAGATGTAGCATTTATTGTGTTGGAGATGTTGGGGATGTTGGGAGTGGTATTTATTGTCGTTGTGGTCCCAAAGGAGGTATTGCTCATAGTATTTGACAGTTGACCACTATGTGACATGTTATGTGCATTGTTGGCATTAGGGTCACGAAGTGTCAAATTTAGTGTGTTGGCATCAAATCCTTGTGGTAACTTAGCTCCTTCACTCAAGAGCATAGCTATGAATCTGTGTCTGTCCTAACAAGCTATTGCTTCAACAAGCTAACAGGCCTTTGGGTCTTCTGTCAATGCCTCAATGTTTTCTTGAAGTAGTTGACCATTTTCATCTCTTTGCAAAAATTGTTCGAATGGACTGTTTGTTGAGGATTGCATTGTTATTGGAGGTTGATTGTCTAAATTGGAAAATGGATCGTACAAGGTCCAGTTTGAGTCATGTGGAGGATTGTTGACAGTAAATGGGGGGTCTTGCCTAAAGTTTCTATTTGTCTCTTTTGTTTTTGAAGTCTGGTTTCAACCATAAATGAGATTTCTCAAATGGGAATGACAACTAAATGCAAGTATGACACTATATGAAATCTACTGTTCAAAATGACGACTAAAATGACTAATGTTTTTGGTTTTTTGTTAATAGGATATGCAATTTGTATGCAATGTAAGACAAGGTTATCTAAGCACTTCTAAGCTCGAACTTTTTTTTCGATTTTGACTGCTAAAGGACTTTGTTGGAAATGACAAGTTGACTAGGTCTAAATGAGTAGTGAGTCTTTCCTAACTAGACTTTTGAGTTGGAAGAATCTCACAAAAGAGGACAATGACTAAAAGGAGGTTTGATAACTTGGTCCAAGAGGGTCTAATTTTGAAAACAATGACTTTGCAAAGTGTGCTTAAGATTTTCCTAATCCTAAGTATGCAAAATATGAACCTAGGGATAATCTAATGCCAAATGTATGCAATGAAAAGGAATGAGGTATGAAACCTATGGTGACTAATGCAAACTAATGGTCAAGCCTTTGAGCAATTTCAAGTTTTGGTTTTTGACAGAGTCTTCTTGGTGATAGTGTTTGAAAAAGGGTGGACAAGTTGAGGACCTCAAGTTTTGAATATGACGTTTTAAGTTTTGACAGGCAGATGTGTCACAGTTTAGTAGATGCGGTTCAGTTTTGCAATTGCGGCTTTTGAACTGTCAAATGTGACTCGGGTTATCATATGTGGCTTTTAAGTTGACAGATGCATCGTGACGCCTACAGATGCATCGTTCTAGGTCTCAAATGCGGTTTAGCAGAGCAGTTGCGTTGCATAAAATCAATTGCGGTTTGACAGATGTGACTCAGTTTAATTTCAAAGTGATTTTCTTGTCATTTTTGATGGAAATTTTGATCTGTTTGATGAATGTTTTGTTTTGAACTGTGGTAAAACCAGAAAACACTTGAAAAGCACAGCATTTTAAAAAGTAACCAAACACACATTAGATAAGCATGATCCTAGGTTAGGCCATGACAATATTCGCTAGATTCCACGCGAGTTTCCCCAACCGCATATCTGTAGCGTGTGAATTCAGAAGCTTGGTTGCACAAGCTCCCCCTTATAATGCACTCTCTTCTCAGGCCAACCAAGCTTCCAACCCCCATGAAACTCCCATGGCGAGCTAATCACCTCTACTACAAACTGCGAAAGTGTGGATGCCTTCACACCGACCGGTGTTGTGCTAGCAAATAGAAGGATTTTGGATTACTACACAAGAGTTTTTAGTTCGGGACCCTCGTTCGAGTGGCCATACATGGGGCAAGAGATTAATCACCATTAAGGTGGCACTCTAGCCTGAAGAGGTTAAGCTCAACAGGGTTTAAGGGAGTACAACTCTGTCCATATGACACATCCGCACTTGCAACCTTAGGTTTTCCCTTAAGGTTTACATTTATATACCGGTCGGGGGTAGCTTGGCTTTAGCTCTGTTACTGGTTTGAGTCGCGTTGGGGTGATGAAATCCCCATGTAGGCCCAATTTTTAGAGTTGGTAACCATTTCTCTTACACCCAAGATCGCCCGAAAGCACGAGGGGAGAGGATACTCCGATATACCAAGTCAGGGTAAATAACAAATAAGAATGGGTCTGGTTTTCTGATCACAAGGTTTTCACCAAGTGAGAGCATACTCACCTACCATTCTGCAAGCACAATCAAACATAGAAGACATGAGTTCCTTTTATGTGCACCAAAATCAAATGTTTGCTAATCTAAGAAAAACAAGCACAAAGTTTTTTTATTCCTTCTTTGACATTCGAATCTGCAAATAATGAATTATTAGTCTTTTTAAGCAATGGTCTTTGACACACGAATGGAGATCACCACACGCTACAAGAAAAGATTAGTAACAAAAAAAATCTAATCTATCCCACATGCAGAAATAAAAAACACAGAAAAAATAGAAAACCAGAAAACCAGAAACTAGAAAACCCCAAAAATCCAAAAATCGGAACCTCAAAACTGAAAGAAAAATTTTACCAGATAGATGCGGCTCGACATCACAGATGCGTTGTTCAGGTCTTCAGATGCGGCTCGACAGATCATATGCATCGTTCTGGTTGTCAGTTGCGGCTTGTCAGGGCGATTGCGACGCTTCTGTCAGCAGATGCGTCGCGACGCATCAAATGCGTCACGATGCTTTTAAAAAGACACTTTCATCGATCGATACCTGTACCTACAAAACAACAAAAAACTGTACGGAAACGAGAAAACGGAGTTGGGTTCACCAATGTAACTGAGGGTATTTCTAGGTATTTAGATTAGATCAATTGAATTGAAAGCCAAATAATAAAAACCCAAAGTAGCTACAAAACACAATGGAAATACATAAAAGAATGATTATACCTGATCACCGAAGTCTCCATGATTCATTTTTGTAGCACCTTCTTACTTGTTGGATAATGTTTCCCTCATATTCGTCGCTCGAGCAATCTAGAAATGCCTAAGTCCTACAACAAGCCTTGAAGGATTTGCATAAAGTCTAAATTCCTATACCTATTGCCAATGCCTATGTCTAAAACGAATGCCAATATTATGTCTAAAACAAATGCCAATATTAAATACTAAAATTGCATATGACAATAAATGTGTAAATGAATGCCTATAATAACTATGCAAAATGTCAGCATGTGTGTGTGTTCAAAAAATGAGAAGAAGCTGGCATTTTATAGAAAATACCATTTCAAATGGATGGACGAGATAAATTAATAAAATGAACGATCCATATTACACCTAAGAATCCCTAATTAGGGTTAGGGAAAAATCATTAATCGAACGGTCAGAATAAAATCAGATCGACGGTGGAGAATAAATGAGACCAATTAATTAAAAAATAAAGATTTTTGAAAAATCAATAAGATAATATTGCCTAATTTGTGAGATTCGAAAAATCAAGAAGAGAAGATTTGGATTGAAGATAAGATTTGGAAAATCAAGAATCTTCCCGATTGCTTGATTTTTAGAAGATTAATTACTAATTTGAATTAAAATAATTCAAATTATGGATTTTAAGAGATAATAAATAATCTTTTTCAGATTATTTATCAAAAAGGACTGACAGTTAGGATTGACATGACATTTTAAATAATTTAATTTATTTAAAATGAGAAGAATGTTAATTAGCAATTAAATAATTAAATTTAATTATTTAATTTAGAAGATAAGACCAATTAATTAAATAAATAAATCCATTTATTTAATTAAGACAATCAGTGACATATTAAATAAATAAATGTAATTCATTTATTTAATAATCAATAAGAATGAAATGCAGAAGGGGGAATCAAATAAATTAAGAAATTTATTTAATTAAAGGACTTAGACAGTTAATGACGTATTTAATAAATAAATAAAATTTATTTATTTAATAATCACGAAGAATAAATGACATGAACTAATTAAATAATTATGAATTATTTAATTAATAGTTGAATGTGGACCAAGGACATAATTAAATGTCTTAATTATGCTAGGACGAAAGTGGTGAAAATGAAGCTTGCAGGCCTAGGTCATTTTTAGGTGTCTACAATTACATTCTGAAACTCAAACCAAGCTTTCCCTTGTCAAAAACCTGGTTTTGTGTTGAGTTCATCAAATTCTTCTTGAAGATACACATGCAATCTTTCCTATCACTGTTGTTGCAAGTTTTCAGAGTTTCATCATGCTCGGTTTGGCCCAAAATCCCAATACCATCCTGCAGTTCAAATTTTTCAACATCTTGGGACAAACCCCTATTATTTTCAATACACAAAATGCATGCATATGAAATACAACCTTTTACATTATTTCTCTCACCGTTATGAATTTTGAAATATTCTCCCAGCTGTATTGAAAATGCAACATCAAAGTATTTCTCTTAAGAATCAAAAAATTGTGTTATATCAATGCTGTCTGAAACAAACATATCTGAAACCTGTTACACCTTTTTGACACTAGCATTTGGATACAACACTGGATCATGACTCACATCCTCAATGTTATGCATATGTGAAGCAATCAGATCTGGAACACTATCATCCTTGGTATGCAAACAAATGTCTTCTTCATATGAATTAGAAAATTCAAAATCTCATACCTCTTCCTGAACAAACACATGCATTTGGCCAACTTCAAAGGCTTCACCATCAACTTGAGAAATGCACTGAGAGACATATGAATTATTGCACAAAAAAATTTCACTGTCGAAACAAATGCAAGTTGGACAAAGAACTTCAGGATCACCTTCATGTGTATATCTCTGATATTCAAGAGTCAACAAATTTGAGATTTTCTCACTACTAAGCAAACAAGTTTCCACACTTTCATTATTACAGTCATATTCATCACTTTTTTCATCATCAAAAAGAGGCCCAGGATCAAAAGAGAATGAAAAATAACTAGCACAGTCACTTGTTCCATAACCTAACACATCACTTTGTTTATCTAAAAATACCTTTTGTTCATCATCAAGTGGATCTAAAAATACCTGAACTTCCTTCCCAGGCATACCTTGGAAAAATATCATCTGATCATCTTTTAAAACTTCATCATGCAATGGGCCTAAAAAAATTTGGAAACCATTCTCAAATTTACAACCCTCCTCTTCATCGAATGTATCTTTGTAGCTTTCAACTGCAGTTGGAGGCATTGTATATTCAATATCAATATTTCCCATTGCCTCTTCATCCTTATCTTTATAAGACCTGTAGAAGAATCCTCTTGCTACATATCAAAATCCACAGGTGCATCTTCAAAATCTAAATACTCATTTGATCCCTCATAACACACACTTTTCTCCCTATCACAATCTGTTATGCAAGAGAGATATCTTATACCTTTATCTTCATTATGCAAGCTATCACATGAATCATACTGACTTGCACATATCCCATCTTCTATTGGATGCATTGATTGATCAATTTCTCTATATTTATCAGAAATACAATCATTGGAATCCATATTGATAGTGTTCTCATACCTTTTGTTCTCCATGGCATTAATGAATTTATTCACTACATCAAAGGCACATTGTCTTAATGATTCAGGCCAATAGGCTGATTTAGGCTCCCATGCTCTTACAAATTTCTCAACAAACATGGCCCTTATTGGCCTATAATGAGAAGGTATCTACAAATAGATATCTATCATTCTATTGTACAGAGAACCCAAATCTTCCCCCTCATATAGTCTTATGTTAGAAAATGCTTCCAAGGGGACAAATCTGCACTCTGATTCTATGATTGAATCCTGGCTTCGAGCATACTCATCTTCTTCTGCTTCAAATTGTTGATTATGGCACAAATTTTGCTGCATGTTCTAATCAGTATCTCTATCTTCATCAATGATGTCACAATTATCTTCATATCTTTTCCTTTCAACAATATCAGCCCATTCAACTAGTTGATCTACAAAAATTGGTATGTATGACTCAGGCCAATATACTAGGTTTGGCTCATACACCTTCATGAACTGCAGAATGATGTCAGATCTACTAGGTGGGAATTTAATAGGTATTTTCTTGCAAATATCCATCATTATGTAGAGCAAAGAGTGTTGAGATTCTCCTCTATATCTCCTTATGTCAAGAAAGGCATCCAAAAGATTTTTGAAATATTCATCATCTTTAGTTTGTTGGTTCTGATACATACCTTGTTGTGAATTTTGGCTGATATCTCCAAGTGAATCAGAATTATGCTGCCCTTGACATTGATCACACTAACATTCTTGATAACTCTCCAATCTTTGTTTAGGAGGGACTAGATAAGCATTTTCCTACTTTGAAGGCTATGATGAATAAGTGCTCTGTTGTGCATGATATGCACTTCCACCACTGTAAAAATTTCCAACTGCACTACCAGGAATATGAGGGGCCCAATACTTTTCTGCATTTGTGTGTTCATTCATTCCATACACACATTCCATTCTTCAAAATCTTTTAGAGTCGCCACCTACTTTTCCAAAAGTAGGAAAATGATTATTTCTGATCTATTCCCCAGCGGAATCACTCTTTCTAAAACTTCTCAAAATATACCTTTCTTTTCAATGACGCTATATGATGGTCTTCAACCGAACCTTCTGATGTTTGTCCCCAGTAGAGACACCAACTTGTTAGTTGTGTGACTCAGATGGGGAGCTACAAACTACACAATTATGAATCTCTATTTGAAGACCTGATTTAAAAATTTGTATGACTCTATAAGGCAAGGCTATCTGCCACTAGATTTTCTCAAGTTATTCCCCAGTAGAGTCGCCAATTTGTTAGCTCTCAAAAATGTAGGTTTGAACCACGAAAGGTTGCCAAGGTTTCACAACGTTTCAGGGTAACAAAACAAGGTTTGAAACAATCAAACCTTCTACTCTTCAGGTGCTGCTAGACCTAGGTGGGTGTACCTAACTGAATATTGCAAACTTAACTTGTGATTATCCTTCTAATGTGCTTTGTCCATAATGGCAGATAACAGTGAACAAATGAAACCAAACTTGATAGCTACCTTCTGATCTAAATCCTAGAATGCTTAATTAACAGATGTAAAGAGATTAAGTGAATTCAAAATGATGAAATGCAGAGACCAGTGTGTTGTTGGGTATGCGGAGTCAAACGAAACAGAGGTGAGCAACTTATTCTGGCAGAAAATAAAATTGTAGGCATATGATCTGTTTATAACTTGTATAAACAATGTAGGATTATGATTACTAAGCTCTACTTTAAGAATCTATATGAATTCCCCCTGATTACTATGATCAACAGAAAGGATTTAATCCCTACTTGAGAGAACCAGTCAATTAATCACACAGATACAACAAATGTGCACTGATAAACTGAAAATAAACTTGTGACTTCAATTTAAATAACTAGGAAAAATCAACTTGGAGATAGCTTAATAATACTCTTCAATAAAATCAACATACAATTGACACCAGAAGTAAAATGCCACACCAACTGATCTTCATTGAAACCACCATTTGAAATCATGCACATAGTCTCTGGAAAGAGAAAATTATCCTACTGTAGCCATCTGACTACCTTCTGCTTCTAATCTAAAATCTGATCATGATCAATTACAATCCAGGATGCATATATATACACCAGCATGAGAAAAACCAAACGCCTCAAAATCATGTTGGCTAGAACCCATATTGACCAACCGTTACAATCGGGCACTCATGTCGGCCTTCAACAAAATTTAGAATTTCTCAAATGTCGGCCCACAGTGTTTGAATATAATTTCTGAGCCATTCGCTGAGACATCTACGCAAGTATGCCGAAGGAAAAAATAATGCTAATTGTTATTCGCTCATGTTCCCCTATTCCACATTTGCCATGACCATGCATATGTTATACCGAAGTAATCCTATAGTAGCCTTTTGTTCCATTGTACATCGCCATAGCTCACCCGTGTCGGTGAAACGTTATATAGACCATTCTATGTTTTACCGAAAACCCTCCTGATTCTTCACATGTTACTGTAGCCCCCCATTTGTCACACCAAAACCAAAGAGTACCCTGGGTCGCTGAGACACAAGAGGTCTCTCATCGAACTACATATTTCATTTTATCTGCTTCACCATAGCACATAAGTATCAGGGTGACCATATACCAAAATCAAAATGTCAAGCCAAAAGGCATTCACATTTTGTTTCACAGTCATCAAGACAAGGCAACACATACTCTGGAAACCATCTCCCATCCGCCTTCGCTAAGACAATGCAATGTCGGGGAGAAGTCATATAGACCATTCCAAGTTTTTCCGAGAGCCATCCATAATAATTCATTTCGTTGTGACCAACCAAATGTCTTGCCGACGAATGCCCACCGAGAGAGTCGCTATAACACTAGACTATCAGGAAGACCTCCTGCAAAGAGTTCCTTGCTTCACCGAAAGTCACCCAAGATCGCCAAGAGAGGGAAATAGTTACACTAAAAGCCCTATATTCACTCTTTTGGCAAGACCAAGACACTTGCCAAGACATAATACTGATAGCAATAACTTATAGCGATACACTATCCTCCACTTGAAAAGTCGCTATAACACATACCTCCTCGCCATAACCCCTCACCAAAGAATCAAACTTTCACCAAAATGACTACTTAGGCACCGGTCGGTAAGAAAAAAGAAGATTGGGGAAACCTCAACCCGATAGCCAAAACACATGCTGATAATGTTCCATCTGTTAATGTGATCGCCGAGACGTGAGAAGTCCTGCCGACCACCCTAAAACATAGAAGTTAGCAAAAATGAGTCGGGGAGACAAAGAAAATTTCACGCTAACCCGAACCATGATGTAAAATATGCATGACCCGATGGATTCAATAGGGAAAAATGGAAAAGTATGAGTGGAAAATGCACATGGCAGGGCCAAATCGGGAACTTCATGAGTGAAATTATATGTAAAATCATCAGATTTTTACAGTTCTAATAGGTCCACCTATTAATGTTAGAGACTTCATGGTGCCTTGTACTAGGTGATCACTGGTAGCCCTCGCCAAGCTCTGTGTGTGCATATTGGGGTACCTTCCCAGCATCAACAGACTCAAATTATGAGTTTACAAGTGCAGATACATACCTTAAAGGGGTAGTTGATATAGGCTCAAGGTTTATTAGTGTAGACACAGACCTAGATATAGACATAGGCCCAATTTCATGCATAGAATCTTTCTCAGGTACAGGGACAGTTGGCAGCTCCTTAGGCATAGATTGCCTCATTGACAACTAAGAGAGATGCAGCCAGACGGGCTATAGAGCAGGCATAGTTGATAGTTGAGAGATTACAAAGATTGGCTAATAGTACATCTGTAGCTAATTATATGAGAGAGGTCCTCCATGTGGTTAGGGAGGCTAAGTATTAGAAAGGTTGGTACCATGATGCAGTTCCCTCCAAGCAAAGAGTTAGCTATGCCCAGTCTCGATCAAGAAACGCTCATTCTAGGACTGTTAGTGCGGGTGTGACACAACCTCCTTGAAGAGATCCCAGAGATCCTGGTATGTCTAGTGGCAGAGGGACTGGTCCAAAGATGCCTACACCATCCAGAGCTAGTAGCACATAGCTTTATGATTGTACCTTCTGATGTATTTTGAGACATGATGTATACTCTAATTTTTTGATTCACAGCCACTTTTGATGTTGTATCTCTTTATATTTCAGACATCATTGTATTCTTGACATTATGCTTTTTGAGTGTTATATGTTATGCGGTGGATTTATCGATCTATATGATTCTATATGATTCCATGATGGATGCATTTATTTCCTATGTTTTACATGTCATGTGATGATCTATATGATACTATGATGGATGCCATTTATTATCATGATGATATGCAATGATTTTATGATGTTTTGATTTATGATGTTCAAATGTGATTATCTGAATAATGATGAGGCATGGATGCATGATGTATGTAGTTATTTACATGCATCAATAGATGTATGATGATGTGTATATCTAAATTACATGATAATGTAACTATATGCATGATTATGGATATGATGTTTCAGTGATATATGAGTAATGATGTAAATAGGATATGTGCACCTTTTTCTTTTCTTTTTGTATTTTAAATGCAGATATATGATATGATGAATGAATGATTAATATAATGGTACTTTTAATGTATGTTTTATGACATGATGAATGGATGAATGCAATTCCAACTACATAGAAATTTTTTTTGATAGTTTTCTCATGCAATTTTATGATGTGATGCACAAATGAAGAATATGACATGATTAATGCAAATTATTTGATCAGATGTATGAATGATGAAATGCTATAATAATGTTTTCTAATGTATGCAATGGAAATGATTATTCAGCTACATGATAATGATGATGTTTTTGTTAATGTCAAGTATACTCAATCCATTAATAAGGAAAGTTAACATCGTTTATGAATTGGTTACCAATCTTTGGAAAAAAACACTCTACAAATGCAAAACTAACATAAATGAAATCTAATGTAATCATACAAAAGTACATATACAAAAATTGCCACCTTAATAGTCCTTTTATCATGCTTTTTATCATCATTGATTATTTAAAATGTTGAAAGTGAGGACAAGCATCAATGGTATAATTTAGACCATGATGACTTGAGTACTATTTTCATGATTTTTGATATTGCAAGTGAACACAATCATCTAGGTATAATTAAACTGAGATGACCTAGGAATTTCTTGTGTAAATAGACAAGAATTAATCATTATAGTGTGTGAATTTAGAATTTCATCAGTGATACTTTGTAGTGCATGTCTCACGACAATTCACACAATAAATGATCAATTCACAAACTGCAGACAAAGAAAATATCATTCTTCTTCCTAGCTTCTCTAGTTCAATACATCATCAAGTTGCTCCAAAGAAATGATAAAAAAATAAAAGTACAGCATTTGAACATTCAAGTATAAACCAATAAAATCATGATTCAAAAGAATATCATCCACCTAAAGTTGTTTGTTGATTTGATTTCAACTTTTGATAGAGATGGTTGATTGAATGGTTTTGATGTTTGTTGTATGACCAATGTTGGATTTTCCTATGATCATTGTGTTTCTTGCATTTTTCATACTAATGTTTTTCCATTTGATTAAGCTCAAAGTTTATTGCCCCCAATGAGTTTAGGATTTTTCCCCCAAGCTAGGGTGAGACATGACCATGTTGCAATGATATGATATGGATGGAAATGATGGTGACAATGAACGACCTGACTTGTCTCCAATAGATGGAACTATTGGTTTAAATCACAAGTAGCCCATGTTTCCAGGTTTTCACTACATGTTTTTATTGCACATTTTCAAACTTTGTGATTTTTTTTGTATTTTTCTGTTTTTTGATTTTTTTGTATTTTTATGTTTTTTGATTTTTTTGTATTTTTGTATTTTCTAATTTTTTTTGTATTTTCTGTCACCAAGATGCCTTTTTTCCAAGTTTTCATCAAGGAAACCATTTTTCTAGGACCTAAACCGTGCACTAGGTGATTCAAGTGTAGTACTTTTTGAGATGGATACTATTGATAGGTTCATCAAATAGATCCTCTTTAGGTGTAGATAGTTGATAGGCTCCAGATCCATAAACTAATATGACAATAAAAGGACCTAGCCAGTTAGGTTCAAATTTTCCTTTCTTTTCTCTATCTTGTTGATTTCTAGGGTTTTCCTTTAAGACCAAGTCACCAACCTAAAAGACTCTAGGTTTTACCTTGTGATTGTAGCTTTTGGACATTCTCTATTGGTATTCCTTCAAATGGTTTATATCTTGTTGGCGACATTCATCCAACAATTCTAGTTCTTGAAGTCTAGAGACTCTATAATCCTCATCTGTAATAATACTCTTTAGTGACACATAGAGTGATGGTATTTCCACCTCAATAGAGAGGATGGCTTCTGATCCATATACCAAGGCATATGGTGTAGCTCCTGTAGGTGTTTTGATGCTTGTTTGGTATGCCCATAGAGTAGGGTTTAGTTGACTATGCCAATCACGTCCAACATCATTGACTGTTTTCTTTAGAATTTTCAAAATTGTTTTGTTGGAGGCCTCTACTTGGCCATTTCCTTGAGGATAGTATGGTGATGAAAAACAATGTTGGATATGAAACCTTTCATACAATTCCTAGACATCCTGGTTCTTAAAAGGTCTACCATTATTTGTGACAATGGATTGAGGTATGCCATACTGACAAATGAGGTAATTCAGAATGAAAGAAGATATTTTCTTTCCAATGATTGTTGTTAAGGGAACCACTTCTATCCACTTTGTAAAGTATTTTGTTGCTGTGATTATGAATTTGTGTCCATTGGATGGAGATAGATTAATATTTCCTACCAATTCCAATCCCCACTGAGAAAGGGCCGTGTTCAAGTAAATGGTTGCAATTCTTGTGCTGGCACATGGATTAAGTTACCATGGATCTGACATTTCTGGCATTTCTTAACAAACTGATAAGACTCCTCCATATTCAGCCAGTAATACCCCAAATGGAGGAGTTTCTTTGCTAGGGTTAGACTACTAGAATGAGTTCCAAAAATACCTTCATGAACCTCATGTAAGGTTGTTTCAGATTCGTTATGTTCTAGACACTAGAGAAGAGTACCATCTGGACCTCGATGGTAAAGTATGTCAACAATTAAGGTATCTCGTGCAGTTTGGCGAATAAGTTGCATTTTTGGTTTCTTGAAAGATCAAGCGAAAGGATATTGTCTTTAAGGTAAGCATAGGTCTTTCCATATATTAAGGATTCAACGTCAACTATATGGCATATGATTTCAGATTCAATATTATCATAGGAAAGGTTAGATACTTGTTTTATGATACAATCATAATGACCTCACTTTTCTGGAATCTGTAATAGAGAAGCAATTGTTACCATTGCATCAGTGGCTTTATTTTATACCCTTGGAATCTATTCAAATTTGATATCTACAAAGTAATTTTTGAAATCATCCACCATGTTCTTATATGACATCAAATTTTCATCTTTGGTTTGATATTCATCATTTACTTGATAAATGACTAGTTGTGAATCTCCATATACTTGTAGCTCTTTGATCTTCCACTCAACTGCCACTTTGATGCCAATGATTAATTCCTCATATTCCACCACATTATTTGTGCATGGAAACACAAGTCTATATGACTTTGGGATGGTATATCCTTGAGTGTAACAAATAGAATTCCCGCACTTGACCCACGTTGTGTAAATGATCCATCAAAGTAAAGCAACCATTGTTGTGTGGTCATAGTAAGAATGTCTGCATCAGGAAATTGAATGCGATGGTTATCTGGTAATGGAGATTTGGCTAACTAATTATCCATTAACTGACCCTTGATGGCTCTTCATTCTACATACTAAATGTGAAATTCACTTAAGATCATGACCCACCTTGCTAGTCTTCTTGTTAGAGTAGCTTTACTGAGTAAATATTTTAATGGATCAGTATTTGTTATGAGTTTAACCATGTGGGTTAACATGTAATGCTGCAACTGCTAGGTAGAAAATACCACCACCAAACAAGCATTTTCAATGAAGGTGTAAATTATTTCATAACCATTTAGAATCCTACTAATATAATAGACAACTTGTTCCTTTCCTGCAAGACCTTCTTGTGTTAATAAATCCCCCAAATAAATCTTTGTTGTTGTAATGTATAGTAATAAAGGTCTATCTTCCGTAGGTGGCATGAATATGGTGGTGACATTAGATATTGCTTAATTTGGTTGAAAGTTTTTTCACACCCTTGATCCCACTTGAAAGAGACATTCTTATGTAGTAAATGATTGAATGGATGACTTTTGTCTACTAATTGGGAGATAAATCTCTTGATTGTTTGTAGCCTACCCTATAGAGATCATAGTTGACTAATATTCTTTGGTGGAAAAATTTCCATTATAGCCTTGACCTTGGCAGGATCCACTTTGATACCCTTTTTTGAAACTATATATCCTAAAATATTCATTGATGTAACACCAAACACACATTTCTTAGAGTTTAATCTGATATTGAACTTCTCTAATTTTGTAAAGATTTTATCTAGTATCTCTAGATTCCCTTCTCTGGTATATGAATTTTCTAATATGACATCCATGTAATCCTCCATAAAGGTATGCATCATGTCATGGAAGATGGTGGTCATTACTCATTGATATGTGGCCCCTGCATTTTTCAACCCAAAGGGAATGATGTTCTAGCATAATGTTCCCCATGGACATGTGAATGTTGTTTTCTCCTGATCTTCTAGTGCTATTTTGATTTGATTATAACTTGAAAAGTTGTCCATCAGTGATAACATTGCATGTCCTACTATTAAGTCTACAATAATGCCAATGTTTGGTAAAGGAAAATCATCCTTTGGGCATGCCTTGTTGCGAGATCCCTAAAAGTGGTACATATTTTGATACTACTATCTATTTTAGAAATAGGTACAATATTAGAAATACATCAAAATATTTCAATCTAACCCTAGCATATTAGAGTAAGACCAAGCAAATTTGATGTGTATTTCTTCAAAGAACTTGATGAATTTAGGTTTTTCTTGTTCCATCATAGATGCTACCAGTTATAGAATTTTTTCCTTTTCTGTTGTGCCAAGATTGATAGACTGTGTAGTTCCACCAATATTGATGAACTTGCATGATAGTGCTCTAGAAGGGTGTCAAATCTCCCATATTTTGGTGCCTCAAAGAGGTTTTCATTGCTAGATGCATCCTTTATTTTTACTTTTTTGAGATCTAATGCTACCATTGAATGGCTTTCACCATTAGATCCATTATTCATGTTTTCAATTTTGCAACTAGAAAATTTGATACCTTGCTTATTTGAAGTATTGTTATGAAATTTATGATTAGAACTTGTGTCAAGTGGGTCACTACAAAGGAAATTAACGATATCATCATCATTCACAAAGTTAGGCATATCAATAGGTTCAATTGGTTCCTAATCGATAAGTTCAGAATGGATTAAGGGTAAGAAGTCATCAAATCGGGTAAGGTCAATGAAGTGACGGTTCTAATAGCCATCTTGTCAAAGTTTTCAGTGGTGATGTCAAGGTCTATGATATTACTCTCCTCCAAGTCGTCTATTTCACTCAATCTATCTTCACCCTCACTTGAGTCATCGATATTTTGTGATTCAAATACAAGGGGTCCAGTCCCTAAGCTTTGTCCCTCTTCACATCTGGGTGCATACTCTTTTATGACATCAATTTGTATGTCCATGTATGATGTCACAGATAAATGATCACACTCATATTCATTGGAATCTTTTTTAGACCCATCTTACATTTGAAGGATCCTTTCAACAACTTTCTAAGTCATTTCTTGTTTTGTTTCCCCTATATATCCCAATCATGTTTTGTCCTTAGGCTAAAGCATGAGAGGTTGGATGGGTTCTACAATGCCATCTTTTCATTTTTCAATAGGTCCTTGTCTTTCATAGCCCATTTTCTCTAATATTTCTTTTCCATTTCCATATTGATCTATATTTATGCTAATGTTTGTCAATGTAGATGCTTCCTCATCCTTGTGGAGCCATTTGAGCATGGCCTTATCTTTAGATTCATCTTCTAAAGTACCCGCATTTACAAATCTATCCTCCAAAACCATGGTAGGTTGTGATGATTATTGTGGTAATGTTGATGGTTGTTCATATAACCTTGGAGATGGTAGTAATTACATAAGACCTAGAGTTTTCCCAATGAAATATTCTCCCATGCCATTGTCCATTAACTGAATATTTTCTTTGAATTGTTGAGATAGTGAATTCAGTTGGCCTTCATAGTTTGATGGAGTGGATTGAGCTTCACTTCTATCTTTTGACTAGTCCTTTTTCTCAACCCACTTGGATACAATGTTATGTCATTTTTCACTGTTGGATGAATTAGAAGTGCTTGCCTCCCTATTATAGGGAAAAAAAGTGTCTTATGTTGTTTTAAGCATGTTACAATATTGAGGATTGTTGTAATCAACTAAAATAGTGACTTCTTGTCCATTAATAGGAAACTTTAAACACTGATGATAAGTTGAGATTATTGCTTGCATTTCATGAATCCAAGGGCATCCCAAGAGTATATTATATGTCAGCTCTTTTTCTAGCACTTGGCAAACTATATTCTTCACAATTGGTCCTACTTGAATAGGAAACACAATCAACCCTTTAGAGGATCTCTCTTCTTCATCATAGGCTTTTATTGTGATTTTCCTTCTGGTATCAATAGCATTATAAGAATAACCTAGTGTATGAATCAATTTTAAAGTGCAAATGTTTAAACCAGCTCCACCATCTATTAGGACATGTTTAACACATTGTTTATTGATTAAAAATTCTATATGAAGGGTTGCATTGTGTGGATGATTAAGTGATACATCATCTTGTTTGGAGAATGATGGACAATAAGGCATGGCTAAATGTCCCACCATAGCTTGAAATTGGTAGAGATCCAAATTATTGCGTACTGTGGTGGCCACAAGAGCTTGTTCCAAAACCTCATTATGGGATGGTGAGATTTTAAGGAGTTCCAATATTGATATCTGTGTTGGTATTTTTTGCAGTTGATCGACTATGTTGTATTGATTTGAAGGGGGAGTAGTGATTTTAGATGCAACTCCTTTCAATATTACCTTGGATTTCCCTCCTTGTTGTCACATTGACTGTTCGGTAGTCTTACTTTTCCCTAATTTTTATGACATTGATCTGATTGTCAGATGTGTCTATGTTTAGGATCATGTTTAGTGATATGATACCATCGATTCCAATGTTATTAGTTTGATTATCAGTGACCCTATTTTTCTCAACCTTAGAAATACAATGAATAGTGTTGTCATAAATGTAGTTTACATTTTTACCTTTACTGTTTGTAGAAGAAGATTCTCACTTTTCATAATTTGGTAAAGGATTTGTAAATGCATTATGATCATTATTCATTTGATGTCCTTCTATGAATACTTTCTTGTTGTCAATAAAATCTTGTACTGGATGTTTCAACTACATATAATCATTTGTTTTATGTCCTTTGTTTTTTTGAAAGTTACAATATAGTCAGCATCATTCCACCAAGATGGTTTTACTTTTGGTTCCCATTTTCTTACTTCAGGTGAGGTGATAATTCCATTTGGAATAAGTTCTCTCATTACTGATTCTAGTGTTTGTCCCAATGGTGTGAATCTTCATCAATTTTATGGTCTTTGATATGATTGTGGTTTAGATTCTCCATTGTTCGGATTGATGTTTTGAGTGAAACTTTGATTCATGTTTTGGTCATTATTTTCATTGGTTTTTGCAGTAGTTGTCATCAAATTAAATACTGGTTTTGCATTTTGTGTTTCATTTGTAGCATCATTGTTACCACTATTTTGATTATTTTTCCAAATCTTGGTTTTAACATTGTTGCTATAGTGATTTGAGGAATTTGTATTGTTTGATCCTTCATTTTAATGTTTTATTACCCCTCTTTTGACCAATGCTTCTTTGATATTCAAACCATTCTCAATTACATTATCAAATATAGGAGGGCATTCTAGTTCAACCATGTAGCTAATGTCATCAATTAGGTTGTCAATGAATAGTTCCATATTTTCTTCTTCAGGTATAGAACAAGGATATCTCGCAAAAAACCTTCACCATCATTGTAGAAATGAGAGGAATGTTTCACCTTTATTTTGTTTAATGTTGTAAAGGTATTTTATTGTTACCTCGTGTTGAATATTAAAGGAAAATTGTGAGATAAACCTATTAAATAGTTCCTCAAAAGTTTGAATTCTTGGTTGTAGTTTAGAGAACCATTCCATACATTGAACTCCTAAGCTCCTTGGAAATAACCTCATTAGATAAGTTTCTTCTTGTGAAAATTATAAACTCATGGTTCTGAATTCCCTCACATGGTCAATTGGATATGTTTTACCATTATACTTGTCATATTTTGGGAATTCACAATGTCTAGGAAATGGTATCATGTCCACACTTGGATCAAAATGATAAGGAAAAATGTCTTGTAATGAGTACCTTTTTGTTTCTCCTTTTTGCATATCTTGAAGTTGTTGTTGTAAGTTTTTCATTTGATCTGTTAGTGCTACCACTTGATTTGTGTTTTGTGGCTCAGTTTTAGTTCTCACAGGTGCTTCTTTTAATCGATTCATATCAAAATCTTTTGGAAGTTTTGCACCTAGTTCAGCTAGCATCAAAAGGCATTTTTCCATATCTTGTTCAAAGACTTTTTCCATAAATTTATGGAAATTGGATCTTGTTGTGTTGTTTGAATGTCATCTTGGGTTATTTCATTTGTGTCATTTTGGTGGAATCTATCAAAGGGATTTTCTTCAGCCATGGTGTTTGATGTTTCAATTTATTTTTCTCTAAGTTTTTGTCTTTGTAACCTCATCAAAATTGGCATACAAGTGTTTGTTATTCTCACTAAACTTTGATCTTTTTGTTTGGATTAGTGCCAAGGATATTAAATTAAGTTGAATAGAATGATCAATTCTATTGATGAGACTAAGTTAAAAATATGATTATTGTGTTTCATTTCGTGATTGTAGGATGACAAAATCCTAATGAAACTTAACGTAATAATCTAGAATTTGTGTTTGATGATTTAGACACTTTAAGGTTGCAATTTCTTGGTTTAATTTGATAGAGTTTGGCTTGTAAGGTCCTATTTTTTCAAGTTTAAGACATTGTTTAGACTGTGATTTTTTTTTTGTTTTGACTAAACCCTGAGTTCTGATGTCAATAGTCTGGTAGGGGTTTCAAATAGCTCTCTATTTTCTTGTTTTGTGGATGCATTATAGCAAAGGGTAGATGCGCTAAAAAAATTGTGGATGTGCTAAAATATATGGTGAATGTGCTATCAGATAAGGTATATGCACTAAAACACACTGTGGATGCACCAAGGTACTAGTAAATTATGGTGACTAACTGTGCAAATGCGATGTAAGATAAGATAGATGTGCTAAAATAGTGTTTGTATGCGTTATTTGGACTTCAGATGCACTAAAATAATGGGTGTATGCACTAAAACAAACTGCGGATGCGCTAAACTAGAAGTTTGTCATAGTGTTGTCTGTTTGTTCTACTTTCTCTCAGTAAAAGAATTGATTTTAGGGTGTAATTTTTTGAACCATGAACATTTTTATAGGGTATTGTGCTGGTAAATCTTTGAATTTGATGATCTAATTGGATGATACCTTCAAAAGTTAATTTTCACACATAAAAGCAAGTTTGTAAATGTTGTTTCAGATTCTATGCATTAAACATGTAGTGAGTGTTCTAGAATTTAGTTTGATTCTTTCAATTTCCACAGGTTTTTGACACAAAAACAAATAGTTCAAGCACTTTTCTATCTCAAATAGGTCACTTAGAATATCACATCACATAGCTTGCAACTATGTCAATTCACACATCCTTGTCACCCCTAGAGGGCGCCTATGTTTTTTCCTTTCCCAAGTCTTAACCAAAGTTGAATCCTCCACTTTTGGATAGGGTCTTTGATAGTTATATGGTGAGTATCTTGGGGGAAGATTCATCCTTCCCCTTGCACCGTGATATAAGAAGTGTTCAAAAATTGACATAGTTGGATTCTACACTAATGTTCATAGATAGGGTATCCGCTCGGAGCAGTAAATGATAAACACCCTTAGGAGACCTCCCAATCTTTAGAACAAAGATTTTGGGGATGGTTAACTTGCACACTTCCATTGAATTGTGGGTTTCCACAAATTCACTTTTGATTATAGTGGGTTGGAAAACCTGGGTTTGGTTGTTCCCACTTAGGTCATTCCCGTAGGGTGAGTACTTTTTCCCACTACGGTAGGCCTTCTAAAGGATTTAATAAAGCAAGATAGAAAGTCTGGCATTCTGATCACCCAGTTAAGGTGAGAGCATCAGCGTATTGCTTTTGAAACACAGAAAACATGAGGTTCAATTAATCATTTACTTAATCTAGATTCACTATTTTAAATAAAGGAAAAACAATAATTGAAATGTAAATCCTACAAAAACCATTAGTAATTTTGTGAATTTTGTCTTTGATAGGCATATGTTTTCTAGAAACTGTCTTTGACAAGCATATTTTGCACCTCGAATGTAGAAAATAGAGACTAGATTTCAGATTTTTTTGAAATTCTACAAAAGTAATTAGATGCACCAAAACAGACAGTAAACACGCTATAATAATAGTTCAATATGCTAAATAAATTGGTGGATGTGCTAAAAGATTAGGTCAACACGCCAAAATAAAAACTCCCTAATTGGTGAAATGGAAACTGTGGATGTGCCAGAATAGTTGTCGGATGTGCCAAAGTATCTGATGGATGCGCAAGAACAATCATCAGATGCGCTAAAGTATTTGTTGTATGTGCCATAAAATCTCTCAATCACACTAAAAGAAACACGCTAGAAGCTTGCATGGGAACTTTTTAGAAAAAAGATGTAAAATATGGGGTTAGAGGCCCCACAGTGGATGCCAAAATGTAATGTGCAAGTAAAATAAGTGTAATCTACAACAAAAAAAACCAATAATACATTATATCAAATATTTAACAACAATTAAACTAATTTAAAGCATAAATCTACTAAAAGCGCCATATTTCTCTCTATCTCCAAAGATTTATTAAGTCACTCGGCTCTTAGATTTGGTAAGCATTATGAATGTTAAAATTTCAATCTAGAGAATGAGATGATACTAAATGTAATAATCTAATCCAATATGATGATGGCTAAATGATAATGATGAAGCTACTATAATCTAAACTAACATGAAACTTTGATAAAAGAAGCTATCGTAAACTATGATGCAACCATGATTATGATTACTATTCTAAAATGATTTGCTAATTGCTAAATGATAATGCTATTGCTAAGATGCTTTATTTCTCAATTGGTATTTCTGCAGAGTAAGATTGCACAAAAGTTGGGATCTTTTTCCTATGGAATGAGGTTGTATTTATGGATTCCCGACAGTACATTTGTGAAGGGGTAGCAAGGAAAAGGTCTGGATTTGATCTTGAGGATTGAATGGTGAAGGATGAAGAAGCTTGAGCTAATTATGGAGATTGTTCTTCCCCACAAAAACATTTAGTCATATGATGGAAGAATCAATGGAAGAAGATGAAGAAGTTCACTTGTGAATTTGTCTCCAAATTTTTCCATGAAGGTTGAGATGACTTAAATTAGACATATAATATCTAATTGGGTAAGTGCAACTTTTGAGTGAAAAGAGGAAATAGCTGTAGAATATATTTCAATTGAATATTTAGATTTATTCAATTTTTAGAAAGAGAGAATATTTAATTCAATAAAACAAACTATAGAAGTCTATGTTTATTAAATAAATATTAGAAGAAAATATGATAATTAAATAAAACAAAGTAGGAAACTTGTTTATTTAATTTAGATGAAATGATGTGATTAAGATGGAAGATAATTAATAGAGGAATTTAATAATAATAATAATTAAATAAAACAAAGTATTAAATTTGTTTATTTAACTAAGAAGAAATAATATAATAGAGATAGAAGAATTAATAGATGAAGTTATATTTAAATAAATATTTCTATTTATTTAATAGTAGAGGAATTAAAAGTTAATTAATCAAATAAACCATATTTAATTAATTAAATTATCCAAACCATTTTAGGTGTATACAAAACCTTTGTAGGACTAGGACCAAAAGATAAGTTGATCTCCCAAACTAGACTGAGGAGCTAGGACTCATGTGTATGACAAAAGATATGATGAAAAATGGCTATATTCAATGACAATGTTCATTAAAGCAAGGGTTTATCCAAAGTGTGAAAATTTGGACTATTCTACAATCTGCAAATGATGATTTTCCAAAAAGTCTGATCTATTTGAAGGTAATAAAAAATCCTAAGATGAAAGTAAGATCTACAATTAGGATACCTATCACTATGACTAAATGATATCTAAAGGATGCAATCATGCAAAGTATGAGAAAACTTTCTAGTTTCTGTCTAAGGATTAGTGTAAAAGGATAAATCAGAGACTGGTACGACTATTTGGTTTCGGTCTATGACAGTGAATTTTGGTTTTCTGGTAATTAGGAAAAAAAATTATAGGAAAGCAGATGTGTCTCAGAAATTAGAAAATGTGATTCTCTAGGCCATATGTGGTTTCTGGTAAACTATGTCTCAAGTATGTATCAGGAAGATGCAACTCTGTATCAAGTAGATGTGACTCACTGTATTACATGCAACTCAGGATTTATTAGATGCAGTTTTTAGACTCAGACTATGTATTGGTAAATAAAGGTTTGGGTCTATGATAAAGCATATATGTCATTCTAGACTGTAGATGCGACTCACTAGATCAGATGTGTCACAAAGGGTTTCAAATGTTGTTTTCTAGTATCAGAGGTGTTAGCAGACTTGATATATGCGACTTGGGAATTAGATGTGGTGATCTAGCTAGCAAATGTGACTCACTGTGATAGATGTGGCTAACTGGAAAACAAATGTGACTCACTAAGACAGATGTGGCTTACTAGTAAATAGATGCAACTTGATTTTCTGGTAAATGACAAATTGGACTCAATTTTGACAAATGCAATTTTCTAGTTAACAATTATGAATTAGTTTGACAATTGTGAGTTTCTGGTTAATAGTTGCAGCTTTCTAGTGAATGGAATATTTGACTGACTCTATTTGTGATCAAGTTTTGGTAAATAAAGACAGCAGGAAAAAAATGTGATTCAAATTTGACGAACATGAACATGTATAATTTCAGAAGACAAGTAGAATCCTAAGACTAGTAGTGACAGTATTTGTTGAGTTCTCACTTGGGTTTCCCTAGTTACGCTTATTCAGAGTGGATGATTAGAAGCTTGACCCCACTGGCTCCACTCCTCAACACTCATTTTTCTAGGGCAGCCAAGCTTCAATACCCATGAAACTCCCATGGCATACTTTTCATCTCAACTAAAAACCGCATGAACATGAGATGACTTCAAAAGTTTGACCTCTTGTACCACCAAATAGAAGGTTTTTGGTTAGCTAAAAACAATTGGCTCATAGTAAGGGAACCCATTCAAGTGGCTATGCATGAGGCAAGATACAATGATCTTGTCTACATAACAAATCTGCACCTATAATCCTAAGCTTTCTATTAGGATTCACATTTGTATACCGATCGGGAGTAGCTTGGCTAAAAAGCTTCGTTGCTGCTTTGAGTCACCTTGGGGTGAGTACTTTTTCCCACCAAGGAAGGCCTAATTTCTAGAGTCAATAATTATTTCTTATGCACCTAGGATCACACAAGTGCACAAGGGGAGAGGATACTTTAATTATTGAATTAGGTATTAAACTAACAGATTGTGCAAACACACCAAACACAAAAGATAGTGATTAATTTTAAGCCCAAATGACAATTTTCTAGTCTACTCAGACAACTTGTTTCAAAATAGTCTTCGACACACGTCCTGCAAAACAATTCATAAGTAGTTTCAAATTTATCTTCATCTATCATCCTGCAAAAAGGATTCAAATACTTGTCTTCTACAAAATGTCTTACAAACACTATGTTAACTCCTCAAGAACACACGTTGCAAATTCAAAATTAGTCATAAAGAAAACTACAATGAAAAATTGAAATTCAAAATTTAGACTTAGAACTTATACTAGCTATATGCATCACAAAAGACCATATATGTGTTGTAGATTTTTACCAATCAAATGCATCATAGAAGGCCACAGATGTGTCGCAGGTTGTCAGATGTGTCACTTTACTCGTCATATGCAGCTCATAGGGTCAATTTTGTCATTTTGTGCGTCAAATACATTGAACTGTATGATACCTACAAAAAGGAATAAATTTTTTTATGGATTTTTGTGAAGAGCATGTCTTCACGTCAGGTTCACCAATGTAACATCATGAAAAGAAGAAAGATCAAAGCAACACAATTTAAAATAAACTTAAATGTAAACTAAGCTAACAACAAAGAAAAATGGAAAGATAAAAACGTAAATAAAAGAACCATCTCATCAAATATCTACATAATTACATGCATGACCTCGATTATCCTTCTCCATTTTGTCATTGTAGTATAATTTCCCTCAAATTTCCTAAGTGTACAAGTATAGACTATGATAATGATTTAGAAAAACATCGAAGATTTAGATAATAGATTGTTTCCAAAAGTCATAAGATTTTAGGAGGAGTTACAATGATGAAGGTCAAGCCAATTTATAGAAAATAGGTTTTTTGAATGATAGGCTCCAATTGAAAGATAGACAAATGATTAAGATTAAATATTTGACATACATTTATATTAGTGTCAGTAATAATGCGAGTGATAAAAGATAAAAGATGGGAATTAAGATTAAATAATAATTTAATGTTTAGTTGAAAGTGTTTGAAACTTAGAAAAATAATGATTTCATGTAAAGGATAAAGATTGAATAGAGGAAATGATCTATTTGAGCACATGAATGAATGAATTAATTAATTAAAGTCATTTAATTAATATATGTTTGCACGTAGAAGAATTAAAACTACATAATAGATTGATTAATACAGAGAGTCTCTTCATTAGAAACAATCAAACATTAAATCAAGAGATAATTGATTGATTTAATTAAATCTTGACTTAAGTGGTAAATGAATAATTAGATAACTAAGCGATTATCCAATTATAGAAGAATATGCCAGGAATAATTATTTTTATGAATTAAATGATTATTTAATTCAACATTCAAAATTACAGGATTAAATTAAATAAATTAATATTTATTTAATTGATTGGAAAAAAGGTTAAAGAATAATTAAATAATTAAAGTGATTATTTAATTATCTAGTCAAAAGTGTGATAAGAATAACTTAAATAAGAATTTATTTAATTGTAGAAAGAGGATAAACTTAATTAGCGACGTAATTAAATAATGAATATTTATTTAATTAATTAATCAAGATTGAATAAAGGAAATTATGAATTAATTAAATAATTAAATTAAATTAATTAATAGATAAGAAAGGACTTAATAAAATAATTAAAAAATTAACATTATTTAATTATAACAAAAAGGTATGAATTATGAAGAAATTGAAGTCATAGGCCCAGACCAATTTTTAGTGTCTACACCTGCAATGGTGGGATATTAAGAAGAGGAGCATCTGACCCTCCCACAACAAGGGCTAGGGAAGAGGGCCCCACAAGGTCCTCTCCACTGAGCTCTTGTGGAGCTCAGATCAACAATTTCATGAAGATCTCTAACAAGGTTGGAACATGCACTTAACAAGAGTTCCATGTTTCACCTCAACAAATAGAGAAGGTTGTGCCTGAGATTCACCACTAGGCTCACCGAGCGATTCAAGAGTGGTGATGAACTTGAGGGAAGCCAAGACTAGTTCTATCACTAGGACAAAGCAAGTTAGTGTGGGACCACCTTTCGAAGAAGGTGGGCTTCTCTTGTGTCCTCTATTGCTAGAAGGACCACTCTCTGCCTTCTACTTCGTCAGAGGAGGTGAACTCCCCATAGATGAGGAAGGAAGTGCAGAGGAAGAGGAGGAGGAGAAAACCACAATAGATACAACTGAAGTGTTCATCATATCTATGGGTTTCAAGAAAGGTTGGACATCCAGAAGGGACATCAACAGAGGTGGATCCACTGAAGGAGTGATGAACACCTATACCATTTTAGGGTCAAATGCATTCATACTCATAGTAGAAGCTGAAAGCGATATGGAGCTAGACTGAATGGAAGCAGAGGGGAGGAGAGAGGAGGACATGGAAGGAGGCCCTAAAATAGGGTATTCATCTCCTCTTCCTTCCTCTATAAGGCATCCTACTCATCCATGAGAGTCTTTCGCCGACACTTGCGCTCACATGCAAGGTGGTTTTTGTGACTCTTTGAACCAAAGGCTAGAGGCTGTGAAAAAATAGAAGGCTCCTACTCAACCATGGGAGTGTCCACTACAGTTGTTTCTAGTGGAGGAATACACTCCTAAATAGGAGCAAGAGGAGTGGGTTGAGAAATAGTGGGGCGAGTCAACTCAAGTGCCTCAGCAGTGGCCCTCTTCCCATTCACTGCTTTGAGAGCAGGAGCAGTAGGAGGCCATGGAGGTTGAGACATAGAGGATTTCCCATTGGGACCTTTTCCTCTACCATACAAATAGTACCAAGTTTTGGGCAGTTTAGTGGGAAGGTCTGATATCCTGATCTTGGGTCTACGCCAAGGAGGGATCATTGAACTCAATGGGTAGAAGCCAAGCTTGCTCGTCCAATACTCCTCCCAAGAAAGGGGGGTAGATGAGTCATCTAAAGAGGAGGAAAGATTCTCCTTCCCTTTCCAGGAAGAGGACGTAGTCGATTATTGTGCTATAGGAAGAGCTATCTTTGGTTGTCCCTTGTCCCCGATCTTATACTTCACATAGTTTTTGTAAAGTAGGTTCATTCTTGGAGGAAGTGGACTAACTAGAGGAGGCCAAAAATGGTCTAATGAATATTCTGCATAGGACACCAAAGGATGGTATCCAGTGTCATGCACTACATGCATGACATCTTCATGGGAGAACTTTAAACACTTGTGAATAATGAAGGTGATTCCATTCATGGAAGCTAGCAAAGCATGCCTAGACTCATCCTGAACAAATCTTACTCTAGGATGACATCAAAAACTGTCAATAGCCCTAGGTCCAAGTAGGATGGAAAAATTTATCGAGCCATATGGCTTCAGAGAGAGACCATTATGTGTATGGATGGTGGGTTTAACTTCTTTGCATTCTTTTATATGTAGTGAGTTAAGCCACAACATCTCTTCTATAATAATATTCACTCAACTTACAGGGTCTACTAGGACTCCTATCACAATATTACCATTGAGGTGAGTGGGAATGTAGAGGAGAGAGGGCTTGTTATTTATGGGAAAGTCCCTCAAAGTGAATGCCACATCTAGCGAACCGGTCACAGGCTATGTTGTAGAAGTAATCATGACCATGTTAACGTAGGCCTTGGGTTGAGTGATAGAATCAGTGAGATCAATAATCATGTTAGAAAAGTGTGATGGAAATGGGTCCATGTATATCAGTAATTCACTATTCATTTTTGCCACCGATTTATTTGTATTTTGTTTGCTTCCATCGAGATGAATAGTACCATCCTTGATGCGATCTTGTATCTCATAGCACAGGTGCATGCAGCATTCAATATCATGTCTATTAACTTGATGGTACTAACAATAGGTGGTTGCATCATACCAACTAGGGTAAGGTTCTTTAAGAGGTCTAGGGTTTGACAAGGTTACAA
The DNA here is from genome assembly GCA_007258455.2 of Sequoia sempervirens. NCBI lineage: Eukaryota > Viridiplantae > Streptophyta > Pinopsida > Cupressales > Cupressaceae > Sequoia > Sequoia sempervirens. The sequence goes on from VDFB02000015.1 coordinate 141,432,743, forward strand.
TCTTATCCTTCACTAACTTTTGCAAGATGGAAGAATAAGATTCAGCCAACTTTGTGAAATTTCATTTGCATTTGAGGCCATTGTCATCTACAGCAGCTACTACATTCACAACGGCTTTTCCTTTCCTAGAGATCAGTATGATGGACTTTCCTTCAAAATGGGAGTGTGAGGAGGGTCCCGCGAACTAAACTAGTGTCTCTTAATATTCTCCTAGGGTTGCACACAAATACATGAAAGAAGGGTATTTCATGAGGGTGAACTTCTCCTGCCAAGGCCTTTGCAAGTTCCCTATGAATACCCTCTTCATGTCAGAATTAGGTAGCAGATACAAGATCTGTGAGAAGAGTGCCTAATACCTCACTATGAAATCCATGATCTTTTCATTATCACCTTGTTTGCATCGGACAAGATCTGAAAATGACATCTTCATTATGATGTTAGCTTGGAATTGTCATAGAAATTGGTTTACAAGTTGGTCAAATGAGAAAATGGAATTATCAGGAAAGGAACATTATGACTCAAGTGTTGTATACTTGAGAGATTGAGGGAATAGTTTTTCCATCAATGCATCACGATGGAAGAAGTTTGTGCATAGGGTGTTAAAAGCACACACATGTGTTTGTGGGTCCCCTTTGCCACCATACTTCTCAAATTTAGGGATCTCCATTCCTTAAGGGAAGGGAGTGTTCATAATCACAATTGACAATGGGCTATTTCAGAAGAAGAGTTGAAAGATAGGCTAGGTAGAAGATTGGGAGAGACTCACTAACTAGCTCTACATCTTACCCATATTCTGAAGAAGAGTGTTCAAAATATGGTCATTAGAAGATAGAGGGCTAGATGAAAATCCTCTAGAACCACAACTGAAGGCACCATTAGAACCACCGATGTCACTTCTGCCAGAACCACCACTAGAGCCACCACCGCCAGTAGGGCCTCTACCGAAGCCACCTCTGCTTCCAAAGACACCACCATGAACTCCATCAAAACTATTTCCACCAACACCACCTCTGCTGCCAAAGCCACTGCCACTACCAAAGGCCCCACTACTCAACCTACCAAAACCTCCACCACTAGAGGTGCCAGGGGGGGTGAAGCTAAAACTTAAGGGGATCTTGTTCACTTTGATAGTGTTGGATTCCTCAGAGGCAGAGGGTATACTGATCGAGGGTATGGTATCAGTCATGTATACAAACATAGGAGGGATAAAAAATCCTAGCTATCTCTCATGATATTCAAAATTCGCTCCTCGTATAATGTTATGATTGGGTATGTGCAAGATCATCATGGAAAAAATAGGCCCGTAAGTGGTAAAAAATTTAGAAAAATCAGAGTTAGGAAACTTGACGTAAAAATTTGAATAAGTTATCTATATTATTTTAAAAATATGTAAGAATAGAATCTATAGCAAATTGAATGTAGTTTCTAAAATACTAGGTTTGTTTAAAAAAAAAAATCTATTTGGTGAAAATTTGAAATTTCAATGCAGTAGTACTTAAATTTCAGGGAAAAAATAAGTAGGTGTTTATCTGACCACCCTAACCACAATAAAATAATAATATTTTTTTATAATATTTTAGATATAAGTAGAGGAATCATGTCCTAATGTGATGCATTATTTTTTGTAATTTTTTTCTAAGTAAATAATTAATTATGGATTTTTTGGTACAACTTTTAAAAAATATAAAAAACTTGTATGTCTGACGACCTTAACTTGGTCAAAACTTCATAAAATTCAATGTTTCTTTTGTTAATCCTATAGTATGAAAAGCATAGAATGTGACACATGTTTTGGATTCAAAAAATGTGATACCATTTGAAAGCTATAGATTTTTTTCAATCAGCCTATCAATCAGGACTTTAGTTGTAATTCAAATAGAAAATGAATAATAATTACTTATTAAATTCAAAGTAGAGCATAATTTATATTGGTTGAAATATGATAATCTCCTTTAAAAACCCTTTTTGTTTCATCAATTTTGGGTAAAAAAGAAGTCATCAGCCACATACCCATCATATTGTCACTTTTTGGCCCATCGTGATCCTATACATACCTAGTTGTTTGGAGGAGCACATGCATAAGTTAGACTAGAGAGACTAGCCAAAAGTTCTATGTCTGTTCGTTCTTTTCCCACCATATACTTTAGTTCACTAAAAACCCGGGTGGCCCTAAACAACTTTGGGTCTCTTTCGAAGTGATGTTCCAAGTCACCCAACCCTTTATTGAGGGCAGCGACATATTCTAAAGGAATGTGAACAACCTCATGCTCATTGACCGATGATGGTGTAGGGGGAACAGGAGGAGTGGGGACATGATTGGTCTCATTAGATAATATGACCTCACCCCTTGACAACTACTCCTGTGATGCAAGACCAATGGCAGATCCAACAAAAAGGCCTATAGAGTAGCTAGTAGTGACCTTCATCCTCTCAATCAGAAGGCATCATATACTTCTCCTAACAATACACCTAGAGGTTGTGGATTGGGTTGTGATGCTCATAAACCTTCACAACACTCAAGGGTACAATGATAAGAAGGAATAAGGGAAAAAAATTCAACACCAATGGATGAGAAGACATTGGTTCGCATCAGGTTCACCAAAAAAATGTGAGAGGAGGATCAACCACATTCAAGGCCTAGGTCATGGAGATCGCAGCACGAAAGGCTGCCCTAACTTACCTCAACGTAAAGGGGTGTTTTCAAAATGAGGGATGAGAATGATGAGGACTATAAGGTCCTTCAACCACTCTGTAGACCCGAAACTTAGAATGGGGCTAGGAAAGTTGGGTTTTGGGTTCAACACTATGCCTCAAGTAGCTCTCTACCTAAGGATGAAAGTGTAGTTCTAGGATGACAACACAACACACTTGCATCCCTCAAGTGTGTTGGTGTTCGTACAACTAGAGGACCAAAAAGATAATGTAAACCACCAAAAAATAGGTTGATGACCTAGCTAGTCACTTCCAAAGGGACAAAATGGAGCTATAAATTAGGAAAAATATGAACGAATATAATAAAGAAAATATACAAGAGTTAAGGTGACAAGAATGATCTCAAAAATGTACTCATTCACCAATTAGATCCACAAAGCATGCCCACCTACACACAAGAAAGAGGAAAATTGTTGGTGGTTGTATATGGGTTTGCCTTAGTCAAAACCCCATTTTGGTATTTTCCACCTCCATTGATAGCCAAGATAATGATAATGGAGAAAAAGTATGATAAAAGAAGAATGAAAGAAAATAACACAATTTAACACTTCAAAACAGTATTATGCTACTCAACCAAATTGTAGAGGAGAGGAGTGAAAAGCTTACCACTTCCACCAAGAGCTCACTAGCTAATGGAGGAGAAAATGAGAGGACTCAAGCCCCTATTGTAATGGTGTTGTTCCACACTTTCTCTACAAAGTTGATGGAGTGTTGTTGTTGCTATGAAGTGCAAAGTGTTGCTTGAGAGTTGAGAGTGCAAAAAGTGAATGCTAGAATGCTTGGAGAGATCAACTTGAGTTCTTAGAATGATGAAATGAAGGAATGAATAGTGAATTTGAAGGGAGAATGAGAAAACAATCATATTCGGGTCAGTTGGTCAAAGAGGAGTGTTACAAATTGACCCCAATGGGAAGTGTAATTCCTGTGTAGGCTCTAGACACAGGAATTTGTTAGGGATGTAAATGCACAACATGAATGTCTACATACTGCGAGGGCATCCCTGATTGTTATTCTTCTACCGATGAACAAAAGAAAAGCCAAGTGGGACGAAGGTAATGGGCTGATTTGGATTTTCACCTTCAAATTTGGTTTTCTAAGCTGAGGAAATGTAAAAGGGGAATTTGGGTAAGGCGTACAAATTCACTCCTATGCAATACCATTTCCTACTAAATAGTCATAAAACTAGCTATTTACATATGAAAATTCATTGTTTGAATAGAACAAGTAGTTTCCTACTAAATAGTCATAAAACAAGTTGTTTACATATGAACATTCATTGTTTGAATATAACAAGTACTATTTCATACTAGACAGTCATAAAACAAGTTGTTTACATATGAACATTCATTGTTTGAATAGAACAAATATTGTTTCCTACTATAGAATCATAAAAAAGGTTGTTTACATATGAGCATTCATTGTTTGAATAGAACAACTATTGTTTCCTACTAAACAGTCATAAAAAAGGCTATTTACTTATTAAATAGTTTATTGATCAAGGATAACTTTCGATAAAAAAGTGTCATTTTCATCAGAATAACCACCGTTTACATCAACATATTATTGTTCCACACTATATAGTTACACTTAAAGACAAGAAAAATATCATTTCCTCTGTTTGTTGATCTCAAGTTGCTTACATGCTAAAGGATCATTTATAAGTAATTGTTCTTTGTTTAGGAACAAAATGAATTTTCCACTATGATCTAAAAATAAACAACTAAATAGCCCTATTCTTACATAAGCAATTTCATTACTGGAAATTCAATAAGAAAATTAATAGTATAAATAAATCTATGTTTGACATATTTGTCGATGAAATACTTGAGCTAATACTTCAATAAATGAAGTCTTAGAAACTTCAGGTTCAAACAACACTTGTGCCTTTTCAGGCTACAATAAAATTATGGTTGCTCTAGGTTCGACCCATTTCAATGGTTGGGTGGTTTCTTTCTTAACCTCGAAAGTTACATTTGATATTGCCCTTATAGGAATTCTAGCTTATCCCATAATGCATGCAATAGTATACATCATGCAGACTCAAATCTGAGTGTTATTCAAGAAAATTATTCTTATCGATCATGGGGATTGATTCCTTATAAGGCTACAATGAAGCCTGAACTTATACTTTCTATTGGTTCTTAAACTTTAGGGGCATTCCTCTTTATGCAATTATGGCTTCCACATTACTCAATAATGGACATTTTTCCCCTTGCCATTATTAGCCTAGCCGATAATGGAAGGTGACCCATTTGAAAATGAAACACAATCAATACATTTAAAGATAACTTACAGAGGATTATATCCTCTTTGTAGGTTCGGTATACGAACCTCTACAGAATTGAGACACAAAGGGTATGCATCGTTTGGGACAAGATTTTCTGATAGCCACGATGTGGCTTACATTTCCAAGTGAACTAATATAACAATCACATCTTAAGGGGATTCGGTGCCTTAGTTAGCATAGAAAACTAGACGATAAGGCTCCATTCTAAGACTAAGCAAGAGCAGGTCATAGGCCATGTGATCCTAGAGGGTGGTCACTAAATGTTACCATCGGCTTAGGCTGACACATAGAAAAAAACTATGCATGTTACTATGCTATTAGTTTTTCATTGAATTTAGTAACAATCACAAGCTTAGCATGGAAATAAAGATAGTGTAATTGATATTAATTCAAAAGAAAACAAATTACCTCTATAGTCAAGCCTTTTTGGATGAGGCTTTCCTTTAATTTTTTGACCCCTACGTACTCTACTCTACTTTTTCCTTCTTGTTGTCAATTCTTTCCCAAACCACTTCTCTCTTTTCTTCCACTATCGTTCATACTAAAATGGTAACCACTCCTTTTGCATGTGGTTAGGTGCTTTCATTATGGATTTTTCCCTGCCATAGTCATCAGCCTTCAAATTGAATATCATCTTTATGATTCTGGTAGGCCACCTCCATCGTGCAGTTTCCTTATATGATTTTTCATTGATTCCACAACCCAATTCATAACATGTATCGGTTATAAATTTCAAATTCAAAGATGAATTTGAATATGCCTATGTATGTATATATACGTATGTATATATATGTAATATATATATACATATATATATACTTATATAGTTGTATATCTATATGCATTTAAATGATTTCATTCACACTTCCATGTATTCAAATAATATATATATATATATATGGATATATACATGTATATGTATGTGTTCGATTTACATACATGTATATATATGTATATATATATATTTATATATGCAATCACATACAATTTTCTTGTTTTAGAATGGCTTATAGGTTTCATACATTATCATTTAAGGTAAGGAATTTAAATTTTCATTTTGGGGTGTGTACAAGATCATGATGGGCCAAAAAGTGGTGATATGATGGGTATGTGTAGGGTATGTCGCTGACGACTTTTTTTAACCCAAAATTGATGAAACGAAAAGGGTTTTTAAAGGATATTTTTAGCTTTCCACCAATATAAATTATGCTTTACTTTGAATTTAATAAATAATTATTATTCATTTTCTATTTGAATTATGACTAAAGTTTTGATTGATAGACTGATTGAAAAAATCAATAACTTTCAAATGGTATCACATTTTTTGAATCTGAAACATGTGTCACATTCATGCTTCGCATACTATAGGATTAAAGAAAAATGAATTTCATGAATTTTGACCAAGTTAAGGTGGTCAGACATACAATTTTTTATATTTTGTAAAAGTTGTAATACAAAATTCATAATTAATTATTCACTTGGAAAAAAATTACAAAAAAATACACATCACATTGAGACACGAGTCCTACTGCTATATCTAAAATCTTATAAAAAAACGTTATCATTTTATTGTGGTTAGGTTGCAGACAAACAACTACTTATTTTTCCGTTGAAATTTAAGTACTACTACATTGAAATTTCAAATTTTCAATAGATTTAAAAAAAAACCTAGTAGTTTAGAAACTACATTCAATTTGCTATAGATTCTATTCTTACATATTTTTGAAATAATATATATAACTTATTGAAATTTTTAGGTTCCTTAACTTTGATTTTTTGAATTTTTTTGCCTTAAGGGCTTATTTTTCCACATCTTTATATATATATATATATATATATATATATATATATATATATATATATATATATATATATATATATTTCTACACTAAAGAAAAGAATTTTTGTTTCATTCAAATAACAATGTTTGAATAGAAAATTTAATCTACAAACCATTCATTTTCAAGCACTGAAACAATTCCAATCAGGAAAATTTCATTCTCTTATATATGTAAATCAGTTCAAATGCAAGTCTCCATGCCATTTGTGGTGTGTGCACATAGATTCCAAATGGCTTACTGTTCAATTTGGCCAAACAATCCTACTTCAATTGTGTTCTTATCCTTCAATGGTGTCACTTTGCAACTGTACACACTAGCACTTGCAAATTGATCAGTAATGTTCAATTCTTGATGACATAAAATAATTTTCAAAAATTCACAAAGTCAACATCAGTCAACTTATTTCATTCAATTTTTTAATATTCCAAAATCTCCATTTAATATTTATTTGAATTTCTTCAATAATTCAATTTACCATATTATGATAAATATGCAATAAAATTGGGTTATGACATCCTTCCCCTCTTGGAAGAGACATCATCATGATGTCTAATAATTCGAATAAAAGAACATCATATCAAATTTTGAACATTCATGTTTATTTCAACATCTCATCAAAATATATGTCTATTTCAACATTACATCAAAAATATATGTCTATTTCTTCACATCAAAATTATGTCTATTTCAACATAACATCAAATATATGTCTATTTCAATAGAAAAATTTTAAAGCATGAAATATCATAATATCTCAATCTAAACAAATTCCAACAAAATCATTTTCTTTTTCAAGAAAGCAAATTTGGAAAGGAGCATTTTGTTTCTAAATCGCATCCTCCCAAGTAGCACTGTCCTCTGAGTACTGGTCCCATTGAACCTTAAACTGAGCAATATCTCTGCTCTGCAACTTAACGTTGTGTCTATCCAGAATTCTAATGGGCTCCACTAGCACCACTCCTAGATCCTATACCTACAAGGATTACCAATCAAGTACATGAGTCACATTAGGATGATATGGCTTAAGCATAGAAACATGAAACATATTATGAAGTTGAGCCAAAGTAGGTGGTAGAGCTAGTCTATAAGCAACTAGATTAATCACTTCCAAAACTTCAAATGGTCCCATATATCTTAGGGCCAACTTGGAAGACTTTCCAAAATCAATAGATCTTTTTTGAGGTTTAACTCTCAAGAAAACTTTGTCCCCTATTGCAAACTATCTAAGAGTTCAGTTTTTGTCAACTTAACTCTTCTTTCAGTCTACTGCCTCTTTCAATCTGCTCTTAATGACCCTCATTTTCTCTTCTATTTCCTTAAGTATTTCAAGTCCTACTATGATCTTGTCCTCCAATTTATCCCAACTGATATGGGTACGGCACTTCCACCCATACAAGGCTTCAAATTTTTCCATGCCTAAGGATGTATGATAGGAGTTATTGTAAGAAAAATATACCAAAGAAAAATATTCTTCCCACCTATATTTTTCATCCATATAATACATTCAGAGGAGGTCTTCGACTACTTGATTCACCCTTTTTATTTTCCCATTAGTCTGAGGATGATAAGTCGAGCTGAAATTCAATTTAGTCCCCAATGCCGCATTCAAGGTCATCCAAAACCTTGAGGTCATTCATGTGTCCCTATTAGAGATGATAGTCTCAGGCACTCCATGTAAGCGGAAGATATCCTAGAAAAATTTCTTAGCCAAGGTCAATGACCCATCCTTAAGGTCTCCCAGAATGAAGTGTGCAACCTTATTCAACTTATCAATCACAACCAAGATAACATCATGCTTATTCTTACTCAATGATAGCACTTGTACAAAATCCATACTGATCACCTACCATTTATACTTAGGTATGTCATGAGGATACAATAACTGGCTTGGTTGTGCATGCTCAGCCTTGAATCGCTGGAACTCCAAGCATCTAGCTATGTAGTCCACTACATCTTTCTTAAGTTTAGTCCAAAAATATAGTCTTCAACTCCACGATCATCTTGGATACTTTTGGGTGTTCTGAATAAGTTTCATTGTTAACTTCTTTTAAAACCAACTTCCTCCTAGCTTTCCAAATTTAGGAATATACATTATCCTCTAGTATCTCAACATACCATCTGGTTTGATCTCGTACCCATGGAACTGATGATCCAAAGGATTCACTGCTAGGACGCTCTTCACTCTTTCATAGTGCTTATCCCCTACCAGATTCTGAATTATCTACTACCTCAAGTTAGACCTTTTTGAGATCATGGGTGTCATATGTCTTCATCTACTAAGAGCATCAACCACTATGTTCTCTTTCCCTTTTATATATTCAATTCCAAAGTCATACTCGCTAAGGAATTCCAACCACCTTCTTTGCCACTCATTAAGGTCTAGCTAGGTAAATATGTATCTCAACCCCAAATGATCTACCTTCAGTTCAAATGGATTTCCTAAAAGACAATGCCTCCACATCTATAAGGCATGAACTATTGCTGCCAATTCCAAATCAGGAGGTGTGTAGTTCACTTCATGTTGCTTGAGCTTTCTTGATTCATATGCTACCACTTGTTCATCTTGCATTAGTACTGCTCCCAATCCCTCTCCTGAAGCATCTATGATTACTATGAATCTCCCATTAGGATCAGGGAAAGTCTATACTAGTGGTGTTGTGAGCCTCTCCTTTAGGAGATGGAATTCCTGCTCACATTTCTCAGGCCAATCAAAGTATGTTCCCTTCCTTTGGAGTGAGGTAATAGAAGATGCAATCTAGGAAAACCCTTGCATAAACTTGCTATAGTATCATGTGAGGCCCATGAAGCTATAGACTTCTAACACATTTTGAGGCACTGGCCATTCCACAATCACCTTGATCTTCTCGGGTTCTATGGAGACTCCTTTCGCTGAAATAATATGGCCCAAATAGTGCACTTTGTCCTAATATAATGAGCACTTGGACAAATTCCCAAAGAGTTTCCTTTATCTCATTCACTGGAAAACTATCCTCAAATTTCTATCATGCCCTTCAATATTTTTTGAATAGACTAGAATGTCATCAATAAATATCAGAACAAAGTCATCTAAGTAGTCTCTAAATACACTATTCATAAGGTTAATAAAGGCCACCAGTGCATTAGTTAAATTGAAAGGTACCACTGTGAACTCGTAATGTCCATACCAATTTTTGAATGTAGTCTTTAGAATATCTTCTTCCTTAATCCTCAATTGATGGTACCTCGACCTAAGATATATCTTGGAGAACACCATCACTCCCTTCATTTGATAAAAAAATTCATCAATCCTCAGGAGTGGATATTGGTTCTTGATGGTAACCTTGTTCAATATCTAATAATCTATACATAGACACAAAGTTCCATCCTTCTTTTTCACAAAAATAACCAGTTCTCCCCTAGGAGACACACTAGGTCTTATGAGTTCCTTATCTATTAATTCTATTAACTAGTCCTTCAACTCATATATTTTTGTGTTGGTCGACTGATAAGGTGCCTTGGATTGAGGCTTAACTCCTAGAACTAGGTCGATAGAAAAATTGAATTCCCACTTTGGAGGCAACTCCATAAGTTCTTGAGGGAATACATCTTGGAACTCCTTGAGAATAGGATAGTCATCTAAATATGGCTCCTTGTTGTCAGGATTACTAACATGGACTGTGTAACTTTTACACCCCTTTCAACAAGCCTTCTTGAGCTACATCACAGAAATCTGCCTAAGCTCTAAGGGTCTCTATATTCCACAAACCTCAACTAGGTTTCCATAATCATCCAAATAGTTGACCACCTTATCCTCATAGTTAACTAAAGCCTTATGCTTAGTTAACCAATTTATTCCAAAAATTACATCATATGATCCTAAGGGTGCCACATACAAGTTGACCCGCATTTGAAAGGTTGGAAACTCTAACTCACTGCAAAAGAGATATAGGTATCTACCCTCTACTCTACTCAATTATCATACTAGACTTTCCATGAATTTTCCATGTACCTAGGTCTAATGGGTATCTTAGATATTATTCTAGGATCTATAATACATTCAGTAGCTCCAGTATCAATTAAGATAGAGATAGGTTGGCCATAGAGCTTACTCATTAGCTGAATTGGTGAAGGTTGATATTTTGTCTGTCTATTATCTAATGCATTGAGGATTTCGTGAGTTTGCTGGTAGCTTCCTTCCTTCCGCAACTTTGACCATTGAGGAAAATTCAAGGCATAATGGTCACCTCCACAAGAATAACATCCATCATGAGGGCCCTTGCAACCACTTGGCTTATCCTCTCTAAAACCCTTCTACTTATGGTCGTCTTTACCCTTACCCTTGTTTGCTTTCTTGTTCTTTCCACCTTTACCATCTTCACCCTTCTCCTACAATTTACTTCCCCTCTTGAGATTATGGATCTAATGAATCTTGTCTCCCTTATGAAATTTCTTCTTCCCATAACGAGACTTAGAACTTGAATCACTGCAAAGATTGGATAATTGTTGTATCTTTTGTTGTTGTTTGATGGCTTTTTAGAAGACTTCAATCTTGCTTTGAGGCTTGTGCATATCCACCTCGACTTCCATTATAAATTTCCAAATATGGAATCGTTCGTCTCCCTGATACTGAGGCTCATACTTGAACAAGTTAGTGAACTTTTCCCAATATTGAATCACACTCTTATTTCCCTAGGTTAAGTTCTACAATTATGTTACTTTCTTGTCAAAGAAAATATGTGATAACCATCTCTTCCTGAAAGCTTGGAGGAAGAGTTCCCAAGGATAAAGCACAAAGTTGTGTCACACATTCAACCAACTTATCAACACAACTGAATTGAAGTATTTCTAACTAAAAATCATTTTTTGTCAAACATATGATCTAGTAAGATTCATTCTAGCTAAGTTAGATACTTCCACAACTTTTTCAACTAAAATTTTTGGCTAAAAATATATAGAGCACCACTTTGAGTCCAATTTACCAAAAAAAAAAATATTTGAAAAACCTTAAGTTTCAATAACTTCTACTAATGTAAATAACATTTAAAAATAAAATTAAAAATACCCTTTTGTAGATCCATAAGTGTAGTTTTCAAAAATAAATTTATTTTAGTAGTTTAATTATTATTTATATTTAATATTTTTTTTTACTAAAAATAGGTTATTAGCACAAAATATTAGGTTGATTACCATGCCAAGGAAAAATACTAAAACTTATTAAAAAATATGAAAAAAAAAAATTTAGCACTTGATAAAAGAATTTATTTCAAGATGGTATATTTTTTTTTCATTTTAGATAAATATTTAATATGAAAGTTGACGTCCCATGGAAACAACTATTTTTTAATTCACATATATTTTAATATTTATTTTAAAATATATATTTATCAAAATAGAAAAAAAATAAAATCCATGCACTAAAGTTTCAAGTTATAAATACACACAAAAAAATTGAAAGAAAAAAAAATTACTATAAAAAGTTTGGCATCTCATGCAACTTCATTTTTCAGCATTTTATTAGCAACTAAATTATAGTGTTAATTTATTAAAAACTAATTTAAAATAATTTTTTAATTTTTTTTTAAAATACAAATATAAAATATACTAAAAAATACACTTTTAACTAGTTTACATCATTTCAAAATTCAAAACATATGGGCCACTTTTTAGTGATTCAAGTTTAAAAGTTAGATCAACATTGGTTGTTTCCTTTATAAAGTGTGACATAGCTTTGTGCTTTTATCCCCAAGTGATCTTAGCAGACTGTAGGTTTCATTCGAACTTCTCATTATCCCACCAACTTGGTGTTTCACCTGAGAGCTGATACATAGCCTATGCCACCTTAGTTTATTTAGAAAGGTTACGGAGCCCAAAGTATTTTTCCATTTCTATAATCCAAGCCTCAGCTCTTGTTTTGATAACCTTACCATCGAACTGGGGTGGTGCTACTCTTTTGAGGTCTTTTCCAAGCTCTTCCTCAATTCATCCTCATGGAATTGCCCCTAGACCACCGTCTCCTTGATTTCCTTTTGCATTCCTGTGTTCTTGGTCCTTGTGTGCCACTTAGACTTCTTGTTCTATATGGTCCATGTGAGACTCTTGCTGATTCAAAAGCTCTAGAATTTACTCCAGTCTCTTGTTTGGTTTTTTATTAGAACCACTACCACCCTCATCTTGCTTGGTGGTCACCATGATGTCCTACACTTACCCTGCAACACAGTCGCGTTTATCACATCTCAACACAAGGTTCTACAAATAAATGTTCTTATGCTAAATCTCATAATTTCATATGCATACATCCCTCAACATAGAAGACATACACATTCATGCAAAATTCTCACATTTTAGAGTCTTCCATTGAACACACCAAAAATATAATTTGATTTTATTTATATTTAAGGTGAGTCAATAGACCCTTATTTACAATAGGCTTCTTGTTACATCATTCTGATTTCTCGATTTCAAAAAGAGGATATTCCTCTAGGTCATCATCTGAGTTTACTTCAAACTTAACAAAAGAGGACATGGTTGAGCACACATGCTCTCTTTTTCCTCTTTAGTCAACAAGGGTGCATTGGTTCCACACCCTAGAGGCCAGTCCTGAATTGTGGAAGGATTTTTTATCTTAAGTGTTTGCCTCTCCTCAATCTTCAAGCTTCTCTCTATCTTGAGTTGCGTAAGAGCCTAAGCTAGAGTTTTGTCATCGAAAATTTCTGATGGAACCTTTGTCTTGGCGTTCCCTTCCTTTACATCATTCTTACATGAGGTTCTAACGGTTTTCCCTTTTCTTCATCTTTCCTTTGACCTTCCCATTCCTACATTCAATTCAAGTTCAGTCAATTCTTAGGACATCCAAATTTGGGTCAAGGGTCAACTACTCCTAGTCAACTATGGTAGACTCAAAAGGCCTAAAATTGAACCCTAAGCTTCGATACCAAATGTAATAACCCATTTGAAATTATTACTTAATTAATATTATTGTAAATGACACATGAATATACTCCAAATTAAAAAGACATATCTAGTGGCTAAAGTCAATCATAGCTACACATGTCCATTTAAAATGAGTCAAAAGATTCTTATATTAACTTCAAAAGTCAATTTACAATATCAAGTTTGACTTGGCTCCTAGGCCACAAAGTCATTACATCAAGTACAAAAATGACTTACATCAAGTTACATCTTAGACTATAAAAGTCTTGTGAACAACTAAGGTTCTTCTTGATGCTCGCCTCCACTGGTGGATGAGAACATGGTTGAAGCACTTTACTACCCAACCACAAAGCTTACGCTTGCCCAAAATTCTTCCGACATAAAAAATGTCCAACCTTGCATGGAAAGTTTAGCAAGAGAACAATCTGTAAGGTGGAATCTGGTGTGTTCCCATACATCAACATGCGATTTCTATCTAAAAGTTAGAAAATAAAGTGCAAGATCTATGCTAGGAATGACAAAGAGTGAAATCATAGAGTTCATTCATACATACATAATGAACTATATCGCTTCGACAAGCATAATAATTGTGTTGCAACAACAACAAATTATAGGTTTAGGTAAAGAAAACCTATACTCTCTGAATTCCCTTTTGGCACCCATCCCAAAAGGTAACTTTCTACTATAACAACTATCTACCCTATAGTAGCAACTACCCATAGGTGCTCTAGTCAACTAAGGTATTACTGTTCTATTCAAGTATTTAAAACATTCTTTCACAAATTTCTTCAAAAGAAGAAACATAATACTAAATTATACTCTAAATTGAAATCAGATTTATGATTCACAGAGTAATACAACAATTAGTCATATCTTTCTTATGACTATTTTCTACTTATCATCTTAAGAATTTTCCTTTTTAAAATTTACAAAAAAAAAGGAAGGTATGTCACAAGTATGTGTATATACATAGATGAAGTCTATGTGCATACAATTATATGTGCCTACTTATGTTAAAGTTTGTGCATACATTCTGATATAATCATTAATTTAGACTGCAATCTTAAGATAGTATTCCATTTGACTTATCTTTATCAAAAAAATAAGAAATTAGATCAAGTCTATGCTAACAATTTCATACATATTGTTATTGTATTCTTCAACTATGATATTCTATCATTGTTGTTTTCATAAGAACATTCATTATCTTAACAGAACAAGTATTGTTTTCATACTAAACAGTCATAAAACTAGTTGTTTACATATGAACATTCATTGTTTGAATAGAACAAGTATTTTTTCCTACTAAACAGTCATAAAACAAGTTGTTTACATATGAGCATTCATTGTTTGAATAGAACAAGTATTGTTTCCTACTAAACAGTCATAAAACAAGTTGTTTACATATGCTCATTCATTTTTTTAACAGAACAAGTATTATTTCCTACTAAAGAGCCATAAAACAAGTCGTTTACTTATTAAATATTTATTGAAAAAGGATAACTTTTGAAAGAACAATTTCTTTCGTAAAAGAATAACCATCATTTATATCAACATATTACTATTTCAGACTAAACAATTACACTTAAAGACCAGAAAAATGTTGTTTCCTTTGTTTGGTGATCTCAAGCTACTTACATGCTAAAGGACATTTACAACTAATTGTTCTTTATTTAGCAACATGATGGATTTTCCACTATGATATGAAAATAAACAACCAAACAGCCCTATTCTTACATGAGGACTTTCATTATTGAAAATTCAATAAGAAACTTAATAGTATAAATAAATCTATGTTTGACATACTTGTCGATGAAATACTTGAGCTAATACTTCAGCAAATGAAGGCTTAGAAACTTTAGGTTCAAGCAATAATCATGCCTTTTCAAGTTGCAATAAAACCACAGTTTCTCTAGGTTTGACCCATTTCAATGGTTAGGTGGTTTCTTTCTTAACCTCAAAAGTTACATTCAATATTCCCGTTATGGGCATTCTAGCTTATCCCATAATGCATGCAGCAATATACATCATGTAGACTCAAATCTGAGTGTTATTCAATAATTTAATTAATCTTATCAATCATGAGGATCGATTCCTTACAAGGCTACAATGAAACCCAAACTTATACATTCTATTAGTTCTTAAAATTGAGGGGAATTCCTCTTTATGCAATTAAGGCTTCCACATTACTCAATAATGGGCGTTTTTGCCCTTGCCATTATGAGCCTAGATGATACTAGAAGGCGACATGTTTGAAAATGAAACACAGTCAATACATTTAAAGATAGTATAGAGAATTATATCCTCTTTGTGGGCTTGGTATGCCAACCTCTACAAAATTCAGACACAAAGGGTACACATTGATTGGGAAAAGATTGTCTGATAGCCACAATGTGGCTTACATTACCATGAGAGCTAACATAATAGTCTCATCATAAGGGGATTCAATGCCTCATTTAGCATAGAAAAATAGTCGATAAGGCTCCATTTTAAGACTAAGAAAGAGCAAGCCGTAGGCCATGTGATCCTAGAGGGTGGTTGCTAAATGTTACTATCAGCTTAGGCTAACACAAAACAAAAATTATGTATGTTACTATGTTATCAATTTTTCATTGAATGTAGTAACAATAACAGGCTTAGCATGGAAACAAAATAGTGTAAACAATATTTATTCAAAAGAAAATGAATTACCTCTATAGTCGAGCCTTTTTGAATGAGGCTTTCCTCTAATTTTTCCACCCCTATGTACTCTACTTTTCTTTTACCTTGCTATTGTTGATTCTTTCCCAAATTGCTTCTCTCTTTTCGTCCACTACCATTCATACTAAAATAGTAACCACTCCTTTTGCATGCAGCTAGGTCCTTTCATTATGGATTTTTCCCTGTCATAGCCACCAGCCTTCAAATTGATATTGTCTTTATGATTCCAGTAGGTCACATCCATCATGTAGCTACCTTATGATTTTTCATTGATTTCATAGTCCAATTCATAATGTATTGGTTATAAATTTCAAATTCAAAGATGAATTTGAATATGCACACATATGCATGTATATGTATGTATATATATGTAACATATATATAGATATACATTTATATAGTTTTATATCTATATGCATTTAAATGATTTTATTCACATTTCCATCTATTCAAATAATGTATGTATATATATACATATATATATATATATATTTAAATAAAATATGGATATATATATATATATATATATGTATACGTACATATGAATGTGTTTGATTTACATATATGTATATATATATATATGTGTGTGTGTGTATATATATCCATAGATTTATATATTTATATATGCAATCACATACAAGTTTCTTATTTTGGAACGACTTATATGTTTCATACATTATCATTTAATGTAAGGAATTAAATTTTCATTTCAATCATCTTTATATATATATTTCTACACTAAAGAAAAGAATTTTCTTTACAAATGCTCATTTTTCATTTCCTTCAAATCACAAAGTTTGAATAGAAAAATTAATCTACAAACCATTCATTTTCAAGCACTAAAACAATTCCAATTAGGAAAAAATTTCTCTCTTATATACGCAAATCAATTCAAATGCAAGTCTTCATGCCATTTGTGGCATGTGCACTCATATTTCAACTATCTTACCATTCGATCTAACTAAACAATCCTACTTCAACCATGTTCTCTTCCTTCAACTTGTCACCCTACAACTGCATACACTTGCACTTGCAAATTGATCAATACATTCAATTCTTGATGACAAAATAATTTTCAAAAATTCATAAAGTCAACATTAGTCGACTTTTTTCGTTCAATTTTCAAATATTCCAGAATCTCCATTTAATATTTAATTTAATTTCTTCAATAATTCAATTTACCATATTATTTTAAATATGCAATAAAATTGGGTTATGATAGAAGGGTAGTACACAAGTGTACAAAGGAAGGAAACTTCATCATGCAAATTTTATCATGTATCTTTGGTTGTAAGTTCTCAATGAACATCCATTGTAGGTGAGGATTGTGAGTCTTTAAGTTGATTTGGGAATAAAGCAATTGGTAGCATGAAATGAAGTCAATAAATTTTTCATCATATTTTTACTTACATCTCATCAAATCATCTAAGGTTATCTTAGGAGTCATATGCACTTGGAATTTTTTTATAAAGGCCTCAACAAGTTCATTGAATGAATGAATTGAGCTATCCAATAACAAGGAAAACCATTCTAAGGCATTATCTTTCAAGGATCTAGGGAAAAGCTTAGCCAAGAGCTTATCCTCAAGGAAAAAATCACTACATAGGGAAATATAAGGAAAAACATGGTTAGAAGGATCTCCTTTCCCCCCATATTTCTCAAACCTAGGAATCTCTAGACCATGTGGTATTAGTGTTCTTAATATCTCCAAGGATAAGGGATTTCTTTTGACATAGTATGTAGGTTGGCCATTTTTATTTTGGTTTATGGTGGAAATTTTCTTTTGAAGGAATGAAAAATTTTACAAAAGTTGGTTAAGGATGGTGTCATTGGTTGAATTTTGAGATGGAGGTGAATATGGTGGAGGTGTATATGTGTTTGACAGGGAAGTGAATGGAATACTTATGGGAGGTAAAATGGTAGGAGATATGATGTGTGATGCCACAAAGTTACTAGGAATGCTAGCAGAAATACCCAAGGTAGGAATGACATTACTAGTAGGTGTACCATAGAAAAATAAGTCTTTAGACATTTTCATGGTCATCTAGGTCTTTTTCCTGTGATGCTTGGCTTATTTTTCTTAGATTTAATGTTGTAATGTAACTTATACATTCATATTAGGTCTTGAATATTCAAATTATTAGGACTTTATAATGTCTTGTGAAGTGTTGTAACACATTTCTACACTTTTCTAGACTCTTCTTATTATAATTCATCTAAGTATTCCCTTTTTATCACTTACCAAGTCTTATTCTAAAGTTTTGTAAAGTCTTGTAACAAACTTTCACACTTTTCTAGGCTTGTCACCAGTAATTACACCATTTTTATGCTTTATTTGGCCCCTTTATACACTTATAGGCCTTAATTAAGTGTGTTTTTGAATATAAACCTGACAAATATCATTAAATACAACTTAATCCTTGACACCAACTTGCATGCCTTGAGTGGGACCCATTCACCATGGGTGGCAAATGAGTCCCTCTTAGCACAAAATTCAAAATAATTTTAAATTTCTTTTGGGTTTTTTATTCATTAAGACCTTAGGTTGACCTGTGATGTATTTTCAAGAAATTAGGGCATAAGTGTGTATAAATAAGTTTTTTTCTATCCATTTTAACCCCCAATCACCTAGTTGTCTAATTCGCACATTCAATCATTTCATTCTTGCATTCAAGCATCATAGCATCATTGAATCAAGCATCTTGGAGAAACCATTGACATATCTTCAAACTTCAACAACAAGGGTTTGGTGAATTTATGACACTTACATGTTGTTTGTTCATAATTTCTTTCTTATTTCATTTCATTTCTTTATCAAGGGTTTGATTACCAAAGTGGGATTTGGCCAAGGAAAATCCCTATACTCTAACCCTTAACCATTTTCCCCCTCTTTGCATGTGTGTTTGTAGGTGTTGTAGGCATATTTCTCAAAGAAATATGTGTTGAAAAGTGGTCAAAAATTCATCAAATCCATTCAAGTCAACAAAGACCTAATTCCAACTTAGAGACATCATTCAGCCTATTTTATGCAAATTTGTATCTGTCAACCTGACAAGAAGACAAGTACATATCTGAACCCATAAAGTTGACTTCAAAATTTGTAGATTTTTGTAGGTGGACTGATTTTCCATTAGTGGAGAATGAGTCCCACTACCAGGATGGAAAAGGTGATTTCTTCAGATTTCAATTTTGACACTCTGAAACTAGTTTCAGCAAAATTTACCAGAACCTAGACTGATTTACCATCTATGGTGAATGAGCCCCAGTGGTCATTAATAGTTATTTTTGAAACATTCAATAACCTCTCAGTATCATCATTCTATCTCTAGGTGCACTCCATTCAATTTCATTAAGTTTTGTTTTCATTTTCTTATGTTTCTAGTTCATTTTTGCATATCACACTATGTTTTCAAACACTTCATATTTCTTAGGTTTCACATAAATAATCAATACATTTTATCAGTTTATTGCATTTAGATCATTGAATTTAGGCATATTTTCATCATACTTGCATTAGTTTGAGTGAACCACCTAGATTTTGTGTGGGGTCTATCTCTCTCCTTTAGGTGAAAAACCCTAATTGAGCAAGAGAGTTATAATATCCTACATCCCCAAAAATCTATGGTTCAGTAGGTTGCATTGTTGTTGTAACTTGAGGGTTGGTGTAAGTAGGAATAGAGGTAATGGTTGAAAGAGGAGGAATTTGAGTTTCTCCTTGACTTTGGACATTGTTGGAAGGTAAAGCATAGCTAGTTGTTGAGGTAAGATTTTTTCTAAAAATCTGAGCTAAGTTATGCACAAGTTCTATTCCTTCTTCACTTTCAATCATATGATGCATGTTATCTATGGTAGGAATGGTAGTTTTGGAAATATTTTCAGTACTTAGTTGATGTTGTAGGTTTGCTAAGTCTTCATGGATTTAGATGATGTTTTCTTATGGAATACTAGAAAACATTGTTTCAACTCTTGTCACACTACTTGAAGGAAAAGAGTTGTTAAGGGTATGGTCCATGCCTAGTGAACTAGTGTCAACACTAGTAGTGAAAGAGCTAGATAACCCAAGATCCACAAGATTATGCTATCATAGGATGACATGAGTCTCGAACTTCATCCCACTATAATATTAGCAATAGGACAACAAGTTGTAAAGCTCATGAAAGGGACAATCGGTGCATGCAAGATAAATGCAATGAGCACAAAGTAAATGATATTATCTAATTCTGATTCAAATGAAATTAAGCTAGATATAATGAAATGAATGAAACAAAAACTCGGTAAACTGAAACAAAAGTCTAAAACAACAAGTTGAAACATAGAATTTAAGATTTTTTAATGCTATAAAATGCAAATTTAGATCTAACACAAGACTAAATCACATAGAGGGGCATATGAGTCCCAATAAGATTTTTTTAAGGGTTCAAATGTTGATAAAGAGTCAACACAGAATACCCATAAATCAAGCAAAACCACATGTACTGGGGCTAAATCGCCCAGAGGGGCATATGAGTCCTAGATTAGGGTTTTTGCACTAATTTCAACAAATTCTAAATGAATTTTAGGTTTTATGGTTTGAATGATGTCTAAACTAAGTCCAATTATAGATTTTAAGTGAAATTCAATGATGAAAGATGCAAAAATGCAACCTATATGCACTTTCACTAATGCAAGATTTAGAAACCCTAGATGCAATTCAACTAATGAAAAACCTAATGCAGAGTTAATGTAAGCTAGATCTAGGACTGTGATGCACCCCAAATCAGAAATTAAGGTGTTCTAAAAGCTAGGTTCACCAAAATGAAACATAGAAAATTGTATTTGTATGTTTTAGGAGATAGAAGTTCCACTAATTTCCTACAAGTTTCATTCAAGGATACCTTGGAGATCCCAATCAAGGGATGGAATGAGGGAAAGAGATCTACAATAAGGTGTCCTAGGGTATGATTAAAGACTAAAAAGGGGGTTCACCACCAAGATAGGGCTTGGAAAGACAAGAAATGTAAATTATATGCAAGACTTAAGTAAATGACCTAGAAATGAACTCAAATCAGAACAGTAAGTTGAGAAAGTATAGAGGTGCACCTGGAAAACTGTACAAGCTCAGAACAAGGTCTTAAATCTTAAAATTATAACTTTTAATGCACATTGGGACTTATAGGCCAGTGGGGGCGATTTAGTCTCAATTTAGGGTTTCTGACAGAAACTAGAATCTGGAACTGCTAAACCAGGATCTACAAAAAAATGTCTAAAATCTAGTATACTGAGACTCATACACCACAAGTGGTGATTTAGTCCCAATATCAGGGTTGATCTAGAACTTTGATATCCTCTAATGTTCTCTTGTAGCTTCTCTTCTATCAAATCTCTAAGTCTGAAACATTGAATTGCAACTTGTAGATGACTTTCTGTGATCTTGCAAGTAAGGTGACAACTTTGACAATTTGATTGTAAATTTTCTCCAATCTTTCTCTTTAATGAATCTTCAACCTAAACCACCTAGACCTTCAATCACACATCAAAAAGAGGGGAAAATGTTGTTTTGTTAGTAGATATGGGTTTTCCTTGGTCAAACCCCCTTTTCATAATTAAACCTTATGATGAAACAATAAAATATGAACATGGAACATGAAACATGAAACATGAACAATGATACCTTGAATGATGGACCATTTTGAAATGTAAATATGCAATCTAACATGAAGTGACCATGAAGAATGTAGATCTTAATCTTGAATTAGATGTGGAACAATGCTTAACTTGGATCTTGAATGCTACATCACAACACTAGCTCAACAACATGCTTGATACATTATGCTTTTCACATGAGGATGGATCTTGAATTGTTGCAAAAAATGATGAAGAAATCTACCCTTGAATGCCTTAAAAATTCTCTTGAATAATCTATGATGCTCTTGGGATGTCTTAAGATGCTCTCATCAATTTGATAGGAGAAAATGAGTGAAACAAACTTGTATTTATACTTGTTTATGCCAAATTTCTCAAAATTACAACACTACAAACCAACATAAGATCTAGGAGAATAAAATCCTACAAAGAATTGAATTCAAAATTAGATCCAAGATAAGTGGGACTCATATGCCAGTTGGGGTGTATGAATCCCAGTAGGCTTAGCTTGGGACACAAATTTCAAGAAATGCTTAGTTTAATGTGAAATTCAGATTTAGGCCCTAAAACTTAGGTGGGACCCATACACCCAAGGTGGTGTATGAGTCCCATATCACTAAATCTAGGCCATATAATCCAAAATCATTAAATTATGATTGGTCATTTGATATATGTCAAGATTATCCTCATAAAGGTGCATTCAATAAGGCCTATGGATGTAAAATAGGACCAAATAACGCATAAAGAAGCCCAATTTTAAGAGGAAGGGTCCAAACAAGTGTGAAAATGTAAAGGGCTACATTTTTCTACATTGCAGTTATAAGTCTTAAATCATGTTTATCTAATTTTGATTGTTGGTTGATTCATTATGTAATTAGACTTAGACAAATATCATAGGGTGTATTTCTATGCCCCATATTGAACTATTGATTGTTATTGTGAATAGTCATGATTTAGTCTCTAATTTTTATCTTTAGTCTTTAATGTTTATATAGCAATCTTCATGATTGAAGACATGGTATCTTCAATCTCCAATGTTTATATAACAATGTGTAGAGGGTAATCAAAAAATTTGAGTCAACACATTGTTATATAAACATTATAGATTGAAGATAGAATGTGAACATTGTACATAGAATGGTTGATTCTACACATTATTATATAAACACTGTAGACTAAAGATAGCATGTTAACATTAAAAAAAAACATATTTTTGAAGAGATCATTGAACATACTTATTACTTAATTTAATAATTTCATTGATATATTTAGTTACAAAACATTACAAAATGACCATCCTGTACATGCTACAAAATAGGCATGGTCTGCATAATTGTTTCATGGTTTGCAAATTGTTTACATGGTCTGCACAATTGTTACATGGTCTACAACCATTGCAGAATAGACATAGTATACTATTGATTCATGCATGTGTATTAATATATTCAGTTACAAAACATTACAAAATGACCAACCTATAGATACTGTAAAATAGGAATGGTTTGCACAATTGTTTCATGGATTGCAAATTGTTACATGGTCTACAAAATTGTAACCATTGTAGAATATACATGGTTTTCTAAATCAAACATATATTACACAAAATAGGCAGTGCTAAATAGGTATGTTACATGCAATATTATAAAGTTTGTACTGTAGAATTGACTAGTTAACCATAAATCTAAGGAATGGTTCAGACTCCTCCATAGGACTCTCTTTTAAAGAATTATTTGGAGTAGCTAAATCAACATGGGGTGTAATAGGGGTAAGATGAACAAACATATTTTCATCTAAAATCCAACAAAATTGGAACTATTTGATAGGGGAGTGAGGGGGTGTGGCTAGTAGTAACATGGAAGTTATTAAGGGCAACATAGGCAGGGATTAAAATGTTGTACATATCTCTAAGAATTTTATGATGTTTAGGTAAGAGGGTTGATGGAGTACTTTTTTGTCCACCTCTACTTGCATCTGGTGTTGAATTCTCATCAAATTCAACTTGGAATTTAGTAAGAGCAACATATACAAGGATTAAAATGTTGTACATATCTCTTAGAATTTGATGGTGTTTAGGTAGGGGAGTTGATGGAGTACTTGTCTACCCAAAACTAGTTGTAACATGTGTTGTATTACCAAGTAGGGGAGTTGATGGAGTACTCTTCCACCCAAAACTAGTTGTAACATGTGTTGTATTACCAGGTAGGGGAGTTGATGGAGTATGCATCTGCCCAAAACTAGTCGTAACATGTGTTGTATTACCAAGTAGGCGAGTTGATGGAGTACTCGTCTACCCAAAACTAGTTGTAACATGTGTTGTATTACCATTCTTGACCATCTGCCTTTGTTTCTTTTTCTACTCTCTCTCCTTTTGTTTTTGAATCCTTTCCTTCTCCCTCCTCTATCTCATTATTTGTCTTTCAATTTTTTTCTCTTCTTTTTCTTTGCTCAATTTGATGAATTTTCTTTGCTTCCACTTGTTTTTCCTTCCTTTCTTTCAATTGTTGAAGTTCAATTTTCCTTGCTTCTTGCTGCTCATGCAAAGCTATATAATCATTTGACATTAGAATTTGAGATTTCCTACCCAATCTAAGTGTATTATTTTTAGATGGAATGGACCTCTTTCTAACATTTTCAATGAGTAGCTTTAAATTTTTTTATTAAAGAGCCTTGAATACATAGCACCACTTCATCTATTGTTTCCAAAGCTTTAGGTATCTTCAATAACCCTTCAATGATTCTACCTTGGGTATCTTCAACTTTATTCAATTCTAAATTTTTAGTTCCCCATATTGTTGTATTTGCATAATAATGAACCACCTTGTTCCTTGGTATTGGAGGTGGAGAAGGCATGCTTGAGGATATTTCCTCATTTTTGAAAAAAATTGGCACTCCTAAGTTTTGTGCTCTTTTAACCCAATTTGGTGGGTCAAACTGTGTTGGCAGGCTTAAGTCATCTTGCAAGTCATTTTAATATTGTGTTTAGTTGACATAAGTATGTGAACTTGTGTCTTCATCTAGGTCAATTGTTGTTGATGATTGTTCTACTATCCTTTGTGCCAAATATTCTTCTACCTAAGAATCTTCAAAACCAACCATCCTCAAGATGCTTGCAATACCTTCAATCTCATTGTCTTCTTCTATATTAAATGCTTCACTTTGTCTCATGTCCTTACAAAGTGCATCTCTATCCAATGGCCAAATTCCAGTCCTACGAAAACCTGCTATGATGTTTTCAGGCATAAGAGAAAACTTGAGAGCTTTGGTTGCAAGTTCTGCCAATTCTTCTCTTCTTATTTCTATGTGTGGATGTTTTTCCATCCACTTTGACCTCTCAGTTTTAAAATGTGTCTTCAATGGATAAAAGAAACTTACATCTAAAGGCTACAGTTTGTGGCTGGTATGGGTAGGCAATGTAAGATGATCAATACTTAGAGATTTAGCTTCTTGGATCATAGTTAAAGCCACATGGCTTCCATTTCCATCAAAGATAAGGAGGCTTTTGTTTGTGGGTAAAACCCCACCTAGAACTGATATAGAAAAATGAAAAGGAAACCAATTAAAGAACAATTCCTTAGTCATCCAAGTATGTGGTTGTGCTGCCATGCAAGCTCCTACTTCACAATTAGCAATGTAATTATTCAATTTTCTTTTATCCTTGAAAATATAGAAACCTTTTATGTTGTGACCTATTGTATTAATACATGACAATATTGTAATCCATTCTCTACTTTTAGATAGAATATGTGGCACACTTCTACTACCCACTTTTGCAATCACTCTTGAATTCCACAATTTCTACCTACTTGCACACATACTTCATCACAATTCCATATATTGGCTAGTCCATATTCATTAGAATTGTAAATATTTTCCAAGTTGTCATAGAAATCATACACAATACTTGGTCACAACATCACTGCTATGTCCCTATCTAGACCCTTGACAGTTGTAGTGTCAATTCTAGATGACGTTTGTGGAAACCCATCCACCATGATCTTCCTAGTTAACCATTCTTGAATGGATTTGGCCTAGTTTGATAAATGTGTCCCATGTGTGATTTTAGTTGAATAGCCTCCATTCCATGACCATTTTAAGCTAATTTTTGGCACCACTCAACTACTTCTTTCTCTTCTTCCATAGACAGGATTGTTGGTGGTCCTTTTCTTTTTATTTTTGTTAGCCCTGACAGCCAATATGTTAAACTACGAGTAGGAATTCCAAGAACTTTTTAGATGTTGCTCTTATTGAGAAGCCATAGTCCTCAACATTTTTTAGGGAATGATCCATATCTTCTTTTGTCCATGTACTATTATTACAATTTGTCTTTTTTCTACAATGTTGACACGATTGGACAACAACATCCATAGTTTTTGCATTGTTATCAACAAGATTGTACACATTTTGTTATCACTAGATGGGTTGGCTGAAGTCTCACCATCATCTAAGTTAACCACTTGAAATTTCACACCCCGTGGTAAATGAGTCCTCAACCTCTAGTTTGTTCTCTTTCTTTTTCTCTTTCCTGCAACCATAATGCCTAAAGAAAAATATCAAATAATAGTTATTTTGTAAAGGCATGTAATAACTAGCCTATTTATAAATATATTATTATACAATCATATATGTAAGGTTTTTTTCCCTCGTTGAATATTGATATTGGCTTGAATGGTATGCAATTTTCGACAAGAACACTTCAAACAATGAAAAGCAATGAAAATAAAGTAACTTCGAATTATAAAAAGTTTTCAATTCAAAAACTATTCTCTAGTCTCCAATCACCATTATAATTAAAGTTTTATTTTAAAAAAGGTCATAGCTAATAAAATTCTACTCAATCCAGAAATTGTTTTGTAATATCCAATCAACACTACAACAATTAGAACTTACTCAACTATTTACTCCTCTCCCTTAGTTGCAATCCCTTAAAGTTTTGTTTATAGAATCTCCTTGTAAATACAAATTTAAAATCGCTACAAAACCCCTCTTTTGGTTCTTTTAGAAGAACATTCTTTCAAATTTGATATGCTACATACCAAGAGTTGTTCAGTTAAGTGATTTTTATTGAGATTGTATAAAGAGAGGTCTCTATTCTTAGGTTTCCCAGTTTATTGAAATCTTTAGATGATCATGACTATTAAAAGTGGCTTTTGTTAATTTGGTAATCATGTATTTTCCACAGAGAGAGGTTGATGTGGTTTAGATGCAACACAACACACTACAACCATAGTCCATTAGACTCAAAACTTGACATGCATGTTGCTCTCTATTTATGTAGATGCCTACTAATGTTCCATGGTATAAAATGGCAGATGTGGATATAAAATAAGATATGCTTATGTTTGTTATAGATGCTATTTTTCTTTGCAATAGTTGCATTTATTTCTATATATATATGTGTGTGTGTTTATGTTAGTATACACACATACACAAGAGATGCATAGTGTCTTTGTCTTTGAAATTGAGTTTTTCAGAGGCCATGTGCTTAAGCCTTGAGGAAAAGTCTGGAAGTTACATTGGTGAGTACATTTACAATATTTTAGCTAGACAAGAACTCTATATTTCTATGTAATCTACTCTTACCTTTTTTTGCATATTGTACTTAAAGGATGAAAGATTCTCCTTTTGATTTGGGGCCATTTTCCATGGAATACAAAAATTAAGATTTAGTCTATGCTTGCAACTTTAAAAGCAATGTCAAAATATTTTTGTTAAGGAATATTGATAGGTTTATTAAGACTAAGTTTGATGAAAATATTTGCTACTTTTGCTTTCCCAAAATTTTCAGTTGTCTAGTATTCTCTTGACAGCTCTAAAGTCAAATTTTACAAATCATTTGCTTTAATTTATATTAAAGATCCAAGCTTATATGATTGTTGTTTGTGCACAATTTTGATTTTAGACACAGTCAACCTAGTTATTTAATAGAATTTTGATTTCAAATAAAGTCTACCTAGATATTTAATATAAATTAAAATAGATTTGTAATTTAAACTTTGCATTTGTAAACAAATTTCTTTCTCAAATGATTGCAAAAAAAAAAATTCATTAACTTTAGTGTTGGTATTTAAAA
This sequence comes from Sequoia sempervirens, assembly GCA_007258455.2. NCBI lineage: Eukaryota > Viridiplantae > Streptophyta > Pinopsida > Cupressales > Cupressaceae > Sequoia > Sequoia sempervirens. The sequence continues at coordinate 141,460,884 of VDFB02000015.1, forward strand.
AAGCTTTGAGAGCATAATTTTAATGTCTCTTCATCCATCTATTTTAATTTATATTAAATATCCATGCATTTATGATTGTTGTTCCTATTAATGCATAGTTTTGATTTGAGATACATTATGTCTGATTCTTTAATATAAATTCAAATAGATGAATATTTGGCAACACAATTTACAAATGAAATTTTTTCTATAAATTAATAACATTCAATAGTCATTAATTGATATTAATTCTTTATGGAGTGTGTATTTACTTTTTAATTGAAAAACAATAAAAAATTTGATAGACATGTTGCTGCTGAAACATACCTATACTTAATAAAATTTTGTTGAAGGGGAAAACAAAATACCTGAACAATAAACACCAAAACAGTTTGAAAAATCTCTACAATCTAATATGTTGAGTTGTCTAGTAATCTCTTGACAACTCTGGTAGTATGCAGTGAGAATGGAAATGTATGCAAAGAAAATGTATTCAGTATAATACAAAGAAAGTAAATGGTTTTATTGCATCGTATACTATTTTTATAGCTTCTTTTTCTTTTAGTTATATGAAATTGAAATTGGTTGATCTGTGGCTTGCAAATGTTGCATTCTTATTAGTTAAAATGTGATGTCAGAGATTGAAAGAGGCAATTTTCAATTTTGTTGTAGCACTTGGTTGATATTGATCGAATTGGTGAGTCTCAGAGCTGCTATTTGATTTTGCAGATATTGTAGTCTCAACATTTATTGCTTAGAAGTATTGAGAAATGGTATGGGAGAAGTCTGTAGTATCAATATTTATTGTTCAGGTTTAATGAGAGATCAAACCAATTATTGAAAATAGAGTTTTCTATTTATGTCAAGTTGTGCATTGGAACTTAAACGGTTTAGAGTATTTACTAAGTACCAAACATGTACAACTTTGGCTATTTTATCTATGTGTTTAGACAAATGTGAATGTAATATTTTATATTAGTTTTGTTATGTTTGCAGAAGTACTTTGAAGTTGTTATAAATAACATTTTATTTTGTTTCATATTCAATGTCCAATGAATGATATATGCTTATTATTTTTTTATTGATTATGAGGTAGTTGCATAATTTTTAATATATCTATAATTAACACAAAAATATTTAAATATTGATATTTAAATATTCAATGAATAGTCTATATCTATTCATTTAATAAATAAAAATATCACAACAACCCTTGCAACTATTAAAACACACTCAACTACTGGATCCTCTCCCACAATACTTTTTCTTACTGGGAAGATCCAATCGAACCTTCAGAACTGTAATCCAAAAGCATATAAATGTTGCAAAAGCTTAATGTCTCATTACTCCACCCAAAATTGGGCCCTGTTGCAGAAAGCATATTCAGTTACTTATCATTTCCTTTGGCTTACTCTCAGAATTTTCATAGCTGGAAAACAAAGATGTATCGATTAAATTAGACAACATAAGGGCCACAGGTCAATTTATCACAGACCAGTTGGGACAAAAGTTAACAATGGTGATGACAGCAACCTTAATCAAGACCTCAGACCTCACTAAAGAGACTTCAAAATAGGGTGTATGAACGGTGCAGATCCATTCCAAGCAAATCTACACCGTCGCTACACTAGTTATTTCGGCCAGATCTTAAATATCAACGTGATATTAGTCACTGTCTTGAAAGTAACGGACTGAACAAGTATGAGAGTAGAAGCATTATGTGACATTTCACATGGGCTGCTTGCTCGTCTGTTTCAAAAGTTAAAAAGTTTAATTTGATGTAGGAAAGCCCGGGACGGTTTTTCAATTTTATATTATAAGTTAGCATTTATGCTCATTTGGATTGGATAGTTAGTTTTTATGGTTTGCAGAGAAATGATTTTGTGTCAGGATGGACCCCTTTCCTTCTTCTTTTGCCCCCCAAAAGAAAGGAACTACTTCCAAAATGTTCATATAATACAAGTTTTAAACGAAAAAGTAAAAGAATATAAAGATATATTTAAAAGATTAATTTTGGAAATAATTATATATGTTTTTTTTATCTATTTTTAAATCATACTCGTTTTTTTAACTATCTATTATTAGGAAGAGGATAGTATGAGTAACTTTCTATTGAAAGATTATGAAAATGAGAACTTCCTAACTATATTATTTAGACTTTCATTATTATATAATAAAAAATAATATTAGAGATGATGAGTTAAATTTTTCTTTTTAATAAAACAATTATAATGAATAAGAAGAGTGTGTATATATATATATATATAATGTTTTCAAATGTTTTTTTTTTTTTAATGTCTTAAACAGGATTAAGGATGTTTGGGAAGGACAACAATTGTAAATAACTCCAAATTTAAGACAAAATCAACATAGGTAACTAGATGTTAAAATATAAGTTGAGTTGAAAATTTATTATTGAGTGAATGTGATTTATTTACTATATTTATAGATTTAGGTTAAGATTGAAAGGGGTGCTTTAGAATTTCAAAATCTTTAGGATTTTCTTAATTATTGGGAGCGTCTCTTGTACTATGAGTCAAATTCTACTCAATGGTCTGTCTTAGACCATCCTTCTTCCTACACTTCATTTAAAAACACAAAAGGATATTTTCAAAAAGAATATTTTGATTATTACATGGACTGTGGAAAAATCATAATTACTACTTTTGATCATTGTACCAAGCCCTTAAATCACTACATAAGGGTTTAACCAATGGAAATTTATCCTATCCTAGACAACTCCTTAAATACATTTTTCAACACTACAAATTTATTATTGCAAGTACAAATACTCATGCAAATCCTTGTTTGTAGGCACAAGCAAATTATGATTGACAAATTTAGATCCACATATCTAGTTCAAATCCTCAATTTCAAAGATTTGTTTGACAATTATGAAACTAAAATGTTGTACATAAATTATTTCCATTCTTAAGGTAGCCACCTCACAAGTCTTGAATTTCTAGTCTGGGGTGAATTTATTTGGTGACATTTTTCCTAGAAAAATTAGCAACAAAGAAAGACCTAAGTAACATAATTTTATTAAATAAAATTTTCTAACATTATTTCATACAATTACAATCCCATCTTTTTATCTTAGGGCATTTACCAATTATTGTATTAGTTACATTTTTACCATAGAATTCATGTAGAAATGTATCATTTCTTTTACATTTTTTGTGAACTTGACATTCTTACACTCCCCTAAGGTCTCCTAATAAGGTATGGGTTTTCATTATTGATAACAATTTGATTTCTACCCACCAACCAATCCTTACTTTGTTCATTTAAAAACATTAAAAAAAATCAAGAATAATATTTTGATTACTACATAAACTGTGGAAAACTCATTCAGACTAAAATTAATATGATTAAACTTGAATATTGTAAAGGCTATAAAACCAACTAAAAGAGTTAAGGGGTCACAATCAAAAAGCTGTCTTGTTATTGTTTTAAAAAAAAAAGTAGTACTTTTGTTTTAGCATAGAAGATGTACAAAGACACTTTTTAAAGTAAATCCAAATTCATTCAATTTGACAAAACGTGGTTTATTTTAGTATAAATGTACAAAAACACTTTTAGAGTAAAACCTAATTTCACATGAACTAAAGTGCCTCTGATAACGAAGTGCTCCTGAAAATTAAAATTGAGTGAGAGCTTTTACCAGAAGCATTGATCTGTACGACTACAAATATCACATCTATTTCCACTTAATATATACAGCTGATGGTCCTCATCAAGAGCACAATGCTAAGCTCGTGGAATGTTAGTTGATGGATAATGAATACCGATGCCTTCACGCATGGCCTATAATAGCTATAAAGTACAGGTATAGTCAGCACAGAAAACTCCATTCTTTCTCAGTTTTCCTAATAACCCCTGAAGTAACTGTTATACAGAACGGTGTATTTGCACTCCAAGCTCTTGGAACAAATCTACGTAGCTGGTTATTTTAGTTCCCTCAGTAAAAGTTTTTCAACGTCAGGCATGACAAACATAAACTAATTCTGATATCAAAATCATATACAACGTGCACGAGTGGCGTTCTATCTCAATCATCTCCATCCTCCGTCCAAGTTCCAGCTCGGATGATGTAATCCGTGGACGTACGGCTCCTTGTGGGCCCACCGCCCCTTCTATAACTGTGGTCCTGCACTTCAATCGTTCAGTATGCACTGTCGGAAAGAGCAGAGCAAGAGAGATAATCAAATGGGAAAATCAGACAAATCAAGACTGGTTCAAGAGTTGGTAATGCTACTGTGTTTTCTGGTCGCTCGAGGAGACCAGCTGTACGAAGGCAAATGGGAGCTGCTCTTGGAAAATGCTGGAGTTTCCGCCATGCATATGATGGTCTTACACACCAACAAAGTGCTCATCTTCGACCAGACGTTTGCCGGGCCGTCGCAGATCCGGAGAACCGACCCGCCGTGCAACAGCAAGTCGCCCCCTGCAAATCAAGACTGCTGGGCGCACTCAGTGGAGTACGACATCGCCAGCAACCGAGTCAGACCTCTGCACGTCGTCACCGACACCTGGTGTTCTTCCGGTGCCTTCACCAGCAATGGCAGGCTCGTTCAAATGGGCGGAAGTCACGACGGCGAGAACATTACTCGCTATTTCACGCCATGCTACGACTCCACATGCGACTGGGTGGAACCGGTGGCGCATTTGTCGTCCCCCAGGTGGTATGCTTCCAGCCAGATCTTGCACGACGACCGGGTCATCGTCGTTGGAGGGCGCGGTCAGTTCAATTATGAGTTTATCCCGAAGCGCGCACCCGGTGAAGGCGTGTTCCAGCTTCCTTTTCTAGCACAGACGACGGACCGGGAGGAGAACAATTTGTATCCCTTTCTCCATCTCTCTTCCGACGGCAATCTCTTCATCTTCGCGCACAGGAATTCCATTCTTCTCGACTACCGAAACAACCGGGTCGTGAGAATTTTTCCCAGAATGCCCGGCGGTGGCTCAAGGAACTACCCGAGCACCGGTTCTTCGGTTATGCTGCCCCTCAGCGCTGCCGCCAATTTCCAAAGAGTGGAAATCATTATCTGCGGAGGCGCACCGAAGGGAACTTTCACTTCAGCCTTGGCACAGAATTTTAATGTGGTGTTCAAGACCTGCGGCAGAATAGAAATTACTTCTCCAAATCCCGTCTGGCAAATGGAGAACATGCCCGGCCGGAGAATACTGAGCGACATGCTCATACTTCCTACGGGGGATATCATCATAATCAATGGCGCCCAACTCGGAAGCGCAGGCTATCAGAACGCCAGAGCACCCGTTCTGAGCCCGTTTCTCTACAAACCGGCAGAACCCGTGGGAAGGAGGTTCACAGTCCTCGCGTCCTCCAAAATTCCTCGGATGTATCATTCTACTGCAAGTGTTCTTCCAGATGGGCGCGTATTGGTGGCCGGAAGCAACCCCAACTATGGCTACCTATTCTCCAACGTGCCGTTCAGCACCGAGCTGCGAATGGAGGCCTACATTCCTTATTACCTCGACCCACATTACGATTCAAACAGACCGACCATACATTCTGTTTCTGCACGGACGATCAGCTACGGGTCCAAATTCACCGTTGGCTTCAACCTGCCAGCACGACATATAATCTCGAGCTTCCGCTTCCACGCCTACGCTCCACCCTTCACCACGCACTCGTTCTCCATGAATCAGCGAATGCTGTCACTCAAATCGGCCATTTCCGTCTCCGGCTACTCTTATTCAGCGACACTGACGGCGCCGCCAGGCCCGGTGGCGGCGCCGTCCGGATACTACCTGCTCAGCGTCGTCTGCGGCGATGTTCCCAGCAAGTCCGAATGGATTCGCTTCGTCAATTGAAAAAAGCTTGTCTTTCATTTTTCCGTAATCCTTCTCCTCCATAGAGAATTTGAAGGCTAAGGAAGAAACAAAAATTCAGACTACTAATAAATTCTTGATTTACTCATTCAAGTTAAAAGACGTTTGAATAAATGCAACGTGCAGGAATTCAGTGAAGTTCAATAATGATCTCTGTCCTGCAATTTGGACACTAACTGATCGCAGCCATTAAAGTTAGCCATTATTCCGCAAAAAAATTAGTCTGGTCTTAGAGATGAATTGTCTCTACGCCCGTCTCATTACTGAATTATATTGCACTTGTACTCAAAAGATTGTCCCTGAATTATTTTGCACTGTACGCATAAGATTGTCTATCTTGTTCTGTTTAATTTCTATGTTTTGAGATCTGAACGTTTTCTTTCTCTTCTGAGCCTCTCGCTCAACATGCCGAGTGGTGGGACTCATAAATGTAATCCAAGTTTAAACTGGTTTATTGTATATGTAAATGATCCGGAGTTATGAATTGGTGAGGTCATAAATGAGATTTATCTTCTGAAGTTTGAATCTTGATAAAAAGAAAAACAACACCATCCTTAACCCATCACATTAGAGTAGAGGAACCATACAACATGTTCCAATAGTTGTTATAGTTCCAATATTTTTAATAATATTGAACCAATAATTGTGACTTTAAAGTTGTTAGTGTTGTCATGACTACCCATAATTGAATGAAATGTATTCCTTAGATCTAAAAAGCAACAAATCTTGTGATGCCATATTAACGCACCAATAGAACATGACTTAGTGCACAACTATCCATCTCACATTTTTTGGGTTCCTCGACAAAAAGCATGCTGATATGGTATCGTATTTGATGATGTGGCCATGAAACCTTAGTTATAAGCAAGGGATTTGCCAAGTAAGCTGCTGTAAAAAAATTGAGTGATTTGAAACCCCTTGACCAAAAAACATGCTGATATGGTATCATATTTGATGATGTGACCATGAAACCTTAGTTATAAGACTTGCCACATAAACTACTGTTAAAAAAATTGAGAATGATTTCAAATTTTCACATAAAATTTCGAGAAGCGCAAAATTAAAATACTCAACTATCCTAACCTCTCCTAACCTCTCCCCTATGCCAACTGAAATGTGAGAATTGTTCTTCTGCCCGGCAATCTCAATTCTGGAGTTCTTACCTTCGAAGCAGGAGGACAAGCCACGCTAGATACATGATATCTTCTTCAAGCAGTCAATGCAAATCAATAAGCCACCTTATATTGAATACAGTCGACTGTGGACGACCTGGAAAGCGAAAATTTCATGTGTCCCCACGAACCCAAGCAGGGTCTACCGACACCCATCAAAAGATGTTGCAGAGACATGTAATAATTCCTCCCAATTTCTCTGTGAGAGCACTTTGAGAACAAAAGAACCCAATCCATCATTACCATTACCAATGCGTCCTGGTAAATCCTTTACACTGTATCCTTTCAGCCTTTAGAACTTGTACCATTTCAGACCGGCTGATATGGGTCGTCTATTAATTGGTTCATGAAAAGGACTTAAATAGGGGAACCCGAGGAGGATAGTAAGAATCTCTCAGGTGAAACGCGTGATAATTTTAATGGACACCAGTGATTTCATTATTTTATTTTTGTTAAAAATTCAACTTCAAAAACATCACAATAGAGATTAGGAACTTCTGGATCAACTGTGCGTAAATTTTTTCATCAACGTTTCGGATCAAATTCCTTGTTCATTCTGATGATAGATCATGGAGTTTGATCTGAAATGTTGATTTAAAAATTTACACATAATTGATCCAGATGTTCGTATTCTCTATCTATCATGGACTGTACAATTTAATTTAAAATGAATTTAAAGATAATCACATAATTTTTGATAAAAACCATCTAATATTAATGGCAATAAATGTAAACCTAAAATCACTGAAACATCGCATTTTGTTATTATTACTATTGCAGATATCACAAACGGTGATTAAATTTGACATGGATCTTTATTTTTGAGCTTATCCATCACACTTTCAAACATTTATAAAATTAAAATAATTGGGTGGGATGTCCCATTTTTAAGATAGTTGTTCACGTGGCAACATGCTTTTGTAATTTCAAAAATTATAAGTACATAATTGTTACTAGATGTAATAATTGTTACGTTTTACTAATAATAATGAATAAATAATTTTCTGTACCAATAAAACAAAATTTGATTAAGACAACGTACCTTCGACTTGAAAAGATTTGATACAAACCATTCATAGTACTGTACGAACTTGACCTTCAGTTCACATCACATGCTTATAACTTAAATGTTAAGAAAAACTGAATCATTGTCTGTTCGAGGAGAAACTTCTTACTTACAAAACTTTTTCTTATAAACATGCTTCATGTGAAGTATTTCCGTGGCATTTGGTGGAAGCATGGTCACTTGTCTAATTATATTGATTGCTAACTACCTTTAACTATTGAGTATACTTTTGAAAGGAATTTAGATTTTGTAATTAAGGGATTATATAATAGTTATGGAATTTAGAGCTATTCGATATGGGAGTATAAAGCTTTAGGTTGAAATCTATTTAGCTAAGACATAAGGATTGAGGGGTATTCATTTTGTCAAATTTGTTCAAGGCACTATCCCTGCCTCATCCCTTATGATGTTGGGGTCTTGTACTTATCAAGACTTGATCTCTAGTGGACTCATTAAGAACCATTCAACTTCACCAATAGACCAAGGACCCATTGACATTGTTAAATTTTTTGCTTTACTATCTCTAAATTATTTTGTTGCAATTATATCTTTTGAAAATTAATTAGGAAGGACTCTTTGTTGAAAAGAAATATTAATAAAAATGTAAAGTTGTTATGTTTGTATCTTATTATCGAGATTTCTATTTTTTATTAAATTTTCTCAAACTTATAATAGTTCACAAATTTTGCAAAATTGTGATAGGCTCATTTTGCTAACAAGTTTGTCACTTTACAAACTCTCTAACAACCCAACATGTTATTTTTTTCAAAGTTTTTTGTGAATTATTGAACCTTATATTTTCTCAATAGATGGTCTTCCTCTATTGTCACAAAATTATGGAGTTCACAAACTTTGTAAAATGACCACAAGTTTTATCTATAAGTACTAGGGTGAGTGCAGGATCATGAGAGTCGAAAAAGTGGCGATCTGACAAAAAGTGGCTGACAACTTTTTTTTATCTAAATTTGATGAAATGAAAAGGGTTTATTGGGAAAATTATCATCTTTCCACAAATATAAGATGTCTTATTTTGAATTTAATAGATAATTATTATTGATTTTCTACATGCATTATAACTAAAACCCTAATTGATAGGTTGATTGAAAAACATCTATAATTCTCAAACGATTTCACATTTTTTGAATATGAAAGATGCAACACAATCTATGCTTCGCATACTATAGGATAAAAAATAAAAATTGATTCATAAACTTTTGACCAAGTTATGTCGGTAAGACAAACAAGTTTTAATATTTTTAAAAAGTCCTAATAAAAAATTCATAACTAATTATTTAGTTGCAAAAAAATTACAAAAAAATGTGGCACATCTAGGAATGTGTCCTCTACTTATATTGAAGGTTTTAATTTATTTTTCTTGTACTTAGGTTGGTCAGACATACACTAGCTTTTAATTTTTTTCCTAAGAAATTTAGTACTATTGCATTAAAATTTTAAATTTTCACCAATAGATTTACTTTTTTTCCAAAAAAAGACTCGTCTCTTAGAAACTACATTCAATTTTCTACAAATTTTGTTCTTATATATTTTTCAAATTATGTTAATAACCTATTCAAATTTTTAAGTTAAGTTGTCTAACTCTACTTTTTTGAATTTTCATTGCCACTTAAGGGCCTAGTTTGGACCCCCAATGATCTTGCACTGACCCAGTATTAAAGCTATTTGTTATGGTTAGTTCACCTGTTTGTGAACTTCCTAAAAGATAGAAAAAGCTAGAAAAGATAGTGAGAATAGATTCAAAAGTTTCAAAATTGAAATTGTTGGCTAGTTCAAGAGTTCATGAAATGCCTAAAAAGTCAATAAAGTTATTGAGTTTTCAAAAAGTGTGATAAGTGGTCAAATTTTTAGCATTTTAGTAGGTTCTTAAACTTCTTAAATCGCCCAAAGTTAGAATTTTCTTTGAAATATCAATTTAAAACATAAGTAAGGGTTTGTGGGCTCATTTATCAATATCTCATATTAAAATAATGAGAATTTCTACTACAACCTATTGCACTCATTCGTTGGAAAATCAGACAAATCATTGTGCTTAGGTGGAGGCTGCGTTTATAAGTATCAAGTATGCAGTGGACAAGGGCTATTCTAAACTATGGGTGGAAGGGGACTCATTAAACATCATTAATTACCTACGTGGTACCCATAAGCCTAGTTGGAATGTTGATCAATTAATAAAGGATGCCATAATTATGCTGAGATCTTGTGAAGAGACTCATGTTACCCACATATTTCGAGAAGGTAATTCATTGGCAGATTTCTTAGCAAATGAAGTTGTCAGGCTCAATGAGTATCAAGCATGGGAGGAAGGCTCTCTCCTTCTCGAGGCAGCCAGCAACTTAATAAGAAATTATGGTTTTAGCTGAGTTTATGTGGTGGTGTTATTTAACCATTAGTACCATCTCTCAACTCACACGCTTTGTCGGTATCGTTCAACTTGTTGGCTATCAATTGAATTGTAATTGCCAAGGTTTTATGCTTTTGGTTATTATGTAAATGGGAGGCAACATAAGCATAATTGAGCCTCATTCTTGTGCAGGCCTGAGAAAGAAGAAAATTTGGAGGATTCTTCAACATGGGAATTTTACGCCATTCTTAGAAAGATTGCATGGTCATGATCTGAATGCTTCAGTGAAGTTTGTTTCATGTTGGCACAATTGCAAACTTCAGACGAAGGGCTTCGTTGTTGATATTAATGAGGATCTTATTGCTACTATGACTGGCTTGCCCATGGTTGGTCATAAATTCTTTAAAGACAAGAAGAGTAATGACGAGGCTATGGCTCCATTTTTCAAAGATGAGGAAAGGAAAAAGCACGTCAAAATGGAGGCTTGGGGCTATGAGTGAAAGTCTCTCAAGAAGATATGGGCAAACATTGCGAAAGTTATAATGCGGTATGTGACTCTGGAAGGCAGGTTTACTGCAATCTTTGGCCATCATTCTACTATTTTAAACCATTTTAGGCATGGGCTATTTGTTTCTTTTTTGTTTCTTCTCTTATCTTCCATGGAGGTCTCTATGTATGCACATTTAAAAAATACGAGGGCACCAGTCCTACATGAGTGCCTTATTTTGTTAATTATGGAGCATGCAAAAGCCCTTATCCCTACCTCTTCAATTAAGGGAAAGGAGAAGATTGTTAGTGAGGTTTCTGGATCTTCTAGTTCAAACACCATTGTAGCTGAGGATGAGGAGTGGAATGAAGATGGTGAGGAAGAGACCCTGTCCCTTGTAGCTAGCTCCTTGAAAAAGAGGAAGAAGGGTATTTCTAAAGATAAACAGGCAGCTAAGTGTCTTATTATGCAAGAGTTGAAGTCTCGATCTAATGGTGAGGATATGGAAGTTGGCTCTGGGGATTCCACACCCATGGACGATGCATTGGACATTGGTGAAGATGATAATGAGGTTGGTGGTAAGGAGGAGGGGTTTCAAGAGAATGTGTTAACAAAGGCCAAGGATAAGCCCAAAAGGGTTTCTAAGCACATTGCCATGAAAAACCAAGCCTTGAAGGATACAGTCAAGGTCACCACAGAGCTCTACAAGGAGAAGGAATTAGAAGAGAAGGCAGTGGAAATTGATGATTCCTCAGTTCATAACTCTCTTAGTGTGGAAACTGAGGGTGAAAAAAAATTTCAGGAGGAGGAGGGTGTTGAGTAGAAGCATTCGAAGTCGGAGCCTCTAAAAATTAACCTCCTATCGGAAGACTTTTCCTATCTTAATGATGATTCCACCTCTATGTTTGAGCTTCTTGACATGGCAAGGGCAGGGGCTACTGGTACTTTCGAATTAGAAAAGTGGACTCTCCAGGAGTTTAACAGAGTCAACATCAAAATTAGGGGTTTGAAGGAGAATTTGCAGAATATTCTGAAGGGCTCAGCCTTGGATATTTTGATTGATAGAATTGTTGATCTTGAGGGTTCATTCACTAACTTCAAGTCCCTCCTTGAGAATCACTTGGCTGGGTTAGAAACCAAGGTATTGGATACTAATGCAAATATAAAGAAGCTTCTCTAGGCTTGTCATGTCTCAACTAAAAATAGTGTGGATTCTTTGGAGGTCTCATTTTGTAAGATTAGTGAGCTTAGAGAGGATCAGTTATATGTTTCTAAGTTAATGGAGAAGGAGCAATTGGCCAAAGGTAAAGGTAAAAAAGGTGTGAAGGATGATGGCAAAGGCCTTGCTGTTAAAGGGATGGTGACTGGAAGAAATCCTTCAATGCTGAGAAAAAAGAATTGTTGGATATGATTGGGCTGCATAGGAATCAACAACTTGAGGTGGCCAACACCTTAAGTAGTATGAAGTTGTGTCTTGTTTAGACTCTTTTTTTTTTCTACTGTTTGGTCTCGGTTTCTTTCCTATTGTTTTATTGTTTTGTTGCTATTGGTTGCTGTTAGTAGTTTAGTGTTTTACCCTTCAAGCAATATTTTGTATCCCCTAGTGTTTAAATTTTTGGGTTGCTGCTGGTGCTTTAAGTTTAGTTTCTCTTGAGCAACATTTTGTTTCAAAATTTGTAAAGGATTTCAGGTCCCTTCAAAACCTATTTTTCTCGTATAATCAAAACATATTGCGCTCATTCTCCAATGCATTTGTCACACCATTGTTCTAATTTAGTGTTCTAAGGTAGACCTTCCATTTTATTCTCTCATAGAGGCATTTAAACTCTTTATTACATTTTGTTGAATTATTTAAATCCTCCATTATTTTATATGCATGTTCATGAATTGCAAATAGTAATGATATTATTTATTCTTAAGCAATATCCTCTTCCTTATTGCTTACCATTTTTTCCTTGAAACCCTAGCTCACTATATTTGGTTGATATCAAATCCTCACAAAATGAAGTACACATACCAAGGTTATGAGTATTCTTCCATGATCATTCATAATTCGATAGCTAAATTTAGCTTGGGCATATTGATATGTTATATTTTTAGAATAGAATGCAAGAAAACCCTTAGGGCACCTATATAAGAAGAAATCTTTACTAGTGACTTGTTTCATGTTGGTGGATTTCTAGTGGCTTTTCAATGTGTAGAATTGTTAGTTACATGTGTTAAACATTACAAACCAAACACAAGAGAAATTAAAGAATTTAATGAGAGGGTACTTGTTAGGTTGGATTGTCTTAACTTTAGTCTAGACTTCAGATTACTCCCACAAGATAAATTTTTTAAAGTAATTATTAAAATAGGAATCACATGTTTCCATGATAAGAGAGACACATGTTTGAATAATATTGCTAAACAATGTTGAAAGGTTCCTAAAAAGTGAAAATCTAAAATTCCCAAAGGGTTGCAAAGAGCACACTTTAAATAGAAGGAAATTATAAAATATAATTACTTTGCTAAATAGGATGATAGGGAGCAAGGATACTAGTTCTTTTAGTACTTGATATGCCAATTCACCCTCATAATTGGTTATGAATCACAATACATTGGTTAGGGAGAAATCATAAGTGATCATTTGGCCAATTTTTAGAAGAGTCACTTTTTCTATATGTCACCTTATCTATTATAAGCTATTGCAAGCATGAGAGTTTTCCCTCAACTATAGACTTAAGGGGTAATGAAAAAACCATGTGGATTTATGATTTCTACCTACAACTAAAACATGACATTGGTAATAAGGAATTCAAAAGATTCAATGATACCTTTTGTAAGTTGACAATTGGAGAACCCAGGAGCAATTGCACACCGAAAGAAACTTCCACGAGAGAGAAGTAACAGAAGAAACTATTTCACCAGAGATGAAAGAATGTATTGAGATGCCAAATGAAAATACATAATGTACATGTGCATGTTAAAAAGGCATGAAAAATGAGTGATAGGTAAGAAACTTCCTAGCATGGGAAAAAACTACCAAACTACCCGTAAATGCATAATTAGCCTAATTAAACTTAAGAGAGAAAATATTCACACTAACACCCCCCCTTAAGTGCAACTTAGGGAAACTAAAAATGAAAAATGAGATGCAAAAAATGTAATATGGGTCTCGGCTACACAACCATGTTAGGTACCCATTTACAATGCAAACAAAAATCTCTCACAACTAGAGAAAAGGAGAAAAACCCTGTGGGAAAAAACCTCCTCTCCAAAAGAGAAAAAAATAGAAAAGAAAGAAAGAAGGAGGACTCATCAAGACCCCCTAGGATAACTTCCTTCACCACAAGCATCGATCGCAACAAAAGATAGCAAGGAGATGCAAAAGGCTTAGTGAAGATGTCTGCAACTTGTTGCTCTGTAGGAAAATACTCCAAACTCATAACACCCTCCTGAATGAGCTATCAAATGAAGTGCATGTGGATCTCAATATGCTTCGTGCACTGATGCTCCAATGGGTTGCGAGAAATATGTATGAAACTATGATTATCACACCAAAGAGTAGTGGGATGATCAACAGGAAAGTCGAACTCATCCATCAACTGTTGAAGCCACAAAACCTCTTGACTAGCCAAAACAACCCCTCGATACTTAGCCTCAGTCGATGATAATGCAATAGTAGTTTTATTCTTGCAAAACCATGCAATCAGGCTAGAACCAAGATAAAAGACAAAGCCAAAAGTGGACTTCCGATCATCAACATCACCAGCCCAATCTAAGTTAGTGAAGCCCACAATCTGATTAGCACTTGATGTGTAATGAATGCCAAACTATGTAGTGCCCTGAGTGTACCGCAAGATGTGTTTGGATGCCTTGTAGTGACTCTCATGAGGATTGTGAGAGAAATGGGAGACAAGACCAACTGCAAAGGAAATATCAAGACAATTGTGTGTCAAGTACAAAAGGCTACCAACCAACTGTTGATACAAGGTAGCATCTATTGATGGAGTACTATGCAACTGGAAGACAACACAAAACCTAACTAAAAAGGAGTGGGGGCTGGCTTGCAATCAACCATCTAAAATCTCTGAAGCAGATCAAGAGCATACTTCTACTAGAAAATAGAAATACTTGTAGAAGACTGATGAATCTGAAGACCAAGGAATAAATCCAAAAGACCAAGGTCTATCATATCAAATTACTCTGTCAAATCTCTTTGAGTATCCTGAATCATGGGATGAGAAGTCCTAGTGAGAATCAAGTCATCCACATAGAGAACAAGAATGAGAAGATCTCCTCCATGCCTCTAAATGTAAACTGTAGGGTCAAAGTGACATCTAGTGAATCTAGAAGCAAGCAAAAGACTGTCCATCTTTTCATACCAAGCCTGAGGGGCTTGTTTGAGACCATATAATGAATGTCGTAGCCTGCAAACAAGTGAAGGGCCCTGCACAAAACTTGGTGGCTACTCCATATAGATCTCCTCCTAAAGATCACCATGTAAGAAGGAACTCTGGACATCCATCTAATACACTGACCAACCCTGAGATGTAGCAATAGAAAGTACAAGGCAAATGGAATCCATCTTGGAAACAAGAGCAAAGGTCTCTGAATAGTCAATTCCATCAACCTGAGAAAACCCCTTTGCCACAAGATGAGCCTTATACTTGTCAAAAGAACCATCATCTACAAACTTGGTACGATACACCCACTTGCACCAAACCAACTTTATTCCCTTAGGAAGAGGAACATGATCCCAAGTGTGGTTCTTCATCAAAGATGAATACTCCTCGGCCATAACACTATCCCACTCTATAACACCTGAAGCATTTGAAAACTTCTGAGGATCAATAGAAACTACATGACTCAAAAGACTAATAGCTGAAGTCTGAGAATGAGTGTGGTGAGAAGTGGTGGGATCACCTACATGTGAACCAACCTCCTCAAGAATAGTGTGAGCCCAAAGAGGCTATGCGGGTGCAATTTCAGGAGAAGATGGAGTTATGTCAACAACAAGATCAATACCATCATCATCAGGAGCATCAACAACATCATCATCATCAATAGGAAACAAAACATCCTCTGAAGAAGAACTAGGAAGAAGAGAGGTAGAGGCCTGTGATGGAGAATCTTTCAAAATGAAAGACTCATCAAAATGAACATCACGATGAAAATATACCTCTTTAGTGATAGGATCAAATAGTTGATATCCCTTCACATCCTCACAGTAGCCAACGAAGATGAACCACTGACTCTTCTTCTCCATTGCTTTTCGCCTCTCTGCTGGAATGAATGTCCATGCATCACTTCCAAATACTCTAAAGTAGGAGACCTTAGGCTTGACATGAGACCAAGCCTCCTCGGGAGTCATCTTTTGCACTACCTTGTGAGGCATAAGGTTCTGAGTGTAGTTGGCACAATTGACAGCCTCTGCCCAAAATTTTGGAAACATGGACCTAGACTAGATCATGCAATTGGCCATCTCTCGTAATGTTTTGTTCTTCCACTCAGCCACACCATTCTCCTATGGAGTGTATGCCACTGTGTGCTGATGAAGAATACCTCGAGCACTGCAAAAATCTTGAAATGCCCTATTGACATACTCCCTCCCATTATTTGTGTGATTATTTTGAAGGGAATGCCCTGACTGCTTCTCCAAAAATGCAAGGAATGTCATGAAGAAGTGAAGAACCTCATCCTTGTACTTCAAAAAGTACACCCAAGTGTGGCAAGAAATGTCATCAATGAAGGTGATTACATACTTGGCCCCCAAAAATGAAGGAGTGGGAAATGACATGAGATCACTATGCACCAACTCAAGGGGTGGCGAAGCACGTGTAGCCATACCTTTTGGAAATGGATCTCGATGATGTTTCCCAAGTACACAACCTAGGAAAACCCCATCAAAACAAGAGATCTGAGGTAGGCCAATCACCAAATTCTATGTGCTCATCTATTGGAGATATCTATAATTCAAGTGGCCAAACTGCTCATGCCATAGCTTGCTCACAGGATCTGCATGAGCAATAAAGGATGATCCTAATGAAGGCCCAAATCCATCAAAATTATACAAGCGGGTTTCATGATCAACTACTGTAGTAGAAACAACCTTCTTAGGATTCCCCAACTCTTGAATAGTCACATCACTAGGAGAGAACTCAACAAGCCTTCCATCACCATGCTGACAAATCTGAAAAATGGAGAGAAAATTCTGTGAAATATCAGGAACAAGAAGAACATCATCAATGCAACCATCCTGCATCTAAATTGAGCCTATCCCTAAAACAAGAATCTAAGAAGAGTCTCCAACTACAATGTGAGTAGTATGACTATCAGAGAGAGAATCAAGAGGATCAACATCATGAGTAATTTGATGTGAGGCACCAGACTCAAGAATCCAACTATCATGGGTAGAGGACAAACCTCTTGCTGCAAGGGCTTGGCCTTTTCCCAAGGAAGAAGACTTCAGCATGGAAATGTTGTGCTTCTTCATAGATTCGTCCAATGTTGCAAGCCTTGCAAAACAATGTGCATCATTATGCTTTGACTTCCACAAAAATATCAATCTTCCTTCTTCTTGGACTTGGAAGAGGACTCTCCTGAGTTAGAAGAAGGAGGAGGTGCAGTCTTTTGATCATTCTTCTCCTTAGGGTTGGAGGGATTCTCACCACCTTGAGGAGAATATTTCTTTGGCTTCTTCTTATTCTTACCCTTACCCTTGGAATATTGATCCATAAAGGCATGACTCTTAGGAAGAGCATCCATATGGATCAACTTGTCTTGCTCCCTAGCTAGTTGGTCACAAAACACCTTAAAGGAAGGCATCTTATGGTCATCTCCCATGGCATCCATAGTAGAATAGAAGGTAGAGGCAAACACTTGAAAAGGACCTCTCAGTTTTGACAAGATCAAGAAAATACACTCATCATCACTTTTGGCATGACCACACCCTTTTAGTTGTGACAAGATCAATTTGAACTATGCAAGGTAATCCTGAATAGTGGGAAAAGCATATAGAGAAAGAGAGATGAGATCAGCTTCAAGTTGCAAGATTTCAAACTAGTTTACTTTCCCATACAACTCAGCAAGTTTATCCCATTCTTCTCTAGATGTCTTACATTCAAAAATGTGAAACAATAGATTATCAAACACATGGAGACCTATGAGACCTCTAGCCTCATCCATTTTTTTGCAATGGACAAACTTCTCAAAGTCCTTAGTGAACTCAGGTTGTTCAACATCCAACATTTGCCAAAGTCCCTAAGATTGCAACAATTGTGAAATTTTGAGTTTCCATGTGTGGTAGTTATGTGGGGTAAGTGGTTCTATTTTTGGTTTTTACATGGTGGAAAAATGAACACAAAAAAGAGCAATATACTACTTATACCCCCAAAAATAAATAGAACCAACTATTTACAATCCACAAAAGATTTTTTTTTTCCAAAGAAACACCAATAGAAGACATAAATGTGAGCTACTAAATTTAAAATTTATGGAAAATTTTCAAAAAAAGTACCTTTTTCACTGGAAAATATCTCCCACAAAGAACTCCATGCCACCTCTATAGATTTCTTCACGTAGCATGAACAAGCCACAACCAAACTCTCCAAGTTAGCCTTAACTCACACAAATATAAAGGGATTCAAGGGCTATTTAAACAACAAGAACTTCATCGCACCACCAATGTGGGATTATTTTTTGCAGCCAAGTAAAAAAGTAAAGTTTTTGCACTCCCAACTAAGAAATTGGAGAAATATTTGGAAACCCTATGCTAGGTTTTGTATTTGAACCGTTGCTACACACATTAAACAAATACATCTTCCAAGCAGAGAATCGAGCCCTCAAAAAAAATTACGCCAGCTTGAATGGAACAAGGCACCACTCCAAATAGGAAAATCACCCTCAGCCAAGCACAAAATCATGCCTCCAAAGGATTTTTTAGACTTTCAACAGAAAACACACGCTGCCACTCCAACAGAGAAATCATAGGTCACATTCCAGATTTCAATAATCACAATTGAATGCCTTTGAAAACGAAGATCACAACCTTTAGGCAAGAAAAAATCACACCACAACACAAAATGTCTTCTTCAAGACGGAAAGAAAACACCTCCCAATTAATGCCAATCAATGCCAAAACAGGTTCCAATTGACTGCAAAGAAAAATGATGCTAGTTCAACAAGGATCACACTAGCACAAAATTAGCAGTCTCCAAAAGGAAAAATGTCACTTTTGACAGAATTGTGCCTTTTGTAGCAATCAAATCTTCAAAGAGGACCAAAGCCTCAATTTTTTCTTGGTGAAAACTCTCAGGGAAGGTGGTTGTAGCAGAATCTCTAATACCATGTTGGAGCACCTGGGAGCAACTGCACACCGAAAGAAACTTTCATGAGAGAGAAGTAACAGAAGAAACTATTTCACCAGAGATGAAAGAATGTATTGAGATGCCCGATGAAAATACATAATGTACAAGTTCTTTAAAAAGGCATGAAAAATGAGTGACAGGTAAGAAACTTCCCAGCATAGGAAAAAACTACCAAACTACCCATAAATGCATAATTAACCTAAGTAAACTTAAGAGAGAAAATATTCACGCTAACATTGACTATGAGGGAGTTGAAAGGAAACATATTACATAGGATCTCACCTTAAGAATCACAATGAATTACCAAATATGGTAGCTTCTATATTCAATACCCTAAGTTTTTTATATTTGAGGCTAAGAGGGTTTAAAGGTTCTCCATATAAATTGCTTAAAAATATGTGAGTGATTAATTTAGCCTAATCAAAGTATGCAAAAAAAAAAGAAGGTTAATTAAGAAGTATAACTTAGATAGAAAGAAGGAAGGGCATCCCTTCCCTATAACTCTATGTTACTACACCTACAAATCTTAATTTGGTGCAAAGAATATGGAAAGGTTGTTAACAAAGATAAGCATACATTTTATGCAACAATAATTGATTTTGATGGAAATATCTATCTTAGAGATAATTTAGACCTAGCACATAATGAAGTTCCCCATGTAGAAGATTTATGTGAGGATTGTGTTGATGATTTTTCAGGAAAATAGAATAGATGTGGATGACCATGGAATAAGTTGAAATCTATGATATGCAATGGAATGTACAAGGTATAGAAGATGATGATTCTAATTTGGTGGACCCTATTTTCATTTCTACCATCCAAATGCAATATCTCCCATCTATCAACTAGACAGAAAATGAATTTGTAGAAATCAAAGAAAAAACATGTAATTAGTTTTCCTAAGGATGAAAAGATGGAAAAATTAAAATCTTCTAAAAATAATGCCACTAGACCTCCTCCTACTTGGATAACATATCAAGGAAATTAAAGCAAGTCTCTTCTTCATTTGTCCCATCTAGTAGCATTATTAGTTAGAGGGGGTGATGATGAAGAGCCTCAACAGAAGATTGATCTAGAGGGGTCATATGAAGTAGAAAGTCAAGTGCCAATGAATAGAATAGAAGAAGAGATCCTTCTCAAAAGGATGAAGGTAGTTTTAAGATTCTTGTTGAAGAGAAACCATAAGTAACCTCTCCACCTTGATTTCTAATCAACCTTACAAATCTCCTCTTTGTGCACCAACTCCTCCACATTATCCTCCTCCATATCCTCCAATCAGGGATAACTTTAAGAAACCCCCTCCTTGGCGAAGGTGTAAAATCTGGGTGAATCTTTCCTTTTATTTGAAAAAATTATTAATTTTCCTGGCGGATCTATGCACATTATTAAAAAAAATTGTAAAATCTTGGTGAATCTTAATGAATAATTGGTAAAAATAATAATCATAGCGGCGAATCCTAGTGAATAATCACTAAAAAGATTAATTACAATGGTGAATCTCTCCTTTAAAAATTTGCATAGTTGGTCGGCGTAGTTCCCCCATATTGTTTTTTATTTTTTGTAATATTAAAGTAGGGGCCCAAGGGTGGCAACCACTAGCAAGGTCAAGGGGCACCGCCCCTTGTGGGGGTCAAGGGGGTAGAGCCCCCTTGTGGGGGTCGAGGGTGCAATGCCCCCTCGTAGGGTCTGGGGACAACAACATAAATTCACTATAAAAAATGCATTGGATCACACATGGATTAATTATTTTTAAAAATAACACTTTAAAAGTAAGACTAAATGAAAAATTAAATTGTTACCATTGATTAGCTTTTTAATTGGATGGCTGCAGGTTGATTTCGTGACCTAATATGTACGTGCCTTTTAAAAGGCTTGTTGAGGCCTGAAATTTGTTTTGGTCCACATGATTAGATTTAATTGTGTGGCCCAAAAAAAAATTTGGGCCTCAACAAGCCTTTTAAAAGGCATGTGTGTATTAGGTCACAGAATCAACCTGCAACCATCTGATTAAAACGATAATTGATGATTTGATGACAATAAATAAAAGCCCTATTCAAGGCTAAAATATCCCTAAAATTAAATGGTAATTTATTATTGTGGTGATATTGCCCCAAAATTAATGGTAGTAATATAATATTACTAGCAAATATAATTAATATTTGTAATTATAGTATAAACTACTGGTGAATTGGTTCCAATGATGCATCGTTTAAAAAATAATGCATAGGAAAATTAATCAAGACAAAATTTTTTTTTGTAAAAACTTGGCAATTCAACATGCTTTTTAGCTTGTACTATTCACCATTTTTGGAGGTCTCGATTTCAATTATTCACCAATTGGCAAAGATTCAACACTAAAGTTTTCCCTGCCTCCAACGATTACTACCAACATTGTCCATCTCCAAGACCTATTCTCCCACCTTTGACACTAAGGTAGTATCATCTTCTTCTCCTTGTATTAAGGAGGTGGGTTTAAAGAAAAGGTGTGCTCAAATAAAAGACCCAAGTTTTTCTAAAATAGATAAATTGATAGAGGCCACCCCACAATGAAAAAAATTTCACACAACTTCAGATTGATAGTCGATTCCCTTGGTAATCAATACATTAATTTTGTTGAGCCCATAATACATAAAAATGAAGAGGATTTTACATGTAAATTGATTTCAATATCATTACAGTAGACTTAGACCCATCCACACATAAAGGTGATATTCACAACACTTAGATGCCGATTGTAAAATTGATTGAAAGAGTAGAGAAATAAGCTAAGGCAAAAGAATTGTTGGAGAAATAGGTGAAATTCTTGACTTTCTATATCAAATCAATAATTAACACTTCTACTTAGCCATTAGATGTTTTTCCTTCATCCTTATCTATTGATGCTATAAATTATGATATTTGAAAAGATTGAAAAATGCACTCTTAACGGTCTCATATATTTTCAGGGGACTATGAAGCTAGATGAATGGATTCAATATAAAAAATTAGAAATTGATACTAAAGCTCAAGTAGCTAAGAGAGAATATGATGTATTTGCATTAATAGTTAAAAATTTATATAAATGTTCTGATTAGTGAGAAAGTATTCAACAATCCTATTAAAAATGATCTCTTGTATGGTTCAAATGTATTGAATAGAAGTTGATGGTCCTAAATCAATCTTTAGGAAAATAAAAGTTGAGTCCACGTAGTTGGATATTTTAACTCCTTTTGTACTTAAATAATTGTCAATGTCAGGCATGACAATAATAAACGAATTTTGATCTTAATATCACATACAACATGCATGAGTGGCATTCCATCTCAATCATCTCCATCCTCCTTCTAAATTCCAACTCAAATGATGTAAGTTGTAGAGGCGTGACTCCTCCTTTGGGGTCTGCCACGCAGAAGCAAGCCCAACTATGGCTGCCTCTTCTCCCACGTGTAATTTAGCACCTTGTCTAATGATATTGATTGCTAAGAACCTTTAACTATTGAGTATACTCTGAAAATAATTTAGGTTTGTAATTAAAGGATAATATATTAGTTATGGAATGCATGTCAAAAATTACTTTAGTACCTTTAAATTTTATTTCTTTCCAATTGTGTCTTTTGAAAATTAATTAGGAAGGAGTCTTTCAAATATTAAAAATATAAAATTGTTATTTAAAAAAAAAATATTATCAATATTTCTATTTTTTTTATTTTGTCAAACATTTTTATAGTTCATGAATTTTGTGAAATTGTGATAAGTTCATTTTATTAGTAAGTTTGTTATTTTGCAAATTCTCTCAAAAATTCAACACATTCTTTTTGTCAAAAAATTTGTGAGTTCTTGAACCTTATATTTTCTTGATAGGTAGTCTTCCTTTGTTGTTGAAAAAAGTAAAGGGTTAACAAACTTTGTGCAATGATGATAAGTTTTGTTTGTAAGTATTAAAATTATTTATTTTGGCTACTTCACATGTTTGCGAACTTCCCAAAAGATCGACAAAGCTACAAAATATATTGAGAATGGATTCAAAATTTTCAAAGTTAGAATTGTTGGCTAGTTCATGATTTCACGAAATGTCCAAAAAATTGACAAAGTTATGGAGTTTTCAAACAGTGTGATCAGTGATCAAAGTTTCAACATTTTAGTAGGTTATTAAACTTCTTAAATCACAAAAGCTAGAATCTTCTTTGAAAAGTTGACTTAAAGCATAAATAAGGGTTTGTGGACTCATTTATCAGTATATCATATTAAAAAAAGAGAATTGCTACTACAATCTATTGCAATAATTCTCCATTGTATTTTCGCCATTGTTCTCATTCAGTGCTATAAGGTAGACCCTCCATTTTCTTCTCCCATATGTAGAGGCATTTAAAGTGTTGAATTACTACTTTTTTGAATTATTTACTTCTTTTTGTTGTCAAATTATTAATGTCCTCCATTATTTTATCTGCTCATTCATGAATTCCAAATATGAATAATATTATTTATTCTCAAGCAATATCCTCCTTTTTTCTCATCAATTTTTCCTTGAAATGCTAGCTCACTATAATTGGTTGATATCAAAGCCTCAGAAAATAAAGTACTCATACTAAGGTTGTGAGCATTCCTCCATCATTCATAATTGTCTAGCTAAATTTAGCTTGGACATATTGATATAGAATAGTTTTTGGAATAGAATGCGAGAAAACCCTAGGGCACCTATGGAAGAACCAATATTTACAATTGGCTTGTCTCATATTGGTGGAATTCTAGTGGCTTTTCAATTTGTAGAATTGGTACTAACATGTGTTAAACATTACAAACCAAACAGGAGATAAATCAAAGCATTTCATGATAGGGTAGTTGCTAGGTTGAATTGTCCTAAAATTAGTCTAGTCTTAAGATTGCCCCACAAGATAATTTTTATAAAGTAACTATTGAAATAAGAAGCATTTATTTCCATGATAAGAGAGACAAATGTTTGAATAAAATTGCTAAACAGTGGTTAAAGGTTACTAAAAAGTGAAAATCTCACATTTCAAAAGGGTTGAAAAGCACATTTTACAAACAAAATTTCTAGTAGAATTACTTTGCTAAATAGGATTTTAGGGAGTAAGGATACTAATGTTTTTAATATTGGATATGCTAGGTCATCCTCATAATTGGTTATGAATCATAGTACATTGATTAGGGAAAAATCATAAGTGATCATTTGCATGATAAATTGGTTAATTTTTAGAAGAATTAATTTTTCTATATGTCATCCTATCTATTAAATATGTTATTGAAAGCATGAGATTTTTCCATAGGCTATAGACTCAATGGGGTGTATGATATAACACCATGCAAATTTATGATTTCTACCCAAAACTATAGTAGGACATTGATAATAAGGAAATGAGAAGATTCATTAATGTCTTTAGTATTTTGACTATGAGGGATTCGAAAGGAAACACACGGCTTAGGATATCACCTAAAGAATCACAAATAATTACCAAATATGGTATCTTCTATATTCAATACCATAAGTTTTCATATTTGAAGCTAGGAGGGTTTGAAGTTTTTCCATATAAATTGCCTATTTATGTGTGAGTGATTACTTTAGTATGATGGAAGTATGCAAACAAATAACAATTGTAATTAATAAGTATAAGAAAAGAAAGAAGGAAGGACACATCCCTTCCCCATAACTCTATGTTACTACACTTGCAATTCTTAATTCGATGCAAAGAATATGGAAAGGTTGTTAACAAAGATAAACATGCATTTTATGCAACCAAAATAGATTTTGGTAGAAAAAATAACGTTAGAGATAATTTAGACCTAGCATCTAACCATGTACTCCATGTAGAAAATTAATGTGAGGACTATGTCAATGATTTTTAAGGAAAATAGACTAGATATGGATTACCAGGTAATAAGTTGAAAGTTATGATTTGCAATGGAACGTAGAAGGTATAAAAGATTATGGTTTTGACTTGGTGGACCTTATTTTCATTTCTATCATCCAAATGCAACCTCTCCCACCTATCAACTAGGTAGAAAATGAGGTTGTAGAAATTAGAGAAAGAACACAGTATGTTTTCATAAGGATGAAAAGGTGGATAAAGTTAAAATATCCTAAAAATAATGCCACTAGACATCCTCTTAAGGGTAATATATTTTTGTGACCTTGTAGGAAAAAATGGCAAGTACATCCAAAAGGATTGAGATGGAAAATTTTACATCTATTTCAATGTTACAATACTGAATTACAAATAAAATTACATTTAAAAGTGGGCTTTACAAGCCATCCACATTAATACATGAATACATTTATAGCACATAAATCTTTGAACCTCAACCGCTGTGACACCACTGGTCTTCTTGCAACCTGGGGCCAAGAGTGTGATTAAGGCGCCTTTTCCACCCAACCACGAAGTACATGATTAAGGCGCCTTTTCCACCCAACCACGAAGTACAGTAAATAATACATTTTCCATCTAAGTTCACATTCAATTTTACACATTACTAATTCCAAATAAATTTCATCATTCTTCAATGTTCACACAAAGATTGTCAAAAATAGCTTTCATGCATGCATTCAGTAAATGAGGTTTTCTTGTACAATTTCTTGTGATTTTACAATGCAAAATAAATTCAGTCCCAATTCTTTTTTCTAGATCACAGTAAATAATTTTGATAGCTTAAGCAAAAGGAAATCCACTCTTTTCAAAAAATTTACTAATTTTGAATGTGTTTTCAATAACCTACATTTTCTATAAAGTTTCATCTTCATCTTTTAACATGGCCTTATGAGTATCCCACTAAGTTCAAAAATGAAAAATGGTGACTCATACAATGCATTGATATTCAGAAAAATAACAGTAAATAAGAAAAACAAAGGAAATTTCCAGATTTGCACATAAACACAAGTTTGCTAGTGTACACAATTATTTATGTGAATTTACTATACTTCTTTTCTAAGTTTTAATTTTATATGTAGAAGTTCACCATACAACTCTGTATATATATATATTTATTAAGTATGTATATATATATATATATATATATATTTAAAATATATACACAAATATATATATATACATATACATATATATATACATATATACACACATATATATATATACATACATATATACATATATATACATACATATATACATATATATACATACATATATACATACATATATATATATATATACATAGTAGATTAAAGGCTAAATGTGTATACTAAGCTAAGTTTTCTTGTTTAATAGCAATGACAGACAGTAATATTTCCTATAGAAAACTGTGGTATTTATGCCAAGTATATATTTATATATCTATGTGTATATAACTATATATATATATCTATATTTTTATATAAATATATTTTATTCATACACATTTTTTGTGTAAAACTACTAGCAGAAAGTAATGTTTTCTGTGGAAGAAAATAGACTTTACAAAAGATAGAGTCTGTATGTTTGTGTATAGATATTTGTATATGTATGTGTGTGTGTGTATATATATATATATAGCTATGGGTGTGTATATATATATATATATATATATATATATATAAATTACATATAATCTATACAAAATCTACAGCTGATAGTGCTTCAAACACACAACTTAAGGATTACATGATTCACAATCTTGAAAGGTAAATAAGATTTCATCATTCACAGCTTTGAAGATAAGTAGAATTTAATAATTCGTAGTATTGAAGAGTAAGTAGAGGTTGTCGCCTCCCCCATAGGGGAAGGCATTGCCTATGAGGAGGCAGTGCCTCCTCCATAGGCCTTGGTTTGTGGAGGGTATTTCCCTCTCACAACACCGCCCCTTCCACTATGGATGGGGATGGGGTTTACTCCCCACATTTCTACGCACAAAAGAAACAATTAAAAGTTCAAAGATTTGCATTTATCATTGGCTACTTGACAATTTATTTATAGTATGCACACAAAATAAAAAGTGGTGTATATAAATATACATATATGTATATATATATATATACATATATGTATATACATATACATATATATATATATATACATATATATACATATATATACATATATATACATATATACATATATATACATATATATACATATATGCATATATATATATATATATATATATATATATATATATATGCATATATGCATATATATACATATATATATACATATATATATATATATATACATATATATTTGTTCAGAATTTCTGTATAAAAGATTTCCAAATCAAAAACAAAATCTATGAACCACAGTAGCATAGGGAGAAAAGCTCCAATCTGAAAGAAGTAAAATTGTGCAAATTCTTTCAATGCACTCAAAATAATGAAACATTTTCTCATATTTTTACAGTTTTTGCATACAATTCAAACACTTTGCATTCAAATTTTTTAGAAGTATTTTCATATTTCAACAAAATTTGTGGAAAAGAATGGAAAACTTGGATAATTCGCTTCTAGCTGGAGATTGGAGATGCTCTTCAAACAACCTCTTATTTTTCCCTCTTTTCAATTTGGTTTTTCTGAGAATCTTTTTCTTCTTTCCTCCTTTCCAGATGCTTTACCAACTCTTTCTTTTCCTTCTATCTCCCAAATAATAATTCTCAACTCACTAAGCTAAAGGATTCAACATTTTCTTGGCAGCCATTAGAGAAAAATTGCAGAACTTGTTTTCAAGAATGTTTTTCAAGAACCGTTACCTTCTCGGGAACTCTTTTCCCTTTTTTAAAATGCTTTTCCTTTCCCATTTCTACCATAATCTTGAAATGGATTTTAAAAATAATAATAATTTTCAATTTAATTGTATGTAAATCCCCTTTTGAAAATATTTACTCAATAATAAAAATAAATATCTTATACTAATGGTTAGCATATTAACTCAAAGTTTAACACAAAATATAAGAAGAGTAGAATGCATAAGCATTTAAATCAAAATCTATAATTAACTTTAATTAAAACTTAATCCTTTATTTTATCATACTTTCTTTTCATCATTTATTTAATTTACTAATTGTTATTTAATTGCAAATAATTCAAAACAAACACACTAAAGTTAGACATTCCTAATTGCAATCTATATGATTCTAAGTGCTCATGTGTGTGATCAAGAGGTCTTCCTACTTTGTCCTGTCAAGAAGCTAACCACCTCTCCTTAATCACACCCTTGGTCTTCAACCTCCTGCAACTCAAGTGCACTCAGGCACACACCAATAATTGAATTAGTATCACATAAATATATAAAGAAAGCAATACATTACATTAATTAAAATATTTCTACTCTATTTTGCTTTATTTTCGAAGTAAAACATATTCAATACTATTCAGCTTTTCATAATTTAAATAAACACTTTAATTTATCTCCACACCAAAACACCATCATATTAATTATTATTCTACTAGGAACATCAAAACATGTAACAAGTCCACACCAAAAACAAAAAGCAATCTGCATCAGGGTCGAGACATGACATCCTTCCCCACTAGGAAGAGACATCGTCTTAATGCTTTATTACAAATCCACACAACAAAATCTGTAACATCAGTGTATCATAAGTCTTTAAATGCAAGAAATGAAAAACATGCTAAGATCTCAAGTGAGGAAAAGCTCTATCAATGTCCTCAACATTCTCCCAGGTGGCATTATCCATTGAATATTGGTCCCACTAGACCCTATAATGCATAATGTCCATGTTCCGCAACTTAACATTGTGCTCTTCCAATATCCTGACGGGCTCCACCTGCATCACTTCTGGGTCTTGTACCTGCAACGCACGCTAGTCAAGAATATGAGCTACATCTGGATGATAGGGCTTAAGCACCGAGACATGAAAAACATTATGGATCCGGGATAGAGCTGGTGGGAGAGCAAGCCTGTAAGAAACTGGATTAATCACCTCCAAGATATCAAAAGGCCCAACAAACCTAGGGGCAAGCTTAGAGTTCTTTCTGAAAGAGATTGAACTCTTATGCGGCCAAACTCTCAAAAAGACCTTGTCTCCTACAGAGAATTGTCTAAAAGTTCTATTCTTATCTAGAAGACTCTTATGTCAATCTGAAGCTTGCTTTAGCTTTTCTTTGATAAGCTTCATTTGTTCTTCCATTTCCCTCAACATTTCAGGACCAATCACAATCCTGTCCTCAACCCTGTCCCAACTGATGGGTGTTCAACATTTTCGTCTATAAAGAGCCTCGAATGGTACCATACCCAAAGAGGCATGGTAGGAGTTGTTGTAAGCAAACTCCACCAAAGGAAAATACTCCTCCCATTTGTGTTGCTGCTCCATACAATACATTCAGAGGAGATCCTCCATAATCTGGTTCACTCTCTCTGACTGACCATCGGTCTAAGGATGATATGCTGAACTAAAATTTAATTTAGTTCCCAGGGAAGAATTCAGAGTAGTCTGAAATATGGAAGTCATCCGAGTGTCACGATCTGAAATGATCACCTCTAGCACTCCATGCAGTTGGAAGATTTCCTGAAGAAATTTCCTCACCAAAACCATTGAACCATCCTTGAGGTTCCCAAGAATGAAATGGGCTACCTTAGTTAATGTATCCCACAACTAGGATAGTATCATGTCGATTCCTAGACATCAGAAATCCCTGAATAAAATCCATAGTTATCACCTACCACTTATATTCTGGCACCCTGTGCAGATATAAAAGTCTTGTCGAATGGACATTGTCACCCTTAACTCGCCGGAATTCCAAACATTGGGCTATAAATGCAATAACATCTCTTTTGAGTCCTAGCCAGAAATATAAAGGCTTGAGTCCCTCAACCATTTTAGTCACACCAGGGTGTCCTAGGTATGGTGCATTATGGAATTCCTCTGGCACCAACTCTCTCAACCCTACAAAGTTAGGAATATACATACGACCCTGGAACCTTAAGAGTCCATCAAACTCAAATACATATCCAACAAATCTACGATCTGAAGGATCCTGCTCTAGGGCTTGTTTCACCCTTTCATACTGCTCATCCTTGGATAAAGCCTAAACCACCTGCTCACTAAAATTAGATTTTATGGTAACCATGGCTGTGAGATGTCTTCTCCTACTCAAGGCATTCGCTACCCTATTTTCCTTCCCTTTAATGTACTCAATGCCAAAATCATCTTCACTCAAAAATTCCAACCATTGCCTCTGAAGAGCATTTAGGTTGGGTTGAGTAAAGATTTACTGTAATCCAACATGATCTATTTTTAAATCAAAGGGCTTACCCAAGAGATAGTGTCTCCACATATGAAGGGCATGAACTATGGCTTCCAACTCTAAATCATGTGGTGCATAATTTAACTCATGTTGCTTGAACTTTCTCGATTCATGTGCCACCACTTGTCCTTCCTGCATGAGAACGGCTCCTACCCCTTCTCCTTATGCATCAATAATCACTGTAAAATGACCATTCGGGTTAGGCACAACTAGAATAGGTGCAGAAGTGAGCTTCTCTTTTAGTAACTGAAAAGCTTTTTCACACCTGTCACTCCACTCAAATTTCCTTCCCTTCTTCTGGAGTGTGGTAATGGGTGCTGCTATTGTCGAGAATCCTTGCACAAATCTCCTGTAATACCCTGCAAGTCCCATAAAGCTTTGGACTTCTGAAAAATTCTGCGGTGTTGGCCAATCTAAGACTGCCTTAATTTTATCTGGGTCCACGACTATCCCTTTTGCTGAAATAACGTGTCCCAAGTAATGCACCTCAAATCGGAAAAAGGTACATTTGGACATTTTTTGATATAACTTATGATCCCTCAACCACTACAATACTATCCTCAAATGCTTCTCATGTTCTTCCTCTGACTTAGAATATATCAAGATGTCGTCAAGGAAGATTAAAACAAAGTTATCTAAGCAGTCTAAAAAAACACTGTTCATCAGATTCATGAAGGCTGCAGGGGCATTAGTTAGCCCGAATGGGAGCACTGTGAATTCGTAGTGCCCATACCTTGTCTTAAATGTAGTCTTGTGAATATATTCATCCTTTAACCTCAACTGATGGTACCCCGATCTCAGATCTATTTTTGAGAATACCTTGCCATCTTCTAATTGGTCAATCAAATCATCAATACGGGGAAGGATGTATTTATTTTTTTATAGTAACCTTGTTAAGCATCCTGTAATCAATGCATAACCTCAAGGTCCCATCCTTCTTCTTCAAAAATATAACAGGAGCTCCCCAGGGTGACACACTTGGTCTAATGAAACCCTATTTCAACAATTCCTCCAATTGGGCTTTTAGCTCATATAACTCTATTGTGTTCATCCTGTATGGTGCTTTAGACTGAGGTTTCATGCCTAGTATCAAATCAATTGAAAAATCAAATATGTACACTTAGGCGGTAGCTCAATTAGCTCTTCAGGAAAAACATCCTCAAATTATTTTAGAATGGGATGATCATTAACTGATGATTCTGTCTCATCAAGTTCCTTGACCTTTATTGCATAAATAGTGCATCCCTTTCAGCTTGCCTTCTTTAATTGCATGGCTGAGACTCGCCTAAGTTCCAAAGGCCTTTTTACACCACAAATCTCCACATGATTTCCTTGGTCATCAAGACACCTTATAGATTTGTCTTCACAATCCACAAGGGCCTTATGTTCAGAAATCCAATTTATTCCCAAAATCACATCATAAGATCCCAATGGTGCTACATACAAATTAACTTGCATTTTGAGACTAGGAAGTTCAAGTTCACTACAAAACATAAATTGCTCTACCTTCCTCTCTACCCAGTTCCCATACTGAACTTTCCATGAATTTTCCATATAGCCCGGTCTAACTGATAATTTAGTTACAACATGAGGATCCACAAAACTATCAGTAGCACCAGTATCTATCAAAATAGAAACAAGACTTCCAAAGAGTTTACCTGAGAGCTAAATAGGAGTGGATTGATAATCTACTTGACGATTGTCAACCGCTGCATGAATATGATGTTGATTCCTGTTGTTCTATCTGTTAACCCTCTGAGGGAACACGTTGGCATAATGCTTACCACCACAGGTATAGCAACCCCCACAAGGTGCTTTAGGCCTGTCAGAAAAATCCCTCCTATTATTGTCATTCTTCTTATTGAAGTTTGCCATCTTATTGTTATTCTGGTTTCCATCATTACGGTTCTGAGGACTACCACCCCTTTTCAAATTTTTGATCTTCTTGTTATTATTTTCTTGGTTGCCTTGATTTCTTTGATTTCCCTGGTTATTGTTACCTTGGTGATTTTCTTGGGACTTCTTATTGCCATACTTGGCTTCCTTGCTTTTCTTATAGTTTGCAACCTGTTGCATTTTATGTTCTTGTAAAAGTGCCAACTCAAAGGCTTCATCCATGGTAGCTGGTCTATGCATATCCATCTCATTTCCAATTTGAGTCCTAAGCCCCAGAATGAATTTCCATATACGAAACCTCTCATCATGTTGGTACTAAGGTATGTACTTAAGCAAGTGAGAAAATTTCTCCCAATACCGCGTCACTGTCATTCCTCCTTGAATGAGCACCTGGAATTCTATCATTTTCTTATCGAAATAAGATTGTGGAAGTCACCTCTTCCTAAAAGTTTGCAAAAATTGTTACCATGTTACCTTGCCAAGAAAAAATTGTTTATCAGCCCTTTCATTCTCCCACCATGTAGTAGCTTTACCTATGAGTTGGTAGGATCCCCATTCTGCTTTAGTTTCCTCAGATAGATTACGAAGGGAAAAGTACCTTTCCATTTCAATAATCCAGGCTTCTGCCCCATCACCAAAAAATTTACCATCAAACTTGGGTGGCACCACCTTTTTGAGGTCCTTACCCAATTCCTCAACTACCTTTGTTAGATTACTTTGATTCTTTTCAGTTTCAGGGTTTTCTCCATTTGGTTCATTTATGATGTTTTCACTTTCACCAGGTTCAGACCTTGTTGGCCGAGTTTTTCTTGCCTGCTCAAGGTTATCAATCCTGGCCTCTTGCCTACTTAGAATGGCCAAAATTTGATCCAACTTATCATTGGGATCACCACGGGATCCTCCTCCCCGTTCGCGCTGATAATACCTACCCTCCATTAGGGTTACCCTGGAAAAACATAACATCAAGTGTAATTAGGCATAGGTCCTAGAGTTGAACCTTGCTGCTTTGATACCAAAATTGTAATGCTCAATAGATGATGTTCTTTAAACCACATAATTTTCCAAACTTATTACATTCGAAGTACATTAAAAGAAAAGGATGCATAGATCAAGATCTTTCCATAAATGCTCGAAAGGAAAATTCAGTAATAGATTTCATTCCATGTATGCAAAAGAAGTAAATTTCATTATCAACAAAGATCATTGCAATGATACATATGTAAATGCCATTTTCATATCAATGAGTTTCCATAAATTCATTCATGTTTCAATTACATCAATATCATTCAATCAATACATCTATTTCAATGTTACATCTCAAATTTCATTCCAATACATTTATTTCAATGTTACAATACTGAATTACAAATAAAATTACATTTACAAGTGGGCTTTACAAGCCATCCACATTAATACATGAATACATTTATAGCACATAAATCTCTGAACCTCAACCGCTGTGACACCACTAGTCTTCTTGCAAGCTAGGGCCAAGAGTGTGATTAAGGCACCTTTTCCACCCAACCACGAAGTACATGACTTCCCCGGGTTCCTTCCTAACTCAAAGAAATCCTTGGCCCTGCATGAGGATCCTAGCAACCTGAAACAACAACGCAGGAGGGAACTCTCGATGCAAGCCTGATGCCTATATGCATTCCTAACATGAGAATCACACATTTCTTGCAAATAGGAGGTGGCATAGACCTATATTCATTTAGTTCTAGGCTTTTAATTCCATCTATTTCAATGGTGCATGTGCTTGGCCAAGCATTAATAAAACAAATGATAGTTTTAGAAAAGGTAAAACTACCGTCTTTGTGGGTCTACCTTCGGCATCCTGTCCCAGAAGTTTCTCAAAATACAATAAATAATGCATTTTCCATCTAAGTTCACATTCAATTTTACACATTGCTAATTCCAAAGAAATTTCATCATTCTTCAATGTTCAGACAAAGATTGTCAAAAATAGCTTTCATGCATGCATTCAATAAATGAGGTTTTCTTGTACAATTTCTTGTGATTTTACAATGCACAATAAATTCAATCCCAATTCTATTTTCTAGATCACAGTAAATAATTTTGATAGCTTCAGCAAAAAGAAATCCACTCTTTTAAGAAAATTCACTAATTTTGAATGTGTTTTCAATAACCTACATTTGCTATAAAGTTTCATCTTCAGCTTTTAACAGAGCCTTATGAGTATTCCACTAAGTTCAGAAATGAAAAATGGTGACTCATACAATGCATTGATATTCATAAAAATAACAGTAAATAAGAAAAACAAAGGAAATTTCCAGATTTGCACATAAACACAAATTTGCTAGTGTACATAGTTATTTATGTGAATTTACTATACTTCTTTTCTAAGTTTTAATTTTAGATGTAGAAGTTCATTATACAATTCTCTATATATATATTTATTAAGTATGTATATATATATATAGATATTTATTAAGTATGTATATATATATATATAGATATTTATTAAGTATATATATATATATATATATTTATAATATATATATATATATACATAGTAGACTAAAGGCTGAATGTGTACACTGAGCTGAGTTTTCCTGTTTAATACCAATGATAGACAGTAATGTTTCCTGTACAACTGTGGTATTTATGCCAAGTATATATTTATATATCTGTGTGTATATAACTATATATATCTATATTTATATATATATATATTTTATTCATATACATTTTCTATGTTAAACTACTGATAGAAAGTAATGTTTTATGTGGAAGAAAACATAGTTTACAAAAGACCAAGTCTGTATGCTTGTGTATATGTATTTGTATATGTATGTGTGTATATATATATATAAAAATTACATATAATCTATACAAAATATACAGCTGACAGTGCTTCAAATGCACAACTTAAGGATTACATGATTCACAGTCTTGAAAGGTAAATAAGATTTCATCATTCGCAGCTTTGAAGATAAGTAGAATTTAATAATTCATAGTATTGAAGAGTAAGTAGAGGTTGTCGCCTCCCCCATAGGGGAAGGCGCTTCCTGTGAGGAGGCAACGCCTCCTCCACAGGTCTTGGCCTGTGGAGGGCACTTCCCTCTCACAGCGCCACCCCTTCCACTATGGACGGGGCTGGGGTTTACTCCACACATTTCTACGCACAAAAGAAAGAATTAAAAGTTCAAAGATTCACATTTACCATTGGCTACTTGACAATTTATTTATAGTATGCACACAAAATAAAAAGGGTGTATATAAATATACATACATATATATATATTTGTTCAGAATTTATGTATAAAAGATTTAGCAATCAAAAACAAAATCTATGAACCACAGTAGCATAGGGACAAAAGCCCTAATCTGAAAGAAGTAAAATTGTGCAAATTCTTTCAATGCACTCAAAAGAATGAAACATTTTCTTAGATTTTCACAGTTTTTGCATACAATTCAAACACTTTGCATTCAAATTTTTTAGAAGTATTTTCATATTTCAACAAAATTTGTGGAAAAGAATGGAAAACCTGGATAATTCGCTTCTAGCTGGAGATTGGAGATGCTCTTCAAACAACCTCTTATTTTTTCCTCTTTTCAATCTGGTTTTTCTAAGAATCTTTTTCTTCTTTCCTCCTTTCTAGATGCTTTACCAACTCTTTATTTTCCTTCTATCTCCCAGAGAATAATTCTCAACTCACTAAGCTAAAGGATTCAACATTTTCTTGGCAACCATTAGAGCAAAATTGTAGAACTTGTTTTCAAGAGTGTTTTTCAAGAACCGTTACCTTCTCAGGAACTCTTTTCCCTTTTTTAAAATGCTTTTCCTTTCCCATTTCTACCCTAATCTTGAAATGGATTTTAAAAATAATAATAATTTTCAATTTAATTTTATGTAAATCCCCTTTTGAAAATATTTACTCAATAATAAAAATAAATATCTTATAACTAATGGTTAACTTATTAACTCAAAGTTGAACACAAAATAAAAGAAGAGTAGAATGCATAAGAATTTAAATCAAAATCTATAATTAACTTTAATTAAAACTTAATCCTTTATTTTATCATACTTTCTTTTCATCATTTATTTAATTTACTAATTGTTATTTAATTGCAAATAATTCAAAACAAACACACTAAAGTTAGACATTCCTAAATGCAATCTAGATGATTCTAAGTGCTCGTGTGTGTGATCAAGAGGTCTTCCTACTTTTTCCTATCAAGAAGCTAACCACCTCTCCTTAATCACACCCTTGGTCTTCGACCTCCTGTAACTGAAGTGCACTCAGGCATACAACAATAATTGAATTAGTATCACATAAAGATATAAAGAAAGAAATACATTACATTAATTAAAATATTTCTACTCTAGTTTGCTTCATTTTCAAAGTAAAACATATTCAATACTATTCAGCTTTTCATAATTTAAATAAACACTTTCATTTATCTGCACACCAGAACACCATCATATTAATTATTATTCTACCAGGCACATCAAAACATGTAACAAGTCCACACCAAAACCAAAAAGCAACCTGCATCAGGGTCGAGACATGACAAAGAGTCAAGATTAAATTCCTTGATGGTAGAGTGAAGGGGATTGATGATGTTCCACATATACCAACTTTGACATGAAACCTACTTTCAATGAGCAAGTTGAATGATGTGGGAAAACATGTTGTTTTGTCAAGTGGAGGATGTGAGATGATGAGAGGAGCTATGGTGTTGAAGAAGGGTGTTTAGATTGACACTTAGTTCAAGATGGATGCATGCACTATTCAGTGTAAATTTTTTTTTGACAAGCCTAAGGAAAGACCTTTAATTATTCATCCTCACCACTACAACCAAAAGTGAAGAAATATATCAATTGCAACAAATTTTGATGGTCATTATTTTTGGGTACCTAAGGATGCTCATTCCTTAGATATGAAGCTTCCAACAAAGAAGATAATGTTATTTCATTCATTGATGACTATTTTAGAAGGAAATTTTTATTTCCTCATGAGTAAATCTAAAGTTTTTAGTCAATTTAAGGAGTTTAAAGCTTTAATTGAAAATCAAACTAATAGAAAGATTAAGTGTTTGAGGACTGACAATAGTGGTGAGTTTTCTTCAATAGATTTTGAAAGACCTTCTATAAAGAACGAAGGATTGAGAGGCATAAGAAAAATCCATACACCCCTTAGTAGAATGAAGTTGTGAAAAGGATGAACAGGACATTGATGGAAATGACTAGGAGCATGTTGATTGGAACTAGCCTTGAACAAAAAAAATGGCCTAAAGTTGTTTCCATTGCATGATATTTCGTAAATAAATCTCCTACATCAATGCTTGGTGATAAGGCATCCATGAAGGTGTATTTGGGAAAGAAGCCCTCTTTGAGACATTTTTGAGTATTTTCATACAAGGCATATGCACATGTGTTGAATGAGAAGAGGTTGAAATTAGAGAACAAGGTAGTTAAGTGTATCTTCATTAGCTATGGTGTTGGTGTGAAAGGGTACAAGATTTGGGATCCAGTAGTTGAGAAGATTATCTACAATACAAGTGTGATTTTTAGAGAGTATAAAACTTTTTTTGTTTTGCAGACAATGAAAGAAGAGAAGGAAAAGGATGTAGTTCATGTTCCACCGACTTTGATGAAAAATAAATTATGTACACCTATTGGACCTAATGACGAGGAGAGCTCTTGTAGCTATGAAATCTCAAAAGAATAAGAAGAACCTCAACCTCAACCATTGAGGAGGTCTACAAGAGTTAGGTGACAGCCAAAAAGGTTTGGTTATTCATTATTGGATTCCAGTTGTATAGTTTCTTTGATTGCTAACATTGATGAGCTTGATAATATAAAAGAGACTATACGTATGAGTGATGTGAATTCCTAGATGAAGTACATGAATGAAGAAATGGTTGCATTGAAGAAAAATAACACATGAGATCTAGTACATTTTCCTAAAGGACATAGAATTATTGGATGAAAATGGGTGTTCAAGAAAAAATTTGGTCCTAATGATAGTGTTGAGAAGCATAAAACATAGATGATTGTGAAGAGGTATTAACAAGTGAGGGGAATTGATTTTAGTGAAATATTCTCTCTTGTAGCAAAGCTGAAATCCATTCAATTCTTATTATCACTTTTTATAACTTATGACTTAGAAGTTGAGAATATGTATGTGAAGATAGCTTTCCTTCATGTTGATTTGGAGTAGGAAAACTATATATCAAAACTAGAGTATTTCATGGTAAAAGGTAAAGACAATTTGGTTTGCAAGTTGAAGAAGTATTTGTATGGTCTTAACCAATGTCCTAGGATGTGGTACCAAAAAATTAATACCTATTCAAGTTGAGTTTGGGATGTTAGAGGTATAAATCTAATCACTATGTTCACTATAAAACTAATAATGGCCACATTCTCATTATTGCACTGTATGTGGATGATATTATATTTTTTGGAAGTGGTAAGGGTTAGGGTTTATTTTCTAACTTAAGTCTCAAGAAAACCATCATACCAATTGATATTTTTTATTTTAGACACAAGGACCTAACAAAAAATCTCATCCGCATGTCTTCATCTTTAAATTGAAATATTTTCATGTTTTAAAAATGCCTCAACATGTGAATCCCCTCCATTGGAATCATATCTCTCAAATCTAAGCATCTAGTTGTAGACCTTAGTTGTCATTATTTTTATTTCATAATCAACCCAAGACATGTCTAGCTATTTGTAAAGAGTGTCTAAGGGAATGGTAGTTGACTGAGTAACTTGATCAATTTTAGCAATATAAGTGATAGTGGAATGTGAATCCTTGATTCCATCTTCACATGGTATCATTGACTATAGGGATGACTGAGTGGGTTCCTTGAGGTATATATATAATCTTATGTTTATGTTCTCATGATTATGACATTCCAACTAAATTTATATATGATTGTGACAAAAATATATAATTTCCTACTTGTTAGTTGAAGTCAAGTATGACAAAAAAAGTTAGTATTGAAATAAATAAATCTAAAACTATTAAGAAACTCAAAAAGAAGTCAAGCTTCCTTTTCTTTATTAGAAACCTACAAAACTAGAAAGTTTCTTATGTGATGAATATGTCCAAATTTTTTTATTTTGGAATCATTTTCAATATCTAGTTTGAGAAAGAGATGTGTGAATGTAATGACCACATAGTTTATTTGAATTTCATATTAAAAATCTTTGACCAAATTAATGCAAAATCATTGCTTGCATTGTTGGTTTACCATATCTAAAGCTGCAAATTGATCAAATGTATCATGCATAGCTAGAAGGTATCTAGAAGTTTTATGGTAGATTATTTGCATTAGTACATAACACTTGTTCTCAAATGGCTTGATGATCTCAGAGCCTCCCTGAATCTACTACTCTCATGAAGGGTATGGCCACTTTCAGTGGGAAGATGTGTGAGGGATTGCCAGCCTATGGTTGGAGGAAAAACACTCGAGTGATTCTCTTCCTCTTGCAATTGATTGCCAAATACTTGGATGATTAGAGACATGATTCATGATTCCTTTTGAGATTGCAATATTAATATTTTATCATCATCTGATTGTGACAAAACTTGTAATTATCATGTCATTTATTATGACAATGATTTTGATAAAAATGTAAACAATAAATTATACTATGGAAGATGATTATATTCATATGTAATATGATGAGGAAAGTCAATCAATGTTATTGTTCTTCAATACTTATGATTGCCTTATTCAGTTTATAATGTATATTGCATTTTCTTTCAAAATGGAAATGATGCAATAAGATTATTTAAATAATATTATTTGAATTAAAAATATATATAATGTTTTGAATGGTTGAAACCAATTTGGGTTTGTTACAGTATAGATACATACACACACACACACATGTGTGTGTATATCTATACGCATATGCATATGTGCATACATAGCTGCATATGTGTATATATGTATATACATAAATACCTATATACATATATACATATGCATAAATACATACATATATAATCATTTATTTATGTATCGTTGGCATTGAATTTAATTTATGTTTATTAAAAAATGTATATATAAGACTATATAAAATATAATCATGTGAATATATATATTAATACTCAATTCATAATACTTAAAAAATAGTTTTTTATGAACCCCCCCACACACACACATTCAGCATATATTGGTATTTTTATCTATTTGAATTAAATAAATAAATCATTAGACATGAATTGTTGTCCAGTTTAACACATTACTTTTATTTCAAAAATTACACGTATATGAAAACAATAAAATTCTAACTTAGTATATTATGGCATACGGAAAATTCACTGCTAGCAATTCACTGACGGAAAATTTACCATCAGCAATTCACCGTGGGAAAATTCACCGTCATGACAAATTCACTGCCAAGTAAAATTCACTATCAGCAATTCACCGCATTAATATTTTTTAATTATTTTTTATGTTTATTTTGATATGAATGTTTAACTTGACGGTGAATTTTACTTGGCGTTGAATTTGTTATGACAGTGAACTTTCTGTATATTATAAATTTAAAAATATTCTGAACTAATAGAACAAAAACATTTATTAGTAGATGACGACCAATCAGATGAGGTGCAGACAGAGGCCATTTTAAAAGATTTTGTAAAGATTTGTCACAGAACATTCATAATACATTGTACATAATTGTACGTGACCATCAGTTCATATCACATGCAAATAGAATTATATTTCAAAAAACACTCAATCCTTTTATGTCAAGAAACACTCAATCCTTTAATATCTTTGCTGGTATATTAATAGCTTAAGGTACAATTAACTACCAGAATACAGAAAACCAACAAATTTCAGTCTCAACTGTTGTACAGAAAACAGCTGGAACAAGGCAAGGAACAACTGTAGCAAATAGCTGAAACAAAGATATACTAGTAGCACTAGTAGCAAATAGCTGAGACAAAGCATTTACTTCGCCCACTTAAGCCAGGCATACACTGTTTGTCGTTATAATAGATGACAAACAGACAGTGGTAGCCCAATCAAAGACAAAGAACCATCAATCCTTGTTGGTGCACAGAGAAATCTTTTGCTTACAAAACTAGAATCTTCCTGTATAAACATGCTTCATGCGAAGTATTTCCATGGCATTTGGTGGAAGCATGGCCACTTGCCTAATGATATTGATTGCTAACTACATAAAACTATTGAGTAGATAGGATAAGAATTGCGTGGAAATTAAGGGTTGGTATAAGAGTTATGGATTGTATGTTAATTTTTCCTTACAGTACAGAGTTTCAAGTTGATTAGTAAACGAGACAATCAAAAGCTGTCAAGAAAAAGAATTTATAAAGCGAGCAACTCAGAAAAGGCTGCTATAGCAGTCCAGGACAACACAAGCTTGACAACAAAAGACAGATAACAATGGACAGAATTTAAGCAACAGCTGTAACAGTATAGAACAAGTACATCATCATGTGCAGCTGTAACAGTATAGAATCTATAATTGTATTTTTTAATTCAATTTTTGCTACCTCAAATTTAGAAAGATTAAGTATGCAAGGAAGATGGTTCAAAGGTCTAAGAGAATGTTTAAACACTACCATAGGTTATGTGTAGGGGTAGAGAGTACATTTATAAGCATTAGAGACAATATTTAAATGTTGTATTAGTTCAAGAGAGAAGAATTTAGTGGATCATAATTATCGAGAGACTTGATAGAGTTGTTAAGGATAAACTTGATTTCTATCCACTATTTGTAATTGTTATTTTTATTTGATGATACCATTGTATACAAGCAATTACTTCTACCAAGTTGGTCTTTTATCTCAAGAGTTTTTCAAGGAAAATTATTTAGTTTTTCTATTGATTATTTTATTTCTAGCATTTTATTTGTATTATTTTTAATAACATTCATCTTTCTTTAAAGCTATCATTTATTAAATCAAGTATAACAGTATTAAATAAATTTTAATTCATTCTATTGTAATTTGAGAGCTTACTAATCGATGTTAGAGCACTTTTAATCTTTGTTAAATTGTGTAAGTAATTTATATATGGCAATTACTAGATAGTAGAAAGATAGAGGGTCATTGCTTTGCAATTAGGAAATTGTTACTCACAATTCAATTAAGAAATCAAAATGGAAGATTTAAACCCATGTTTATTTGTATTTGGAAGACATATGGAAGGTGTGATGAGAATTAGCAATGGTTAGCACAATAATAAGAGGCATGACATGAAGACAAATAAAAATGCTATATGAACAATTATCTATGATTATTTTGATAAAAATTCTAACTAAGAAATTTGGTATTGGAAAAGAAAGAGATGGAATGAACACTAAGGGATTCTTGAATGAGGGGAAAAATTCCCATTTTAAAAGTAGAAAAAAAACTACGATAAAATATTTTGATAAGGAAATTAATACCAAATATTGGACCAATGGATAAAAAAGTGGAGGTATATTGAAGTTTGCATGATGTCAATCGCATTAATTTATATTTATTTTTGTTATCTAAAAATGGTTATGTATACACTTGTATGATGGGAGAGTTGTGTAACAAATAGTGATAAAAGGAAAAAAGCTTATTGTAAATAGTTCAAAATAATTTGATCATTTAATTCATAAAAAATATATCCCCTTTGACATAAAAATAACTAAAAAAATGTATGTATTATAATCAAGAAAGTTGGCAAAGTGTATAGGATTATTGTAATACCCCATTGAATTCCCTATTTTGATTGAGACAAGTGTTAGGGCATAAGTACTAAGAAATTGAAGATAAGGAATTCACAATTATTAAGTATTTGATTAATATTACCTAGATAATGTGGGTTATATTAATCATGTTTTGGTAGATGATATTAGTATATACATTAAATTAATCTAATTATTATCTTGGCTATTTTTTACTCAATTAAGAAGAATACAAAGCAATTATTTTAGACTTCTTGAATTTTTATTAAAGTTGTAGATTAATATTTATGTAAGGTAATGCTTATTCAAATTAATAATTTCTTAGATTATTTTATAAATCTGGATGTCATGATAAATCAGTATGTGTGTCTAGAAAAAATACTAATAAGGACAAGGAAAAACTAACTAGAAAGAAGTTAAATTGTTGAAGTTTGGTTGTCATTGATGTCAAAAGCTCTATGGAGAGTGTTGCAATATGGTGGATTAGTTTCCAAAGTCTATAAGAGATGATTTGCATTTCTCCACCTATGTACTTTTTCTCCTACAATTTGGAGGACAACCTCATGTTGTGTCAAGGCATGTGTGATCTAAGTTTCAAGTCTTTTAGGTTACCAAACAAGTGTTTTTAAGAGTGATAGACTAAAGTATGTGTTGATTCTATGTGGATGTTCTCAAAGGTGTAAAGGTTGGCTTTGTATATCTCCATATTTGTAGATATTGTTATGCAGTTCAAAATTTAAATTTATTGAGATGTGAATGTGTTATATCCAAATTTTCATGTCAATAATCCTTTCGTAGAGAAATTTATAAGTGACAATGTATAGGACTATGTTGTCCAGTGGCTGGTTTTAATCTCTATCTACCTGCACTAGTAGAAGGTTGTGAATTTTAGTTCTATGAGTTTGTGTGGAAACTCCACATGTCTCATAGTGTCTAAGGTATGAAGCACATGAAGTTCTTTCTTGTTTCTAGTACCACATAGTTGTTTCAAGTCATTTTGTGAAGTTATGATTTTTGCTAAGGCCAAATAAGGCATGGTAATGATGT
Source organism: Sequoia sempervirens (assembly GCA_007258455.2). Lineage (NCBI taxonomy): Eukaryota > Viridiplantae > Streptophyta > Pinopsida > Cupressales > Cupressaceae > Sequoia > Sequoia sempervirens. Next base: position 141,504,960 of record VDFB02000015.1, read on the forward strand.
GCACCACAAGCTCAAGTGTGAGATGAGCTTAAGGATTGTTTGAAGGTGTTATATAGGTCATGTTGACTCATCTTGGAGAAGTGTAGATAATGGTTTATCTTTATGTGTATCGCTAATGGATATGAAGGTTGACATGCTACAATTTTCATAGTTTCTTATTTATGGTTGACTTAACTTGTATTTGCAAAGCATTTGAATAATGTTCATATAAGATTGAAGGTGTGAAGATTTTTTTAGGACCTAGTTAAGCATGTGTTGGGATCCACAAGGCGTGTTCCTCTTCCTAGTGTTGCATGTAGTCTTCTGGATCTTTCCCTCTACATGTTTCATATTGTTTGTTTTATGTTTGGTCAGCTTACAGATGTAATATTCCTTGTTGTAGGTTGATGTGTTAAATTCAATCAATGTAATATCATGTATAAATTATAAACCTAGTTGATCTAGGGTGATGTGTAGTGTGATTATGATGAATATATAAGCAATTGAAGGAGAAAAAGTAGTTGTGGAAGATCCCGTCTAGTTTCATTTTAATCATATCCCTATGACACAAGGCAAGTAAAGAAGTGTGCTGAATTGTAGAAATGTGCTTAATTATTTTTTGGAGGTAGTGAGACAAAGACAATTACTTCTTGATTGCTGAAAGCAATGAGCTAGTAGGTAGATGAGAAGACATTTGAAAAAGTGACAAACAAAAATTGGAATCATAAAAAAGAGTGAGCTTAATTATAAAATTCAGATAGTGGAATGACTGCCATTCTGTAATGATTCCTTAGTGTGTTCTTAGATCAGGGAGTTGTAGCTTTTTTGGGTTGTAGCCCTAAATAAAAGTTTGAAATATTTCTCATTTGTGAGGCTATATTTGGATAGTAGATCCAAGAAACATTTCTCATTATGGTTTTTCCTCTATGGGGTTTTCCATGTATATTTAGTGTCAACTATGTTCTTGTGTGGATGCTTAACTTCCCTTTTTGTTTTTGATTAAGTAGATGAATGCTTTAATGGTATAACTTAGCTTCATAGTTAAAGATTGAGATTGAAATTTGAAGTATACTAATTCACCCCCCTCTCAATATCTTGATGTGTTTAACAATTGTATCAAAGCCAAGTTCCTTAGAAGAAGTCTAATAGCTTGAGGAAGATCTGGTATGGCACAAGAAATGTCTCATAAGATGCTTATGTTTAATGGAACAAATTTTTCTTTCTGGAAATTCAGGATGGAAACCTATCTAACCTCTTTAGGGTTTGACATTTGGAAATTAGTCAATGATGGTTATGTTGTTCTTGATACTCCTCCAATTGATCTGGTAGAGATTAGGTCCTACGAAAATAATGAAAAGGTTAAGAATGCTATCCTGAGTGGACGAGTAGACTCTGAACTTGTAAAAGTAATGCACTACAAGACAACAAAGGAGGTCTAGAAAAAGCTTAGTGGCATCTATGAAGGATACATTAAAGTAAAATAAGGCAAGTTGTAAATCTTTAGAGGCAAGTTTGAGAACCTAAAATGTGTCAAAGGACATGAAGATATTGTAGAATATTTGCTTCAAGTAGATGAAGTAGTGAATGTATTTAGAGGACTTCGTGAAGAACTAGAAGAATCAGTGGTGGTTAAAAAAGTACTAAGATCTCTTCCTTAAGCTTATAGTCCCAAAGTATATTCTATTGAGGAATCCAAAGAGTTAGATAAATTTTCAATGGATCAATTGTATGGTTCCCTCATTTCTTTTGAAATGAGAGAATTTGATAATAAGATTCAAAGAAGGAAGAAAATTTCAAAGCCATACTTAAGAAGAAGTATGAATCATTTGATGAGAGTAGTGACACTGATGAAGAAGAAGAAAACATTGTAAGTGAGTAGAAGAGGGGTACCAACAAGCATAAAGGTAATATACCCTTCAGATGTTTTAAGTGTAGAGAGGTTGGTCATTTTTCTTCTAGATGTCCATTAAAAGATTGTAAAAAGAGAAACAAAAATTCTAAAAGAAATAGGTTTAAAAGTAGTCTCTACTCTAAGGAAGATTCCTCCTCTTCAAAGGATGAGGAATCTAGTGGTCTAGATAATGAAGATGAAATCTTGTTCTTAGCCGCTAAGAAGATTGAAGATGGAACTAAAGATTCAAGTGTTGTGTGTATTACTTTTCATGCAAAAGATGAGGCAAACTCTTGGGTGATTGGTAGTGGTTATTCCAACCATATGATAGGGGATAGGAGCAAGTTTATCAAGCTTATGAAGTGGAATGGAGGCATAGTCAATCTTGGAGATGATATTTTAGTACAAATATGTGGAAAACCTATACAATTAGTATTGATGGAAAGCACAAGAAAAAATATTTTCTCATCTTCTTAGTGTGAGTTAGATGCGTATAAATGGATATAGTCTCATATTCAATGAAAGAGGATGTGAAATAAAAAAAAGTATAGAAAATTGGCTACAAAACAATCTAGGACAAATGATGACATACGCAATCTAATGGATTCCAATGGAAGAAGTTGTCTTCTGGGACAAGTAATTCAATGTTGGATTTGGCAGAGGAGAATGGGACACATCAATTTTGAAAATCTTGTGACGATTAGTTCATCACATGTAGTAAGAGATATGCCTAAGATAGTCAAGCCTATAAGTACTTTGTGGAAGGAATGTTAATTTGGAAAATAGACAAGGATAAGTTTCCAATCTAACTTAGAGTATTCTTCTTCTAGACCTTTGGACTTGATTCATACTAACTTGTGTAGACCTACTAGAACAAAAAATTTGAAAGGAGAAAGGTATTTCATGATTTTTACTAATGATTTCGCTAGGATGATATGAGTTACATTCTTAAAATATAAATTTGAAGCCTTTAATAGATTCAATATTTTCTAATCAAAGGTTGAGAATGAAGTGAATGCTAAAGTTAAGTGTTTGAGGTTTTATAAATGAGGCAATTTCACATCAAATGAGTTTAATAATATTTTTGAAGAACATGGAATAAAGATGCATATATCTTCTGCTAGAAATCCTCAATAGAATGGGGTTGTGGAAAAAACAAGACTATTCAAGAGATGGAAAGGACTATGTTGAAGAAAGAAAATATACCTGATGTTTATTAGAAAAAGGAAGTTCATACTATAGTCTACATTTTCAATAGAGGGTTGTTCACCTTGAACAACACTAAGACCCCTTATGAGTGATGGCATGGAAGAACTATAATTGTTAGGTATTTTAGAGTCTTTAAAAGAAAATTCTACATAAGAAGAGATAAAGGTATTTTAGGAAAGTTTGACTCAAGAGTTGATGAATGTATTTTTCTTGGATATTCAACTCAGATTAAAGAATACATATGCTACAAAAAAAATACTAGGAAAGATAGTTGAAAGCATAGATGTTAAGGTTGATGAATATTTACATAAGAATATGTATGAAATTGAAGACTACTGAACCATAGATTTTTGGCACCAATGCACTTCTCTAGCTCTTCTAGGTTTTTCACCTAAAAGGAGAGAGGTAGGGCCAAAAATGCTAAGGGGTTCATTCAAATTATGTTGTGTATGATGAAATTATGGCTAAATGTAATGATCTAAGTGAAATTAAGTGATCTAAATGACTGATAATGGATGCAAAATCTAGGAAATGTGACTTGTTTGAAAACACACTGTGTAATGCAAAATAACCTAAGAATGAATAGTAATCTGCAACAAAAATGAATCAGACTGTAAGTGTGCACCTAGAACCTTAATGAAGACTAGAAATTACATTTGAAATTCCACTTCTGCTACTTTTTAGGCTTGGAGGGACTCATTCACCATTCTTTGGTGAATTAGTCCCAGTTCTGCAAAACTGAGCTGGAACCTGTTTCAGACAAAATAGTATCTAAAAATGTAGAAAACTAAAAACTGACCTTGGAGTGGGACTCATTCTCCACCCATGGTTAATTATTACACTTTTGATTTTTTGAATTTTCAAAAGTGGAATTCAAAGGTTCTGATCTACACTTTGACTTCCTACAGGTGTTCGCTTCCATAGCTTTGATTTATGGGTCTGAAAATGAGTTTTTGTTGATACTTTGACTTGTTGAATGAGGACAAGACTTGAGAAACTTAATAACTTGATCATAAATTATTTCCAAGCTTCCAAGAAACCTAAATCTACAAACACAGAAGACAAGAAGGAGAGATGTTGAATGTTAGGGCATGGGGGCTTGTCTTGGTCAAACCCCTTTTAGATAATTAAACCAAAATAATGAAAGAATGGAATGAAACATGCAATAATGGAGTTGATTACCTTTCCATGATGTTTGATCTTGTATTTTTGTAGCAATGGAGAAAAATTCAGTCCTTGAATGTCTTTAGGAGATTTCTAGATGTCTTGTAATGATAAAACCCTAAGTTGCTTAATTTGAGAAGAAAGATTGGTGGATGAATAATGAAGAATGGGTGTGATTGAGTTAATGGATGTAAAAATTAATTTAGAGAGGAAATTTTATAGGAAATTTTCCTATTTTACCTATTAATACCTCATCATGTTAGGCCAACATGAAGCAATATTAAACTCAAATTTCACTTTTTTCCCACTCAAAGGTCAAAATTGAGCCAAATGGGACTCATTCACCACACATGGTGAATGGGTCCCACCTAGATGGTATTGATTCACCATGCATGGTGAATGGGTCCCATAGGGGCCAATCTAATAGCTAAGATGTTAGGCAATAAGGGAATAAAGGTTTAAAATGCAACCTTGTCAGGTATTTGATCAATTTAAGCCTCAGGATTCACAATATGGGTTAATATGGGACTATTAGTGATTATGTGAATGTTAAATAGGGATTCGAACACAAAAATCAATGTGAAAGTGTGACTAAATACACTTTACAATACTAAAATGAGGTCCACTTAGCCTACAAAGGCACAAGAACCAATGTGAATGTGTGGGACACATTACAACACTAGTTTATCATTAAGTTTAGTTCAAAAACCTTCTAGATTGATGTGATAATATTATTAAACACATTTTATAATGTTGAATTAGGGAGAAATAGGTTCATTAGGTCTAGAAAAGCATGAAAGTCCTTTACAATACTTTACAACACCTTTACAAGACATCATTAAATGCATATTATTCAATTTGAAAGGGTCCAAGACCTAGCATGGATGCATAAAATTCCTCAAAACACTAGATTAAGACCTCATTAAGTCCATTTTATTATGAATTAATCCCATGTCAAGCAAAAGGGTCCTTTTTTTTTTAGCACATTTAGCCCCCACTTTAGTGAGAGGATGAACTTTCTTCCAACTCACACTAAAGTAGACATTCAAGAGAGATCCAAGTGTATAGATGGAGATGACAAAGAATGAAAAAAATCAAAGGAGGTTGTGCAAGCCCCCAAGATCGAAGATCCTAAGTCAAGCCCCCAAGATACAAAATCATGCAATGGCAAGAACTAGAAGAGAAGAAAAACGGGGTGGAAAAGATGTACTCACTCTAGGGCCATAGAACTTCAGGTCATTTGTGGGGTGAGAAGTCCACAACATACTCACTTTGGGGCCATGGAACTTCTAATCATCCATGGGGTGAGAAATCCCAAAAGGTGAGGAACATACGCTAGTTGGTATGCACTCACAAATAGAAAGGTGGCTATGGGGAAATTCGTGCCTCAGAATGGGCTTCCCACTCAACCATACCAAAGTTATACCTCCTAATAACTTTAATAAGGTTCCACAAAGGAGAAATTATTTTTGAACTCTATGAAGTAAGCAAAACTTTGTATGCTTGAAACTCATAGACATTGTTAATGCAAGGTAGTGTATGGATTTTTCAAAGGGATTTTGCTTTGTTCGTGCAATGTCTTAGCTTAGGGAATGCCATGTTCAATGTCTCCAAGAGAGGATAAGTGCAAACAATCTCATCTTTGTTTCCAAGAGAGGAGAAGTGTAAGGTATCATCCTGGGAAACATTGTACCTAATGCTTCCAAGAGAGGGAATCACAAGAAAAAGAAAATCACACAATGAAATGTGAGTGGTGATGTATGCCCCCACTTTAAAGTGGTTGCGAACACTAGTACTGTGAGCAATTTCTTTAAAGTAGAAGAAGAGGACATGAGAGATTATTTGAAAAGCCCTATGCCAAGTCATATGTTTCCAATAAGCTACATCATGAAAAAGGGTAGTATGTCATATGTGAGCCAACTTAAGGCATTTCCTCCACATCCCAAGTTTGCTATTATGTATTCATGAAAGGTTAACGACTAACCAAAGGAGGCAACCACAAGTGACATACAAGGACATTGTTGTCTAACCCCTTGCCCCCACTTAGTGTAGGACAAGGGTGAGCTGAAATGATGAATGAAATGCATGCTAGAGTGAAAATAAATGTCAATTAGAGGAATCAGGTGCCCCCATATAGGGAAGCAAACAAAACTCCTGAAAAATGTTGCATTTTGTGACTCAAAGCCTTACATTCATTAGTGGAGTGACCATGAACACAATGATAGGTGAATAATGAAGTTTTGTAAAAGCATTTCTTTCAAGTTCTAGGAGGGAGGGTGATCAAGTGATCTTGGAGGAGTATTGACAAGATACCCTCTTGATCAATGGTAGAAGGTGGTCTTGTGGTTGGTGTCAAAGATACATCTTGCGTAGTAGTAGATGTCATACTTACATAGGTTTCTCTAGATTGTAATATTTTGTTCTTACTCTTATAGGAGGAGGGAAAATCTATCGAATCGTTGGTGTTTTGTGAGATGACATTGACATTAAGCAAAGATGTAGGATGATGTTCAAGAATACTAGGATGGAAGATTGTTAAGGATGATTTAGGATTGTGTTGTGTGAAATTGTTGATGTTGAGTGAAAGTTTGTTGATCTTGATTAAAGGACAATAGCAAAATGAGTTGTTTGTTATGTGTTAGGCTCTATAGGGTTGTAGATACCTTTTTCTTGAGCACCACATCCGTTTCCATTATATCCAAGTTGTTTCATGAGCTCATACCCTTTTCCATAAAGCTGTTTCATTTCTTATGGATGGAGTGGTGATTGGTCATAAGCGTTGTCAAAGGTGACTGTGTAGTTTTCTTCTTTGTCTAAAGTAGTGGAGGTAGATGCTTTTGAAAGGTCTTCTGAATTTTGTGTTGTCATGATGGTTGGTTGTCCCTGTTTCCCATCTTTCTTTTTTGTAAGTATGTATTCACCCATAGAGAAAGGTGTGAATTCTAAGGAACCCCAATCATCCCCAAATAATTTAGACACTGATTCCTCATCATTTTGTTCAATTTCAAGAGGATCTATGTTGGATGTTCAAATCAATGTTTTCAGAGCCTGACTTGTAGCTTCTTTTTCAAGGTGCAAGCAACTTTCAGGCTCGAGATCTACTTCAACTTGATAAATGTTATTGATATAGAAATATTTCATTATACGATGAAAGGTTGAAGGCATTGCATTCATCTCTTGAATCTATGGTCTACCTAAAAGAAGAATGTATGAAAGATCATAAGGCATGACATGAATAGGAGTTTGCAAAGTAACCACCCCAACCGTAATAGGAAAAGTGATTACATCAAGTAGTTGCTTTGTTGAATTATCAAATCCTCAAATAGATATGGAATTAGGTTTTATTTGTGACTTTTCAACATCTAACCGATCAAGGAGATTCACACTACACATATTAAGGGTAGAACCATTATCAATAAGGGTTCATTTTATCCCTATCTGATTGTATCGGGCAATGATCATGAAAGTTTCATTTTGTTTTTGCAATTCTAAAGGAGGGAGCTCATGTTGATGGAAAGTAATGTCTAGATTAGTTTGATTTGTTTGATGGGTTAAAGTTATTACATCATTCAGAGTTGTACCAGGAGGAATTGTGATTTTTTTTAAGGCTATTTGAAGAATAGTGTGGTAATTTGGTGAGTTTTGAAGTAAATCCCAAAGGGAAATATTTGCAGGAGTATTCTTTAATTGTTCAAAAAGATCATACACCTTTGTGTGTGAGAGGTAATGGGGAGTACTAGGTGGATTGGGTAAAGGTAAGGAGGGTGGGGTTGGTTGCGGTGTTTGCAGATTATTTCGAGTTTTATATGTATGAGCAATAGTATTATAACTCGGTTGTTGTGACAAATTAGTTTGAGGTGGGTAGAGGGTGAGTTCAGGTTTATGTTGAGTTTGTTGTTTATGTGAAGGTGGGTAGAGAGTAAACTTGGGTTTCGATGAAGGTTTATGTGAAGGGGGATAAAGGATGAGTTGAGGTTGAATAATGTTAACATCCCGTAACAAGTGAGAGTCTTCATTTTATTTGAAGGGAATGTTATTTTTGTATTGGGTCATAATCTCCTCCCTAGAAGGAGAGTTCTTAGGAGAACATAAAACCACATGTTCATGACAATTAAGGTTTGGTTCATCCAAAATAACTCCATCGCCACTAAGGGAGTTATTAATGGTTGAATGTGTTTGATTATTTATAGTAGGGAGATTAGGGGAAGATTATATTTGATTGTTGGTTGTTTCTAAGGTCACATTCTCTTGTTCCATATTATCTACCCTACTAGGAGAGCTTATAATAGGTTCATCCAAGTTTGAGGTTTGTAAGGTAGCTTCATCACAAGTGGGAGAGGAATCAAGAGAAGGACCATTATGATTTTCAAATAGATTTTCCCAAATGGGAGGAGCATTAGGGAAGGGGGGATCACTGGTTTCATGATTTGTAATAGGGATATCTTCTAACACCAACCTATCCTCTTTACATCGAGGAGGGATATTAGGAGATGGAAAAGACTGATTGTCATGACCATGGAGACTTGGTAAGGTGATGTTTAGGAATGTGTCTATGATCTTAAGTTCCTGTTGTCTAACATCATCCAAAGGGGAATAAGGAGATGGACAATCAAAACCCTCCAGGCTTGTAACTTCTTGCACCAATATACCTTCATCACTAATAGGAGAGGTATCAAGAGAAGAACAAGTATGATTAGTTTGATTGTCTACACTACCATTCTTACCAATGGGCAATGTAAGATTAAGGATTGTACCAATGGTTTGATCAGGTTTCCTAAAGTATTCATTGTGGTAATCAAAATTCAACTCATAAGAGGGAATGTTGTACTTATACAATCCACTATTAATGAAATCAAAGCCACATATTTTGAAAGAAAGAATGCTATGATGAGAAAGAAAAGATAGTACAATGCAATAACTTAAAAGGAAATGCAATTTTAATATATGAAACAAGGTAATGTTTTGATTACATGATGCACCAATCAAAAAAATGACATGAAAAATGTAAATGCAAAATGGAACAATGCATGAAATGAGCTATTTTAAGTGATATCTAGTGAAATTCATGCGACAAAAGTGCAACTAACTAATATAGGTAGGTTAAGGCACCAAACAGAAGCTAAAAAATAGATTTTCGAGTTCTGTAAAATGCAGTTTCAAGGGTCAAAAATGATTGATTCGCCTAAAGTGGCGGATGAGTCTCGAAATGGAATTTTTTTACAATTTTCAAAAAAAAATTGAGGGATTTTGGTGGTTTATAAGTGCTATGATGTAGACCTAAGTGAAAAATGTAGAATTTCAGAGGATTGAAATGAATTTAGATGCCAACAATGCAACCTAAATGTACTTTTTTTATGAATGCAAAATTTGAAACCTAGTATGCAAATGAATTCATGCAAGTACTAATGCAAGCTAGATCTTTGATAATGGACTCCAAATCAGATAATAAAGTGTTTGAAAAAGTAGGTTTACCAAAATCAACCATAGATTTTTGGCACCAATGCACTTCTTTAGCTCTTCTAGGGTTTTTCACCTAAAAGGAGAGAGGTAGGGCCAAAAATGCTAAGGGGTTCATTCAAATTATGTTATGTATGATGGAATTATGGATGAATGTAATGATATAAGTGTAATTAAGTGATCTAAATGACTAATTATGGATGCAAAATCTAGGAAATGTGACTTGTTTGAAAACACATTGTGTTATGCAAAATAACCTAAGAATGAATAGTAAACTGCAATAAAAATGAATCAGACTGAAAGTGTGCACTTGGAACCTTGATGAAGACTGAAAATTACATTTGAAATGGTGTTGATGCTATTTTTCAAGCCTAGAGGGACTCATTTTCCATTCTTGGCGACTTAGTCCTAGTTCTGCAAAACTGAGTTGGAACACACTTCAAACAAAAGGGTATCTAAAAATGTAGAAAACTAAAAAATGACCTTGGAGTGGGACTCATTCACCTCCCATGGTGAGTTATTCCACTTTTGAATTTTTTAATTTTCAAGAGTGGAATCTAGAGCTTCCGATCTGCACTTTGACTTCCTATAGGTGTCCGCTTCCAAAACTCTGATTTATGAGCCTGAAAATGAGTCTTTGTTGATACTTTGACTTGTTGAATGAGGAGAAGACTTGAGAAACTTAATAACTTGATCTTCAATGATTTCCAAGCTTCCAAGAGACCTAAATCTACAAACACACAAGACAAGAAGGAGAGATGTTGAATGTTAGGGCATGGGGGTTTGCCTTGGTCAAACCCCTTTTAGGTAATTAAACCAAAATGATGAAAGAATGGAATGAAGCATGCAATAATCAAGTTGATTACATTTCCACGATGTTTAATCTTGAATTTTTGCAGCAATGGAGGAAGATTCAACCCTTGAATGTCTTTAGGAGATCTCTAGATGTCTTACAATGATAAAACCCTAAGTTGCTTGACTTAAGATGAAAGATTGGTGGATGAATAATGAAGAATGGATGTGGATTGAGTTAATGGATGTCAAAATAAATTTAGAGAGGTTCCTTTATAGGACCAATTCACCTATTTTATCCATTAATACCTTATCATAGGCCAACATGAAGCAATATTAAACTCAAATTTCTCTTTTTACTCACTCAAAGGTCAAAATTGAACCAAATGGGAATCATTTGAGAATGGGTCCCACCTAGATGGGACTGATTCACCATGCATGGTGATGGGTCCCACAAGGGCCAATCTTGCAGCTGAAATGCTAGGCAATAAGGAAATAAGGTTTAAAATGAAACCTTGTTGGGTATTTGATCAATTTAAGCCTCAAGATTCACAATATGGGTTAGTATGGTACTATTAGTGATGATGTGGACACATAAATCACTAATATGCATTTAAAAATTTCTTTTAAAGCTGTTTTAAAGTCTTGTAAAGGACTTTCACACATTTCTAGACCTAATGAACCTATTTCTCCCTAATTCAACACTATAAAATGTGTTTAATAACATTATCACATCAATCTAGAAGGTTTTTGAACTAAAATTAATGATAAACTAGTGTTGTAATGTGTCCCACACATTCACATTGGTTTTTGTGCCTTCCTAGGCTAAGTGGACCTCATTTTAGTGTTGTAAAGTGTATTTAATCACACTTTCACATTGATTTTGGTGTCCCAAGCCCTATTTGACATTCACATCATCACTAATAGTCCCATATTATTCAATTTTCAAGGGCCCAAGACCTAGAATGGATGCATAAAATGCCTCACAACACTAGATTAAGATGTCATTAAGTCCATTTTATCATGAATTAATCCCATGTCAAGCAAAGGGTCCTTTTTTCTATGGCACAACTATGAATCTAATGCACCTCCTTGCTTAGAAGAAGAAGAAGAAGAAGAAGAAGAAGAAGAAGAAGAAGAAGTTGAATGAAAATAAGAAATAGCAGAAAAGCGTAGTAAGACTCCTACCAAGTATGTTTGAAATGGAATCATTCAAAAGATCAGATTATTGGAGATAAGAATGAAGAATTTTTGACCAAGAGAAGGCTTGCAAAGACAAATAAACAAGTAGAATTTTGTCAATTATCAAAGATAGATCCAAAAAAAATTACCAACGTAGTGAAGATGAAAGATGGATACAAGCAATGGAAGAAGAATTGAATCTAATTGAGAAGAATCTAACTTGGGAATTGGTTCAATTGCTTGTAGAAAAGAATGTGATAGGAACAAAGTGGGTATTTAGGAATAAGCTGAATGAATATGGATAAGTTGTAAGAAATAAAGCAAGATTGGTATGTAAATGCTATTCACATGTAGAAGGAATTGATTTTGAGGAGATATTTTCTCTGGGTATGTGCTGGATCATGAGGGGCCAAAAAGTGGCAATATTATGGGTATTTGTAGGGTATGTGGCTGATGACTTTCTTTTAACCCAAAATTGATGAAACGAAAAGGGTTTTAGAGGAATTCTCAGCTTTCCACCAATATAAATTATGCTTTAATTTGAATTTAATAAATAATTATTATTCATTTTCTATTAGAATTACAACTAAAGCCCTGATCGATAGGTTGATTGAAAAACATCTATAACTTTCAAACGGTATTACATTTTTTGAATCCAAAAAATGTGTCACATTCTATGCTTCACATACTATAGGATTAGAAAAATAAACATTAAATTTCATGAAGTTTTGACCAAGTTAAGGTGGTCGACATAATGAGTTTTTATATTTTTAAAAAAATTTAATAAAAATTCATAATTAATTATTTAATTGAAAAAAATTATAAAAAATATACATCACATCTAGACTTGAGTCCTCTACTTATATATAAAATCTTATAAGAAAATATTATCATTTTATTATGGTTAGGTGGTCGCACACACTTCTTATTTTTTCTCTAAAATTTAAGTACTACTACATTGAAATTTCAAATTTTCACCAAATAGATTTTATTTATTTTTAAATAAACGTAGTAGTTTAGAAACTACATTCAATTTTCTACAGATTCTATTCTTACATATTTTTGAAATAATATAGATAACTTATTCAAATTTTTACATCAAGTTGCCTAATACTGATTTTTTTGAATTTTTTTCCACTTAAAGGCTTGTTTTTTCCATAATGATCCTACACATACCCCTCTAATAGAAAGAATCAAAGAAATTAGAATGTTTCTTACTTTTCAACCCACAAGGACTTCAAATTTTATCAGATGGATGTAAAATCAACTTGATTGAATGGAGATTTGGAATCTAAGAAGTCTACATAGATTAGCCTGATGGATTCCAGTTATCAAAAGACCCAAACATGGTATGTAGACTCAAAAAGGAATTGTATGGTCTCAAACAAGCTCCTAGGGCTTGGCATGCAAGGTTAGACAAGTACTTGCTTTAGCAAGGTTTCAAGAAAGGTACCATAGATAGTAATCTTTCAATATTGAGGATGAAATAATTTTGATAGTTTTTGTATATGTTGATGATATAATCTTTAGTGGAAATTATGAAATGTGCAAGAAGTTTGTTGAAGAAATGTAGAAGGAATTTGAAATGTATTGGATAGGTGAGTTATCCTTCTTTCTTGGTCTTCAAATTTCTCAGCTAGATGATGCTATCTTTATTTTTCAAATAATGTGAAGGAGATGTTGAAGAAGTTTGGTATGAAATAATGTAAACCAATGAGTACTCCTATGGTAAATAGTTGCCATTTGAGCAAAGATGATGAGTATCCCTCAACAAAACATATAGCATGTTGGCCTTCATATCCATTGGTGGTACACAAAAAGATAAACCATTACCTATGCTTCTCCCAAATCAGTCAGCATGACCCATATAACACCTTTGAACACTCCTTAAACTCGAATCACACTTGAAATTATGGTGCACATCATTAACATTCCTTAGTCAGCCTTAGCAAGAAGTATAACTTCACAAAATAACTTGAAACAATTATGTGATACTAGAAATAAGAGATATATTCATACACTTCATACTTTAGACACTATAAGACACTATCCACACAAACTCACACATTTGAAATTCTCAACCCTCTACTATCACAAGTAGATAGATATTAAAATGAATCACTAAAAAACACAATCTTATACACTATCACTTATAACATTCTCTATGGAAGGATTATTGACATGAAACTTTGGATATAACACCTTCACATCTCAATAAACTTAACTTTTGAACTGCATAACCATATTTGCAAATGTGAAGATATGTAGAATCAACCTTTACACCTCTAAGAACATTCACATAGAATAAACATAGACTTAATATTTTCACTCTTAAAAGCCCCTTTTTGGTAACCCAAAAGACTTGAAACTTCCAATCACACATGGATTGACACAACATGAGGTTGTCCTCCAAACCGTAGGAGAAAAATTGCATCAATAGAAAAATGCAGATCATTTCTCAAAGACTTTGGAAACAATCAATCATATTACAACACTCTCCATAGAGTTTTTTCAATTAATGATAACCAAACTGCAACAATCTACCCCTTTGGCATTGATGGTAAAAACAACCAAATTTCTCCCTTTGGTGCATAATCTTTCCCCCTTTGACATCGAGGATAAAGGGAAAATAGACTCTCTCTCCCTTTTGGTATATAATTTGTCCTTCTGTCAGCAATAACTACTACTTGCTCCCCCTGAGGGGTAGCCCCCATCATTCTAGGAATAAAGATGTGACTTGAATTACTCTCCCAAGATAGATGCACCAACTATGCATCTAGCAAGGAGGGGAAATTACCCATAACTTCTATCTAATATATTCAAATGTATCCTTTTCAAGATCCTTTGTGACAATTTCTACAACCTAATCCTTCGTAGATAGATACTCCAACTTCACTTCTTTATCTGCAAACTTCTCTCTTAGAAAGTGATACCAGATTGACGTGTGCTTGGTTTAAGTATGCATCACTAGATTCTTGGAAATATTGATAGCACTTGTATTATCACATAGAATAGGAATGGGATCATCATACTTTATCTTGATATCCTTCAATGTTTTCTTCATCCATAATACTAGAATACAATGATATGTTGCAGCAATATACTCTACTTTTGTTGTTGATAAAGATACTAAATCTTGATTCTTACTGTTGGTTTTTTTTTTAGAACCAAACTTATTCTTACCACATACCTATGAACTTGCCTGGGATCAATTATCAATAAGGGTAAGGATTAGCCCACACATAAGCAAAGGTTTTTAGGTCTTTCCTTCTTCACTTCGGGCTCTATGAAACCCAAGAGGGTAATCCTAAAAAACTATGTTTATAGATACTAGTGTGTATAGGTATCAAACAATAACAAACAAATGATTCTCCATAAATGTTTAAGAGACACAATATCCTGAAGATTTGGATTGTCTTCATGGAAGTGACTTAACTTAAACAAGAGAAAATGTAATTCATTAAGATTCACACACATCCAGAAAGAGCCTTACAAGTAAGTTGATTATATTTTGTGATCAGTTATTGAATTGGTCACCACAATTGGAGTATAATTACTTTGCTAAACTAGTGCCATATTCTTGGAATGGAGTCAAACCATATTCCCACATGATTAGATAACAATCTTGCATTTGAGAACACCCAAAGCCTTGAAAATATTGCATTACAATACTCCCACCAGTCATTTCCATAATTTACTTCTTATTAGCATCTTCATACATGATTTATTTCAAACCCACTATTATATTAAAGCATTTACATACACTCATTGAATTGATAAGCAAGAATAAAACAAAACATCTATTGGAAACCAACAGAGACAAATAAGATAACCATTGATTATATTATTCATAGTTTGTATAATCTGTACATAGCAGAGTAACATATAAAAAATTTATACTATTCTGCTATATGTATTTTCATTGTCATTATCAAAACCATATACATATCAAATAACTTTATCCCTATAATATATTACTAGAAAGTTCAATATCCATTTTGTTTCTATGTATAACCCCTTCAAAGAAAACTAGTTACTAGCCTATCTTTGTAATCAGCCTTGAAATCCCTTTTATAAGAGAAGGGAGAAACAAGCATTAGGCTGAATTACACTTAAATTTCACTTTCATTCCAAAATGAATTTCACTAGAAAGTTAGAATATTCCCCAATTAGTTGCAAAACAATCATTTGTAAGTCAGAGGAGAGAAAAAGAAAAACTCAAAAAAACCGTTAGTCAGGGAAGACCCACTAGTCTTCAAAAAGGCGTTGCTATTGCAACACCAAAAACATGCAAGTTCATACTGAACCACAAAATCTCACCATCAACATCGAAGGAATAAATTAAAAAAGACCCATATCAAAACACACCAGCCAAAGAAAGAAAGTTAACACAAAGGGCCAAAAACCAAGCACCAGCTTAGAGAAGGAACATGGTGCTACTTTTCCTTGTTAGTAGCAAAGTAGGTATGCCTGCTCGGGGTCCTTATTGAAAGTGAAGTATCTATCATCACCTCATCCTTAGAATCAACCAAATCAGTCATGGCCATGAGATACTAGTAGTAACCTGAATCAGTGTTGTCTCCACTGTGAGAAGAATCATATGAGACTTCAATGGGAGAATGATGATGTCCCATGTAAGCCCAGTGATACTTATTCCTTCTTCCAGCTTCCCTCTCTAGCTTGTCAATTTTCTTCTCCTTTCCTTTGGCCAATTCCTCCAAGATAATTTGGCTTCTCAGATGATAAGCACGTTTGAGATCACCGCGTGTAGACTTCTTGACAACTCTTGCTTTTTCTTTGTCCAGTCATAGGGATTTCAGGAATATCCCATTCACTTTGGGGAGAATCATCCTGAGACTCGAGAGGGTTGAGTCTCTTAGACCTATGGACTAGGATGATATTCACACTTACCTTACCCATTTCCTTAACAACTTATCAAATTTTCCCAGAACAAAGACACCACCCAAATCAGAAATAACAAGCTCAAATTCACACTTACTTTCAGACTCTTAATTCTCATAAACAATCAAATGGTGAGAATAATCAAGCAGGTGATTTTCATTAAATAGATAAACTAGTGTTTGTTTGCATTAATTTTCCAAGAAGGCTTGTGTGAAGACACAGGCAATCAATTACCCTGATTTTGAATCGTAGTCATTGATCGTACCTTGAAATGAATCAATGGACAATCAATCAAGATGATTAATTGTGAAAAAATTAAATACATGTACTTGACATGTCTCCATAATCATAAAACTTAACTGAGATATTCACTTAGTTTGCAGATTATTCACATGCCTAGCATTTAACCAAACTTGTTGTGTCATATTTACCTATTCGCCCATAGGAATTAATTTTCTTGCAATTGATCATAGTAAGACAACGAGGAGTGATCATGATTTATCTTTAGAATATCGGCCTATACCTTTCCTTACTTTAATTTCACCTTCCCATGTGGACCATCACCTGAGAAATTTGACGACCAAAAAAATATTTCCCAAATTTCACATGCATGCCTAAGAATCAGTTCTAATTTAGCATTTTTATCTTAGAACAATCTCGTCCAATATTTCTAGTAGCACCTTATCTTTACCAGAAACCATCTAAGTCCTTAAAATGTTCCACATGGAATTTTCTTGCTTTCCCACTGAGAAACATGGGACACAAGTGGGCCCCTCACATGATGGCAGGGAGTGGTCAGGATTGATCCACGTCACCCACCATCGACCATCAATCTCCTTTCTTATGAAGCGATTACCATATTCAAAGCCTGGTGGGTCCCAAAAAAGTGACATATGTCACCTTGCCTCCTAGCTCGTGTGATCATCTCTCCTCATTTCATAAGATGGACGGGTGCATAGGGAATGATCCTGATGAGAACATGTGTTGTAGTGTCCATCACTAATCTTTGTTAAAGCTATGTCTGTTGGCCTTTTGGAAACACTCATCCCACTATCAAACATAACACATGGCCATCACTGACTAGTCTTTGTGTTTTAAAGTAATATGAAATGAACCAACACGGGTGTGCGAGGAGTGGTCAAGATGTGGCCATGTTACTTAATGTCATTTGTTGATCTTCTTGAAATGGCGATAGCTATCTTTACCAAGGATACCAGGACCACCAATGCACTAGACTCATGGTAGAAGCCTGACAACCTATACAAATAAAATAATATGGAATAGAAACAAATAGGTGCATGGGGAATGATGGTGACCAACCCTTGACAATCGAATGACTAGCATGAAGACCTAATTCTGTACATGCCACAAAAGTTAACTTTTAAACTGGGACCACTACTAGGCTCATATGAACTTGACACTTAGGAACGAAGGTTTAAGACTTAAGTCATTAACTATAAAAATCAAGCCTAACCATAGGAAAAATTAAGTGCTGGAAAGATACTTGGTGACCAACAAACCTACACTCAGGGGATCAATAAATACAACGATTTCAATGGCATAGGTGATGACTTAAACAACCAGAGATTAGGGATATTAGGTTAATGCAAAAATAGATTGACTAAGGGTTTTCTGGACTCATAGAACAATTTTGAAAGGTTTTTAACAACATAAAACCCTAACACAGTGATGAGGACACAACCCTAAGCCAAAATGAGGGTCCAAGCCAAATGATGCAATTTTTTTTAAAAATGGAACCAAGAAATTTTTGAAGGGTTCCATCACTTACTATGCTATGAGACCAACCTATTTCTTAGAAATAAATCACCACCACTGGTGCTCCTATCATCAACACAACTAGCCCAATTAGCATTAATTTATGCACTCAAATCAAAGTCATTACCATTTGGATACCATAATCCATAATTTGGAGTGCTCTTCAAATATCTAAAGATTCTCTTAGTTTCCTTCACATGAGTTTCTTTAGGATTAGCTTGAAATCTTGCAACCAAACATACTACATGCATAATATCATGTGTTCAAGTAGTTAAGTACAAAAGAAATCCAATCATATGTAGATCTATATAAAGTCTCATCAACCAAGGGATATGATAAAAATGAAACCAGACAAGATCTTCCACAACCACTTTTTCTCCTTTAGTTGCTTACATATTCATCATAATCTAAATACACATTACCCTAGATAAATTAGGTTTATAGTTTATACATAATATTACATTGATTACATTTCACATATCGTCTACAACAAGGAATTTTACATCTCCAATTTAGCCAAAGATAAAACACTCAATATAAATTGTGTAGAGGGAAAAACCCAAAAGACTACATGCAACAAAAACAAGAGGAACATGTCTTGTGGATTCCAACACATGCTTAACTAGGTCCTAAACAATCTGCACACCTTCGATCTTCTATGAACATCATGTGCATGCTTTGCAAATACAAGTTAGGTTGGCCATAAAAAATAAACTAAATGACACAAGGCAGGTGAAGAAGTGTGCTTAATTTTTGAAAGTAGTGAGCTAGTAGGTAGTTGAGAAGATATTTGAAGAAGTGATAAAGAAAAATTGCAATCATCAAAAAGAGTGAGCTTAATTGTTAATGTTAGACAATGGAAGGAATGTCATTCTTTAATCATTCGTTAACTTGTGTGCTCAGATCAGGGAGTTGTAGCTTCCTTGGGAGTGACCCTAAAACCATTATCAAGGAGTTGTAGCTTTCTTGGGTTGTAGCCCAAAATCAAAGTTGTAATTGTTTCTCATTTGTGAGGTTGGATTTGGATAGTAGATCCAAGCACCATTTCTCACCATGGTTTTTCCCCTATGGTTTTTCCACATACATTTGGTTTCAACTATGTTCTTGTGTGGATGCTTATCTTCTTTTCTATTTTGATTAATTAGATGAATTATTTAATGGTATAACTTAGCTTCAATAGTTAAATATTGAGATTAAAATTTAAAGTATATTGATTCACCCCCCTTAGTATTTTAGTGTGTTCAAAAATTGGAATCAAAGGAAGGTTCCTTAGATGAATTCTAAAAACTTGAGAAAATTCAGGATGGCACAAGAAGGGTCTCACAAGGAACCTAGATTTGATGGAACATTTTTTTCTTTCTAGCTATTCGAGATGGAAACCTATTTGACCTCTTTATGGTTTTTTGTTTTGAAATCAGTCAAGGATGGTTATGTTGTTGTTACTCCTCCTCCAACTAATCGGGAAAAGATTAGGGCCTACAATGAAAAGGTTAGGAATGTTATTTTGAGTGGACTAGTAGATTCTGAACTTGTAAAAGTAATGCACTACAAGATAGAAAAGGAAGTCTAGGAAAAGCTTAGTAGAATCTATGAACGAGACATTAAAGTAAACCAAGCCAAGTTGTAGATCTTTAGAGGAAAGTTTGAGAACCTAAAAATGTCAAAGGATGAAGATATTATAAGATATTTTCTCTAGGTAGATGAAGTGGTGAATGCAATTAAAGGACATGGTGAAGAAATGGAAGAATCAATGGTGGTTAAAAAGGTACTAATATCTCTTCCTAAATCTTATAGTCCTAAAGTATCTTCTATTGGGGAATCTAAATATTTAGATAAATTTTAAATGGATCAATTATATGGTGCCCTCACTACTTTTGAAATGAGAGAATTTGATAAGGAATATTCAAAGAAGGAAGTAGCTTTCAAATCCAATAATAAGGAGAAGAATGAAGCATCTAATCAAAGTAGTGACACTGATGAAGAAGAAGCATACTTTGTAAGGAAGTTAAAGAGGGGTACCAGAAAGTATAAAGGTAAGCTACCCTTCAAAAATTTTAAGTTTAGAGAGGTTGGTCATTTTACATCTAAATATCCCTTGAAATATTTTGAAAAAGAGATTTACAAAGATTCTAGAAGAAGTAGGTTTAAAATCAATTTCTACTCCAAGGAAGCTTCCTGCTCTTCAAAGGATGATGAATCCAGTGGTTTGGATAATGAGGATGAAATCATATTCTTGGATGGTAAGAATAAAGATGGAACTAAAGATTGAAGTATTGTGTGTACTATTTTTCATGTAAGAGATGAGGAAAACTCTCGAGTGATTGACAGTGGTTGTTCCAACCATGTGACAAGGGATAGGATAAAGTTTACAAAGCTTGTGAAGTAGAATGCAGGTATAGTCAAGCTTGGAGATGATACTTTAGTACAGATCTATGGAAAAGGTACAATAAGTATTGATGGAAAGTATAGGTTAGAAGATGTTCTTTATGTTAAAGGTCTCAAGTACAATCTTCTTAGTGTGAGTTAGATGCAAAGAAATGGATATAGTCTTATATTCAATGAAAGAGTATGTGAAATCATAAAAGGAAATTCTAGAAATTTGGTTATAGAGGGATCTAGGACAAATGGTGACATATACAATCTAAAGGATGACAATGGGAGAATTATTCAGGGATGAGTAAGTGAATGTTGGATTTGGCATAGGAGAATGAGACAAGTCAATTTTGAAAATCTTGTGAAGATCAGTTCATCACATGCATTAAGAGATATGCTGAAGATAGTCAAGCCTATAAGTACTTTTTGTGAGGAATGTCAATTTAGAAACATATAAGGATAAGTTTTAAGTCTAAAGTGTGTTCTTCTTCTAGACCTTTGGATCTGATTCATATTGACTTGTGTAGACCTACCAGAACAAAAAGTTTAAAAGTAGAAAGGTATTTCAATATTTTTATTGATTATTTCTCTAGGATGACATGTGTTACATTCTTAAAAGATAAATTTGAAGCATTTACTAGCTTCAAGATTTTCAAATCAATGGTTGAGAATAAAGTGAATGCTAAACTCAAGTGTTTGAGGTATGATAAACCAAGACTGATATGCAAAGGTTATAATCATAAGTAGAAGGAATTGATTTTGAGGAGAAATTTTCTCCAATAGAAAGAATGGAAGCAATCAAAATGTTTCTTTCTTTTTCATCCCACAAGGACTTTAAATTTTGTCAGATGGATGTCAAATCATCTTTCCTAAATGGAGATTTGGAAGAAGAAGTCTTCATAAAGCAACCTAATGGATTCTAGTTACTAGAAGACCCAAATATGGTATGCAGACTTAAAAAATAATTGTATGGTCTCAAAAAAGCTCTTAGGGATTGGTATGCAAGGTTGGAAAAGTAATTTCTTCAACAAGGTTTCAAGAAAGGTAACATAGATAGTAATCTTTACTTCAAGATTGAGGATGAAATAATTTTGATAGTTGTTGTATATGTTGATGTTATAATCTTTGGTGGAAATGATGAAATATGCAAGAAGTTTGTTAAAGAAATGTTCAAGGAATTTGATATATCTATGATAGGTGAGTTATCCTTCTTTCTTGGTCTTCAAATTTCTCAGCTAGATGATGATATGTTTATTTCTCAAACAAAATATGCCAAGGAGATGTTGAAGAAGTTTAGTATGGAAGATTACAAACTCGTAAGTACTCCTATGGTAACTGGTTTTCATTTGAGAAAATATGAAAAGTATCCCTTAAATAATTAGACTTTATATAGATCTATGATTAGAAGTTTGTTGCACTTAACTACAAGAACTAATATTATGCATGAATGTAGTATATTTCGTTGCAATATTTCAAGCTAATCCTAAAGAAAATCATGTGAAGGTAGTCAAAAAAATATTTACATATTTGAAGAGCACTTAGTATTATGGATTATGGTATCCAAAAGGTATTGAATTTGATTTAAGTGCATACACTAATGCTGATTGGGCTGGTTGTGTTGATGATAGAAAGAATACCAGTGGTGGTGCTTTATTTCAAGGAAATAGGTTGGTCTCATGGTATAGTAAGAAGTAAGATTCAATATCATTATCAATAGTAGAAGAAGAGTATAATATTGCTAAAACATCTTGTTGTACTCAAGTGTTTTGGATGAAGAAAACATTGAAGGATATCAAGATAAAGTATGATGAGCCCATTCCTATTTTGTGTGATAATACAAGTGCTATCAATATTTACAAGAATAGAGTGATGCATTCTAGAACCAAGCACATATCAATCTAGTATCGTTGTCTGAGAGAGAAGGTTGCAGATAAAGAAGTGAGGTTGGAGTATGTATCTACAAAGGATTAGGTTGTAGATATTTTCATTAAGGCATTTGCAAAGGATATATTTGAATATCTTAGACATAAGTTAGGGGTAATTTCCCCTCCTTCTTGCTAGATGCATAGTTGGTGCATCTATCCAAGGGGAATAATTCAATTCATATAATTATTCTTGGATTGATGGGGGATACCTCTCAGGGGGAGAAAGTAGTGGTTGTTGTTGAAAAAAGGAGAAATTGTACATCAAAAGGGGGAAATAAATTCCATTTTCCCTTTGTCCTTAATGTCAAATGGGGAGAGATTGTGCACCAAATGGAGAAATTTTGTTGGTTTTTCCATCAATGTCAAAGGGGGAGACTATTGTAGTTTAGTTGTCAATGATGTCAAAAGCTTTATGAAGAGCATTGTGTAGTCCAGATGATTAGTTACCAGAGTCTTTGAGAACTACTCCACATTTTTCCATGGATGTATTTTGATCCTACAGTTTTGATGAAAACTTCATATTGTGTGAATGCATGTGTGATCCAAGTTTCAAGTCTTTTGGGTTACTTGAAAGGTGTTTCTAAGAGTGATAGGTTGAAGTCTGTGTTGATTCTATGTGAATGTTCTTAGAGGTGTAAAGGTTGGATCTACATATCTCCACATTTGTAGATATGGTTATGTGGTTCATAAGTTAAGTTTAATGAGATGTGAAGGTGTTATATCCAACGTTTCATGTCAACAATCCTTTCATATAGAAATTTATAAGTGACAATGTAAAGGACTGTGTTGTCCGGTGATTGGTTTTAATTTGTGTCTACTTGCCCCAATAGAAGGTTGTGAATTTTAGTTGTGTGAGTTTTTGTGGAAACTCCACATGTCTCATATTGTCTAAGGTATGAAGCACATGAAGATTTTCTTATTCCAATACCTTACAATTATTTCAAGTCATTTTGCAAAGTTATGCATTTTTGCTAAGGCCAACTAAGGAATGTTAATGATGTGTGTCATAATTTCAAGTGCGAACAAAGGTTAAGGAGTGTTTGAAGGTATTATATGGGTCATGTCAACTCATCTAGGACAAGCACAAATAATGGTCTATCTTTTTGTGTATCACCAATGGATATGAAGACCGATGTGCTACGAGTTTCATAGTTTCTTGTTTATGGATGACCTAACTTGTATTTGCAAAGTGTGTGGATGATTTCAGAGAGAATCAAAGTTGTGTAGATTTTTGAAGACTTGGTTTTAAGCATGTGTTGAAATCTGCAAGGAATCTTCCTCTTCTTGCTATTGCATGTAGTCTTTTTGATCTTTCCCTCTACACATTTCATATTGCTTGTTTTATCTTTGGCTGGATTGGATGATGCAAAGCATCTACCAAAATCAACAAACCTTTAAGGGTACTTCTAAACCTAAACACAAAACATGAGAATATCGACAATTCATTTACCAAATTCACCTTATTTTCATCTATTTCCACTTTGCTACAAGACTCCAAAACACCATATCAATATTCCAAATTCACCATCCTCATATTGACTAAATCCAAACAAAAAATTTGTTAGAAAACTTTGAGCCAATCACACCTCCTTGCAACTATATTCCAAGCAAGGAAAAAAGACATCATTCACTCTTTCTTCTAATCTTTTCTCTAACACTAAATCACTTTTATCATCATCAAATTGACTGAAATAAAGCAAATACCTTGTGAGAACATTCAACTTGATCATCATGCATACTCAAGTCACCAACTTGCACCATGGTTCCACATTGTTCAAAACACCAAAACAAAAAGTTTGCTTTCTAAAAATTTTGCAAGCATTGAGACATCTTTGAAAATATTAATTAGGCAGTTTGAAAATAAAATAAATCACCTTTATCACTATTTGTATAGAATCACAATTTCTTGCATTCAAGAATCAAAATTGCTAGTAATATTGTAAACCAACCAAAGCAGGTATATCTTCAGACCCATATTGATCCTCCCTAAACAATACACATTCTCCAAAACCCATTTTATCCTACTATAACATATCAAAATCTTTGATGAGGTTGTTTTGAAAAGTTTACCAACACAATAGATTGTTCCACAAAATAGGGCCCCAATTAGGCCAAAAATACAAAGCAATTGCCTTTAGAACCACTCCAAAACCATGAATAATAGTAAAAATTCTTGCATCATGTTCCAAAACATCAAAATATACCATTCATTTGATCTCTTAAGCCCTTTCAAAGGACAAACACAAACCCTCATTTTACGCCAACTTAAGCCAAGAAAAACAAGGGTTTAATGGTTTTACATTTTCCAAAACTTAAAATAATTTTCCATATATTCTAACATGCTTGATTCTGCCTACATAAACTCTAAGAACCTTTCTCCAACATCCTTGAACATTCTTTCAATATATACTAACTTGAAACCATCTATTTCCATAGAAAACTCTATATTTTCTATAGGGGAACCAACCAAACTTAGTATTCTCCACCTTCTTGCATCTACACAAACACACCACACTAGACACACACTAAATACAAACTAATTAACCCATCCCACTATTCAACTATATCTACATCAGTGGGATGGGGTTAGAATTCATTAAATGATTCTCAAACCCCTTTTTTGATGTTTTCAGACCGAGTCACTACAAATTTTCCCTCAAATACTTTATTCTTGATGAAAGGACCTGAAAACTCTTTTAAAAGAGAGATAAATCCTTCCACTATAAGATCAAAACAAGAACTTATCCTTTGAATTACTAAACTGTCCATACAAGGATTGAATCTAAGGAAGAAAACACAGATTTACATAACATAGAACTTTATTAGCAAAATTTCTTCAAGAATATAATCTCTCTCCATTTGCTCACCCCTACAATACCTTATAAAGAGTTTCCAAACAATTACTAACTGCCCTTTCCACTTCTTTTACCGACTAGTAACGTTTCCTATCTTATGACTCTACAACTTCCACTTGCATTTTTGCAATTTCTTGCAATTTTATATTTTTACATCTTTTGTAACTTTTAGAATTTTTTGAAAATTGACTTGACTCACACCCTAGTGACCTAATGGACACTCAAAAACATTCGAATAGGTCTTCACATGACCTTTTACATACATTACATGATGGAAATTCAAAATTTTACAAAATTGTCAATTGGAAGCATAAAATGTATAAGGTGCTCCTGCACCATTGGATATGTAATATTCCTTGTTGTAGGCTAATATATGAAATGTAATGAATGAAATATCATGTATAAATTGTAAACCTAGTTGATTTAGGGTGATTTTTAGTGTGATTATGATGAATATGTAAGCAACTAAAGGATAAAAATTAATTGTGGAAGATCCTGTCCAATTTCATTTTGACAATATCCCTATGACAAAAGGAAGGTGAAGAAGTTTGCTTAATTTTTTTATGGAGGAAGTGAGAAAAAGGAAATTAATTCTTGATTGGCTAAAGTAGTGAGCTAGTACATAGTTGAGAATATATTTGAAGAAGTGACAAAGCAAAATTGCAATCATCAAAAAGAGTGAGTTTAATTGTCAGTTTTAGATAGTTGAAGGATTGTCATTTTGTAATAATTCCTTAGTGTGTGCTCAAATCAAGGAGTTGTAGCTTCCTTGGGAGTGACCCTAAAAATTTAATTAGATATTTTTAGCTTCCTTGGGTTGTATCTCTAAAAAAGATATCTCTTGCTTAGTACAAGGTGTCATACTTACACAAGACTCTTTAGATTGTGAGATTTTGTAATCTTCTTTAAAGGAAGGTGTAAAATATAATGAACTTGAATTGTTATTTTTTTACATGATGACATTTATGTTAAGCAAGGATTTCTCTATTTCTTTCATTTCTTTCAAATGATAATAATCAAGGCCACTAATGTCTATCAGTTCAGGATGTACTAATGTCAAAGTTGGCTTAGAGGAATCTTTTGTAAGAGTGTTGAAATTAAGTGAAGGATTTTCTATTTCTTTCAAGGGACAATAACCAATACCAATAGTATTTTCTTGCGTGTTAGGCTCTATAGGGACATAGATACATTCTCTAGCACCACATCCTTTTCCACTATATCCAAGTTGTTTCATAATTTCATAACCCTTTCCATAAATATTTTTTATTTCTTTCAGATTCAAGGGTTGCTCATAATTAAGTTCATCATATTTTGTTGTGTAATTTGTCTTTTCTTCTTGTAACATAGATTTTGGCTCCCAAAAATCTCTTGCTCTTCCTAGGGTTTTTCACCTAGAAGGAGAGGAAAAGGGGGCCAAAATGGCTTTGTTAACACTAGAAGAAATGGAAAGAGGAGTCTGAAATGTTTGTGTGGACGTGTTTGGAATACTTATAGATGCAAATGAATGAGTGCAAACTACTCTAATGCAAGGTGTTGGAAAACACAATGTTGATTGCAACAATGAACTAGAAACTTAAGCACATGAAAACAAAATCTGATGAGATTGAATAGAGTGAGGTAGATTGATGTTACTGGAGGATTTTGGAATGTCTCAAAAAATAGTATTAATGGCCATTGGGACTGATTTTCCATGCATGGTGAATTAGTCCTGCTTCTGATGAAATCTTCTAGAAACCTGTTTCTGATTGTCAGGAGATGAAATCTGACAAAACCACTTTTTCAAGCCTACAAATGGGACTCATTCACCATAGCTGGTGAATTATTCAACCTACAGGAATCTACAAAATTAGGAGTTGATTCTATGGAGTTAGGTCTACACTTGTGTCTCCTATAGATCCCAACTTCTCAAACTACCAGATACGAGTTTGAAAAATGACTTTTTATTGATGATTTGACTTGAATGATGAAGAGATGACTTGAGTGAATTTAAAATGTAATATTCAATGATTCATAAGCCTCAAAGAGTCCTAAATTTTCAAGCAAGCAAGAAAAAAGAGATATATGTTGAATGCTAGGGCATGGGGGTTTTCCTTAGTCAAACCCCATTTAGGTAATTAAACCAAAGTGATGAAATAAAGTAATGAAACATGAAACAATGGAGATGATTACCTTGTCATGATTATTCAATCTTTAAATTTTGTAGCATAGCATGAAGATTCAACCCTTGAATTCTTTAGAAAGCTAACTTGATGACTTCTAATGAAGAAACCCTAACTTGCTTGACTTGGATGAGAAGATAAAAGATGAATTAATGATGAGAGATGTAACAATGAGTTGTTAGATTAAGAGATGGATTGTTAGATGTAAAATGAGGATAAAAACACTTATTTATAGAAAATTGTGCCTTAGTACTCAATAATACCTCATCACAGGCTGACATGTGGTGAAAATAAACTTTAAATTTCACTTTTTACCTCTCAAAGGTCAAAATGGGGGCTAGATAGGACTCATTCACCACACATGGAAAATGGGTCTCACCTAGATGGGACTGATTCACCATGCATGGTGAATGGGTCCCACAAGGGCCATTCTGACACCTAAGAAGGCAAGGAATTAGGAAATAAGGTTTAAATTGCCATCTTGTTGGGTATTTGATCAATTAAAGCCTTAAGATGAATAATATGGGTCATTAGGGGCCTATTAGTGATGATGTAAATGTTAAATAGAGCTTGGGACACATAAATTAATGTGAAAGTGTGATTAAATACACTTTGCAACACTAAAATTAGGTCTTCATATCCTAGAAGGGCACAAAAACCAATGTGAATGTGCAAGACACATTACAACACTAGTTCATCATTAAGTTTACATTAATAACCTTCTAGATTGATGTAATGATGTTATTAAAAACATTTTATAATGTTTAATTAGGGAGGAATAGGTTAATTAAGTCTATAAAAGCATGAAAATCCTTTACAAGACTTTACAACACCTTTACAAGATGTTAAAAACATGTTTGATTTGGAAGGGTCCAAGACCTAGTGTGGATGCATAAAATACCTCACAACACTAGATTAAGACCTCATTAAGCCCATTTAATCATGAATTAATCCCATGCCATGTGAAGGGTCCTTTTTCTATGGCACACTTCTAAAGTGTTAGAGGTGGATGCTTTTGAAGGGTCTTCCAAATTTTGTGTCGACGTTACATTTTTTTCTTTTCCCTTTGCAGAGTCTTTGCTTATGATCTTGTATTCTCCCATGAATGATGTGAAATCCAAAGAAACCCAATCATCTTCTAATAGCTTTGTGACTTCCTCAATGTGTTTTTCTTTGTATTTCTATTGCACGGGTTCCACTTGTGTAGTTGGTGTCAATGTTTTCAAAGGATTTTACTTGTTTTTCTCAATGTTCAAAAAACTATTTGGTTCAAGATCGGCTTCGAGTGTGTACACTGTGTTGTAGTAGACATACTTCATTATACAATGAAGAGTAGAAGGCACCCCATTCATTGCATGAATCCATGGTATTACTAAAAGAAGATTATATGAAAGATTGTGAGGCATAACATGGATCATTGTTTCTAATGTGGCCTTTCCAACTATAATAGGAAAAGTGATCACACCAAGTGGTCATTTCCCCACGTTATCAAACCCACTAATAGATAAAGAGGTAGGTTGAATTCTTGATTTATCCATGCCATGTCTATCCAAAAGGGTTACACTACAGACATTAAGAGATAAGCCATTATCAAAAAGGGTTTTCTTTATGCATGTTCAATTGTATTGAACTATTACCATGAAAGCATCATTTTTATTTTGCACTTCCAAAGCAGGGAGCTAACTTTGGTGGAAAAAATGTTAGTATTTATTCCTTGAATCATGGCTGCTATGTCACTCAGGTTTGCACTAGAGGGAACCACAACTTGTTGCAAGGAACTTTGAATCATGTTATGATAATAAGGGGAGGCTTGAATAAGGTCCCATAATGATATCTTAGCATGAGTGTTCATAATTTTTTCAACAAGATTATATTCCTTTCCACTTTATAGAGGCAAACGAGGAGGGTTAGGAAAGATAGGTTGAGTTTTTGGGAGGGATGTTGAAGGAATTTGTCTTGGTTGTGGATTTTTTCTAGTGTTATATGTATTCAAGTAGCAGTGTTATAATTTGATTGTTATGAAACAGTATTCCTGGGTGGGTAAAGGATAAGTTCAGGTTTTTTTTGAGTTTGTGGTCATTGTGAGGGTGGGTAAAGAATTGAAGGATTCTTAAGATTTCCCACAGGGTATTTAGGAGTTTAGTCAATGGAAATGAATGCTCCCCACCTTCGAGGAATAAACACAAGGATAGGGTTCCTATTTCACACTTGCTACACCCAAGGACACCTTAGAGATCTCAATCCAATAAAGGATGGAAGGACAGATCTAACAATAAGGTATCCTAGGATATGATTTTAGATTACAAGAGGGGTTCACCACCAAGTTTAAACTTTGAAAAGACAATGGATTGGAAAACACAGTGTGATGCAAAATGACCTAGAAATGCAAATGAAATAAAATATAAAGCTGTAAAACTAAAAGTGTGCACCTAAAAACTTGCTACAGATGGAATGGTGCTCTAGAATCCTAAAAATGTTGATTTTTAAACATAGCAGGACTCATTCACCATTCTGGGCACATCAATCCTAGTTATGGAGTTATGCATAGAAGTGGGTTTCGAGAAAATGGGTATCCAAATCTACAAAAATATCTAATAAAACCCACAATGGGACTCATTCACCACTTGTGGTGAATGAGTCTAGTTTGGCTTTTCTAGAAATTCAAAATCCCGATCTATGCCTCTCAATTTGCTCTTTTTGTTCTTCCAAGTTTCCAAATTTGAAACTTTGATTATGGGGCTGTGGATGACTTTTTGTGAAGATGATGACCTAGAAATTGGGGAGGAAAATCCAACAACCTTGTAACCTATCCCTCAATGATCTTAAATTCTTCAAGGCATCTAGATCTGCAATCACACAAAGGAAGAGAGAGAAAATGTTGATTGTTAAGGAATAGGGGTTTTCCTTGGTCAAACCCCTTTTAGGTATTTAAACCAAAATGATGAAATAAGATAATGAAGCATGAATCACGAAGTAATTCAATTGGAACCTTTCCATGATGATGGATCTTGAATTGTTGCAACAATTGATGAAGAATCTTTCCCTTGAATGCCTTATAATTAATCTTGAAGGCTATCTTGATGACCTTATGAAGACTTGAAATGTTGAACTCTTGAACGCTTGACTTAAAAACTTGAATACATGATCCAATAATGATTTGGAAGCTTCTTTATATAGGAAATACACTCACATTAATTTGATCCCCAAGGCTGACATTGAAGAAATTTGAATTAAAAACCCACTTTTTCTTGCTTAAACCTCAAAAATAGCTCAGATGGGACTCATTAGCCACCCTAGGTGAATGAGTTCCACCTAGATGGGACTCATTCACCCAAAGTAGAGAATGGGTCCCACAAGGTCTATTTTGCTAGCTACAATGTCGAGGAGTGAAGAAATTAATCTTTTATCTTTATTTTGTTAGGCTTTTAATCAAAACTTGCCTTGGAATGCATAATATGGGGTCATAAGGGCCTATTAATGATGATATAAAGGTCATAAATGCAATAGGGCCCAAAATTCAATGTGAAAATGTAAATAAATACACTTGATAACACTAAAATAAGGCAAAATTGGGTCTATTTAGCTTAGAAGGGCTCTAAATCCCATGTGAATGTGTAGAACACATTACAACATTAGATTAGGTCTAATTGATTTACAAGCCTCCCAAATTTAATATGATGTAAACTTTACAACATTAAATTAGGACATAGTTAGGTTAATTTAGATTAAAAAGGGTCCAAGACCTAATGTGGATGTGTAAAAACCCTCACAACACTAGATCAGTGCATCATTAGGTCCAATTTATCATCAATTATTCCAAAATCAAGTAAGGGAAAAGGCGTACTTTTTTGGTGACTCCATTTAGTCCCAACTTTAATGAGAAGTTCACTTTCTTGATACTGACACTAAAGTAGACATTCAAGAGGGGTCCAAGTGTACCAATGTGGACAAAAAAGGATGACAAAGATCAAAGGAGGTGACCAAGCCCCCAGGATCCAAGATCCTATGTCAAACCAAAATAAGCATGAAATGAAAAACACAAGGTGTATGATATGCAGCCAAACAAGATACGTGATTATGCAATGACAATAACTAGAAGGAAGAGAAGTACAAATGAGAAAAAATAAAAAGGTGGATCAAGCTTTGACCATTTTTCCAACACAATGTGGATTAGATCTAGGTTGTTTGTGTAAAAATGTACACTCACTCTAAGGTAACATAACTCTTGGTTGTCCATTGGGTGAGAGATCCTCAAAGGTGAGACACATACACTCATGGCTAATATTCGCTCACACACATGAAAATCTCTATGGGGAAAGTCATGCCTTAGATTGGGCTTCCCACTCAAATCATACCAAAGTTATACCTCCTGATAACTGTTGGAACTAGGATTGCATCCTCGATCAAGCTAGGCTTGGCTATCCTGTTGTAACATAAAAACACTCTCTAATTTGTGGGTCAATCAATTGGTGAGAGTGAATCTCCATAGTGGACTGGTTCCCTTTAGCTAATCACGTAACCTATGAAATTTCCAAGTAAAAGGGGTAGAAAGAAGGCTGAAAACGAAACCTACACCTAAAGATGATCAACTAGATATTCAGAGATTCTGACATAACTTAACTCACAACAATCTCTCTTTAAACATTTAGTTCTCACAATCCACCTTAAGACACTTAACTCATTAGTGTTTTGCATAAAGATTTAGGGATTATTGAATACAATATGCAACCTAAACTAACTACAATTCTCATCCACAACTCACAACAATAAGAGAAAAGAAGGATTCACTAATCATAATCACAAACAATCATTAGATTATCACTACAAGTGCATGACCAAAAAAGAGGAAGAAAAAATTTGTTGCTTATATTGTAATTGAAGGAGAAATACATAAAAATCTGATTCAAAAGTTTCAAAAACTCTTTGCTATGCATATGAGAACAAGAAATATAATTTTGAACCCTAAGAAATTCAAAATTTCTCCAACTTCTAGGCATCAAGTGACATCCATGGTACAAAAATAGAAAAATCAGGCCCATTGCATCATCAAAAGCAACCCATTCTGTATTTTTGAGCTCAAGGAAAAAGCCTGAAAAGAAGGGGCTTGAACTACTACAAACAACTTCAACAAAAATGGAAACTTCTCACCTCCAACAAGTTGATCCAAAAACTCCACAAAATCAGGCTCAAACTATCTAGAACTGAAATTAGAAAGTTTAAAGTGACCTCTTTTCCAAATACGCCCAAGAACTGAACTCAAAATAGAAAGTCTTGTTTTCAACTCAAGTGCATCATCTAACTAAATTTAAATAACAACTAACTAAGCAATTTATAGAAACATTGCTTAATCAGTGTTTTATAGCTTGCAATTTTAGAATTACAAAATAGAAAACCTTCCTTGTTACATCATATTTTTTACAATTCATCTCTAGATGCTCTTATTTTTTCCCTTTACCTATCTCCAAATATTTTGATTTTGCATCAATGTTTGCAAAAATCAAAACATTATACAAGGATTTGAATACTCTTGATTTTTCTATTAAAAAAATTCATAAAAAATTTTGTGGCCCCCAATCACATATGATGACTCGAACTCCAAAGAAAACAATAACATGTTCAAGACCTAGGCAAAAATCAAAGGGCATAAGGTTATTTCTCTATTTTTCACAGGGTAAAGTGCATGGGAATAAAATGTTTCTAAGGCATGAAAAGGCCTACCCTAGAATGAAAGGGCCCAAAGTACCTAATATTTTCTCCAAAAATGAAAAAAAGCACTAAGGCATATTTTGGCCTAGGCAACACATGAGGCAAGGTATTAAAAAAACATTTGTTTTGAAAAATAATGTGATTAAAATCACATTCGAATTGGAACATGGGGAAAAACCTAACACAAAAACTGATTCTAAACACATTTTTACTATCATTTTGCATCAGCCAAGTTAGGGAAAATAGGGCTCTACTGGGTGTTGCCATGGGAATTAGGGTTTAGAGCCTTGGAGCTTGATTCTTCACCATTTTTAGTGCTATTGCTATTGATCCTTCTCTACATTCAATGGTAAGTATTCTTAACGACATTTTGATGCAATTTTTTACTCCATTCAATGAAGAAGAATGGCCTATAGGCCGTAGCTAAGACTATTTTTTGATGGATTTTGTGTTTGGTTGTGTTGACCACCCTTTTCCATTCTTCATGGCCGCCATGAGAGACTTTTTTTGAGCATTTGTGAAGGCTCAACTGCGGGTTTTGATGTGCTTCTCTACAGAACATTGAAGGTGATCTCTCCTATTTACATTTCAATGCATTTCCCTCTTAAATAAAGTTTATTCAAGATTTTATTTACAAAGAATAATGAATATTTTGTGGGTTACTAAGATGGGCCATTGCATTGGCCATGGCTATACTATGTGTTCTCCTTTTTTGTTGAATGAAATATTATGGAGCTTAGCCCACAATGTGCAAATGAAAGCATTTTTTAGATAAATGCTTTCAATTTTATGGGTTTCTAAGACCTCTCATGGTTGCGGCCTGTAGCTTTGATTTCACCATTTTATGAAAGCATCTCTATTGTTAAGGGCTCCAACCCTTGTTTTTTTTTCTTGTATCTGCATTTTAATTCAAAACCCTAAGCAAGTATGGGACTTATGAAGGAAAAATTTTCCTTCATAGGCCGTAGGTATGAGAGCATGAACTAGGGTTTTCCTCCATTATTTTGAGCTCGAATTATTCTTTCATCTTTGCATTTTGGAAAAATACTATGTAAAACTATGTGGGGTTTTCCCTAAAAGCCCAAGTTGGCACCTTTGCACTTGCATTCATTTGAAACCCTGACTAGTCCCACATAGGCTTACTATAGCATCAATCTATTACTTTGGAAAATTAAAGAACTCCAATGTATATGTCCACCACTATTTTTCCAAAATAAAATGACTTCCTTTTACCATGCTTACTTTCAAGATGTAGACTTTCCTTGCTTACAATTTAATCTTAGCTGAACAATTCAATTCATTTATTTGCACTATTTGCTTGAAATGAATCAACATAATAGAAACTCAACTTCATTTGACACCTTTTCAATAACTTATCAAGAAAAATATTTCCTCATACCTTCATGCACCTTTGATTGCACTATTTAGATGCGGCTATCATGTTGTTTTCTCTCACTTGCTTGATGAAACATACAAAGATTCACTCTCAAATGCACTTTACCTTGACATTTTTTGACTTCTTATCATGCAACATTTTCTCTCAACCATTGTAGTGTTCTTGTAGGTCACTTTAATGCCTATCATCACTCATTTTATGCACTTGATTTCTTTGGGAAAATGCATTTCCAACTTACTTCCATCACAGTTTTAATACTTTATTTAGAACATAGAATCATACAATAGGATTTATTTTCACATTTGTGGCATCAAAGTACTGAAACAACTTAAGCTTTGCAAAATACCTTCATGAGTAATGTTGTTTCATAGTGTATCCATTTCCAACACTTAATGCATTGTACCCAGAGTCAACCATGCCTCTTTTTCATTCATCCTTTTCTTTTTGAAGTTTACTTGCAGCCACTTGTAGACTCACTTCTTGATGAAACCAAGACTTGCTTTGGCACTCTTCATGCATTTTTGTTTCCTTGGGCAGCAACATTTGATGTAGACTATTCTTTTCATGGAAGATTTTGAAATATAAGCACCTGATGATGATGATTGGAAGCTTCTTCATTTGTTTCAATTATCATTTGATTTGTAATCAAGGCATTATGTATGCATGTTCACTATTACATTTTGTGATGATGCACTTGATGGTAATTCACTTGAGCAATTGATCCTCTATGATTTTCAATTCATTGCACCATCGGACTTGATTGTCCTAGATTATCACTGCTTGATATTTCATGGAACTTGGATGCACTCCTTCAGATGCATATCTCTTTGAGCAATATTGAGTTGTCTCTTTTTTGAAAACCCTCTGTGGAATGTTGAGGGAAAGCATGCTAGGTCTCAACCCTTGTGGCAGCCCGTTTTACACCACATGTTTTATGATATTAAAAAAAAATAGAAACATGGATTTTCCTATACCTGCACAAGAAACAAACAATGTTAGATTAAAACAATAAATTTAGAAGTTTCTCATGATGCTTTCTCCTTGGTATTATCTTGTACTCCTCTTGTTCTTGCTCAGTTGGTTCAATGCATCATAGACAATATTCTACATTATTGTTGATGTATCATGTATGAATGTTCATAGTCAGAGCTCTAACAAAAATTTCATCCACTTACAGGTTCACTTGGAGCATGGAAGCAGAAAGGAGAGCTCAACTTTGAAAGCAACTTGAAGACATCATCAAGCAATGAAGATTATGTTCTTTCTTACATCCTCTTTCTCCTTTTCAATCTTTAGTAGTGTAGAATATTCTTTGTGGTTCATTGTTCTAGCTACTCCCACGGCTTGTGTGGGACACTTGATTTTCATTTTTACTCCAATGAATAAAAAAACAACATTTATGAAATACTTGTTCAATTATGCACTTTTCTTTTATTGCAAACAATGTATTGAACAATGTGAATGAATGACAGAATGAAAGCACTTCTTTTACTTTTTATGCAATACTTAATGTTGAAAAATAATATATGGCGACTGAAAACACATTGCACTTCTTTAAAACTTAAAAATTCAAGCATTTGCAATGGTTAAAACATCTACAATAACAACTGAAATTCTTCACCTTAAAATGAACTTGCATAACTAGCTCTGTCAATTTGAGCTGTGTGAAAACCTGATAACAATAACTTTAATAAGGTGCCACACAAAGATGATTTTCGAGCTTCATGAGGAAAGAAAAACTTTGTATACTTGGAGCTCATGAAAAAATAGGATGGCACTATAGGCATGCAAGCTATGTTATGCAAGGTGGCCATATAACAATTGTTGTAAATGCCAAAATAGTGTAAGATATGTTCAAAGGGATTTTTCTTAGTTCATGCAAGGTCTCTTCTTAGGGAACATTATGCATAATGTTTCCAAGAGAAAGAAATATCATGCTCTTGGAGGATATCAAGCTTGATGACACCACCAAGGAAAGGATGCATCGCAAGAAGAAAGAAAATCACACAATGAAATGAGTGTTAATGTATGCCCCCACTTTAAGGCGGTTGTTAACACCATTACTATGAGAAATTGCTTTAAAGTAGAAGAATATATGAAAGCTTATTCAGAAAGCCCTATGCCAAGTCATATGTTTTCGATAAGCCACATCATGAAAGAGGTAGTATGTCACATGTGAGCCAACTTAAGGAATTTCCTCCACATCCCAAGATTTCTCTTATATGTTCACGAAAGGTGATCAAATAGCCAAAAGAGGCAACAGAAAGTGACATACAGGGACAAGGCTAACTAACCCCTTGCCCCCACTTAGTCCAGGGAAAGAGTGAGTCAAATAGGATGAAAGTAAGTATTAGTTAGAGGAATTAGGTGCTTCAACAAAAGGAAGAGCACCACATTCCTTGAGATGTTGAATTTTGTTGCTTAAAGTCTTACATTTGTTAGTAGAATGACCATGAACTCTGTGATATGCGCAAAATGAATTCTTGTAGTAAAATTTATTTCATGTTTTTAGAGGGAGAGTTATCAAATGATCTTGCAGGAGTCTTGACAAGATTCCTTCTTGTTCAGTAGTAGAAGATGTTCATTTACGAAAGATGTCATACACACACTAAATGATAAGGCTTTAGAAGAGAAAGGAGATAAGGTGGGTAACCTTAGATCTTTCTTGAAAGAGTATGGTATGTCGGTTTGCTTCATGTGTTCCTTGTATCCATGTGTAAGAGGGAGATCTTATCCAATACCATTTAAATATTTTAATTCAGATGAAGGGGGTTTATGTTTTTTAGAAGAATTGGTTTCTTCACGAGAACATAAATCCTTTTTAAAGTTATGCATCATCCTCGCATGAGAGATGGGAGTTAGATAGCCCCCATCACTATCATGGGCTAATGTTGTTAATGTAGAACCAAGTTGAGCATATGAAACACAAGGTTGTTTTGGTTTAGGTTGTGAAATTTTGCACTCTCCTATAAAGTGAGGTGTGAAACCCCAATCATCATTAGAACTTGTATCTGAAAAGGAATCATTTATCTATGACTCTATGGACTTTGAGGGTAAGATTTTGGATTTTTCGTTTAAACAAGGCATAAAATCTAATGACCCCCAATTATCATTAAGGAATTTTGTTGTAGGTGAAGGATTAGCATCAACTTGTATAGGTTCAAGTTTTGATCTTGGAAGGAAAGTATTAGGGGAGTTAGAAGTGTTGTGATTATATGATTCATAGTTTCATTCATCTACATCAACCATGTATATCTTGTTGTATTCAAATTTTATTGTACGATGGAGAGTAGAGGGGACTCCTTTCATAGCATGAATCCATGGTCTCCCTAGTATAATATTTTATGAAAGGGTTCCCTGCATGGTATGGATAGGGGTAGGCAACACTATAGGTTTGATCTCAATAGGTAATGTGATAATCACTAGTGGTTGTTGTTGTGTGGTCTCACAACACATCTTATTTTTCCCCTTGGAAATATGTGGACCCCTTTTTTCTTTCTGTTCCCTTTCACTTTTGTTTGCTTTGGCTTTGTTCTACAATTTAGTTAGTTGTTGGTCTCATTTTCAATTTTTCCTGGTCTTTGTTTTATCCCTATTCTTTCTTAGATTTGGTATTTCGATATTTTCATAAAATTTTAATATATTACTGAAAAGTGGAATCCCAAAGTCCTATGTTAGTATTAAAGACAATTGTACCTTCATTTGGTCCTAGCTTCACCCAGTAAGTCATCGACTAGAGTCGTCAATCCCAGTAATATCTTTTTTATCGAAGTCTGGTATTTTAACTTTATTTCCTTTTCTTTTCCTTACTCAGAACTCAAAAATTAGTTTCTATTTTGAAATTTGTTAATCTCTCTTGAACTCAGTTCCCAGTCTTTTCTCTCGTTTTGATTTTTTCTCTTTATGAAAATTAGAGGTAAATCCTCGGATCCTCGTATTTCCTCTTAAACTTGATACCGAAAGTCTTAATCTTAGTGATCAAAAATTGATTAGATTTATTTAATGTCCCATGCCTCCCAAAGAATCAGCGTGACACCTAATTGCCACGTATTATCATCGCATCATCTTTCTCCTCTAGTAGTGAGCCCATGCAAAAATCTAAGTGTTCATAATTTGAACTCTAATCCTTAATGATTGCACCTTTATTCAAGGAATTAATACAATATAATAGGTAATTAATGGTGGAAAACTACCTATGTACTTGGAACCACCTCAAGCATGCAATTTATTTTGTAGCACTCCACTTTGCGTCATACTACAAATTTTCAAAGTACATTGAAAGAACAAAATAATATTGGTGTGCAAGGAGAGGTAAATTTCAATAAATTGAGAACACAACTACCAAGGGTTTTGAAGTTACATTCTAAAAGATTATCATCATCAACCAAAACTAGGTATGTTTCAAATAACTAATATTCAATTAGCTATTTTCAGTCAATGATTTGTTCTCCATGAAACTGGTCAAAACGATGGAAGGTGATAAAGCTAAAATATTGTCCTTGGAGGCACAAAGTGTCATTTGACCAATGGGAGGCTGATACATTTAGTTCCCCACTTACTCCTACATTAGGATGGAAGGATTTGATGGAAATTCATTTATGCTACCTAGGTACCCAACAAAATAAATTGTTTTATTAGAATTGGTGAGACAGTTGAAATTGACTCTTGGGATCTTTATAGTAATTCTCGCAAGAAGGCCTCTTTCAAATTTTCTATTGTGATAGGAAACTATAAGTGTAATGCAATAAGAGTAGCGGACTTGTGTGAAGAAGAATTGAGAACATATAATTTTGAGTATTTCCCACTTCAGAGAATATATTATGACATTGAGGGAAATATTTGTAAGAATATAGATGGTTATCATGCTCATGTCCAACACTTAGAAGATTATTGGCTTAATTGTGAAGATGAGCATAGAGTAAGAATAATAAAATATCAAAGACCGTCTTTAAAATTTTCCCACATTCTTAAACTCCATGACATTCCAGATCAATTAGAAGAGGATGATGGACAAGTGTTGAATAAATCCTATAACGAAGATAGAGTATATGATGAACCCATCCTAGACCTAGATTATGAAGGTGAAGAAATGATATCAATTGATGAGTTCTCTAGACTAGTTATGTTATACACTCGACATTGGATTAATGATTTTTATAAAGCTTTGAGAGAAAGAGGAATCAAACCCACATTCTTAGAAGACACAAGGAGAAAAAAAATAGATGAAACATCATTTGAGAGTGGGGAACTGACTAGAAAGAAAAGGAAAACTAGTAAGGTGGCTCCTGGTATAAGAATTGAAGAAAGAACCCCTGAAGTTTCAAAACAAGAAATTTCAGTAAAGTCATCTGATAAGTAGAAAGATGCAAAAACAAGTAAAGATAAATCAAAAGTAGAACCCAAAGGTGCATCTTCCTCCATAGTAAAATCAAGGACTAAACTGGTTATTGATGAAGAAGTAGGAGCAACATAAAATGTTGGTACACAGTCCAAGCTTGCATCTCAAAGGGTTGCAGCACTATTTACCTCTCCTCCTATTAACATGGTTAGTATAAAACAAGCACTAGGAGGAACTCCTGTGGTTCTTTATGAAATCTCTAAAGAAGATGAACCTAGAATCAAAGAACAGATGGATAAATGGGGTGTCATGTAAGAGAAAGTAAAAGAAAAGAATTCTAAAGATAAACTTATGGTACGACTAGTGATAGAAGAGATTCAGGATAAAGGGTCTAATCCTATAAATTTTGAAGAAGAATTTATACAAGGAACACTCACTTCAAAAGCGGGAAACCCTAATATCTTTGAGATGGAAATAGGAGAGACTGTAGAGCAAGGCCCTATTGATGAAATAATTATTGAAGATACTTTTGATTCCCATCCCTCACTAGGGAATATTCCAAATGTTAATTAACAATCGTAGGTCTTTGAAGAATTAGAGAAAGGTCATGTTGAAGCTGAAATTGAAATTGAGAAGGAAGAAGCTATACAATTTTCAAGTGATGGAACTAAAAATGAAGAAAATCCTAATGTAGTAGAGAATAAAGAAAGTAACATCCAAAGAGATGAAGTTGAGCATCTAGATAGAAAAGAAAATGTAAGTCTTCAAATAGAGGAGACAATGCCAAACCCTAGTAATCTCAAATCTATGCCAAAAATTACTAAGGAAATTCCCATTTCAAAGGATGTGATAGATAAAATTGAAGAAGTAAGAGAAGAAGTTCCTAAATCAAGTGGAAACTAGGAACAAAGAAATGTTACAAAGGTAGAGAAAGATGATGATGCACCTAATTGGATGATCAAAGAATTGGCTTCCCCAATGGAAGTAGAATTATTTCCTCTGAATCTTAATAGTTTTATATAGAAAGTAGATACTCCTAAGCCTAGGCACAGAGAAAAAGAAAAACATGTCATGCAAAGAAATACAAATGGTGACAGAACCATTCACATAGCTACTCCAACAACTAACAAAGATAGACATGAAATAACACCTAAGGAGTATAAGATAATGAGTATTAATATTGGACACTCATCTTGGAGGCAAGAGTTAGAAAAAATAAAGGTGAATTTGGATGCTACTATTGCCAGAGTGCAAAAATATAAAAAGAAGAAAAGAGAATTGAAAGAACAAGTTGTTACCCTGGAACATTTTATAAAGTCACTAACCCTATCTGGTCAAGCAAAGACAAAATTTCTCCAACATCCAGTATTGATGTCATAAGAATAGGTGGATGCGATCACAGTAGTTCACCACAAAATGAATATATTTGAAGAATGAATTGATTACTAGGTAAATAAGGGGGAATAGTTTATTACTGATGCAATAGGGAAGCACCAGGAAGCATACCACCGGTTAGAGAAATCTAAAAGATTTGAAAGTGAATGCAAATTTCGCCAGGACCAAGTTATTGAAGAAAGGTGAAATATTGAAATTCTCATGCAAGTAGATATCCAAGAATTAATATAGGGAAACATAATTTTAGAATAAGAACTTCCATTGCTAGAAAAATGGAAGAAACAATTGAAATGGGAAGGTGACATGCTAATGCAATGCGTTGAAGGATTTGGAAAGGTCGCCATGGAATGTAGAAAATTGATTGATGAAGATCGAGAGTTTATTGAAATACTAACACATCAAGTTTGTGATCCCCAGACACTAGGACACGAGAGTAAAGAAGCTAAATCCTTCAAGGAATGGATTGAAAGAATAAACATAGATCTTGTTCATCTATTAACACAGGAGGTCATTAATAAAATTATATGGTGCAGGAATGTAGAAGAATAGTATTATACTCCAGGTATCTGAGTAATGTATACTAGGCTCAAGCTCACTTTGAAGGTAGTACAAGGAATTTCAAAGGAACATATGCATCAAATATTGAATGCTTTCTAAGAGTACCAATTGAAGAAAGGAGAAGGAAAGATCCCGAAGCCCAAGCCTTGAATGATTAGATGAAGAACTGGATACTGGACACCCGAGGTGTGGTGGAGATTTTTTTTTGTTTGAAATTTTGAGTTTGTAGGTTGATCTCAGTCCTGGTAAATGTTCCTCATTCCAGTATTTCAAAGGATGCTAATAGCCTTGATATATGCAAAGTATTGCATATTGGAGCATGAAGTGAAAAGTGTTGTTGGTGAATTCAAGGCTTTGACTTTATCTAGAATATTTCAATGATAGTTGGCATATGCCACGTGTTGCATTTTAATTTGTTATTTATAATTCTCTAGATAGAATTTAAGTTGAACTCTTGGGGCCTTGTTCCTATAAAAGGACGTTTACTTCTTTATTTTCATTTTAAGTTCAGAATTTGTGGATGTCGAAAGAGCTAAAACTTCTTTGAGTTTTGTTCTTTATTCCTATTTTCTGAATCATTCCAGCATAAAACTTTGTATACACATAGACATTGATTAATATCAGAGCCAATTAGATAGCTACCTATCTCATGAATCTTTTGTAGTTTGTTTTGTTAGTTCATCCAAACAAGACTGTATGCTATGCTATTTAGGGGTGCATACAGAACCTACTCAGTATCCAAATTAAAACCCCCTCTCTTTAAAAGCTCACAAAGTTTTATATGTAGCTTTGAAGCAATTTAGTGAAGTATAAAGTAGTTTTCTCTATTTTAGTTGATTCTTTGGGGCATGCATGGAGAATAACCAGGATAAAATTTTAATTTTAGTACTTTTTATGCTTTATTTTAGAATAGATGTTTAAATTCTTAAAAATGTTCCAAAATTAAATGAATGGATGGAATTTTATTAAAAATATTTCATTATCTATGAAATTGTTGAATTCTTAATACTAAATCTACTTAAGTGATAGCAAAGAATTGTTGATAT
This sequence comes from Sequoia sempervirens, assembly GCA_007258455.2. Lineage (NCBI taxonomy): Eukaryota > Viridiplantae > Streptophyta > Pinopsida > Cupressales > Cupressaceae > Sequoia > Sequoia sempervirens. Next base: position 141,548,063 of record VDFB02000015.1, read on the forward strand.
TCATGAAATCTTGTTTCAAATCTTTCAATTTCATGATGTTATTTTATGAATGTAGTAGAAATTTTATGTAAAATTCTTATGATTCTTAAAAAAACTAGAAATAACCGTAGTCCCTTTGAGATTAACAACAATATCACATCATACTTGAGAGAGACCCTAGTGCAATCATGACCTAGTTAATAGAGAATTGGGATTGAACTGAAGCCAATCTTTTCCTATTAAAGTAGAATCCCCTTTTGCATTGTCTTTGTTCCATATCTTTCAAGAAGGATAGGCTCTTTGCGGTTTGTCTGTGAAGAATTTATTTGCCCTATTTGTTGTGAGTAAAATCATCATCAATAGTTGCCTATTAACATTTTCAAAGCCACGAATATGATCATCATTAAGTTGAATGATCATTTTTTCCATGCCAATTTTGTCAAGGAGGTTAATGCTGCAAACATTAATTTCTGCTCCATTGTCTATGAGAGTGCACCTGACTGCAATTTCATTAATGATCACATTTATCATCAAGGCTTCATTCTTGTTCTGAGTCTCAATTGAGGGTAATTCATGTTTAGGGAATGTGATTTCTAATTGTGTGACTTGCATGGAACGAAAGGAGGATGTTACATTGTTTTTCTCATATAAAATTGCACTTATTCCTGCTTTATTTGTAACATTTGTTGAAATAGGAACTTGTATGTAGGTGATAGTTGAATGAGTTACCATATGGATATATTAGCATGGGTCTTCTTATGATCTTCAACTATATTATGAAAAGGTGATCAAGGAGCACTCAAAAAAATATGTTGAGGTAATGTTGATGTTGCAAGAGAGATTTGTGCTCCCCTACATGGCTGAGCAATTGTGTTATATCTTGTTTGTTGCATAACATTGTTAGATTGCATCATAGATTTCAAGAAATCTCTTGTTTGCTTATGTGAACTACTAGTGGGAGGTGACTTAGGAAAGTCGCTAATTAAAGGAGATCCAATTGTATCATCATAACCTCAACAAGATTGTGCTTATTTGCATGATCTCTTAGTGAAGAGGAGTCTAATGTTTCTTCATCATCTTCATCTAAGGAAGCCCTGTTACAGGTGTCAATGTTCATATTTTCTTGTACCATGTTATCCTCTCTAGGAGGAGAGTTTTTAGGAGAAATACAAACTAAATGTTCATGACATTCAAAGGTTTATTCTTCTAAAATGACTTCATCGGAAGTAGGGGAATGATCAATGGTTGAATTGTCTTGCTCAATAAGGGTTTCCCTAGGTGAATGGGGACAACTAAGATTCTTACAATGACTTTCATCGATTTTTTTTTCTAACATTAGAGTGTCTTCTTCACCACTAGGGGACATACTAAGAGAAGAACAAATGTGCTTCTCAAGATTGTCCAAATTTTCACTTTGTTTTCCCATGATGTCTTCCAATATAGGATAGGTGGCGGAAGGAACATAAAGAGGGTTGTCATAGATCTTAAAGGTTTTCTTAACTAGCAGGGTATGTGCAGGTTCATCATGGAAAAACCAGGCCCTTAAGTGGCAAAAAATTCAAAAAAATTAGAGTTAGGCAACTTGACGTAAAAATTTGAATAAGCTATCTATATTATTTAAAAAATATGTAAGAATGGAATCTATAGAAAATTCAATTTAGTTTTTAAACTACTAGGTTTGTTTAAAAAACAAAAAATCTATTTGGTGAAAATTTGAAATTTCAATGTAGTGGTACTTAAATTTTAGGGAAAAAATAAGAAGTAGGTGTCTGTCTGACCACCCTAACCATAATAAAATGATAATATTTTTTATAATAATTTGAATATAAGTAGAGGACTCATGCCCAGATGTGATGCATATTTTTAAAAAAAAATTCCAAGTAAATAATTAATTATGAATTTTTTATTACAACTTTTAAAAAGTATAAAAACTCATATGTCTGACCACCTTAACTTGGTCAAAACTTCATGAAATTCAATTTTTCTATTTTTAATCCTATAGTATACAAAGCATAGAATGTGACGCATGTTTTGGATTCAAAAAATGTGATACCATTTGAAAGCTATAGATGTTTTTCAATTAGCCTATCAATCAAGACTTTAATCATAATTTGAATAGAAAATGAATAATAATTACTTATTAAATTCAAAGTAAAGCATAATTTATATCGGTGAAAAGCTAAGATTCTCCTTTAAAAACCCTTTTCATTTCATCAATTTTGGATAAAAAAATCGTCGTTAGCCACATACCCATCATATTGCCACTTTTTGGCCCATCATGATCTTGCACATACCCAGCACCAACATATCCTCATCATTATCCCAAGAGGAGAAGATGTTGGGAGATAAATGTGGGTAGGTTTCAATGGTCTCTTTTTGTCTTATGTTATCGTCATGATTCTTATCACTATGTCCTCTTGTTTAGTAATGTCTTTCCTAATGGGAGAAGTAAGAGGAGAGAAACAACTCAGGTTCTCAAAAGTCTCATCAATTATTTCTTCTAGCATTAAAATATCTTCTTCACAAGTAGGAGAGATATTATGTGTAGAACAAATGTGATTGTTATGATTACCCAAGGTTTCTTTCACTAGACTAACCTCACTCTTAGAAGGGATACCAGGAGAGGGATTAATGACGAACAAAAGGAGAGGGGAAAAGACCTCATATTCATATGCACTTAAGAAAACTTTCTTACAACATTCAACAAGATCAAAAAATAGAACATGAAGTATGATAACTATAGATTTTTGCAATGAAAACATGATGTAATAATTGTTCTATAAGCTTGAAATGCCACAATACTAAATCAAACATGCAAAGGTATAATGCAATTTTTGAGATTTTAAGGATGAAAATTGACTAATTATGCTATGTAACAATGTGAAAATGGAAACTTGAAATTTAGCAATGCATGAAATGGACCAAATTAAGCTAGATTTAATGAAATGCATGTAACAGAAACCCCACCAATTGAAATAGAGTTAATGGCAGCAAACAGAAGTGTAAAAACAAGGTTTTAAGTGTTGTAAAAGGTTGTTTTAGGGGTACATAGGGAATGATTCGCCCAAGGTGGCGAATGACTCCCAATAGGGATTTTTTTCAAAAAATTTAGAAATTTTCAATGGATTTTTATTTATTTATACTAGATGATTTTTACATGAAATGAAAATGCAATTTTGAGATATGTTTCAATGATTTGAGATGCAAAAATTCAACCTATATGCACCTTCACTAATATAAAAATTTAAAACCCTAGAATGCCAATTAACTAATGCAAACCCTAAAGCAAAGTCAATGCTAGCTAGATGTAGGATGATGATGGACTCCAAATCAGAAAATAAGGTATTATAAATGTAGGTTCACCAAAATGTAGTTAATGGAAATGGATGCTCCCCACTTTTGAGGCATACACACAAGGATAGGGTTCCTATTTCACACTTGATACACTCAAGGACACCTTAGAGATCTCAATCCAATAAAGAATGGAAGGAGAGATTTGACAATAATGTATCCTAGGATATGATTTCATATTACAAGAGGGGTTCACCACCAAGTTTAAACTTGGAAAAGATAATGAATTGGAAAGCATGACGTGATATGCAAAATGACCTCGAAATGCAAATGAAACAAAGCATAAAGTTGTAAAACTAAAAGTGTACACCTAGAAACTTTTTGGAGATAGAATGGAGCTTTGGAATCCTAAAAATGCTAACTTTTAAGCTTGGTGGGACTCATTTGCCATTTTGAGTGAATAAGTCCTAGTTCTGAATTTCTACACAGAAGCGAGTTTCGAGAAAATGGGTATCCAAATATACAAAAATCTCTGAAAAAATCCCACAGTGGGACTCATTCACAACTTGTGGTGAATGACTCCAGTTTTTCTTTTTTGGAAATTCAAAGTCCTAATCTACACCTCTTAGTCTACTATTTCTATTCTTCCAGGTTTCCAGATCCAAAACTCTAATTATGAGGTTGTGGATGAATTTTTGTGAAGATGATGACCTAGCAATTGGGGAGGAAACTCCAACAACCTTGTAAACTATCCCTCAATGATATTCAAGTCTTCAGAGCACCTATATTTGCAATCACACAAATAAAGAGAGAAAATGTTGATTGTTAGGGAATAGGGGTTTTCCTTGGTCAAACCTCTTTTAGGTAATTAAACTAAAATGATGAAATAAGATAATGAAGCATGAATCATGAATTAATGCAATTAGAACCTTTCCATGATGATGGATCTTGAATTGTTGTAATAATTGATGAAGAATCTTTCCCTTGAATGCGCTAGAATTGATCTTGAAGGCTATCTTGATGACCTTATGAAGACTCGAAATGCTTAACTCTTGAATGCTTGACTTGAAAAATTGAATACATGGTCAAATAATTATTTGGAAGCTTCTTTATATAGGAAATGCACTCACATGATCGTTAATTTGATCCCCAAGGCGAACATTGAAGAAATTTGAATTAAAAACCCACTTTTTGTTGCTCAAACCTCAAAAATAGCTCAAATGGGACTCATTTGCCACCCTAGGTGAATGAGTCCCACCTACATGGGACTCATTTTTTGAAAGTGGTGAATGGGTTGCATAGGGGCTATTTTTCCAGCTAGGATGTCGAGGAGTGAAGAAATTGAGCTTTAATGTTGATTTTGTCAGGTTTTTTTATCAAAATTTTCCTTGGGATGCACAATATTAGGTCATAGGGGCCTATTAATGATGATATAAAAGTCATAAATTCAATAGGGCCCAAAATCCAATGTGAAAGTGTAAATAAATACACTTTACAACACTAAATTAAGGAAAAATTAGGTCTATTTAGCTTAGAAGTGCCCTAAATCCCATGTGAATGTGTAGAAAACATTACAAAACTAGATTAGGTCTACTTGATTTGCAAGCCTCCCAAATGTAATATGAAGATGTAAATTTTACAACATTAAATTAGGACAGAGTTAGGTTAATTTAGCTTAAAAAGGGTCCAAGACCTAATGTGGATGTGTAAAACACCTCAAAACACTAGATCAAGGCAACATTAGGTCCAATTTATTATCAATTATTCCCAAATCAAGCAAGGGAAAAGGCGTACTTTTTCAATGACTCCAAGGAGGTTCAATAATCAAGGGGGGTCTAATGGACACTTGTGCATTCAAAACTACAATGGTTTTGGTATGGTTTCTTTCTAATGAAGGGGAGTCTAGTGTCATATTTTCACCATCATCTAAGGAAGTCACATCACTATTGTTAATGTTTTCATTTTCTTGCACCATGATATCCTCCCTAGTAGGAGATTTTTTAGGAGAAGTACAAACTAGATGTTCATGACATTCAAAGGTTGGTTCTTCTAAAATGACTTCATCACAATTAAGGTAGTTATCAATGGTTATATTTTCTTACTTATCAATGATAGCATTCTCTTGTTCAATAATTTTTTTCCTAGAGGAAGAGAGGAAACTAAGATTCTCATGACTTTCATAGGTTTATTTTTTTCTAACATCAAAGTATCTTCTTCACAACTCAGAGAGATACTAGTAGAAGAACCAATGTGATTGTCATGATTGTTCATAAGGGTATGTGTAGGATCATCATGGAAAAACCAGGCCCTTAAGTGGCAAAAAATTCAAACAAATTAGAGGTAGGAAACTTGACATAAAAATTTGAATAAGTTATCTATATTATTTAAAATATATAAGAATAGAATTTGTAGCAAATTGAATGTAGTTTCTAAACTACTAGGTTTGTTCAAAAAAGAAAAAAATATATTTGGTGAAAATCTAAAATTTCAATGTAGTGGTACTTAAATTTCAGGGAAAAAATAAGAAGTAGGTGTCTGTCTGACCACCCTAACCACAATAAAATAATAATAATTTTTAAAAATATTTTATATATAAGTAGAGGACTCATGCCCCGATGTGATGCATATTTTTTTGTAATTTTTTTTAAAGTAAATAATTAATTATGAATTTTTTATTACAAATTTTTAAAAAATATAAAAACTCGTATGTCTAATCACCTTAACTTGGTCAAAACTTCATGAAATTCAAATTTTATTTTTTAATCCTATAGTAAGTGAACAATAGAATGTTATGCATGTTTTGGATTCAAAAAATGTGGTATCGTTTGAAATCTATAGATGTTTTTCATTTAGCCTATCAATCAAGACTTTAGTCATAATTTGAATAGAAAATGAATAATAATTACTTATTAAATTCAAAGTAAAGAATAATTTATATCGCTGGAGAGATTAGAATCTCCTTTAAAAACCCTTTTTCATTTCATCAATTTTGGGTAAAAAAATAGTCGTCAGCCACATACCCATCATATTGCCACTTTTTCGGCCATCATGATCCTGCACATACCCATAATTTCATTCATTTGTCCCATAATTTCTTCTAAAATAGGATAGGAAGGGGAGGAAACATAAAGAGGGTTGTCATAGATCTTAAATATTTGATTATCTAACACCAACATACCCTCATCATTTACAACATTATCACAAGATGGGAAGATGTTGGGAGATGAATGTAGACTAGTCGAAGTGTTATGTAGGTAGGTTCTAATGGTCTCTTGTTGTGCTATGTGATCGTCATGATTACCTATTGTTATGTCCTCTTATTAAATAATGTCTTTCCTAATAAGAGAGGTAGGAGGAGAGAAACAACCAGGATTCTCAAAAATCTCATTGATTGGTTCTTCTAACAGCAAAATATTTTCTTGACAACTAGGAGAGATATTAGGAGAAGAATGAATATGATTGTTATGATTACCCAAGGTTGTATTCTCTTTCACTAGCCTAATCTCACTCATAGAAGGGATACTAGGAGAGGGATCAATGATAAACAAAAAGAGAGGGGAGAGGACTTCATATTCATATGCACTTAACAAAAAATTCTTACAGTACTCAATAAGATCTAAAAATAGAACATGAAGTATGATAACCATAGATTTTTTCAATGAAAAAATGATAGAGTAAGCATGCGAAAAGATAATGCATTTTTTTAGATTTAGAACATGATAATTGGCTAATTATGTTATGTAACTATTTGAAAATAAAATGTTGTAGAAACCATTTTGAATTTAAGCTATGTAATGAATGAGGAAAATTAAACTAGATCTAATGAAATGAATGAAACAAAAACTCAACCAATTAAAATAGATAACTAACAGCTCAACAAATAGAAATACATAAACAAGGTTTTTAATGTTGTTAAAGGAAATTTTAGGTATGATTTGGGACTAATTTTCCCAAAGGGGTGTATGAGTCCCAATCATGGTTGTTCATGGATTCAAATGTTGCAAAACAGTACACATAGAATACCCAGAAATTAGTCAAAACCACCTATATTGGGATGAAATTTCCCAAAGGGGCATATGAGTCCCAGATTAGTTTTGCACAAAATTCAGGGTATGTACAGGATCATCATGGAAAAAATAGGCCCTTAAGTTGCAAAAAATTTTGAAACATCAGAGTTAGGCAACTTGACATAAAAAATTGAATAAGTTATCTATATTATTTCAAGAATATGTAATAATAGAATCTGTGGAAAATTGAAGGTAGTTTCTACACTATTAGGTTTATTTAAAAAAACAAAATCTATTTGGTGAAAATTTGTAATTTCAATGCGGTAGTACTTAAATTTTAGGGAAAAAATAAGTAGGTGTCTGTCTGACCACCCTAACCACAATAAAAAGATAAGATTTTAGATATAACTAGAGGACTCATGTCCCGATGTGATGCATATTTTTGTAATTTTTTCCAAGTAAATAATTAATTATGAATTTTTTATTACAACTTTTAAAAAATATAAAAAACGTATGTCACTACCTTAACTTGGTCAAAACTTCATGAAATTCTTTTTCTTTTTAATCCTATAGTATGTGAAGCATAGAATGTGGCACATGTTTTGGATTCAAAAAATGTGATACCATTTGATAGCTATAGATGTTTTTCAATCAGCCTATCAATCAGGAGTTTACTCGTAATTAAAATAGAAAATGAATAATAATTATTTATTAAAATCAAAGTAAAGCATAATTTATATTGGTGGAAAGTTGAGAATATCTTTTAAAAACCCTTTTTGTTTCATCAATTTTGGGTAAAAAAAAAGTCATCAACCACATGCGCTACAAATACCCATCATATCGCCACTTTTTGGCCCATCATGATCCTGCACATACCCTTCAGCAAATTCTAAGTGAATGTTAGGTTTTTTTTTTAAATGATGTCTAGAATAAGTTCAATTATAGATTTCAAATAAATTCAATGATGCAAGATGTAAACATGCAACCTATATGCACTTTCACTAATGCAATATTTAGAAACCCTCGATGTAAATTAACTAATGAAAGACCTAATGCAAAGTTAATGCAAGATAGATCTAGGACTATGATGCACTCCAAATCATAAAATAAGATGTTTGAAAGGGTAGGTTTTCATTTAAAGAAAACCTAGAGATCTCAATCTAAGGACGTAAAGGGGGAAAGAGATCTATAACAGGGTGTCCTAGGAATATTATTAAAGACAATGAAAGGGTTAAAATGGGTTCACCTCCAAGTAAAGGCTTGGAAAGACAATAAATGGATGCAATGTGAAAACCTAACTATATGACATAGAATATGAAACTAAAATACAAAATGACAAACTTAGAATGATCAGAGGGGTACCTAGAAGAATGATGTGATCAAAACAAGCTCTGAAACCCTTAAATTCTGACTTTTAATGCTCACTATGACTCATACACCAGTTTGGGTGATTTAGTCCTAGTTAGGTTTTTTGTATAGAAAATGGAATCTTTCAGTGACAAATCTAGATCTCCTAAAATTTGGGAAAAGGAAGAACTAGGACTCATACGCCCAAGGTGGCAATTTAGTCCCTATACTAGGGTTTGGATAAAATTTTGGTATTCTTTGGTGATCTCCTATAGCTTCCCTCCTGTCAAATCTTCGGGTCTGAAAGCTTGAATTCTGCTCTATATAAGACTTTCCATGATCTTGTAAATAAGGAGAGAACTTTGACAAGTTGACAACTCTTCTACAATATTACAACTTAGACTTGAAAGGATCTTCAAGCTCCAAAGCATCTTGATCTACAATCACACGCTAAAATTTGGAAAAAGGAAGTACTAGGACTCATATGCCCAAGGTGGAAATTTAGTCCCTGTACTAGGGTTTGGCTAAAATTTTGGTATTCTTTGGTGATCTCCTATAGCTTCCCTCCTGTCAAATCTTCAGGACTAAAATATTGAATTCTGCTCTATAGAAGACTTTCCATGATCTTGTAAATAAGGAGAGAACTTCGACAAGTTGACAACTCTTCTACAATATTACAATTTAGTCTTCAAAGGATCTTCAAGCTCCAAAACACCTTGATCTACAATCACACATCAAAGAGAAGAAAAACTTGTTGATTTTTAGGGAATAGGGGTTTGCCTAGGTCAAACCTCATTTAGGTAATTAAACCTTATGATGAAACAATGAAATATGGACATGAAACATGAAACATGAAAAATGATACCTTGAATGATGTCTTGAAATGTAAATCAAGAATCTAACTTTAAGTGGCCATGTAGAATGTAGATATTGATCTTGAATTGGATATGAAGTAATGCCTAACTTGGATCTTGAATACTACATCACAACACTAGCTCAACAACATGCTTGGTGCATTATGCCTTTGATATGATGATGGATCTTGAATTGCTACAACAAATGATGAAGAAATCTACCCTTGAATGCCTTAAAAATGATCTTGAATACTATTGTGAACTCTTGTGAAGTCTTAGGATACTTGAATCTTGATTGCTTGGTTGATATTATGATTAATGCTATTAGATTTCCACAATCCATAGTGCTGAAGATTGTTAATTTCTGGATTTTTTATTGTGTTAGAGCTTTGATATTATGATTGCTTAGCTAAATAATGATTTAAAACTTTGTTTTTAGGTATTCCATCTAACTTACCATTTATTAAATCCCAAGTTCTGACATTCATGAAATTTAAATCCAAAACCCTAAAAAGGGGCCAAATGGGACTCATACACCACTTTTGGTGTATGATTCGCATCAGAATGGGACTCATATTTTGAAGAAGACAACTAATAGGGGGATGAATGATTTGTAATAAATTTAAACCTTTAAATCATTCATCAGAACAAATCCTTACCACTGCTAAAATGATTAAACATTGAGTGCAAGTGCAGAAACTAAAAACAATCACACAAACATAGGAACACCATATTTACATGTAAAACCTAATGAGGGAAAAACCATGGTGAGGATTAACTCACACTATAGAGAATATCAAAACTGATTGCATAGGCTCATAGCCTAAGAAAAGGGGTTCACTACCAAAACAAGGACTCACTATCCAGACCAGGACTCACTGTCCAAAAGGGTTAACCACTCGGAGGGCTCACTACCATAGAGATACAAAGAAGATAGAAGAGATGTGTTACAAAGATAAGAAAATCTCAATGCAATAGAGAATTCCACCATAATTTTCTCAACTACTTGCAAACATGCATGAATGATAGAGTAGATCTTCAACTCACTACATCCAGAAACTCAATATTCATAATTTGCATTGATTTACCACACTTGCATCACACACATCCACTGATTTGCATCTATTTTGCATCTATCATCTTTATTTATTTGTACTTATCTCTTGTTCTTCTTTCATCACTAACATATCCCATATTTATACCATCTTCAACTTTGAAATATATCCAAAGTCAACTATCCATCAATAAATTCAAATTAGGTTGGCTCTAATATATCCCAGGGTTGAGTTAGAATGAGGGTAACCCAAACACACACTTGATGAGGACCCAAATAGGTCCAACATGCTTCATCACATTTGAAGGTAGTTTTTAACACAAGGTTGACTAAACTAGTGTCAAACACAGAACAATTAAGCATGATCCTTCTGATATTAGAATTATCTTCAACATGATCATAGAAACTTTACTCTAGAACTACAAGTCATAAGACTTTACCAAAGAGAAATCCAGACCAACAACATTTCTCCTGGACCTCAACCAGAAACACAAAAAACCACAGTTCACAACTGGTGAACATAACTCGCATTTTAGAATGAATAAAAAAAAAAATGGATATAGCATCTTCCAACAATCATGATCAACATATCTAAATCACACAAACATAGGAGAAAATACCATAGTAAAACCTAGAGCAACCATTGAACACCTTAACCTTTCTTTAATATAGTTTTCTCAATATCCTCAACATGAACAACCAATAAGTTGCATCCATAACATCAATGATAACAACCTGTTGATAACCAATTGACTAGTTGGCATCAATGGCAACAACTTCATTCTTGAAACAATATCCCCCTTTGTCATTGATGGAAACACATGATGTGAAAAACCATCAAAGACAACATACTAGCTCTGAATACACTTCTCAAGATTTCTCTTTTTGTTTCTCCCTCTTAGTAGATAATATTTTTCACATGATACTTTTCTCTTTTTCACATTCTTCCTCTCCCCCTTTGACATCAATAGAAAAGGTGAAAGATATTTTACATTTGTTTCCCCTTTGACATTAAAAAAAAAATACTCATACAATGACAACTCATGACACTACTTGCTCCCCCTAAGAGGTAGACACCAAAACATCAATCTAGAAGAAATATAGATTCATATATCCACTAGACTGATGCATCTCCATATGCATCTAGTTCAAGAAAGGAGGGGAAATGACCCCTAACTTCTCTCGAAGATGCTCAAAAATATCTTTAGGAAGAGCGTTCGTAAATATATCACCAATCTGATCCTTCGTAGGGACATACTCAAGATTTACTTCATTCTCCACAATCTTCTCTCTTAAGAAATGATACTTGATAGATATATACTTTGTCCTCGAGTGCATCACAGGATTCTCTTAAATGTTAATTTCACTTGTGTTATCACATAAGATAGAAATGGGATCATCATACACCACTGTGATATCTTTCAATGTCTATTTCATCCATAGAACTTGTGTACAACAAGATGCAACATCAATATACTCAGCTTGAACAGTAGACAAGGAAATGAATCTTCCCTTTTACTCAACCATGCCACCAATCTACAACCAAGAAAGAATGCACCACCACTTGTTCTTTTTCTATCACCTACACATCCAACCCAATATTCATCTATATAAGCACTTAGTGTAAAGCCAGTATCGCTAGGATACCATAACCCATAATCTAGAGTTTCATTCAACTATCTAAATATTCTTTTAATAACAACATGTGTTTCCTTAGGATCTTCTTGAAATCTATCCACAAGACAGATAACATGCATGATATTTGGTCTAGTAGTAGTCAAATACAATAGTCCACCAATCATAGATCTATATTTTCTCTAATCAGACTTAGGTGAATCATCATCTTTACCCAATTTGAAACTAGTCACCATAGGAGTGCATACCAGTTTGGAACCATCCATCCCAAACTTCTTCAACATCTCTTTCACATGCTTAGACTATGAACTAAAAATTCCTTTCTCTATTTGATTAATTTTTTTCCCAAGAAATAAATTCATCTCTCCAAACATAGACATTTCAAACTCTTTTTGCATCTCTTCCGTAAACATCTTACACAGTTTCATTTCCTCCAAAAATAATTTCATCAAGATATACAACCACAATCAATATTTTGTCATTTTCAATTTTAAAAAACATATTACTATTTGTCGTACCTTTTTTAAAACCTTATTGAATCAAATACCTATCTATCCTTGCATACCAATCTCTAGGAGCTTTCTTCAATCCATATAAAGCTTTTTCTAATATGCACACTATATCTAGTTGATCTAAAAATTGAAATCTTTCGAGTTGTTCCATGTAGACCTCTTCTTCTAGCTTACGATTCAAAAATGTAGACTTGACATCCATCTGATAGACCTTGAAATATTTATGAGCAACAAATGCTAAGAACATCCTTATAGCTTCCATTCTTGCCGCTGGAGCAAAATTCTCCAGAAAATATATACCTTCTACTTTTGAGTAACCTTTACACACAAGCCTTGCTTTGTTTCTAACCACTTCTCCATTCTCATTCAACTTATTTCTGAATACCCACTTTGATCTAATAATTTTTTTGTCTTCTAGACTTGGGACTAATTCCCAAGTTTGATTCTTCTCAATCTACATAAGTTCTTTCATAGCTTTCACCCAATGTTCATCTTTACATACTTCACTTACAATCTTCGGTTCAATATTAAAAAGTAAACACAAATTTACTTCACCAGTAGCAGCTCTGCTTCTTATCAATACTTCTTTTATCTTGCCTCCAATGATCAAACTTTTTGAATGATTATTTTACACATATCTAGCTGTCTTAGGGGACATTGCCAGAGCTTCCTTTTCACTTTCACTTTCTTCATTTTTCTAAGGAGTTCTCAGAGAAAATAAGTATCTTTTTATTCCATGCACTTCACAAAACATGTTAAACTCATGGGAGGTGAATTCACCACCTCTACCAAAACTTAAGCATTTTATCCTCAAATTTACTTCATTTTCAACCATAGCTTTGAATGTATTGAGTCTATCTAATGCATCTAACTTCTCTCTAAGAAATATAACCCATATATATCTAGAATAATCATCAATCAAAAGAATAAATTACCTTTCACCTTGTAGACTTCTCACTCTTGTAGGACCATAAAGATCTGTATGAATTAAATCTAGTAGTCCTGTAGTAGATTGTACCTTCGATATGTAATGGCTTCTTGCTTACTTTCCAAACTAACAATTCTTGCAAATAACATTAATAGGATTTTTAACCCTTGGTAAATCTCTCACGGCCTGAATTGCACTAATCCTCACCAAGTTATCAAAATTCATGTGACACATTCTTTAATGCCACAACAAACTATCATTGATCTGAGTCATAAAGCATCATCCATCAACACCCTTAAGTTGATAGATATTTCCTTCAAATTTCATTCCTGCAACAATCATTGTTTTGGTTTTTTTTTTGATCTCATGTCTCTCATCCTAAAATACAAGATTATATCCTTTATCGCACATCTTTCCAACACTCAAGATATCATTCCTTAAACCCTTAACATAGTAGACATCATCTGTAATATGCTTGTCATCGAAACTTACTGAACCTATCCCACAAATTTTAGCACCAATATCATCTCCAAACATAACTAAGCCTCCATCATATTTTTCAATTCTAACAAATTTACTCTTATCACCAATCATGTTATATGAACAACCACTATCAACAACCCAATAGTTCTTTTCCTATTTAGCATGTAGAGAATAGATTACATTACCTTCATTTTTCTCCTTTGGAGGGCATTCCTTCACCCATTTTTCAAAATTAGAAAAGTAGGCTAATCTTTTATAGCCAAGAACAAGAATTCATTGTCATTAGGATCTCCATAATCAGATTCATCATCAGATATACTAGCATCCTCATTCACATAATATGCTCTATTGATACTCTTACCTTTCTTTTCTTTCTCATATCTTTATTTATTCCTCAACTCTTTTTAGACACCTTGCAACATAATGACCTATTCCTCCATAACTAAAGCATTTAAAGGGTATCTTACCTTCATACATGCCAGAGCCATTCCTCATCATTCTCAAAAAGTTAGCTTCTACTTCATTAATATTTTCTTCATCTGAATATTCAAATTTTGTAGCCTTAAAAGTAGTCTCTAATTTTATCCATTTCTCAAATTCGGCTTTCTCATCTCATAAGATGTCAGAGTTCCCAACAATCGATCTTTAATGTAAGTCATGTAATCTATATGTTCTTTAATAGCACATACCTTTTTTTTGTAAGCATTAGGGAGAGTTCTAAGAATATTATTTACAATCCTTGTTTCACCTATAGTAGCACCAAGTCCTCGCATTCTAGCTACTTGTATAGGAGCAAATTTGCACCCCTTAAGCCAATTCCCCTTTCACATACCCTCACCTTAGAAAATAAAATCTAAAGGAGAATTTTCAAATCACCCACCTTCCTTCCATCCACTTGGCGTTTGTCTCATGTGCTAGTGAGAGAATATTTTTTGGGGACATCTGCATGCTATGTTGATGTCCCTAACGGATTCCTACATCTAAAGTTAGCAAAGGCATTACACACCAGATTGGGGCTGAATTATAACATCACTCTTTGACCAACTAACCAAAAAATGTGTTATTATTTCTCATCCCACCTTTAAAAGCACTCAATCTCACTTCATTTCATTCTCTTACACATCCTTCACCAATTCTCTAGCAATCTTCTACAGCTTCTTCACATTCTCAAGCAGCATTCCAGCATTCCATTGTGAGCATTGTAGCAACTTTCAAGCTCCATCAACTCCACATTGCAAGTGTGAGGCTATCATAGAAGTTGTGGGATTGGAGTTTTTTGAGACCTCCCTTCATCACTGTTGTGGTTGTGGTGACTTTTTAAAGTCCATACCTTGCATTCTCCTCCATTGGCTAGTGAGCTTCTGGGTGGAGGTGGTAACACTTCACTCCTCTCCTTTGTTATTTGATAGAATAGCATAGTTTTGTTTTGTAGTGTTCATTGCAAAATTTATTTCTACTTTATTTATCATATTATTCTACTTCATTTCTTTCTGGTTGTTTGTGAAGGTGGGAACACCAAAATGTGGGTTTGACTAAGGCAGACCCCTATACAGCCCCAACAATTTTCCCTCTTGCTCGTGTGTAGGTGGACATGTGTGTGGAGCTAGCTGGTGAATCGACGCTTTTGTGAGATTATCTTCATTACCTTAGCTTTTATTTACTTGCTTTATCATCTCTATATCTATTTCTCATACTTCATCATTATGTTTTTCCCATCAAAATCAACTAGCTAGGCTATCAGTAAGTTTTTAGGTAGTTTGTATTATATTTGGTGTTTTCTACTCATATAGACGCCAGCATGCTTGAGAGATGCTAGTTCACCGTGTTTTCATCCTTGGATAGAGAGTTGTCTGAGGTGCAGTATCGACTCCAAAAACTAGCTTGCCTAGCCTAAACCTAAACTTCGAGTTTGTAGAGTGAAAAAAGTACTACATATTTCTCTTCATTCTCGATCCTCGCCCCAAGAAATCCTTTAGAGTGAGGTAAGTTAGGTCAGCCCTCCACTCTCCACTCTTCGTGACCTGGAGCCTTGACATGGTTGGTCCCCCTCTCTTACATATTTGGTGAACTCGACATGAACAATGTCTTTCCATTCACTTGTGTTGTGGATTTTTCCCCATTCCTGATGGTTGTTGTAACCCTAAGTGTTATGAAGGTTTATGAGCATCACAACCCAGTCCATAAATTCCAGATACATTGTTAGATGAAGCGTGTGACACTTACTGATGGAGAAGATGAAGGTCACTTCTAGTTTTCCTCTTATTTCTCTAATGGTTTAGCTAATGAGTTTACCACTAGTTTTCCCACAGGCTTCACTAATGAGATTGGTTTCATAGATGAGACCACTCGCATTCCTACTCCTCTGACATCTCCTATGGATTCATCCATAGACGAGGATGAGGTTGTGCTTTTCCCTGCATAAAACCTTTTGGAATTTGATAACAAGTTACTAGACCTAGTGCACTATTTGGAGAAAGAACTAAACATGGCAAGAGTTGCTAGGCTTACTAGTGAATTGAGACATTTGTTGGTAAAGGATCAGATAGGCATAGAATTCTTATGTGGCCTTGCTGATCTAACTGAAGATTATTTCCCTTTGTATAGTCCTAGATTGAGTACCACCCGAGGAGAAGTGTTTGATACTTATGAAAGAAAAATAGCTATTTACCACATCTATATGCATGGTCAAAATGAGACTCTCAATCAATGTCTCTTTTGCTTCTCAAAACCCTCCCACTATCAAGGCATGTAAAATTCCCCTTGGATTTAGTTTCACCCCTCCTACTATCCCTAGTGGTGGAGGCTCTGGTGGAATTAGTGGTGGTGGTTCTGGTAGCACAAGTGGCATTGGTAGAGGTGCCTCTGGTGGAGGCCACAAAGGTGGTTTTGGTAGTGTAGGTGGCTCTATTGGAGGCCTACTGGTGATAGTGGCTCTAGCAGTGGTCACAATAATGGCTCTGGAGGTGGTTTTGGAGGTGGCTCTGGTGGTGATGGTTCTAGAGGCTCCACTGGTCCTTTTTCATCTATTGACCCTATTTTGAATGCTCTACTTCAAAATATGGGTCATATACAAAACCAGCTGGTGAGTCTTGTTGTGCACTTTTGCGCACATGCCCCACCTGAGGTAGGGACCCTCTTTTGCTTGCTTTTGTTCTTTGGTTTTTCTTTAGGTTTAACCTTTTCCCCCTAAGGGATAAGTTCCTTTGAATGTTGGCTCTTGCTTCACCTGATTGAACTAACACCTTATTTGCACTTGAGGTGCCTTTGGTTGCATCATTTTGGTGTCAAAGTACCCTTAAGACCCAGAGCTTTTACTGAAATTCCATCTTGAAGTGAAATTGGCTATGTTTGGAGGATTTTCAGAGATTCTATCTTCAGGTAGATTTTTTGAAGAGGGTTGCTTTTTGGAGAATCTGGGATGCTTCATATTTTCTAAAGTCTAGTCCTCTCAGAGAATTTGACACTCACTGGATTCCTCAAAATATGCCTTCCCTTCATATTCCTGAGGTCCCATAATGCCTTTTCAAGGCATTAGTATCTTGTCAAGGGACGTACAAATTCCATCTTGAAGTGAAATTGGCTATGTTTGGAGGATTTTCAGAGATACTATCTTCAAGTAGATTTTTTGAAGAGGGTTGCTTTTTGGAGAATCCAGGATGCTCCAGATTTTATAAAGTCTAGTCCTCTCAGAGAATTTGACACTCACTGGATTCCTCAAAATATGCCTTCCCCTCGTATTCCTAAGCTCCAATAATGCCCTTTCAAGGCATTAGTATCTTGTCAAGGGACGTACTAGAGGGTAATTAATGAGCATTTTGGGTGTCTTTTAAGTTATTTTTGGGCCTTCATTTCTTCATTTGCATATTGTGGCTTGTGTGTGGAAACCTCCATCTTACCTTGTTGGTGTTGGCAATTCGAGTGGTTGTATTCAAGAATTTGATCGAATTTGAGGGTCTGCTTTGTATGTTTTGTTCTTTTCCCCCTCTCAAAAGGTATGTGCATTGAATTCATTATAATTTCAATTTGTTTCTATAAATTTCAATGCTTCAAAGATGTGTGCCCTTGTGATCCATTTCCTTGCGTTCAGTTTGATGGTATGAGACATTGCATTCTTGGGTTTACTTTTTGGTGCTTAGTTTTCTTGTGATATGGTGATTGAGGGATGATTTTATGAGCATTCATAGTATTTACTTGTGATTTATTGGGAATTAGTTAGTGCATTATCAAATTAGGGAATCATTCCTCCTTTTGATTTTTCCTTTTAGGGTTTTTCAAAATGGTAGGTTATGGCATGTGAATTTTATACAAACTAGGGTTTGCATTAGCGATTTTGTTGTTGACTAGGGAAATTCAACACATTTTTTGGCTTTTAATTGATTGAGACCTAGTTATATTCACCCTTGCCCTAATATTTGTAGATCTGGATATAAGCTTTGTTGTTTCTTGATGTTCAAATTCTTGGACAATTTTGTTTTGTTCAATGTATGTTCAAACTCTTACTTATGGTCTACATTTTAACTCGGTTTGAGTTGGAGTAGATGAGTGAAACGTGGGTTTTCGAGGGGATGAAGAATTGCAAGGTAAATGAAGAACTTCAGAAAATCCACCTCATGGCAGATTCTCTGAGGGTTAGTCCCTTCAAAAAATCTACCCGTAAGTGGATTCTCCAAAAGGTGGTCCCTTTGGAAAATCCACATCCCACTAGATTTCCTGAATCCATCCATCCTCCAGATCCTTGAAGCCCTTGATTTGTGCAGTTGCATCTAGAAAGCTATGAGTGATTTGGGAGTGGTTTCAGGGTGTGTGTTGAATGTTTTAAGTCTAGCCTTAGTCAGTGAAAATCCTTCAAAATTTTTGGTTAGGCATGGATTCCCTAAGTGTTTTGACATTCAGAGAATTTGTCTCTCTCTAGATTCTCTGAAATCCACCGAAGGCTTCAAAACCCAAACTGCTCATTAAAAGACACATGTGCACAAGTTTGGCTTGAACCACCAAGTATGTAAATTGCATAAAGCTAGAAAGGGATGGTGAATTAATTTTTGAGAATTGAACTTATATCTTTGGAAAATCCTCCTAGCTCTAGATTCCCCAAACATTTGATCCTTTAGAGAATCCTCTCTTCTTCAGATTTTTCAAAATCCCTTAGGCCCCTAAAATTCCAAAATCGTTTCGATGGTGATGAGTGTTTCAACTTAGGATTTTCATAGGGATGACAATGTTTGAATGATGATCATGAAGGAATCTCAACACAAGGTTGTGCTAAAATGGTATCTTTGGAGAATCCATTTCTCTCTAGATTCCTTGACCTTCTGAGCCCTGGGAGAATCTTTCCAGGGGCGGATTCCCTGAAATCCTTCCTTGCCTAGAATCCCTGAACCTTCTTGGTTTGGTAATGAGTTTATATGGTTTCCATGAGGTCATTTATGATGATTATGTTATGATTCATGGGCTCTCTGATAATATGATGAGATTGAATCTAATTCTTGATCATGCTAAGTATTGTAGTAATTATTGCTCCCTTCTAGCAGATGTAGTTTGAGGCTATCCCATCCAAGGGATCCAAGGTGAAGACATCAAGAGCTAGTCATGAGGAGCCTCACAAAAGAGTTGAGAAGATGAAATATGACTTCAAGGGAATTTGGCCCGAGTCCAAGATAATTTCTACCTGGAGTAAGATTGGAGACACAAACATTGGGCACATAGATTATGATGACTTCAGGCAAAGGATGTTTGGGGATGCACTATCTAAGCTGGCCCAGATCATCACCAACATAGGTTTAGCTCAAGCAGTAGGATTTCCTATGACTTTGTTGAATCTAGAACTGGTATTAGAGTGTGCAAAGCATTACAACTTGGACATAAGAGTTATTGTTTGGCCACAAGGTAGGATTACGGCCAACCTAACAAAGGATTCCATAGAAAATACCTTCAACATAAGATCCCAGCATAAGCTAGTTAAGATCAATATCAAGGAGGCTGGGGATTTTTATGCAAAGGATCTTGACAAGGCTTTATTAATGATGAACAACAATTGGATTGCTAAACCCAAGTAACATTAATCAAAGTTGTCTAAGCAACTATACAAAGCTAACTTCTAGACATAATATAATGATATGATAACTCTTTTGGGTAGAGTGATGGGCCTTGAATATGCCTTTATATTCATAAATTGGATGTTTTATATCATATCCCAGATTGTAAAAGGAGCACACTACCATTGGGAAGGAATAATTAGTGATAATTTATATGAATAATTGAAAAGTGTACAAGACACCAAGAAATTCACTAGGACATCTTATTTGGTGTATATGCTTGCTAGGAAGAACAAGTACAAGAGCTTGAGCTATAGAGGGGTCCTTGGTTAGGATAGGATTTGTGATGTTTTCCCTCAACTCCAATTTAACACAACCAATTACAGGAGGGTTAATGATGCATTCTTTATGTACATCACAAGATTGTTATAGGATGCATTGCATGTGAGGATCTCAATGAAGGTCATGGAACTGATAAGAAAGTATGGTCAATGGTTCATCCAATTTTAGAAGTTTTCCTATGTCAAGATTCAAGGATCACTAGTTGTACCACTGAGATTACCCTGGTACCCAACAAATAAGCTTATCTTGCATGAAGTGGCAAGGAAAATGGTGGCCTTTAATGTAGTGATAAAAGATATGCATAATCCAACACTAGGATCTAAATTCCCATTAAGAATTGAGGTCTTGGAGGCTTTTCCTTCAATTCAAAGTGCTCAATGTGCTAAGAAGCAGATGGTGCACTATAATTTACATTCACATACAAATAGGGACAACCTTGACCCTTATGGTGTTGCCTAGAGGCAAGAAAATAGAGAATATACATAAGATACATATAGAGGATTACTAGGAAAACTGCCAGGATGAGCTTGAGATAATTAGAAGGTGCTCAAGGTTATCTTGAAAAATGATCAGACTACATATAATTGCTCAAGTTCTAGATCAAGTAGATGGTGATGGGGAGTTGTTGCAACATCATGATTATGAAAAATACAAGGATATGCCACTACCTCTAGTTAATTGGTTTGAGGAGGAGGTAGTAGATCTCAATGTAATTAATGAATATATTTTGAGGTACTCTAAATTGTGGGTGAAACACAAGATTCTAGAGTTAGAATCTGATGGTATGAAGTTCACATATGACCTGATGGGAGATCTTGAATCCCATTCAAAGGAAGAGATAGAAACAACAAAGGATGATACAACAAAAATTCCTTCATAGGAGGAGGGATAGAAATCCCAATTTATCATTAGAAGAAGGACATGTAACAAGGTTAAAATCAAAGAAAAGAGGCAGTTGGTAGCTAAGGCATGAAAGCCTTCAAAGGAAATTATTGAAGAAGTGGCTGAAGCAACCCAACCATCTAAGAAGAGAAAGATAATGACTGAAGGCCAGAGGTTAGTTGAGGCCAAAAGGGCCAAGGCTACTAAAGAAGAGGCCACTCAAACTAAGGTGGTTGATGTTGAAAGCTCTGGAGAAAAGCAACAAGTATATGTGAGGAGAAATTCTCCTAAGCCTAGGACCCCTCCGATAGAGAATGTGGATATAGAGAAAGAGGTGACCACTGAAGAGGCACCTAATAATGATCTTGAGGAAAATATGGAAAGGATAGCTACAGGAAACAATTCTCCCATTCCATCTCCAATCCATAATGCTCCAGATCAACCACAAGGAGAAGAAGGGAATCTTCCAAATAATCCAAGAGAAGAGGTGTCAGATGAAGAATTTCCTACACTCAAAGATAGGCAATTAAGTGATTTTGGAAAATAGTTGGGAGATCAGGAAGTAAAAAACAAAGTGACCTTTGAAGTGACAATGGAGATGCCATTGCAGCCTCCACAGAAGGAGTACCTTGATCAACCCCATGTTGAGGTTGAAGATGATAAGTCTGATGATAATGAACTGGATAAAGCTGGAGATGAGCCTGATAAAAATGAGGGGTAGTAAAATCAAGAAAAGGGCGAGGAAAGTGTGGAGGTTGTTGAAGAAAGTCCTCCTCGTGATCAGTCAAAACATGATAATTCTTAGGAGAACACATGAACTGGAAAACTAGTTGCTCCTGAATGGCTAGAACATAGGCTAAAGCATAAGGCAGTGATAGTAGAAGATGAAACTCGAGATTGGGAAAAGTTCCTAAAAAGTTAGGGGAAGCCCAAGGAAAGAAAGTGAGCAAGTACTATTTCAAAGTTTTCTAGAGATGTATTTAGTAATAGGTTTGTTCATGTTGTTGTTCCTACGGAGAATAAGTATAGAGATGAGGTGAGACCCTCAGATTATAAAGTTCAAACAATTAAATTTGGTCCCACTACAAAGGATCAAGAAAAGGAAGAATTTCAGGAGTCCTCTCAAGCAATTCTGAGGAGGTTGGATAAGGAGACTAAAGAGAAGGAAAGGCTACAAAAGAAACTTAATGAAGTATATAAATATGTTCAACATCTTGTTAAACCACTACAAGCACAAAGCAGTGAGGGATCTTCATTTTTTGAAGGATTGTTATCCAAGGAGATTGTCTCATAAATTGAAAGATTGAAGTCATTTGTAAGGGACAGACAAGATTGGTTGCATGATGTAAGCAAGAGCGGTGATTTCATGATTGAAAATGTATTACAAATGTATGAGAAAGCCTCCTTCCTTTTTGAGGACATCACACAATTCCTCCTTGACTGCAAGAAACCAGATGATGCTATTGTTAAGGAGTAAGAAAAAATTCTCCAAGTCCCTACAAATTTGTTGGTTAAAGAGGGTGCCATCACTATGGATAATACTCACAAGGTCATGGAATGGATTGAGGCCTTCAATTTTAAGAATGAGCTCTAGACTAAGGTACCAAAGAAGATCTCCAAAGCGCAGAACAAAGTGAAATAAATATTTGATAGTTGTACTACTTTTCTAGAGATTGTGACTAGAAGAAAGAGGAATGGAAAGAAGAATTTGAATGTTGGGCAGTTGCAGAAGTGGTGGCATGAGATCTACTCACCTGGAAATAGTGACCCAATAGTCAAAGACCAGTTGGAAGATGCTACAATTTATATTTCCAGCTTGGATAGGTATCAGGGATTTTATTCATATTGGAAAAAGGCCTTAACTAAATATATTGGAGAGTTAAATTCAATTAAGGAAATAATTAATTTAATCTCACTCCCAACCTAGGCTGACCTAGATCCAGTCCTTGAGAAAGTTAAAGAAATTTCTAGAAGAGATGATGTGGAGAAAAGGAAAAAGGATGACTCAGCTTGACTACCTTGGGGAATGTGTCATCAACACCAATTTTTCATATGAGGACAAGTCGGCAAGGGCCTTGAATTCCATGCTAGAAGGAATATTTATTGTGAAATTTGACTTTTGAGGCCGACCTCCCACTATTTTATTGTAAATTTAAATTAGGGAAATTTGAAATATGTTTGGGCTGGCCTCCTTGACCGACCTAGGATGTAAACCCTAATTTAGGCCACCCTAAAATGTAATGCTATAAATAAGGGTTTTTCCCTCATTTTTTGAGGTTAGGCATTTTAGAAAAGTTGGAGTTTTAGCTAAGAGCTCTGAAAGGAATTTCAATACTTGAGATACTTAGATTGTTGCAATTTTGATGAAGTCAATATAATTGAAGACATTGTTCTTTGGTGTCTCTCTTTGTGTTATTCATCTATGCATGGTTCTTGTGTTTTAGATTTTGAGATATTGCACTAAGTTATTTGTGAATGATATTAGAAATAGTTACAGTTCAATTATGTTTATGATATTGTATTTTAAGTGTTTGAGCAACCCTTGGTCCATACTTTTAGTAACTTGTTGATTGTAAGTTGTTGTGTAAAGTTATCCTAGGCCTATACCTTATTGTGTTGAGTTCAATTGTGGGTATTTATTCATTTCAATTCCAAATTTGGGTTGATGTGTGAATGCTTCATGATCTAAAAATTTTATACCTTAGGAGATTTCACTATTTCTATGATTTTGCAGATTTAATCTGGGTTTAGCAGGAATTGGTTTAAAGGGTTGGTCCATTTTGAATATTGTGTTGTCTTCATAATTGATCTTAGGATTTATCTTAGAATAGTATCTTTCTCAACCCTTTATCTTTCGATATTTCTTTTAATTTTGGGTTAGTTTTAGGAATGTAAAGCATCAATACATTGCTATATTTGATGAACTTGAGAGCTTCTGGCAATTTTTTCTAAGGCCCCTTGTGATTACCACCATTTTCACATTTATCACTAAGTTGTTTATGCATTGTCAAGACCTGAAATTAGAGACCTTGGGGTTATATCTTGAGGCTTGTTGATAGAGATTTACCTTTCAAGAGAGATAGGATAGTACATTTTGTCTCAATTTTTGTGCAAAAAACACCATCAACATGTCTCTCCCAAGCCTTGGTCCAACCTATCTTTAAACCCTTTTTCCGAAATAGCCCATTGTTGATAGAAATCCTAAGTACTCCTTTCCCACAAGGAATGGAGATTCCAAAATTTGTTACATATGGTGGAAAAGGGGATCTGAAAACACATGTTTTTTCCTTTAATACCATGTGTATAGGCTTCTTCCATCACGACATGTTGATGGAAAAATTATTTCCTCGATCTCTTAAGGATACAACACTTGAATGGTACTAATCCTTACCTAACAATTCTATTTTCTAATTTTATCAACTTGTAAATCAGTTTCTTCAATAGTTTCAAGACAACATTGGACCAAAGATGACCTTTTCAGATCTCATCTGATGCAAGCAATGGGATAATGAGAAGATAATTGATTTCATAGCATAGTATCAAGAGCTCTTTTCACAAATCTTGTACCCGCTTCCCAATTCTGACATGCAGAAGGTGTTCATAAGGAACTTGTAGAGACCATGGTAGGAAAAATTTTCCCTTATGAAATACCCCTATTTCACACATCTATGTACGAAATTACAGGAATATCAGTAGATAGTAGTTCAGTTCAGGGGAACCTCCTTGTGTTCCCATTCAGAAGGAAAATATATTGTATCAATCTTAGGAAGAGGTAAGGTTGTTGTGAATGTAGTAGCCACAATGAATGATAATGGCCTCAAGCACAACAAAAATTTCATAAAGTTAGTAGAATCTTATTCTTCCATCTTGTAAAATTTGTTGAAGGACAAGATCATAACCTTATAGAATCCTCAACCTCTCAAGGAACCTTACCCTGATTGGTACAATGAGAATGCCTTTTTTCAATACCATCGAGTCAATGGACATGATACCAAATTTTGTATGCACCTACGTCATGAGATACAAGACTGCATTGAGGATGATTCTATTTGTCTCGATGGAAGTAAAAAAAATACAAAAAATAAGTGGTGAAAGAAAATAGTGAGTTGCAAATACATGCAAACCCATTTCTGTCACATTCTGCTAACTTAATTATCAATCCCCCCAACTCTACCACTCAGCCCAAGGCATATGTTAACATGGTCATGATTACTCCTTCCATGTAGCCTACAACCGACTCATAGGACATGACATTCACCTCGCAGGACTTGGCCTTGAATAACAATCCTTATCCCCTTTACATTCTTGCTTGCCTTAATGGGAACATTGTGTCGAGGGTCTTAGTCAACCCCGTGAGTTGGGTGAATGTTATCATAGAGGAGACATTATGGTTGAATTCATTACAAAGTGAGGAGTAGGAAGAAAAAAAATCTACCATTCATATGCACAATGGCCTCTCTCTCAATCCATATGGCTTGACAACCCATTTCATCCTAGTTAGACCTAGGACTATGAACACAACTTTCGATGTTATCCTAGAATCTAATTAGTTCAGGGTGAATTTGGGCATACCTTGGCTTGCTTCCATGAGCGGAATAACTTCCATCATTCATAAGTGTTTGAAATTCTCCCACAAATGTGTTGTACATGATGTGCATGAGGTTAGATACTAGTTGTTGGTGTCCCATGGGGGCTACTTATTGGATCATTTTTGGCCCACCTCGATCAGTCCACTTCCCCCAATAAAAAACCTACTTCACTAAAACTATGTGAAGTATAAGATCAAGGGAAAGAGAGCCAATATTGACCCTTTTGGTGATGTAGTAGCAAGCTACCTCCCCTTCTCAAAAGAGAAAGGAGAAGTTTTCCCATTCTCAAGGTGCCTCTTTTTCTCCTCTTTCTGAAGAAGAGTTTTGGATGAATACTCACTTTCTTGGCACAAAGCTAGGATTAGGATATCGAATCTTCCTACTATGCCTCCTAGACCTCAGTCCTACCTATACGGTAGAAGGAAGAGTCCCCACCAGGAATCCTCTATGTCTTGGCCTCTGTGGCCTCCCACCACTACTGCTCCTAAAGTAGTAAATGGGAAGAGGCTCATTGCCGAGGTGCTAGAGCTAACTCCCCTCCTTGTTTCTCAACCTCTTCCTCCTACTCCCATTTAGTATTCTATCCCTCTATTGAAGATGGCTATGATGGACACACATATGGCTAAGCAAGAGCCTCCTATCCCTTCACAGCACCCAGCCTCTAGCTCAAAGAGTCGTAGAAATAGCCTTTCCTGTGAGAGCAAGTGTTAGTGAAAGGATTTGGTGGCTAAGAAGGCCACTTTGTAGAAAAAGGAAGAGGAGATGACCACCCTTGCTTCAGGGCCTCCTGATGTGTCCTCTCTCCTCCCCTTTATGCACACTGGAAATGGATGCTTCACTTCCTTGTCCACAAGATGAATACAAGGAGAGGGATCCAATCTCATACTGTTCACATTCAAGCACACCTTAGAGATCTCAACCCAATGGAGGATGTAAGATATCTAACAATGAGGTATCCTTGGAAATGATTGAGACAAGAAAACACTTCATCGCCAAGTGTAAACTTTGAAAACATGAAATGTTTGAAAACATAATGCGATATGCAAACAAATGCCAAATGACCTATGAAAAGCCTTAGAAATGTAAATGAAGTAGAATGGAAAAGTAAAGATGTGAATGGTGTGTACCTAGAAACCTTGAAGAGACTATAAATAGCTTTGAAATTATAAAAATGTTGACTTTTAATCCTAGTGGGACTCATTCGCCATTTTGGGTGAATCAATCATGATTCTAGAAAACTACACTATAGCCTGTTTTACCCAAATGGGTATCCAAATCTACAAAAATCTCTAAAAATGGGTATAGTGGGACTCATTCACCACTCTTGGTGAATGATTCCAATTTTACTTTTCTAGAAATTCAAAAGTGGAATCTATAGCTCTTGGTTTGCTCAATTTGTACCTCCAAGTGTCTAGATTTGGAACCCTGATTCTTGGGGCTCTAAGTACTTTTTGTGAAGATTTTGACCTTTCCAATAGGGAGATGAATCCACCAAGTTTGAAACCTAATCTTCAATGATCTACATGCCTTTCAAAGCATCTAGATCTACAATCACACAAAGAAAGAGAAAATGTTGATTGTTAGGGAATAGGGGTTTACCTTGGTGAAACCCCTTTTAGGTGATTAAACCAAAATTATGATTAAGATAATGAACCATGAATATGAAAGAATGAAATGATGCAATTAGAACCTTGCCATGATGATGGATCTTGAATTGTTGCAACAATTGATGAAGAATCTTTCTCTTAAATTCCTTAGAATTGATCTTGAATACTATCTTGATGACCTTGAAATGTTAACTCTTTAATGCTTGACTTGATAACATGTAGGATTATGTTGCTTGGATGAAACAAGGATTTTAAAGCTTCCTTATATAGGAAAGCCACTCAAATGATCGTTAATTTGATCACCAAGGCGGACATTAAAGAAATTTGAATTAAAAACCCACTTTTTCCCACTCAAACCTCAAAAATAGCTCAAATGGGACTCATTTGCCATCATGGGCGAATGAGTCCCACCTGGATGGGACTCATTCTCCCAAAGTGGTGAATGTGTCCCACAAGGGCTATTTTGCTTGCTAGAATGTCAAGGAATGGAAAATTTGATCTCTTATGTTGATCTAGTCAGGTTTTTGATCAAAATATGCCTTGGGATGCATAATACATGGGGTCATAGGGGCCTATTAATGATGATATAAAGGTCATAAATTCAAGGAGGCCCAAAATCCAATGTGAAAGTGTAAATAAATACACTTTACAACACTAAATTAATAAAAAATTGAGCCTATTTAGCTTAGAAGGGCCCTCAATCCCATGTGAATGTGTAGAACACATTACAACACTATATTAGGTCCACCTGATTTACAAGCCTCCCAAATCTAATGTGAAGATGTAAATAAATACATTTTACAACATTTAATTAGGGCAGAGTTAAGTTAACTTAGCTTAAAATGGGCCCAAGGCCTAATGAGGATGTGTAGAACACCTCACAACACTAGACCAAGGTGACATTAAGTTCAATTTATCATTAATTATTCCTAAATCAAGCAAGGGAAAAGGTGTACTTTTTTGGTGGTCACATTTAGCCCCCACTTTAGTGAGAGGATGAATTTGCTTCAAACTCACACTAAATTAGACATTCAAGAGGGGTCCAATCATACCAATGTGGTGAAAAAAGAATGAAAAAGATCAATGGAGGTGTCCAAGCCCCCAAAATCCAAGATCCTAAGTCAAACAAACATAAGCACAAAAGAACACACAAAAGGTGTATAATATGCAACAAGACAAGATCCATGATCATGCAATGTCAATGGTTAGAAGAAGAGAAAAAAGAAAAAGGTGGATCAAGCTTCAACCATTTGTCCAGTGCAATATGGATCAAATCTATCTTGTTTGTCTAAAAATGCACTCTCACTTCTAGGGAAACAAAACTCTTGGTTGTCTGTTGGGTGAGAAATCCCAAAATGTTAGAAACATACACTCATGGCTGGTATGCACTCACACACACACAAGTGGCGATGGGGAAATTCATGCCTTGGTCAGGCTTCCTACTCAAACCATACCAAAGTTATACCTCCTGATAACTTTAATAAGGTGCCACACAAAAATGATCTTCGAGCTCTATGAGGCAAGCAAAACTTTGTATCCTTGAAACTCATAGACATTGCAAATGCAAAATAGTGCAAGGAATGTTCAAAGGGATTTTTCTTAGTTCATGCAAGGTCTCATCTTAGGGAACATTGTGCCTAATGTTTCCAAGAGAGGAAAATTCAAAGAAATATCACACTCTTGGAGGAAATCAAGCTCAATGACAACACCAAGAAAAGGACAGATCACAAGAAAGAAAAATTGCTTAGTGAAACATGATGAGTGTCGATGTATTCCCCCACTTTAAAGTGGTTACTAACACCACTACTGTGAAAAATTTCTTTAAAGTAGAAGAAGACATGAGAGCTTATTCGAAAATCCCTGTGCCAAGTCATATGTTTTCGATAAGCTACATCATGAAAAAGGTAGTAGGCCACATGCAAGCCAACTTAAGCCATGTCATCCACATCCCAAGCTTGCTCTTAGATGTACATGAAAGGTGGTAAACTAGCTAAAAGAGACAAAAACAAGTGACATACAGGGAGGAGGCTAACTAACCCCTTGACCCCACTTAGTATAGGACAAGGGTGAGCCAAATAGGATGAAGATAAGCTTTAGTTAGAGGAACTAGGTGCTTTAACCCACGGAAGAGCCCCACAATCCTTAAGATGTTCAATTTTTTACTCAAAGCCTTTCATTCATTAGTGGAATGACCATGAACTCTATGATAAGCATAGAGTGAAGTATTGTAATAAAATTTATTTCAAGTTCTTGGAAGAAGGGATATCAAGTGATCTTGGAGGAGTCTCAACAAGATATCCTCTTGATCAATAAAAAATGTTCCTTTATTTTGTGACAAAGATATCTCTTTCTTAATACAGGATGTCATACTGGTATAAGACTCTTTAGGTTGTGATATTTTTTACTCTTCTTTAAAGGAAGGTGTAGAATCTAACGAATTCAAATTATTAGTGTTTTTCCTGATGAAATTAATCTTAAACAAAGATTTATCCATCTCTTGTGTTTCTTTCCAAGAATCATTTGTACTAGTATTGATGTTAAGTGAAGGCTTGTTTATTTCTATCAAAGTACAATAACCAAGACCATAAGTCATTTCTTGCATGTTAGACTCTATAGGGTTATGGATACCTTGTTCTCTAGCACCACATCCTTTTCCACTATACCCAAGTTGATTCATAAGTTCATAACCTTTTCCATAAATATTTTTCATTTCTTTTGGATTTGGTGATTGTTCGTAATCAACTTCATCAAAGGTTGTTGTGTAATATTTTTTCTTTTGTTTTGAAGTGGTTGAGGTGGATGCTTTCGAAAGGTCTTCCGAGTTTTGTGTTGACATTACTGCTTTTTCTTTTTCATGCTTCTTTATTATGATCTTTGGTTTCCCATCAAAGCTAGGTGTGAAATCCAAGGAACCCCAGTCATCATCCAATAACTTCGCTATTTGTTCAATATGTTCTTCTTTTTCTTTTTGTTGCACAGGGTCTACTTGTGTGGTTGGTGTTAATGTTGATAAAGGATTTTCTTTGTTTTTCTCAATGTTTAAACAACTGATTTGGTTAGGGTCTACTTCGAGTGTGTACACTTTGTTGTTGGAAATGTATTTCATTTTACAATGAAGAGTAGAAGGCACCCTATTCATTGCATGAATCCATGGTCTACCTAAGAGAAGATTATATGAGATATCATGTGGTATAACATGGATCAATGTTTCTAATGTGGACTTCCCAACTGAAATAGGCACAGTGATCACACCAAGCGATTGTTTTCCCACATTGTCAAATCCCTTAATAGATAAAGAGTCTATTTGAATTTTTGATTTATCCACATGAAGCCTATCCAAGAGGTTTATGCTACACACATTAAGGGTTGAGCCATTTCCAACAAGGGTTTGGTTTATCCCTATCCTATTGTATTGAGCTATGATGATGAAAGCATCTTTTTTTTTTTGCACTTCCAAATGGGGGAGTTCACTTTGGTGGAAAACAATGTCAAAATTTATTCCTTGGATCATGGCTGCTATGTCATTTGGTTGTATATTAGAAGGGATAGGAACTTGTTGCAAGGAAGTTTGGAGAATAGTGTGATAATTAGGTGAATTCCAAATTAGGTCCCATAGACATATCTTTCCAAGAGTATTCTTAAGTTGTTCAACAAGATCATACTCTTTCCCACTATGTGAAGGAAAATGAGGAGCACTAGGAAATATGGGATTAGTCAAAGGTAAGGGTGTCAAGGTTGGTTGTTGTGGTTGCATATTGTTTCTAGTGTTATATGTATGAGCAACAATATTATGACTCGACTGTTACGACACATTATTCTTAGGTGGGTAGAGGATGAATTCGGGTTTGTTTTGAATTTGAGGTTTGTGTGAAGGGGGGTAAAGGATGAGTTGAGGTTGAATAATATTAATGTCCCTTAGTGAAGGAGAGTCTAATGTTACTTCATCATCTTCCTCTAAGAGCATAATATCATTATTGTCAATGCTTTCCTTTTGTTTCACCATGATATCCTCCCTAGAAGGAGAGTTTTTAGGAGAATGAAAAACTAGATGTTCATGATATTCAGAGGTTGTTTCTTCTAAAATGAATTCATCGCAAGAAAGGGATTTATCAATGGTTGGATTTGCTTGTTTATCAAAAGCGGGGAGATTAGGGAAAGACTCTATTTGATTGTCATTTTTCTCAAAGGTCTCATTGTCTTGTTCCATATTATCTATCCTGGTAGGAGAGCTTGTAATATGTTCATCCATGGTTAAATTTTGTAAAGCAGCTTCATCACAAGTAGGGGAGGCCTGATTTTCATGCTTACCAAATAGATCTTCCCAAATGGTAGGAGCATTAGGGAAGGGAGGGACAAGATTCTCATGACTCTTAATAGGTATATCTTATGACAAAAACCTATCCTCTTTGCATTGAGGAGGGATATTAGGAGAAAGAAAATTTTGAGTGTCATGGCTATCTATGATATCATCTTCTTTTGCTAAAACATTATAACAAGCAAGCAATGCATGGAGATTAGGAAAAGTGATGTTTAGAAATGTTTCTATAATCTCATCTTCTTGTTTTCCAATATCTTCCAAAGGGGAATGAGGTGAGGGGAAATCAAGACCCTCAATGCTTGTATCTTCTTTCACCATGATACCTTTATCACTAATAGGAGAGGAATCAAGAGAAGAACAAGTATGATTGTTATGATTGTCAACACTACCATCCTCATCAATGGGTAATGTAATATTAAGGATTGGGTCAATGGTTTGATGGTTAACATGTTTCTTAATGACCTCATTATTGTAATCTAAATTGAACTCATAAGAGGGGACGTTGTACTTATACAATCCATTTTTAATCATATCAAAGCCACATTGCTTGAAATAAAACATGCTATCGTGCAAAAGTAAAGAAAGTGCAATGCAATGACTTAAAGTGAAATGTTAAATGCAATTTTCAAATGTGAAACAAGGTAATTTGCTAATTACATTATGCAACAACCTGAAAGATGAAATGTTGTAAATACAAATTTGAAATTGAGCAATGCATGAAATAAGCTAATTTAAACTAGATCTAATGAAATGCATGTAACAAAATCTCAGCCAGTTGATACAGATAGTTAATGCCAGCAAATAAAAGTGTAGAAACAAGGTTTTAAGTGCTATAAGAGGCATTTTTCAGGGGTGCACTGGGACTGATTCACCCAAGGTGGCGAATGAGTCCAAGTAGGATTTTTTTTCAAAATTTTCAAAAATTTTCAATTGATTTTTATGATTTTTAGTTTGTATGATGTGTATCCTAAATGTAAATGCGTCTTTTCGATGATTTTCAATGATTTGAGATGCAAAAATTTAGAATCCCTAGATACAAATTAACGAATGAAAATCCTAATGCAAAGTTAATGTAAGCTAGATCTAGGATGTTGATGGACTCCAAATCAGAATTATGATGTTCAAACATCAGGTTCACCAAAATTTGGACACTCAAAATGGATGATTCACTTCCTTGTCCAAAAGATGGATACAAGGAGAGGGATCCAATTTCATACTGTTCACATTCAAGTACACCTTAGAGATCTCAACCCAATGGAATATGTAAGATATCTGACTATAAGGTATCCTTGGAGATGATTGAGACAAGAAAGGGGTTCACCACCAAGTGTAAACTTGGAATTTTTATTTTTTTGAAAACACAATGTGATATGCAAACAAATGCTAAATGACCTGAGAAAAGCCCTAGAAATGTAAATGAAGCAGAACAAAAAAGTAAAGATGTGAATGGTGTGTACCTAAAAACCTTGAAGAGGCTAGAAATGGCTCTGAAATTCTAAAAATGTTGATTTTTAAGCCTGGTGGGACTCATTCACCATTCTAGGTGAATTAATCTTTATTCTGGAAAACTGCACCAAAGCCTATTTTAGCCAAATGGGTATCCAAATCCAAAAAGATCGTTGAAAATAGGTACTTTGGGATTCATTCACCACTCTTGGAAAATGAGTCCACTTTGAATTTTCTAGAAACTCAAAAGTTGAATCTATAGCTCTCGGTCTGCTCAATCTATACCTCCAAGAGTCAAGATTTAAAACCTTGAATTTTTGGGGCTATAAGTGAATTTTTGTGAAAATTTTGACCTTTCCAATAGCGAGATGAATCCAACAAGTTTGAAACCTAATCTTCAATGATCTCCATGCCTTTTAAATCATCTATATCTACAATCACACAAAGAAAGAGAGAAAATGTTGATTGTTAGGGAATAGGGGATTGCCTTGGTCAAACCCTTTTTAGGTAATTAAACCAAAATGATGAGGTAAGATAATGAAGGATGAATATGAAATAATGCAATTAGAATCCTTCCATGATGATGGATCTTGAATTGCTACAACAATTGATGAAGAACCTTGCTCTTAAATGCCTTAGAATTGATCTTGAATGCTATCTTGATGACCTTGAAATGCTTAACTCTTTAATGCTTGACTTGATAACATGTAGTATTACGTTGCTTGGATGAAAAGAGAATTTGAAAGCTTCCTTATATAGACAAGCCACTCAAATGATCATTAATTTGATCCCCAAGGCCGACATTGAAGAAATTTGAATTAAAACCCACTCTTTCTTGCTCAAACCTCAAAAATAGCTCAAATGGGACTCATTCACCATCCTAGGTGAATGAGTCCCACCTAGATGGGACTCATTCACCCAAAGTGTTGAATGGGTCCCACAAGGACTATTTTGCTTTCCAGAATGTCATTGAATGCAAAATTTAAGCTCTTATGTTGATCTACTTGGGTTTTTTATCAAAATATGCCTCGAGATGCACAATATGGGGTCATAGGGGCCTATTAATGATGATATAAAGGTCATAAATGCAAGGAGCCCAAAATCCAATGTGAAAGTGTAAATAAATACACTTTGCAACACTAAATTAAGGAAAAATTGTGTCTATTTAGCCTAGAAGGGCCCTAAATCCCATGTGAATGTGTAGAACACATTACAACAATAGATTAGGTCCACTTGATTTACAAGCCTCCCAAATTTAATGTGAAGATGTAAATAAATACATTTTACAACATTAAATTAGGGTAGAGTTAAGTTAATTTAGCTTAAAATGGGCCCAAGACCTAATGTGGATCTCTAAAACATCTCACAACACTAGACCATGATGACATTAAGTTAAATTTATCATTAATTATTCTTGAATCAAGCAAGGGAAAAGGCATACCAATTCAGTGGTCACACCCTCTACTTCCATTCAATCGAGTTCAGTCCTGCTTTTGGCTCTTGCAATGAGTGTGAGCATGTTTGACCCTAAAAAGGTGCAGGTGCTTATCACTTCTTCAGTTGATCTACCCCTGTTGATGTCCCTTTCGGACATCCTTCAATTCCCTAAACCCATGGACATGTTGAATTCCTCGGTGGTGTCCACCATAGTTTTCTCCTCTTCTTCCATGCCTCTTGCCTCATCTATGGGGAGTTCACACCCCTAGACAAAGTCAAAAGTAAAGGTTGGCTCTTCTAGTGATGGAGGTTGTAAGAGGAGCCCACCTTCTCCAAATGGTGGTCTTACGCTAGCTTGTCCTATATTGGTGATGGAGTAAGTTTTGGCTTCCCCTAAATTTGTCACTGCTCCTGACTCACTCATTGAGCCAAGTAGTGAATCTCGGGCACCGTCCTCCCCATCCATTTAGGTATGACATGGTGCTTCTAGAAATTTTATGTTTAACTCTCTAGATGAAATTCCAACCTTGTTAGCAATCTTTGCAAAGCCACTTACCATAGCTCCACAAGAGTTGAGTGGAGAAGATCTTATAGGTCCTCCTTCCTTATCCCTTGTTATGGGAGGGTGGAAAGCTCCTCCCCTTAATATTACACCACTATAGGCTTGTCCACCTTCCCCTTACAATGATCTAGATTGGGAAGTAGATGACCTCTTGGTCGACGTGTGTTAGGGGGAGGCCTCTTCTTTATCTTTAGATTAGAACTTTCTGTGTTGTGATGTGTTCCCCCATGCTTTTGTTATGTGTTCACTAGATGACCCTTGTCACCCTTATTGGTGCTTGGATATAGGAGTGATTTTGTGTTGTAAATCTTCTTCTATTTGTATCATCATTCTTCGTCTATTATGTGTTTTGATTTTTAGAAAATTGGGGACAATGCAAAGCATTGGGGGCATTTAGGCTTCCCTTCCATGTTGACCCAATTTTTTATTTTTACTTTTTCTTCTCGTGCATTCTTCACATGGTCTGATATAATAAGGGGTTGATGATAGTTCATTAATATACTATTACTATACTTATATATATTCATGTGTAGCTCTGACCACAAAATATCAGATCACCCCTTTGTCTCTTCTTTGTGCTATTTATCTTTTTCTCTTTTATCTTTCCTTCTTCTTTGCTTGAGTTGTCCCTCGTATGTGCAACAACATTACTTTTACAATGTTTAGATTTTCAAAAAATTTATTGATTTCCAACAAATATTTTCATGAAAATCCCTACAAGCTTTTCCAAAGACCGCATTCTCAACTTGGACCCCTAACGGAATGTGTTTCCCTCATCATGGGTTCACAAAGAAAAAACTTGAGAACTTCCCTCCAGGGTGGGAGCAACTTTTTCCTATGGGAGAAGCCTTGAACTTCCCCTCGCAAGGGGGGCATTTCCTTCCTTTCATATTCCTTCATGAAGTGAGCATCTTTCGAAAGCATTCCTTGATGATGAATTGATTTGAAAAAAAAATGTCTCTTTTGCACTTTCAAATAATGCATCCTTTGAGTCAATATTTTTTCTTTTGAAGGGTTCCCAAGGGACCCCTTTGAAATATTTTCAATTCATTGACTATCTATGTGACTATCTTCTTGATTTTCTGTGTGGCTACTTTATGTTTCTTGGCATGTTTTTTTTTGCATATTAACATGTACTTTGTAGGTGTGCAGCACACCTATGAAGTCTCTTTCTAGTTTAACTCTGATAGTCCCCTATCATTGGGCTTCCTTCATGAGAGATAACTTGGGGGTTTCCTTCTTGCAGGTTTGTTGGCCTGTAAGGCTCTTACTTCATTGGGATTCCTTCATAAGAGAGAAATTGGGGGTTGCCTTCTTGTAGGTCTACAGGTCTATGAGATGCTTTCATCTTGTGGTATTTTTCCATCATTGTTCCAAGGGCCTTCAATGTACTTTGTGCAACTTCATAGTTCTGTGGAGCTATGGAGTCCTTTGTTCAAAACACCCCAGTGAGAGAACCTGTGGATTACTTTGCCTACCCCGCACTTTTGAGTTTTCTAGATCATGGTGTGCTTCCTCAATAGTTCAATTATACATTTGTAACCCTACTAACTCTTCATTCTACTTTACCAAACACTCATCAATATTCTTTCTCACTAAAGTGGGGGGAAAATGTATAGGAGTGAATTTGCACCCCTTAAGAAAATTCCCCTTTCACATACCCTCACCTTAGAAATTCAAATCCAAAGGAAAAATGCCACATCACCAACCTTCCTTCCGTCCACTTATCATTTGTCTTGTGTGTTAGTCAGAGAATATTTATTGGGGATGAACATGCATCGCATAGACATTTGTGCATCACGCTGACATTTCTAATGAATTCTTGTATTTGAAGTTGGAAAAGGCATTACACACCAGATTGGGGATGAATTGTAACATCCCTATTTGACCAACTAACCCAAAAAAACCTTATTTTTTCTCATCCACCTTCGAAAACACTCAATCTCACTTCATTTCATCCTCTTACACATCCTCTAGCAATTCTCTAGTAGTCTTCTATAGCTTCTTCACATTCTCAAGAAGCATTCCATTGTGAGCATTATAGTAGCTTTCAAGATACATCAACTCCACATTGCAAGTGTGAGGCTATCATAGAAGTTGTGGGATTGGAGTCTTGAGAGTCCTCCCTGCATCACTACTATGATTGTGGTGACTTTTCCAAGTCCATACCTTGAATTCTCCTACATTGGCTAGTGACCTTCTAGGTGGAGGTGGTAACACTTCACTCCTCTCCTTTGTGATTTGATAGAGTAGCATAGTGTTTTTTTGTAGTTTTCATTCCAATCTTTCTTTCTACTTTCTTTATCATATTATTCTACTATGTTTCTTTCTAGGTGTACATGGAGGTGGAAACACCAAAATGGGGGTCTAACTAAGGAAAGCTCTTATATAGCCCCAATGATTTTCCCTC
Organism: Sequoia sempervirens; assembly: GCA_007258455.2. Classification (NCBI taxonomy): domain Eukaryota; kingdom Viridiplantae; phylum Streptophyta; class Pinopsida; order Cupressales; family Cupressaceae; genus Sequoia; species Sequoia sempervirens. The sequence goes on from VDFB02000015.1 coordinate 141,585,778, forward strand.
TTGCTTGTGTGTAGGTGTATGTACATGTCGAGCTAGCTACCGAATTAGTGCTTTTGTGATATTCTCTTCATTACCTTAGCTTTCATTTACATGCTTTATCATCTTCGTCTCTATTTGTCATACTTCATCATTCTTTTTTTCCTGTCAAAATCAACTAGCTAGGCTTTCAGTACATTTTTAGGTAGTTTCTACTATATTTGGTGTTTTTTGGCCATACGGATGCCAATACACCTGAGAGATGTTAGCTTGTCATGGTTTTGTCCCAGAATTACACTATTTTCCTTAGATAGAGAGTTGTCTAAGGTGCAGTATCAACTCCAAAAACTAGCTTGCCTAGCCTAAACCTAAACTTCAGGTCTATAGAGTGACAAAACTACTACATAATGCTCTTCATTCTCGATCATCACCCCAAGAAATCTTTTAGAGTGAGGTAAGTTAGGGCAGCCCTTTGCTCTCAACTCTCTGTGACCTAGAGCCTTGATGTGGTTAGTCCCCCTCTTACACTATTGCCTCATCCAATCTCTATACATCTCATCTTCAAACATATGTAGGAGCTCAAAGTATGTCTCCAAATTCTGTAACTTTTCCTCTTTGACCCTTTCATCACCTTCATGCGCATTTTCCAAAGCATCCCAAACTTCCTTAGCATTTCTTAGATTCTAAACTTTAATCAACTTAGAATATACACAACTATTCAGATTCAAAATGTACTTCACCTTATTATTCGTTTCATGTGCCTTGATCTCATCATTTGTACTCAGACCATTAGTAGGAGTGTAAGGATTCTTGTAAGCTTTTTCCACATCATATACACAATACTCCAGATATTCTTCCATCAATATTCTCTAGATAGCATAATTAGTTCCATCAAAGCTCGGATAATTATGAGTAACTTTTCAAGCCATCTTGGACCTTCCTTAAGAGGTTAATCTCTTCTCTAAGGAACCAAGCTCTTATACCAATTGTTGAACAATACAACTAAGAGGGGGTGAATCAGTTGTAACAAATTTAAACCTTTAAATCATTCACCAGAAAAAATCCTTAACACTGCTAAAATGATTAAGCATTAAGTGCAAGTGTAGAAACTTAAAACCATCACACGAACACACCAACACAAGATTTGCATGGAAAAACAAATGAGGGAAAAACAATGGTGAGGATTAACTCACACTATAAAGAATATGAAAACTAATTACAAAGGCTCACCACCTAAGAAAAAGGCTCACTACCAAAACAAGGACACACTCTCTAGATCAAGACTCATTGTCCAACAAGGTTAACCGGCTAGAGGGCTCACTAACATAGATATACAAAGAAGATAGAAGAGATATGTTACAAAGAGAAAACAATCTCAATGCAACAGAGATTTCCACCACAATTTTCTCAACCACTTGCAGACATGCATGAATGATAGAGTACACCTTCATCTCACTACATCAAAAAACTTAACATTTAGACTTCTCACTAATTTTCCACACTTGCATCACACACACCCATTGATTTGCATCTATTTCACATCTATCTACTCTATTTCTTTGCACTTATCTCTTGTTCTTCTTTCACCACTAACTCATCCTATATTTATACCATCTTCAACTTTAAAACATATCCAAAGTCACCCATCCATCAATAAATTCAAATTAGGTCGGCACCAAAACATCCTATGGTGGAATTAGAATGATGGATACCCAAACACACACTTGATGAGGACCCAAATAGGTCCAACACACTTCATCAACTTTGAAGGTAGTGTTTGACACAAGTTCAGCCAAACTAGTATAAAACACATCAAACAATTAAGCACGATCCTTCCAGATACCCAAATTATCTTAAACATGATCATAACAACTTAACTCTAGAACCACAAGTCATAAGACTTCACCAAAGAGAAATCCGGACCAACAACATTTCTCTCAGACATCAACCAGAAACACAAAAAATCACAGTTCACAACAAGTGAACATAACTCACACTATATAATGAATCAGAAGCCAAAAAATATAGATATAGCAGCTTCCAACAATCATGATCTACATATTTGAACCACACAAACATAGGAGCAAAACCTAGAGCAGCCACTAAACACCTGTAACCTTTCTTCAATACAATTTTCTCAATATCCTCGACATGAACAACCAATAATCTGCATCTATGAAATCAATGATAACAACAACCAGTTGATAACCAATTGACTAATTGAAATCAATTAAAACACATTCATTCTTACAACATCATACTCCCAAGGTGGCGTATGGGTCCCACCAAGGCTTTTTATGAAAAGGAAATGTCGAGGAGTTAGGATATTATGTGTATTTATTGATTATGTCAGGATCTCGATTGAAATAATCCTGAAGATGCATAATAAAGGGTCTTATGGTCCTATTAATGATGATATGAAGGTCATAAATGCAAGAGGCCCAAAACTTAATATGGTGTAAATAAATACACTTTACAACACTAAATTAAGGAAAAATTAAGTCTATTTAGCTGAAAAGGGCCCTAAACCTAATGTGAATGTGTAAAAAAATTTACAACACTAGATCAAGGCAATATTAGGTTCATTTTAATGTTAATCATTCCTAAATTAAGTGTCAAAAATGACTACTTTTTGCTACACTGCACTAACTAGTAAATATCATAATTAAAAATTGACTACATCTAGACTCTATAAGATTCTTACATCCATTAGATTATTTGGGATTATTCAATAAGTAAAATATAGAATTCAAGAGTGATTTAAATTAGGATTTTAAAAATATATAGCATCCAAACGTTTGATTTCCCAAATTAAATTTGGAAAATAAAAATCTAGATAAATTAGAATATAATAAAACTTTACATCTATAGGATTATTTTAAGGAATAAATTTATGAATTATACAACCAAAATATACTTTCAATTTGAATTTTTTAAAATTACCCATCTATTTCCTCTCTCAGAAGTATTCACTTATGAACCCTAGAACAAAAATATCAATAAATTAGGTTTCAATACAATCTTGTTCTTGAAAGAATCTAGAAAGGCATTCACTTGTGAATTTTGAAACTAAAATCTAGATGTGTTAGAGATTAAAGTGTTGCATCTATATGATTCTTTTGAATGATATAGTTGTAAATTCTATAAGTGAATAAAGTAAGTTATTTAAAGAAATTATTAGGTTCAAAAATGTAATTGAACTTTGAAAGGCAAACTAAGGCTCATTACAAAAGTGTACAAGGTTCAATTTTGTACCAATTAGACCTAATTATTTATTTTTGACTACCCTATTAATAAATGTAGGTGTTGACCAAGGATACTAGTATGGGATGATTATGCTTGATTCATGAAGAATCAAAGCATAATGTAGCCACTAATACTCAATCTTAAACAAGATCATTCAAATGAAAGTTAAGCTAAACATTTATTGAAAATAAACATTATGAGCTGTGAAAGAATTTAAATGTCTACTTTAACCCATTTAAAACTTATCTTGTTTTAGAATTAGCGTCATGTTGATGTGGAACAATGACCCTTTCTCAATCCTATGATCAATGAGCTTGTTCCAATCAATTCTATTGAAGAGAATCGATGAAAATGTTGTGATATGTGGATGAAAACATGATTTATGCTAAATTGAACATGATGCAAGCTAAATTAATATGATTTTATGCTAAAAAAGATCTAAATATGAAAAAGCTAAGCTAATCTAAGTGGATTCCAAGCTAAAAGATTCAAACCATAATTTATAAACAAGCCAAATGGATGCATGAAAGGAATTAATGGAAGGTTAAAGCTAATATGTAGCTAAAAAATGAACTAAAATATGCTAAATGTGAACAAAGTGTGAGTGTGAGTGTGAGTGATTCCAATAGCATAAGTTTGCAAGTTCAAAGATGGATCCATTTGTCTCCAAATAGTGCTTTTTGTATAGGAAAGCAAATGAGAAATGAAGGGTTGAGATCAAAAAGGTTAATCAAAAGTCAAGGATGGAAGATATTGGAGGCATGGATCAGGAATTCTCATCAACGGGTGAGAATGCAAGATGAGATATAATCAAGGGTTCCCATTCCTTCCAAACAAACACACTTTTAACCTAGTTAATAGGTCAAAGGTTAACTTGCTCGAGAGGTTTCAAGTTTAACTTGCTCAAGAAGCCAAGTGAGAATATCCTCTTTTTCAAATGATTGGAGGAGAGAGAATATTCTTTAGAATATTCTCATGTGTGAGGAAAAATGATATTTTGCAAATTAAAACAAAGTTTAATTGTGCAAAAAGGGGAAGGAATATTCCATGTGAATATTCCCCTTTTGGAGGAAAAATAGATTAATTAGATAGTTGTTAATTAAACAATATTAATCATACAATTAGGGGATTTTAGAAGAATTTAAAGTGATATTCATTAAATTGAATGATTAATGAAAGGGGAAAGGTGAAATGACATTTAATTAAATAACTTAGGGTTATTTAAGTAAATAAGAAGACTTATGGAATTAAATTAAATAATTTTATTTATTTAATTTAATGAGATGAAATATTAGCTTGAAAGGTGGTGAATTAACTTGATTTGATGAATTAGGTTAATAGACAAAAATGATGCAATTAATTAAAGAGTTAGGATAATTTAATTAATTAAACAAAAAGAGGATGGGTTTGAGAGGAAATGATGTTAGTATACCTGATTCAAGTGCATCATATCATTCAGGATATTTTTTGGTGTCTACATTTTTCCCCTCTTTGAAGTGAGATACCTACTGCTTCGGTTCAAAGAGTGATGCTCTTTAGATTAAAAATTGTTACCCAGATAAAAAATAATAAAAATCTGTATACGCATAAAAATGGTCATGTCTATAATCTTGGCAATTAATTAAATATTTATTATTTAATTAGTTTTCTAAAGTCCTCTACATATGATTAAATTTAATTAATTTAATTATATTGTTCATTCATCTTATTCTTCTTTTATAATTAAATAAATTTATTTTATTTAATTATTTTCATACGTCCACTTAATTAATTAAATAAATACATTCTATTTATTTAAATTAATTATCACTGTTTGAATTTAAATTAAATCTTTTGATTTAATTTAAGTTTAAATATTTCCCCTTTCTTCTATTTTAATTCTTCTTCTAATTAATTAAATGTTTCATTTAATTAATTTCATAAAAGTGATTTAATTAAATAAAGCTTATTTAATTAAAAATATCTTATGCTTTCTTTCCAATCCAAAATTAGGTATTTTAACCTAATTGTGCAATCTTCTCATATCATAATTTTATTTAATTATGAGATATTCTGCTTTTTTTCAATAAAACTGATTAAAACTCTTTTCTCACCACAAGCTTTCTTCTGCTTTTAAAAGCTTAATTAAATATTTTATTTAATTGAGAAAAGCTGAATGTGCTCCACAAATAAATAATTAATTTTTTTAATTAATTATTTATTAGCTTTTAATCTTTCTTTTATTCTTATCTTCTCTTCTTTTTCCTCTTTCATAATAAAATAGAAAAATCTGTTTCTAGGGTTCTTCTATCTTATCCTTCAGTTTCATCTTTCTTCAACCGTTTGATCTGTCAGGAATTATCACAATCGTCAATCGAGACAGCCAATCAGAATCAGTCAGAAAGCCCTATAAATACTTGTGTGAATCCAAACATTGATAATAGGCAAATAGGAAATTAAGTAGAGTTTATGCATTTAATTCATTTAGTATTCATTTATCATAGCATCTTGCTTATTTCAAGTTTCTTAGCTAAAATCATTATCATAGCTTAATCATGCATTCATATCATAGCAAAATCTCATTCTTTAGGAAGACAGTTTGTTGAGCCTAGCCCTTAATCTGAGAACACAAGGCTGGAATCTACAAAAACACTAAAGATAGAGGACGATAGGACGACAACAGGAACAGGATACTGAGTTTGCACATTTCTACTCCTTTTATAGTTTTGTTTTTGTTATAATGTTCTATTGGTGTGTTTGAACTGATTTTAATTCTTACACTCAATTTTCACACACACATTAAATGGCGCCCACCGTGGGGCCTATGCCCCGATTTTAGACTTCTTTCTTGCAGGTTTTCTTGCAGGTTTGCTTACAGGTTTTCTGGCATTCGGCAGCGCATTTCGGAAGATTCAGGAAATTTTTATTTGCAGGTACTTCGGCGCATCTGGTCATTTCTGCGGCGCATCTGGGAAACAGAGTGGCACATTCGTCACTTTCGGCAGCGCATATAGACATTTAGTTAGCGCATTTAGGATTTTCTTTAGCGCATTTAAAATTGTATCAGAAAATTAAAAAAAAATCTCTGCATTTAGAATAGCGCATATAGTCTCTGTTTTCGCGCATCTGGGTAGCAGAATTGAGCATTTGGTTTCTGTTTTAGCACATTTATGTAACAGAGTTGCGCTTCTGGTCTCTGTTTCTGCGCATTCGGGAGACAGAGCTTCACATCTGGAACTGTAACAGAGATTCTGAGTCTAACGCCTTCTGCAGACAGAATTTCTTTTATTTTATGTTGGGTTTAAAATGAATCAACCTAGGGTAGCCACGACATCTTTTATCATGCAATTAAAACGAACCCCATGTCTGTTGTGAAGCAACATCTTCACCTAGATTAAATCACATTTGATTTTGGTGCACATAAAATGAATCTGTCTACTCTTATTGACTGTGCTTGAAGGTGGTAGGTGATTATGCTCTCACCCTGTGCAAACTAGGTGATCAGAAAATCAGACCCACTTTTCCCTGTGTAACCCTGATTTGATAATCGAAGTATCCTCTCCCCTTGCGCACTTGTGCGATCCTGGGTGCAAGAGAAATGGTTATTGACTCTAGAAATTGGGCCTGCCTTAAGGGACGACTCAAACCGGCAACGGAGCTAAGGCCAAGCTACCCCCGACCGGTATATAAATGTAAATCTTAAGGGAAAACCTAAGGTTGCTTGTGCAGATGTGTCATACGGACGGAGTTGTACTCCCATAAACCCTGTTGAGCTTAACCTCTTCAGGCTGGAGTGCCACCTTAATGGTGATTAATCTCTTGCCCCATGTATGGCCACTCGAACGGGGGTCCCGAACTAAATACCAATTTTTAGAAAGCCAAAAACCTTCTATTTGCTAGTCCAGCACCGGTCGGTGTGAAGCCTTCCACACTTTCCCAGTCAATAGTAGAGGTGATCAGCTCGCCATGGGAGTTTCATGGGGGTTGGAAGCTTGGTTGGCCTGAGAAGAGAGTGCACTGTAAGGGGGAGCCCGTGCAGCCAAGCTTCTGGATTCACACGCTACTGATATGCGGTTGGGGAAACCCACGTGGAGTCTAGCGGATATTGTCCTGGCCTAACCTAGGTTGTGCTTGTCTTATTATGTGCTTGGTTACGAATCAACTTAAATCAGACTGTTTGCTGTGCTTTCCAAACATTAATTCAGATAATGGATCATCCAAAAACGAACATGACAAATTTTAGCTAAAAACTGGTCAAAACTGTCCTAGAAATAAACTGCTTTAGCACACCTAGGGGAAAACTCCAGCGCATTTAAGCTCTGTTCTAGCGCATCTGTGTTCTGTTTCGGCGCATTTAGGATTTTCTGCTGCGCATTTGTTCTCTGTTTCTGCGCATATGATATTCTCTACAGCGCATTTGACTATTTCTGTAGCGCATTTGAGAAACAGAGTAGCGCTTTTAGGTTTTTGTCACCGACCCGACTTTCTAAGATTTTACTCCCATGTTAAGAAAGTGGAAATCAACCAAGTTCACCAAGAAATCAGTTTTCAATAGGATCAAGAAGCCCAAAACAAATTTCAGTTACAAGAAGACTTTAGATCGTAGAAAATTCCTGTATAAGAGTCGAGACGTCTTGCTCCATTATCGCACATTCCTCCATAGATACCAAGACTACATTAGAAGATTCACCGACGATTATGCTGTAGAACCGTTGGCTACCCAAGCTTATTATCAAAGATTAGCGTTATCTCAACGTCATAATTTGAATCAACCTCTTGAGTTTGAGAACATACCACAACCTTCAATTGAATATTCAACGCGTCCCAATCAGATCCTTCAGTGACCATATTCAAGGATTTCTTACATATGCCTATTTTTACGAGATCTCAACACAACAAAGCAGGAGAAACACCTCAAAAAGAGGGTGAACGAGGTAGTCCTCTTTTTAGTGTAAGTCGCAATCCCCTTTTCAGTAACAACAATATGGCTGACGGAGAGGAGAGTTCAATACTTAAGAGCAAAAACATGAACAAAACTCCTATAGGTAGTGATGATGAACAAGACGACGAACTTGAACTTAGAGAGGCAGAACAAAATCCCAAGTTTCTTAAAGCCCTTGAAAAGATTATACAACGTGACAAAGAGAAATACTTTCTTTTTCTAGCAGATCAAGGAGCTAAATTGCCTAAAGACTTTGATACTGAGAAATTAAAAACCACCGAGGAAGAGCCATCCCCACCTGAATATGCCTCCTTAAAAAAAGAGTTTAGAGAGATACAGAAAAAAATCAAAGAGTTAGAAGGAGGAACCACAACCAAGCAGTACACTTTGGATGACATATGTCCTTACCCTTTTGATAGAAGTCTCAACATGATTCCATTTCCTAAACACTGTGAAATCCCCAGATTTGATCGTTATAATGGAAAATCGGACCCAGTTGACCATATTAGAGACTTTCGAAACATGACATTGGAATTTGCCCATGAAGATACATATTTATTGCGATTATTTCCTCGAAGCCTTGGAGTCAACTCTATGGAATGGTTATCTAAGATTACACCTCCTATTCGAACATTTGAAGAACTGATGAATTTATTCATAAAACAATACTCCTACAACGTTCAACATCAGATCACCATGATTGATCTTTGCAAAGTTACGCAAAAACCTGGGGAATCTTTCACTACCTTTCTTCAAAGATGGAGGAGAATGTTTGCTAGGTACCCCCGTCATGTCCCTGAAAAGGAGAAAATGGTTACTTTCATCAATAGCCTCAACTCAGAAATGAGTTATCGTTTAAATCTGCATTGTCCACCTTCCTTTGAGAAACTGATTGAAGATGCCCTCACCATCGAAAGTGCTTTGGTCAAAAGAGGGACCATAAAACTTGATAGGGACAGTCCTGCCTCATCTAACCATTACAACAATCAGGACAAGTCCAAGTTTTGGACCCGCAACAAGAATGTTGTAAATGATGGAGTTGTAGATGCAAATCATGTCACGACTAATCCATTTATCCTGAACACTCCTCGTAACAATAATTACAACCATGTCAATTCAGTTGAAAATCAAGGAAACAATCATCCCCCTCCAACGAACTACAATCAAGGGACTACCAACAACCAAAATGACTGGAACAACAACAACAACAACACTACATTGAATACTGTTGGTATGTGGCGACTGATCATGCTATACTGTATAGCCCATGGTATATTGTACACCCTGGAAAAATCAATGAAAAAGGAAAAATCCGATTTTGTAGAACCCAAAAATCTGGAAGCTTCTAAGCTTGGTAAAAAGGGGTTCGGATGGGTATTTCAGATGATGAAAAACGCGATTATTCAAGATTGTAATAGGGTTTTCTTGGATAATCGTATTGGATGGCTGCGATTTGGTGGATGTAGCCCAATTGGGTGAACCACGTTAAATCTTTGTGTTATAATTTATTCTGTGAATGTTTTAGTTTCTCTGTTTTTTTATTAAATCTGCATTTAATTGTTAGATCTGCCATCTCTAACCTAACAAATACCTCAAGCATGAAACCACAACGCTTTCCATTCTTCTCCAATAGAAGAGCTTTTACTCCACTAGGACAATCCTTAGAATCGGCTTTTAAAGAGGTCATGGCAAAGAACGTCCTTATGTTACCCCCACAACGCAATTACGAACCTAATGTAAAACCTCCATCATGGAACGAAGCTTATTTTTGCGATTACCATAGGTGCAGAGGTCATCATACAAACAGCTGTCAAGGTTTGAAACACGCTATTCAAGATCTCATTGACAAGGGTATTATCACAGTAGAAGGACAACAAAAATCCAACGAAGATCACCAAGCATTTCGAAATCCTCTACCAAATTATCAAAAGGGAGAATCTTCTGACAAAACTGTGAACCAAATTGATGATAATGTAATCCGTCACCTCTATACGGACGATGAGCGAGTCAATGTCATCAAAATCAAAGAGAAAGTAGACAATGGGCAAGTAAACGTCACAACAAGAGCACAAGCTAAGGTTGTTTTGAAAGGTACCTCCTCAAAATCCAATGAGACCTCTCCTCAACACCAATACGACTTAGTTAACCAACTTCGAAAAACTCCAGCCCAAATCTCCATTTTTGAACTTCTAAAGATTTCCCCTGCACATAGGGAGATTTTGGATAAAACCCTCGTTGAAACGACTGTATCTACGGATTTGGATGTGAATCGATTTCAAACCATGGTAGGACATTTGTCCTCTCCCACATGCCTTTCATTCTCAGACAAAGATGATGTTTCCCTAACTCATCCCCACAATTCATCATTATACTTAGAGGTCATGATCCACAAATTCCGTGTCAAACGTGTTCTAATAGATGGAGGGGCTGGTCTAAACATATGTACTTTGAAGGTGATTCAAGCATTAGGATTTGCCGAAGATTCCATTGATCCTAGAAGGAAGATTACCATTAAAGCCTATGATGATGAGGAGAGAACGTCTAAAGGTCTAATCATGCTACCAATCAGAGTGGGACCTGTTATCAAAAATACCTTTTGCCAAGTTTTAGAGCGAGATCTTGCATACAATATCTTGTTGGGTCGTCCTTGGATCCATGAGATGCAAGCTGTTCCGTCCACTTACCACCAATGTCTTAAGTTTCCATATGATGGACAAGAAATTACTATACCAGCTGATAACTCAAACGCCCAAACTTGTGCCAATGTCAAAGCTCATCAAGATACTTTGGTTCCAAATAATCGAGAAGCACTTGCTGATACTTCTTCTCAACATGCTACACACATCAGTCAGTTAACTAAAAGTTTTGACAAGAAACTATAGTTCAAGGAAAGTGGAGTTGGGGAATATTCCCTTTGTCTTGCTAATCTACCTACGTCTCCTCGATCACATGGGAAACCTTCTATTACACCACAACAGATATCAGCAGCATCAACATCAGCACAGATACAAACAAAGCCCACTACCAAGTTCAATGGACAATTTATCAAAGAAAAATTTCCCATGGGAGATCCTGAGGACAAAGCAATTCTAGATTGGCTCTATAAAGATGAAGAGGACACAATTCTAAACGTCACCTTACCAACAGAACAATATGGGAAAGGATATTCTATCATGCAAAAGATGGGATATGATAATGGTCCTCTTGGAAAGAGAAAAGAAGGCGTAGTTGAGCCTATCCATCTTCCAGGACTTGCGGCATATGATAAAACTGGAATAGGCTATGAAGCTACCCAATCTAAACAATCCCAAGGTAATGTTTGTACACTGCAAAAAGGTTCCGATAAGAATGAAACATGTTTGGTATCAGTCCTGAATTACATTGAAAATAACTCTGACACAGATTCTGCTGAATATGAATGGGATACCATCCATGATAACAAATTTTGGAGAGACAAAGAGGTAGATGTCATACAAAAATATACGCCCGCTTTGATCAAAGGAGAAGGTTCAGGATCCCAACCACAAGAATCTGAACCACAAAGTAACTATGAGTCTAGTGATACTGAGTCAGATTTTAACGAACAAGATTATCAGGAGAATAGTCCCATCATTGACCTATCTCATACCACGGATCCTACCGATAACTCTGTCTTGACCCTAACCATCGCCAATTTTACACAACCAGACGACGTCCTACCATTAATTCATCCTGATCTCATTGACTGGGATCTTACCGAACCTATGGATATACCTATTTTTCCAAACGATGAAGCTATCATAAACTTCCTTTCCGCTGAAGATGTAAATAATTGTTCCACTAGCAATTTTCGGTATAAAGTCTGTAATCAGGAGAGTGTCAAGTCTCCTAGCTGCAAAAATGAAAATAAGGATAAACGGTCTAGTGGTGAAAACCAGAATCTGGCAGTACTAGATCAAGCAAAAGACAAAATAAAGAGCGTATCAGAGGGTGAAAACCTTTTTGAGGCACCATCTGATGGGACTCTTGACACTCTCCCAGAGCATTATCATGAGCGATCATCCATCTTGACTGAGCCTCCAAAGGAAATCAACATTGCAACTGCAGATAATCCAAGGATCCTACAGATAGCTGAATCTATGACAGCTAAAGAAATCCCAGAGTTCATGAATTTTCTCAAGAAAAATCAAGTCAATTTTGCATGGTCATATGCAGATATGCCCGGCCTTGATCCTAATCTTATTATGCATCATTTATCTATCAAATCAGGAGCCAAACCAGTAAAACAAAAACTCAGAAAGATGAATCCTCATATTGCACTATTGGTTAAAGAAGAACTCAGAAGCTCCTCGATGCAGGTTTTATAAGATCAATTGACTATGCTGAATGGATTTCCAATATTGTACCAGTAGCAAAGCCAGACAAACATGTAAGAGTATGCACTGACTTCAGAGATCTTAACAAAGCTCCCAAAGGATGACTTTCCGCTTCCAAGTATCGACACTATAGTTGATCTAACAGCAGGCCATGCCATGTACTCATTAATGGATGGTTTCTCGGGTTATAACCAAATCAAGATTGCACCAGAAGACCAAGAGAAAACAGCTTTCACTTGTCCGTGGGGGACATATTGTTGGAATGTCATGCCTTTCGGCTTGAAAAATGCTGGAGCTACTTATCAAAGAGCTATGACTATGATCTTTCATGACATGATGCACACATTCATGGAAGATTATGTAGATGACATATTGGCAAAATCACACACCAGAGAAGGACACTTGGAGATACTATCTAAAATATTCACTAGATTGGAGAAATTCAAAGTTCGCTTAAACACTAAGAAATGTGTTTTTTGGGTCACATCTGGAAAACTGTTAGGATATATTATTTCAAAAAAGGGAATTGAAGTAGATCCTGCTAAAGTTCGTGCAATCATGGAGATGCCTCCCCCAAAGAACATTAGTCAGTTGAGATCCTTACAAGGGCGACTCCAGTCTATCCGTAGATTCATTGCACAATTGGCTGACAAAAGTCTACCATTCACATATCTCCTACATAAGAATGTTCCTTTTAGATGGGATGATAAATGTGAAATGGCATTTCAACAAATCAAGCAATACCTGATGAATCCACCAGTTCTTGTACCACCGACTCCAGACAAACCATTGATTCTATATATTGCTGCAACCGAGACGTCTTTGGGAGCATTATTAGCACAAGAAGACCATGAAGGGAAAGAACGGGCAATTTACTACATCAGCAAAACATTGACAAGACATGAGCTTAGTTACACTTTCATTGAGAAGGCTTGTTTGGCAGTCGTCTTCGCTTCCCAGAAATTCTGACATTACATGCTAGCTCATACAATTAAGCTTGTTTCCAAAATTGATCCACTCAAGTATCTGCTAAGTAAAGCATCACTAACAGGAAGGTTAGCAAAATGGATCATGATTTTGAGTGAGTTCGACATCCACTATGTTGATCGCAAAGCAATCAAAGGACAAGTTATCGCAGATCAACTAGCAGACGCTCCTCTCCAAACAGAGCACCCTTTACACATTGAATTTCCAGATGCCGATGTCTTCACAGCAGACTTTAAGCAGCCATGGTCCTTATACTTTGATGGTTCTTTTACCCAACATGGCTCGGGGGCAGGCATCCTTTTCGTTACCCCTCAAGGGCATACCATTCCTAGGTCCTATAGGCTAATGTTTCCATGCACCAATAACATAGCCGAATATGAAGCACTGATCACTGGACTGAAAACAACATTGGAATGGAGGATTACCGAGCTACAAGTCTATGGTGACTCACAATTAGTCATTAATCAAATCAATGATGATTATCAGACTAAAGATGACAAGTTGTTACCATATAAGAAGATGATTGATGACTTCAAGAAGTATTTTGTGGACATTCAGTTCACACAAATTTCGAGGATTGACAACAAAGCGGCCGACGCTATGGCTACGATCGCCTCATTGATACAACTCCCAGACAAATAGACTCGCTATGAATTTCTGGTGGAACAATTATTTACACCTGCCTATGACACACCTGAAAGCCAAATTATCTGCCACCTAGTAGGATCCGATTCACCCTGGTATGGCAAGATTTATGCATACCTAAAAGATGATATATTACCCCCTGACTTGTCCCGCAACCAAAAACGTAACTTTATCCGACAATCCTCTCGATATACCCTTATCGCTGATACCCTTTATCGCCGTGGTCTTGATGGTACTTTACTTCGATGTCTTGAACGTGACGAATCCGACAAAGCTTTACAGGAAGTTTATGGGGGCATTTGTGGTACTCATTCGAGTGGACTAACCTTATCCAAAAAATTGATTAGAATGGGTTACTACTGGCCTACAATGGAAAGGGAATCATTTACCTTTGCTAAAACATGCTCACAATGTCAGATTCATGGGAATCTTATTCATGCTCCTGCACAAGAACTTCATTCGTTTACACCCACCTGGCCGTTCTCTCAATGGGGGTTAGATCTAGTGGGCAAAATTCATCCTTCTTCTTCAAATGGGCATAAGTTCATCATCATAGCAACGGAATATTTCACTAAGTGGATTGAGGCAGTACCTCTTTCTAAAGTCACTGGAAAACAGATCTCATCCTTCATTCTCAATTACATTATTTGTCGATATGGTATTCCTAATGCCATTATTACAGATAATGGTCGACCATTCAAAAATCAGGATGTTGATGAACTTTGTGAAAGATTCCATATTCAGCATAGATATTCCACACCTTACTATCCTCAAGGTAATGGCCAAGCAGAGGCCTCAAACAAAACCATACTAAAGATTTTGAAGAAGATTGTCAATGATTCAGGGAAGGATTGGCATGTTCAACTCAATCCCGCCTTGTGGGCTTACAGAACTAGTATCCGAACGCCAACAGGAGCAACACCTTTTGCCCTCATCTATGGAGCAGAAGCCATACTACCTTTAGAGGTGGAAATACCTTCCTTAAGAGTATCACTGAAAGGTCTCATAACAGATGAGGATTATAGAGTTTCCCGACTCCAAGAGTTAGAACTTTTAGATGAAAAGAGACAGAGAGCATCAGACCACTTAAAAGCATAATGGAATGGCTGTGATTTATAATCCACAAAAGTCAAGCCCGCATTACTGCTACGGGTGGGTGATCCCTAGTTACGAAAAGGCAAGCATCGACAAGGCAGAGAAAAAGGAAATTTTAGACCAAATTGGTTGGAAGCCCTTATGTGGTTGTGCGATTCTACAGTTGAGGGAGCATACAAGTTATCCCAACTTTTGAGAGAGACCTATTGGATAGACCCATCAGCGGTGCTCATCAAAAGTATGTTTCAGATGAAGTCGAAGAAATACAAAACCGAAAAAGTCGAAGAAATATAAAACATGAAGAGATCTGAAGAAATAAAAAGCAATGAAAAAGTCCTGAAATGCTTGATGCGAAAGTCGAAGAAATAAAAAGCAAACCAGAAAAGTCGAAAGAAATACAAAAAAGCAATGAGAAAGTCTGAAAAGAAATACAAAATAGTAAAGATCGAAATAAAAGCAAGCGAGAAAAAGTCAGAAAATAAAACAACGAAAAGATCTAAAATAAATCAAAATCAAAACATCCCCTAATAAATCAAAAGAATCGCCGGGTGAAAACAACAAACAGGCGATCAACAAATAAAGATATGAATTAAAACAGCAAACGGTGATTATTAATGGAAAAATCAAAAAATCAAAAAAGAAATTTAAAAAAATAAAATCCAATAAATCTGAGATAGTGAAAATGCGGCAAACCAGGGCGTACTCATTGCCTCTCTCCATCTATTAGTTCCTGTTTTGCACTTTACCTTTTCAAAAGCTTTCCTTTTTTCTGCATCTCTTTTTCTGCATCTTGAGGTCATTAATCGCACCACCCTGCCGTCATTTGCCTAGAGAGTTAAAACGTCTTACCATGGCTTGATCGTTTGTACATATTCCTTTCCGCAAGTTGTGTCAATCAACAAGGCAAAAACCCAACTGGGGGCACTTAACTTTCAGAGCATACTAAAATAGCTAGACCATGACATCGCAATACGAGCATGCCAACAAAACAACAAACTCCTTTGTCAATGTTATCCGCTCATGACACATTTTTCAGCAAGCTATCATGTCACTTGTCTATTGGATGATCCAAATAATCTGAATAATGTAGGCATTAACAGTATTACATGTTTGATTAAAATTTGTTTGATTTTCGATATCATTACTCGGGAGCATACTCAATGATGTACTGCACTAGAGTAGCAAGGAACGAGAATGATTTTTCTTTGTCTGCTGTCTTGAGGTTAACAGCCCAATCTGATGCAAATATGTCAAAGGACATGACGCTCAAAGCAAATATCATTGATGACAGTTCCACATTTGCATCAGAACGGTGGTTAATCTTTGTCTGTTTATGCAAGAAATGCTCAGGTCATCTCGGTTCAATTATACCTCGATGCTTGTGTTCGCTTGCTATATCAAAATCCATGAAAGTTGTACTCTGGTCATCATTGGCGCTGATTTCCCCTCTGATGCTTGTACATACTTCCAACATTTTAAATGTTCTATGATGATTCAAGAAGGCTTATAACAGGCTCAACAAACTGGTTAGTTTCATATAGTTGCATGTTCATTAGCTCATTATATATATCTGCATATTGGATTCATATTCGTATTTTGAAGGGCTGAATGAGGGTTTTCAAACGGTTGTTATTAAGTTTTGACCTTTTCGTGGAGGACATTTGGACATTTAATTCATTTCATTTCATATCATTTCATCATTCCATTTATCATTTATCCTTTCATTATCATTTGTCATTCATTATTCATTTTTACCATTTCATATCTAAACCATTAATGTTTCATTATCCATTATCATTCATTTATCATTCATCTTTTCATTCATTATCATTCATTTATCATTTCATCATCTTATCATTTATCATTTCATCATTCATCTATTATTTATCATTCATTTATTATCATCTACCGTTGCATTTCCATACACATTCAATAATTTGATATCATGTTATCATTTTACCATATTACCATTCATACCACATTCATCTTCTGCAATATCACGATGCATTTCATACATGGAAAATTCAAAAAGAAATTACCATCTCACATATATACATCATCACAAAATCATTGCATACACATCATAATCGATAGATCATCCTGCATCATAGGGATTAGTCCGCACATGTAATAAAAGCATATCAAAATCCATCTCATAACATACATGCATAAATGTCATATCCATATCATATCATAAATGCATGAACATAAACATCATCAGAAATACCGCCACTACATATCATCACTCATCAAAATAATACAAATGTCCAAATATCCAATGAAACTCATAAAAGGTCAATACATCATACATGATCAAAACTCAGTATACATAATGAATCAAGCCCCAAAAATGGCTAACTAGTCGATGCCCCTGACGGAGCTGGTCCAGAAGGAGGTGGTCTGCTGCTGGTCCCTGCATCAGGATCCCGTCGAGGCCCGGTAACCTCTCTGCCGTGTGTCGATGTCTGGGATCGGGTCCTCGTCCGGCTGTGTGACCTGGGATAGGGCTCTCGCCGCTCAGGAGGGCATAGCTCCTCATATCGAACTCTATAGTACTCTGCCTCTCTGGCTGCCTCAAATCCCTCTGCAATGGCCTCCCGTAGGGATGTACTCTCCACAGTACCCATCAATCTCTGCGCTACACCCTCAGCCTCTGTACTTTCCGTCCATCCCTTCCGGTTTCCTCCATTTCCATCTCCTTCCTTCTTTCCATTCCATCCTTCCACCTGTCCATGCCTGTCCATTCTTCAGTCTAGGCTACCATCCACTCCCATTGTCTACCATCCATCCATCTCCATCATCTCCGTCATCTGAGCTGCTCTCCTCCTCCTCAGCTCCACTCTCCTCGCTCTCCTCTCCCTCCTCCTCTCCACCCATAGCCTCCTCCCCTCCACCCATAGCCTGCTCTCCACTTGCCGCACCTCCCGGTATCCCTGATCCTAGCTATGGGACTGCTCTGATGGCTCATTCCTCATCTGGCACTGTAAATCATGGAAAAGGATGCGTATGAAAGTACTGAGCATAGTCATCTGTCATCCCTGCATCTAGTATGTCTGGCCTGTCCGCCCATACCTCGGGCTGTAAAGAAGTGTACTCTGTGTAGGCTGCCTGGTAGGGAATGCATGGTCCCCATCCTGTGTCCCCCTTGCGCCGCCCATAATGAGCAATGCCCTGGGGCATCCCCTGCGTGAAACCAAACTGTCTCAGCACCCGTAGTGCCAAAAACCTCTCAATGATAAAGGGCGTCCGCCCTATTAGGTACTGCGGTCTGCACACAAACGACATCTCTAACTGAACCGTCGCCCATGCCTCGCAGTCTGTGTACGGCCTCCAGATCACTGCATCTACATCATCGAGCACTCGCCGCCAGTACTCTACCTTGCCCAACCTCTGCTGGACAACTGCACCAGAATATGCATATACGTACGGCCTCCCTGCTGGTCTCGCCCGGGTACACAATGGTCTGGTGACAACAATGTGCTCCCACGCCCAGATCTGTAATAGTGTCACTCCACTCGCCAGGCTGGTGGATCCTCTGTATACAATCCGATGCAGGTCATGATACATATCTGCTAAGATGCAGCTCCCCTAGGAAAATCTCTGTGGCTGAGTGATCATCCACTCTAACATCCTCCCCCATCCCACGGAAAATCCCTTGGACCGATGGTCCGGTCCAAGGAAACCTCCAACAAAAGCTGCCAATACTGCTACTAGAGCTGGATACCTGCTGAAGTCATCCCAGTCTATCCAGTACCCATAGATACCAGGATCGCCACATATCCGTTGTAAGGCCTCTGTCCCACCGACCTCCTTGTGGTCATAAACCACAAGGGCTCCAACCACCGGGATCCCCAAAATCTGGTACACGTCCTCCGGTGTCACACTCATCTCACCCGTCGGCAGGTGGAAGGTGTTATGCTCGGAATGCCATCTCTCGGCCAAGGCCGTCAACAGCCCCCTGTTGGCCCGAATGCCTCGCGGCATGGTTAACAGTGACCCCAATCCACAATCTGAAATCACCTGTAACTCGGCCGGTGTCAGCTCGCCTATCCGCTCCCAGCACAAGGGAAACCGCTCTCTGATCTGGAGGCTTTTGAAAGCCTCCTATTTGGTCCAAACAACATCACAAACATCAACATATCAATAATCTATATCAAATGCTACATCAATCTATCAACAGGTCTAATCAATCTACTCTACCATAATTTACTATTTGTTTTTCTTTTCAGGAACGCAAATTAATCAGCACATATTCTTTTCTGTTTGTATTTCAATCATGAATGCAAATTTAAATCTCTATTTTGCCATTTGTTTTCTATCGCAGAAAGCAAAAATCTACTCTTTGTTTTTCAATCGCGAGAAGCAAAGTTATCAAATCAGTCAATCTCTCATCTACTATTTGTTTTCTATCGCAGAAAGCAAAATCTACTCTTTGTTTTTCAATCGCGAGAAGCAAAGTTATCAAATCAGTCAATCTCTCATCTACTATTTGTTTTCTATCGCAGAAAGCAAAAATCTACTCTTTGTTTTTCAATCGCGAGAAGCAAAGTTATCAAATTCAAATCAGTCAATCTCTCATCTACTATTTGTTTTCTATCGCAGAAAGCAAAATCTACTCTCTGTTTTTTAATCGCGAGAAGCAAAGTTATCAAAATTCAAATCAGTCAATCTCACATCTACTATTTGTTTTCTATCGCAGAAAGCAAAATCTACTCTTTGATTTTCAATCACGGAAATCAAAGTTATCAGTTCTCTATTCGATTTTCTATCCTATCAACATGATGATCCGACAATTTATCTATCTATTGACTAAAGAAGCAATTTTCATCATTCTTTTTCAGCAAATGGCCATTCTGGGAAAAATTTCCTAAATGCGCAACTCTGTTGCTCATATGCGCTAAAAACCCATATGCGCCATAGTTTTTGTCAAAAGCGCAACACTGTTTCCTAAATGCGCTAAAACTTCAAATGCGCAACTCTGTACCTCGATGCGCTATTCTATCTATCAAATGCGCAACTCTAGCATTTTTTGACCAAATCCTAAAAGCGCCGTTCTGTGCCCTGGATGCGCTAAATCTCCGACCTAGCCTGCTTTGACCTATATGCGCAACTTTATCTGTCGGGTGCACTAAAAGATCAGTTTTTGACATGTGCCTAAATGCGCTACGGAAAACCCTAGATGCACTAAACTATTTGTCGAATGCGCTAAAACTCTACCTATATGCGCTAAAACATTCCAAAAAATTGCAGTTCGACTGGAAATCAATCCATAATCGGTCACAAATGCAAAATTTAACAACTTAGAGGTTTCAAATCACTCACCGGTGGTCCATACGCTGCTGGTCTCTGATACCGTCGCGCTCGCTCAAACCTATGTCTGTGCAAAGGGATCACCATTTCGCCAAGTCACTGTCAGAGCTCAAAATTCACTGTAGCTGCAGGGTGAAAATGACACCTCATTTTACCCCTTTTACCTTATAAGGGTCTTTTCAGGATGGGTAGTGGTGGCATTTTTTCCATTTTTCATCCTCTTTTTCACTGGGGCATCAACCACATT